>JAVSCE010016486.1:0-616550 GCA_032199065.1 Smutsia gigantea | reverse complement strand
TTAATGAGTCTATTTCTGTTTTGTTTTGTTTTGTTTTTTGGATTCTGCATATAAGTGAAATCACATGTTATTTGTCTTTGACTTATTTCACTTAGCCTAATACCTTCTAGGTGCATCCATGTTGTTGCAAATGGCAAGATTTCATCCTTTTTTATGGTTGAGTAATAATTCCATTCATATGTTTGTGTGCACTTGCATTTTCTGTAAGAAAGTTCATAGCTTTTAACAAATTCTCAATGTAACTCCCTCCTCCCCCACAGTAGGTTAAAAACCACCTACTAGATCACCAATTTCTTGGCATCAAGGAGCATTTCTTATTGTTGCCCCGACATCATGGACACAGCAGATAATTATAAGTATCTGCTTATTTGAAATAGCAATATGTCTTCAATTATATTCAAGTTATTTTACAGAAAACATCTACCTGTTATTCCTCATTTCTGTAGAGGGAAGGAGCAATAGAGCTTAAATTGCAGCAGAAGAATTAGGTTTGAGGTTAAAGGAGAATTTCCTGGCTATTTTGTGAAACTTTGCAATAAAGCCTTAAACGGTTGTGGATCTCCTTAAAGTGATAGCTTTAAAAACTGGGTGGATGCTATCTGAAAGATTTGTTTTATCTTGAGACAAATGAATAAAGAAGACAGCAGTCTAATTCTATGATTCTACAAATAGACTAAGTGCAAATTTACTTAGACACTAAATAACTACTGACCCTTTCCCTGAATTTCTCTGTTGTAAACATCTTATTTTCCTCATTGTAGAAAGCTGAGAGAAAATGTCATTTTAAAAAAGCAGTGAGATAACTTACAAGACACCCTACCCTTAAATTCAGTACAATTCTAGACTTATACAGGCATTATCACAGCTGTGTTATAGTTTGCCCTCACCTTGATAGTGCTTTAAAAGAACAAGGATATTCCACCATTGTTTGAAGTTATAGCCTCTTTTTGTTAAGATCTTGGGTCTCACTGATTCTGAGTCTAGAATTGTACCTTATCTTCAGGGTATTTCATGCCAAGAATGAGGCTGTGCTGGACCAAAAACAAATACCTTGGAGGAAAGAAATAACACTTTCTGCATCATTCCTTTCTGTTTCTTATCTTACTAAGCCCATATTCAGATACCTAGCTTATTTTATAGTGAATTTATGTAAAATGAGCTCAGTCACTATACTCAATGTATTTAGAAAGATATTTTCTCCAGACTGTGACATCCTCAAGAGCCTTAGGTAAGCATATATCTAAATATTGAAAAAGCTTTGAGCAAAATTATATGAAAACCAATTACACTTTTCCTTAAGTCTATTACTTAAAAGAACTTCAGTTTTATTAACTATCATATGATAGTTCACTTAATCATAAAACAAAGTTTATTCTTCTTTTTATATAATTGAATCCCAAATTTAACATGGCTTACTAAACTTTCTTTTTTAAAGAGTTTGGATTCTGACAAGCCCATGGAACCAGTGAAAAGATCTCCTCTTCGCCAGGAAACAAACATGGCCAATTTTTCTTATCGCTTCTCCATATACAACTTGAATGGTAAGATATCATTGGAAATAAAATGTAAAATGTGGAAGCAATACAGCTACAGTTCCAAATAGCTCAATATAAAGACTTTATACATTAACTTGACTGAGTTATATTTCTTGATTTGTGCATTTTATTACTCTAAATGAGCACGGAAAAAAACAAACTGGAACATAAATAAAAGTTTTCAAGTTGTTATTAATAACTGACAAAGTACATACTCAGGTAGAACCCCACAACAAATTTAATTGCATTATATTGTTATTGGAATAAAGTCTACTGAAATTACTTTTAGTGTTCAACCCCTCTGGCCTTTATTTTAATGTATCTTACTAGTCAACTTTATAGTATTTCGAATTGATGTTCTAATCTGCAGTTTTTTAGGCCTAACATTTCTCTTTGTATAACCTTAGCTCTTTAGGCATTAATATCTCTACCAAGGCACTCATCATATCAACAACTTAGAGCTTCTGGTAAAAAGTTGTATGTGGGATGTGGTTAAAACCATGGAACAGTATACAGTTTTGCATTATTTTTTGTCTTACAGCTGATAATTTCCTTCTTGATTACTACACTCTTAAAAGATGGACTATCTGCTTCTAAAAATATCTCTTGGAATTTAAAACAAACAAAAAACTGTTAGGAATACTGTTATTTAGTAGGCTTGAGGCCCAACAGGATGAATTTCTTTGCTTCCTCTGCATTCATTTACTAATTTATAAATAGAATGTATAAATTCTGATGTAGTGTGTTCTAGAAACATCATGCATGTTGTTCATTGCAGAAGCTCTGAATCAGGGAGAAACTGTGGATCTGGATGCCCTGATGGCCGACCTTTGCTCGATAGAGCAGGAACTCAGCAGTATTGGTGCAGGAAATAGTAAGCATCAAATCACAGAGACAAAAGCCACGCAGAGATTACCTGCCAGCCGACATACATCAAAACATGGCACTTTGAAAGGATTGTCTTCTTCGTCTAATAGGATAACTAAACCATCACATGCCAACTACTCCCTGGATGACATCACTGCACAATTAGAACAGGCCTCCCTGAGCATGGATGAGGCTGCTCAGCAGTCTGTACTAGATACTAAGCCCTTAGTAACAAATCAGCACAGAAGAACAGCATCAGCAGGCACAGTGAGTGACGCTGATGCACGCTCTGTTAGTAACTCCTCTCGTTCCAGCATCACCTCTGCAGCCTCCAGCATGGACTCTTTGGATATTGATAAAGTAACACGCCCTCAGGAACTGGATTTGACACATCAAGGGCAGCCAATTACTGAGGTAGGTAGATGGAATTTTCTTCCTCATATTTTAGTATTAAAATAAGGAAATTATATTTTTAGAAGTAGTTTTAATAAACTTTTTTTTCTACATTTAAAATTAGTCAAGGATACCTCTGAGTTAAGTTTTAAAATCTGACTGCTGAAGAAATATACTACGAGATAGGGCAGTATCACAAAAATAGTTAAGAAGATACTTAGTTTTCTTCATTTTTGTTCTTGTGATTATTTGAAGTCCTTAAATTAATCAGTTGTTTCACATGATTAAAGACACTTGAAATGTGACATTTTGCAAAGCTATTGTAGTTGTTAAGCTGATAATAATTGCTTTTTAGTGTATGTTTATTATATAATAACAGCTTACAGTAAAGACTCATATCCTCATTGTAGTCTTGCAAGATTCCAGTTTTCAGGGTTATTTCATTTTATTATTGAAGAGTTGGTGTGATGTAGTAGAAAGAGCCACAGGAATCTCTTGGAATCAGAAAACTTGGTTCCAGGTATTTTCTTTGCTGCTCACTACCCATAGAATATTAAATGAATTATTCAACCTACATGAACATTAATTACTCATAAGTAAAATGGAGCTAGTAGTACATGGTCTACCTTCCACATATGGTGGTTGAGAATATCAAAAGTGATACATGAACAGATTTTTAAAGGATGAAGTTTTTTCTGGATGTGATAGGGTGAGGGTAAGGAATGGATTTGTGATAAATTTAGCAAAAGCTGAATTTGGTGAAGGTGAATTCTTTATTGAGTTTTTTTCATCAAGGAGGAGGCAGTTTTGTTATAGGCAGAAGAAATAGGAAAATCTATGGAGGCAAAATAAAGCCAGCCTTCCATTCAGTTTGTGTTTACAATGTTCTCTAATACAGGGTAAAATAATCTATTTATCAATAATCAGTACTAAGATAAAATCTTGTAAAACATTGCTTAAGGAATTACAGAGAAATTTAGAATTTATACCTATTTCTGGACATTACTGATTTTTTCTCCTATTTATTTAATTCATTAGGTTAATTTCCATCAGTCAGTAACTGTTGATACTCACCCATAGTTCTGAGTACTGTGAAGGACAAAAGAAGCCTAAATCATGATGGTTTAGAGATAAAGATTTTTATTGCTTGTAGAGAAAGTTAGAAAATTAAACAATCTAAAAAATAAACTTATTTAAAATGAAATTTATCAAACTGGTGTACAGTCTATAGAGAACTTGAAAATTGATTTCTACCTTGTGATACGTAGGGGTTATATTTAGCACCAGCCACTTAGCATATATCATTTATGTCTTTTAGATTTACCTGTTGAGATATGAGAGTGTTTTTAAGTATCTGCTTTCTTGATTATTCTGTGTTTTGTATGTTGATATTCCTTCTTTCCAATCTGATTATTTTGAGTTGTATCAAGATACATGAGGAAAGGTTATGAACTAACATTAAGGATCTTGTGTGTGTGTGTTGTTTCCATCTGTAAAATACACTCATTATAAAAATTCAAACAATGGAAGAGTCGATAAAGTACATTTTGCTTTCCCTAGAATTAATAATTGTCTTTAGATTTTAAGATAGGTTTTTTTTTGTATGTTTATCACTATTTCAACTCCATACTTACCCCCAGTTGATTAAATCTCTGACTCAGTTCAAACAAAATGAGAGTTCTATTAATTGCATCTTCTTAAAATTATTTTCTGTTTTTCATAGTCTTTACTCTAGGATCATTCTTCAGTCGTTTCTCTCAGGTGGGTGAGCTTCTCCAGAGAAGATTCTTCCAGTCCCCTGAGTGGAGGGCATGTGCTTGGCTGTCAGTGCTTTGGCAACCCATCTGAGGAAGGCAGCTTGTGATACAGGGTGGTCCTCAGTGTTTGGCATGTGGACTTCCATCTAACCCTTGTAGGTCAGGGTTTCTGTCATCAGCACTATTGACATTTGAGCTGGATGGTCTTTGTTGTGGTGAGCTATCGTGTGCACTGTAGGGCAGTTAGCAGCATCCCTGGCCCCTACCCACTGGTGCCAGTAGTACACACACCTTCTCCTACTGTGACAACTAGAAATGTCTCCAGATATAGCTACATGTTCCCTGCAAGCCAAAATTGCCCCCAATTGAGAATCATTGTTTTAAGTAGAAAGAGCTAATAATAGGTCTGAGCCCTTTTTTTTTGTGGGAAATGATCTTAGGTTTTTCTTCTGGCATTCTTTTACTAGCAACTTGATTAATAAATAAAGAACATTTCCGGGTTAATATTATTCACTGTAAATTGACCCCTATTGGGTGAGTGCATAAGGACCAGGAAGACTGAATGAACTGTGGAAGCCTGTGAAAAGACCCAGACCTTCACTTCCTGGTGTGCTGTGTTTAACTCTTATAAGTGAGCATGAGTGTATCCCTCAGAGGCCCTGAAACGACACTCATTGGCTATAACAGTGTACCACTGGTTCCTGTGAGGCATGAAGTTTCTCTAAGCCAGGGTGATTTCTGTACTTAACCACATGATCTTTCTTTACAATGGTGGATCCAAAAAAGGCCCCTGGTGGGCTGTAGAGATCCCTTCTGGAGATAGCATACCTCATCCTAGCATGCTGTCTTTGTTTTTCTGCACAACTAAGTGAACCTGGTGCCAAGCAATGGTCTGTTGGGTCCTGTGAGTGAACATCAGTCTGAACCTGAGAGCACTGCTGGTGGGCAAGAAAAGGAGAGATGCTTTCAACCAGTGCTCCTGCTTTGAGGCCTACCTTCACTTCTGCTGCTTCTGGAAACTTTCAAGGTCACATAATGTCAGTTGGGGTGCTCCTCTGCTTTACCACAGCGCTGACATCACTTTGAACTTTTCTTGGGCCTGCTGAGTTGGTTAGCACTTAGCCATACACTTTCTAGCTTCCAAAATTTTGTCGTGTCTTTTGTGAATTTGTCTTTAAAAACAAATACAAAACAAAATCCATTGTCTTTGTTTTAGTAGGATATGGGGAAGGAGTGGAGCTACCTCATTGATCATTCCTTCACAGTCTCCTCTTCATGTCTGTGGTCTCTTAACTCTGGAGTGCCCTCAAAGTATAATCCTCAGACTGCTTTTCTAGCTATTTCCACTCCTTTTATGATTGTATGCACTGACATCTCCCAAATTTTAATAACCTATTTCATTTATTTAAGACACACTCCCCCCCAACACACACACATTTTAATCCCTCTTAAACAGTGGTTTGGGATCTGTTTTGTCCTACAGGGGACATTCGGCAATGTTTGGAGACTTGGTTGTCAATGATAGAAGGATGCTATTGTCACACCTAGTGGATGAAGGCCAAGGGTGCTTCTAGAATCCTGCCATACACAGGACTGCCCCAAGAGCAAAGAATTATCTGACCCCAAAGAGTGCCAAGGTTAAAAAGTCATGTTCTAAAGTCAGGTGGTATCCGTCACTCACTGTCAGCAACGTGGCAATTATATTATGTTGTGTGAAGCCTTCTGTTTTCAGATTCTGATAAAGAAAATACCAGCATTAAATCATGCTGGATTCAGGAAATACAAGTATCTTTAGCCAGCATCTCTCCCCTGAACTCAAGGATCATACATCCCATCTCTAATCAATATCTCTATTTGGATATCTAATCTGTAGCTCAAATTAACCAGTCTAAAACTAAATCCCTGGCCTTTTCCCCCAAAATTACTCCTCCCACAGTCTCCATCTCAGTTAATGACTATTCAGTCCTTCCAGTTTAGCTCATCAGGCAAAATCCTTGAGTCTTTATCTACTTTTCTTTTTCCTTCCAAATCCAGCAGCAAATTCTATTGCCTTTACCTTCAGAATATATCCAAAATCTGACCTCTTCTCACCACCTTCACTGCCACCAAGCCACCATTATATTGATGTAGAATTTTGAAATAGCCTCCTAACTGTTCTTGGTGTGTACACCTTCCCCTTAAAGGGCTTTCATTCATATAGCAGCGAGTGGGATCTTGCCCTCCTCTTTTCAAGCCCAAAGGCTGTGTATCTAACTCAATACAAAGCCAGAATCCGTACAATGGCCTGCAGGGCCTTAGTGGGTCTGCTACCCATTACCTCTGTCCCTGTTTTCCTTTCTTCTCTCCCTCTGTCACTGTGCCAGCCATCCTGCCTCCTGGCTGTTCTTCACCAGAAGTCAGAGACCACCCAGAGCTTTTTTACTTGTCACCTTACCTGGATGTCCTTCCCCTTGATAGACCTCTTACTGCATTGGGGATTTGCTCAAATGTCGCTTTCTCAGTGAGGCCTTCTTCCATCATTTTAAAATTAAACACCTCTTCTGTCCTATTGATTATTTTTTATCTCCATTTTCTACTTTGTATACTATATATTTTACTTTTTTATTTTGCTCATCTCTCTCCTCCCACTTGAATATAAGCTCCATGAGGAGAGGGTTTGTTTGTTTGTTTTGATTTCTGGTGTATCCTCAGCACGTAGAACATTATTTAGCTTATAAGAAGCACTCAGATATTTGAATGGACAATATATGCATCTGTTTAGTCCGTCTTTGTCTGGAAGTGTGCAACTCTAACATTATTGGCAATTCTTTTCTTTCAAGCTGGTGGGGGGAGTGCCACAAATGAGGCAACATGTGAAAGAAAACTCTAATAGTGAAGCTTTTTCTTTTGTAATTAGGTTCTTTAGAGACAGTACTTATACCTAACTGCTTTAAAGAAACCCAGGGCAGAATAGTTATTTTCAGCTAAATTTTAATTTTTTAGAAAAATCAATTTGAGTTAGGTACTATTTCATCTTGGGGACATGAGTAGTCAAACTGCCCATCTAAAAATAATAGTGTGGCTTATTTTTCTGCCTCCTTGCACTACATTTGCCTCCAAATTTGTATCAATATCTTAAAAATAAAGTGAAATTGATTGTTAAAAATGATTATTTTCTGAATGTTAAAGAATGTTTTAGTATAAAATACTTTCCATGGATAAATATAAAAATGATTTATGGAATAATTTCAGGCAGTATTCCTATGAAATCCATCAATGATGTTCATTTGCTAAGTTTTTAAAATTAGAATTCATTGTAGTTAAAGTGAATTCTTGTAAGGACTCGGTCTTAACCAGTGTGAAGTAAATGTTACAGCTGATGTACTGGCATCACTATGATACTCTTATTCACATTAACTGATAAAACAATACTTTTCACTAAGAGCAGTTTGCAAATTAGATGATAATTGCATATCATAAATTTTCTATAAATAAGAGTTTCCTGATAGAAGTTTAATGCCAGAATAAACCTTTATATTTATTTTCTGGTGGGACTTAAACTTTAATGATTTCTCTGAATTTGGAATTTTATACATGAAAATGTATTTTTAAAATGAAAATTCATTTAAAAGCAATTACTGTAGCTTATGGCAAATTTAAAAGGTTTGATGAATCTTAATACTTGATGATTGTATTATAAATATTATGATAGGATAGTATCTGAGCTGCTAAAACTTTTGAATGCTGTCATTGTTTTCCTCATATGTATAGTGTTTTCATGGATACACTATTACAGCTTGAGATTTGCAACACATCATATAGCTTCAATGCAATTCTGTCACTTCCTTTGCTCCCCAAAACTATTTCAGGAATTTATGTGTGCAGAAATTTTGAGGTAAATGAAAGAAAACAGCAGTTGTGTTTATTGTAGCATGGCAGGGAAGAGGGGGGGACACACTGGCATTGAAGTTCTGAATTGTTCTTAGCAAACAATCTTTTGCTCTGAAGTATTGACTAGATGGGAGCACAGGACTTTCTGAAACTGAAAAGGCCCACATATATAAAAGATTGGTGTTATTAACTGATTTCTAAATTTTTGAAGCTACATTTATCTTAAAATTCTAATGGCTATATTGCTACATCTCACTAAAATGTATTCATATGTACCAAGTTGGTGTTTTAATTCCAGATTTCACTGGCCTGGTGAGGTTTATAGCAGAAGAAATAAGTATCATATGAAAGAAGAGCTGAAGATTTGGTGAAAGCCAGGGGAAAATCTAGTTCTCATTCACAAACACTTCTTAAACATACTATCCCAATCAACGCTGGCATACAGGCCCTGATTCTTCTTGTGTGTATTTCTTAGAAATCTGCCCAGTTTTTCTTCTCTGAAGAAGAAAAAAACATCTTTATTTGGTTTTATGTCTGTTTTGTTTTTCTCTGTTTTGTGTTGTGGAGGACTGGTAAAGGACCTTTTTGGAATAAGGAGAGAAATATACTCATCCATTTTTTTAATTAATAGGGACTGTAAAATACAAAAGAAATAGTTTTAAAAGCTTTCAAATATTTACTGGCTATAAAAGGGCCAGCAAAAGGAGGGAAATAAAGAGAAGAGAGGGGAAAATAGAAAATAAGAGCAGCTACTATACTGAGTGCTTATTCTGTGTTGGGCATTGTGCTCTACGTGTCTTAACACACTTTATATGTCTTAACACTGAGACTGCACAGTGCCTGTGGAGTAGACACCATTACCTCTCTTACAATGGAAGAAACTGAGGCAGAGAGTGACTAAATAACTTTCCCAAGGATTTGAACCCAGAAAGAGCTTAGTTGTATTAAGCAGTACCATGCTGTTTCATCACAGACTTGAGGGAGAATCAAGACAAGGCTAGACTGGCCAGTGCTCTCAGATTCAGACCTAGAGACAGAATTACACAAGCAGGAGAAAAAAGGAAGAGATTTATGCAGTAACATCCCCATCTTGTGGTCTTTTAGTATATTCCTGAATACGTAGCTAAAATTTAACAACCCTAAACTAGCTCTAATTTAAATTAATTGAGGCTTACATGAAATTGAGAGGAGGGCAGGTGGTTTCCCACTCTTATAATTGTAATATTGTTATCACTCATTTAATTTTTCTAACAACCTTTGGAGATAAATGTTATTATTGCTCCATTTTACACATGAGGAAACAGGTTAAATAATAACCCAGAGTAATCACATTGCCAGTGAATGGCTAAGCTGAGGCTGGAATCCAGGTGCTTCAGCCCCAGGGTCTGCATTCTTAACCATCATGCTATGCTTATTTTTAATATTTGTGAAGTGTGCATGCATGTCAATTAAAAATGAATGTAAATCTGTTTTATTGAAACAACAATGTGTATTCACAAATCTCCACTTCTTTTTTCCAGTAGAAATCAATGTCGTAATCTGTTTTTTTCCAGTTAGCTATCAAGAGGAAGTATTTTATTTTATATCCACAACTTTGGTACAAGGCCATTTCTTCATTATGGTTTGGCTCGTAACTTCAGATCAGTGCTTTTCTTTACTTTCCCCCCCAAATTATGGCTCATGCATGGTACTTCGTTTTAACAGATTCAAGAAAGTAATGATCCATAACTTTCTTTGCAGAGATTTGTGGGGAGTTTTTGAGAGGTTGATGGATGCTTTGATAGCTTTATAACAAATGAAAGTTTTTGGAAATAAGACTGTTTAGAGCAAAATTTACGAAGAAAACTGACCCTCAAATTCATTTTTCAAATGTGTTTTGAGCACAGCTTTTAGATTTATCAAAGTAGTTATGAAGAGTAGGTAAAAATTGGATTTGGAGGAGAGAGATATTTTTAGTAGGAAAATATTTAATAATTCTTGAAATGGAACCTAATTTCATTAAATAAACTGTTTATATCATTTGATAATCCCTTTGCATCTTTACTAATGAAACAACATTTAATGTTTGCATATTTACTATTTTGTATTGTTTTTGTCACGTCCCATACATGTATTTATTTTTGGTAAGGATGTGTTGAATTTTAGTAACTATAATGTTCCATCATACTGTTTAACATAGTACATAGACAGTCATCTCTCGATGAACACTTTAGATTGAGATTTTTTTTAATTACCCAATAAATATTTGGAAATATGATGAGAGCTGTGTGAGACTGAGTCTAGAGAGAAGAGATTTCTTAAAACTTCCTATTTTGAAATAATGTCAAACTTACAAAAACTTGAAAAAATAGTGTAAAGAACTCATGAAACTCATTACTCAAATTGACTAATTTTTAAATTTTTACCACACTTAGTTATTCTCCTTGTATTTGCACTTTTTTCCTGAACGATTTGAGAGTTGGTTGCATTTATCATACCCCTTTAGCCTTTAGTACTTTAGTCTTTATTTCCTAAGAATGAGGATACTGGCAATACAGGTTTGATAGGCCTTTCATTGATGGTAGTGGTTGGCACAGTGCTATAGAATATGTCTAATGAAAAAATGTAGAGGGGAAAGCAAAAAGCCTTGATCTGGCTAAGCATGTGACAAGAAGGCCAAGAAGAAATAGTTATGTCTACACTGCGTAAATATTTGAGCACCTAGGCACCGAGCTGGGGTGTAAGGGATAAAACTGAACATGGTACACAATGTCTTTAAGAGGTTGTAATCTACTGTTTGGGGACAACCAAACAAGCAATAGAAGTACAGTGAGGTGAGGACTATGACAGGAAAGATGAAAACCTTGATTAGAAGGTCATTGATGACTTTGAGAATGAACTACAACTCAAAAGGTGAAGATTTTGGAGAAAAAAAGATGGATGCTGAATTGCAGGGAATTAGGGCTAAGTGGAAGATGTACACCATAGTGGAATTCAGGAAGTTTGGCAGTGAAAAGGGGAAAATAATAGTTTGACAAGAGGAGGGTTACCCAGAAGAATTGAATAGTTTTCTGTCCTACCCACAGTCAATAAACTGGACTAGTTGAGTATCAGAAACTGAGATATTAGAGAGGGAACGAGTGGGCTGTACGACATGCTTAGCTATGGAAGGGGAAAAAAGCTGTATTTATTTATATAGAATTAGAGAGAAGGATGAGAAGAAGGGTATAGTTATAGGATACATCTTATTGGAGATCCACATGGTAGACGGATGTGATATGAAGTCATGACAAGGTGAAAGGGTGAAACTAAAAGCTTGAAGAACTTGGAAACTGTTCAGAACATGCTTAGAGGGAGGGAGTGACTTAGGGAGTAAGGAGAAGAGATTAAGAGTACTGCCAGGTACAGACAAGGCCCAATCAAAAGTCCAGAAGCGTGAGTTGGTATTGGACATAGTGTTTCTGCAGTTCTTCCATAGAGCTCTGTCTAGAAGAGGGTTGGGATCATCCAGTTCTTACCTTTTTTATTTTTGCATAATACAGTAAAGGGTGCATGCAACTCTTCATTATTACTATTTTGTTTCAACAATTCATTTCAGTGATCTTTCTCTCTTCCTGCATGATAATGAGAACTGCCCTTTTCCACCTTCTTTACCTATCATTTTCTTCCTTCCTGCATTTTCACAGCATGCTATTTCTCTGAGATGTCCCAGCAAGCAGGCCAAGCGTCATATTGACTTCACAGAAGAACAGGCTGATCTGACACCTGTAAGTTCTGTAAACATGTCATGGGACTGCTTAAATCAATGAAGAGAAACACATTTTTTAGAATTCCTAATGATGAAACCTTGTCATGTACCTCCATTTTTCTATTAAATATTAAACCAAGCTTAAAAACAAATGAACAACTCTATGATATGGTGCCATTGAATATTAATACTCGTGGTAAGATGATGTAGGTGGTAGCATATCTGATACAGAGAAATTTTGCTTTGGAATCTGAAGCCACATGTTTTCTTTTTTATTCTGACGCTAAGGGCTTTTGTAAATTTCTTAAGATACTAGCAAATTGAGCTGTTCTTCAGAATGGGGCTATCAAGTAGAATGACTCTTCTGCATTGATGCTTAGCTGAAAACCTAATGTCTTTCTTTGAAAATGTATCCTCTGGTCAGTGGTTGACAAATCTGGCTGCTTCAGAGCTGCTGATCAATATGGTAACCACTAGTCACACATGGCTGTTAAGCACTTGAAATGGGTTAATCCAAATTATGATGTGATATAAAGATAAAATACACAGTGGATTTTGAAGACTATGAAAAAAGAATGTAAAAATACCTCAATATTTTCTGTATTTGATTACTTGTTAAAATTATGGTAGTTTGGATATTTTCAGATGCTATTAGTTTATTTCACCAATTTTTAAAAATGTGGTTACTAGAAAAATTTTAATTACATTTGTGGCTTATAGTATATTTCCATTGGACAGTGTTGCTTCATTATCATCTATGAACCACAAAAAATCTCCACATCCCTGACCCCCACTCAACTGAATCAGATTGCTTCTGACCCTCCTCTCCTTTCTTCCCTCCCTTCCTCCTTCTCTTCCTTTTCCTTTCCTCTTCCCTTTCTCCTTCCCCCATCTGTTTTCCCTCTTCCCCCCTGCCTTTCACACTTCCTCTTTCTCCCTTCCCCACCCTTCCTCATACTGGTGGTTAACCCAGTGAATTGGTTTCGCTACCCACTAAAGGGTTATATCCTGCATAGTGAGAAACATTTCTCCAGCCTCACCTGGAGCCCCTCCCCTACATTCAGGCATTAACTACACTCACTTTTGTGCTTGCATGGTGATCTACTTGTTTCTTCTGCCCAAGCAGCAGATCTCAGTCCTTCCTTTCAGTCCCAATAACTCCATTTTATAAAAATAGTTAATTTATAATGCTATCTTTACCATCCCAAATGAAATTCATACATAATATAACCTACTTATATCCCTATTTTAAAAAATGAGTTTAATGCCCTAACACCTTATATGAGGGAGAAATAACCAAAAAATAATTTACAGTATAATGTATCTGTTGCGGCTTTAAATGCTTGACTACCATTAAAAGACACAAAGAAGTAATCAAATTTTATCCATTTATAATTAAGAACTTTGGATTTAAAAGAGAAATGAGAAGATCAGAAGTCATTTTTTTACAGGAAAAAGAAAGCAGAAATATGGGTGGACCCAAAATTAAAACATGTGATAGATAATAGCAGATAAAACATACCTGTATATGGTAACAAAAAAGAATAAATAACCTTAACTAAAGTAGGAATAATGTGCTAAGACAATATATAGATTGTCAAAGAAAAGCAAATAGGGAAGTATAAAATTCTTGCAAATGAGATGAGTCTTATAATTGTAGTGACAAAATCATCTGACTTATAATATCAGAGGAGGTAGTGATGATTTTGATATCTGATTTTTTACAGTATACATTTCTCATTGTGCTATTAATATTTTAAGTAAGACAGAGTAATGTGAAATATTTTAAAACAATCTCTATTAATGAAACTCAGTGAAATTCCTGCATTATTTCACCATTTTCTTTTTACTTTCTTTTTAAAGTAAAGGTTCATCTTGTATTAAAACTAAGTTTGTAAAGTTCATCTTGAATTAAAACAAAGCTAAAAAATGGGCAATGAAATACCTTATAGCAAACCCAATGCAATGTAATATACATATGAGCAAAGATTGAGTTAATACTATTTTCTATAACAGTGTTTCTAATCTTGAAGTAGTGTGTTTTATTATCTGTGACAAAGAGCTCATGAGAATGGGTGCTGCTCTAGTATTTGTTTAGATACATTTCTTTCCAAAGAATTTGTTTCTCAACCATAACTTGATATAGTTAGATTTGTAAAATACACATTATAGAATATTTTCTATAGCTCCCTCAGCTATGCAATGTTTTGTTTTAAATGATGGTTAGTAACAACATAGCACTAAAAAAGAAAAAACTAATTGAGAATTATTTAGAGACAGGCAAATCTGAACTACATATATCAAAACAGCTGCACTTTGTATTATATGAGTTTAAGTACAATTGCATAAACTTACCTTACACTGTTTTACAAAAAGTTATTAAAGGGGAAAAGGATTGCTAGGGACTGTGTTGTTCACAAATCATTTTTTGAAAATATATTAATTACTTGAATTAATCAATTTAAGGGAACTACACTTCCTAATATTTTGTTCATATCACCCTTTTATTATGCAAGTCCTTCACTGTGCAACACAGTCCTGTTAGTAATCTGATATAATGAGTGAATTAATAAATTTTACTGAAAACAGGTGATATCCACAGGGAAAGTTTAAGGATATTTTTCCTCTTGGTGTGGCTCTTATATTTGGTCATAAATACTTGGCAGTTTAAAAAATGATGTAGTTTTATTCTGTTTTTCATTAGAATATACCATTTAAAGTTACATAGGTCTTGTTAAGCTTAAAAAGAGGAAGGAACATGTTTAGTAACTGTCTTCAACACCTATTTATCTGTGCTATGTGCACAGCAGGCACAGACACTATGCAGACTGGCTCTGAGATCTGTGCAGTGTCTGATCCATTTTCCCAGAGTGAGGAATCAGAAGTTGGCTTGGACATGCCTACTGGCATACTGCTGGCATAGATGGTATCTTTGCCTCCCCATCATTTTCTTTTTTTTTTTAATTTTCTTTTGGACACATCTAACTGAGTTTAGGGAAAAGGTCTGAGATTAATAATAGAGAATCATTCTTTGTCTATATTTTAAACACATCAAAGCTCCACTGACTTCTATTACTTTTTTTGTTTTTCTCTCTCTTTTTCTGCACAAGCACTCCTATCTGGACAGGGAAACTTCCCTTCTTCTGAGAAACATTGCAGGAAAACCTTCTCACTTGCTGACCAAGGTGATACTTCTTCTTTCAACCTGCATGTAAATATTTATTGCCTTTTAGGTAGAATATAACTTTTGGTTTTGATTGTGCTCACAATTTCTCAGGTTGTGCTCTCTTATTTCAGCACCTATGTCCTTAATAGAGATAGTTTTTCTCTTACTGAAGGTAATTATTTACTGATCTTAACGACTATCAGAAAATATTGAGAGTAGAAAATATTTTCAGTAATTTTTCATTGGTTTTTAACTTTTCTAAATACCTAACAGTCTTCCCAACTATGTTGCACTTTTTCTAATTTAACATTTTATTTCACTTTAAAGTCTAAAAATTATTCCTTTAATTTTAACTTTTACTAGTGGTTATCCACACTGTTGCTTCAGCAAACTTGTTTTCCAATTGTTGCTTATATTATCAACAACTAGTTTAGTTAAAACATTTATTTATTAAAAAAATCTTGCTTTATATTAGCTTAATCAAATTGGAAGAGAAGGCTACAATTTTAATTTCTTGGTTCTCCACCCTCAGAATGGTTTGACTCTGTCCAGCTGGATTTTCACTGGGCTTGTATATTACATCAATTTATAATCTGATAGCCACTGTCTTTATTAACTAAGGAATAACAGAATAGGGAAGCCAAATAGCTTTTCAAATCATATTTTTATTTGTTATCTTATTTAAATAATGTCAAATTCAAGAATGTCAGTTTCTGAAGAATATACATGGTAATTATGGGTAATGTCTCTAGGTTATATTATTGTATCTGAGTGTTTTGTTTCTAAGTCATTTCTTCTTAACCTATACCCTTAACCTGTGAAAGAAGATGATAAAACTGAAATTAAAATCTCCCTGAGGAGCAGCTCAGAGAAGTCCTTAGAGTCAGCAATAAAACCCTTTCTTTTGCTTGAGTTTCTCTCTTTAAAGCAGATCTAGGAATGGAGTTGAAACAGCTTAAAGATCAGGGAACTGTAGAGGTCTAAGCAGATGATAGCCATGTACTTTATAACCATAGCAAAGCTTTTCCCTTTTCTTCAGCTCTCACGTGTCTGTTTACTCTCTTTCTCCCTGGAATTCACACTCATAGCTTCAACTAGAGTCTCTGTTCTTGGTCGGCTCTTTCCACATGAGAGCAACACATTGCTAGATTGCTATCAGGCATTTCCTGGAAGATTACTAGCATTTTGCCAGGACCATTCCTACGGCCTTTAGCTTCCTTACCTATATTCTCCCTGGGGCCTCACAATGTATAACCACCGTCTTGACATTTGTATTTCTGTTCATAATGCTGCCATTCTCCCAATTACCAGGGCTTGAGCCTTCATCATCCTTTGTGCCTTTCTTCTTGCTTATTATCCCAAAGCTCGAATGAAGTTTGTCATAATCTGCAAGATTTATTTATTGAGTTCACCTATACATTTCATTCCTATTGCTACTTCCCCCAAACAGGCTCTTACTTCTTACACAGACGCTGCACTTGTTTCTTTATTCTTGCCTGTTCTTCCTCCGGTATATTTTATACCCTGCTGTCAGATTAAGTGTAACATTTTACCATTTGCACTGCTTATTTGTTCAATAAATATTTGTTGAGTTAGGTACTATGCTAGGTGCTAGAATGTAACATTGTATAAAAGGGATGAAGTCCTGCACCTCAGAAACTCACAGTTTGCTTATGAAGATAAATAAAAACGTTAACAAGCAAATTCTAAATCATGTTAAGTGCTATGAAGGAAACAAGGTAAAGCAATAGAGGGTACTGGGGAAGAGGATGAGGGCTACATTTCCTTTAGATGCTAACATCCGAAAAAGCCCTTCTAAGGTGGTGACATTTAATCTGAAACTTGAAGGATGGAAAGAAGCCAGGTTAAGGGTGAAAGGGAAGTATATCATCACGTAGACAGCTTGCGGAGAAAAGAGCTTAGCGCATTTGAGACTCTGAGATTCAGGTTTGGCGCAGTAAGCAGAAACCAGATCATTCAAAGCATGCTGAAGAGTTAATATTTTTTTCCAAATGCAATGGAAACCTACTGAATAGAATAACTTCATTCAACTAGTATTTACTGAGTACCTACCATGTGCCAGACGGTGTTTACAACCCTGGAGATAGGGCAGTGAGCAAAACAAGGTTCCTGCCACAGGGAGAGTTGTTCTTGTTGAGTTTTGGATAAATGTAATCAGTCACTTCTCATCTCCCTCTGCGTAAGAAATGATGATACCACTGCAGTGACAGAGCCATCCCTGCTCAGACCATATCCTCTCCCATTTCTCAAGTGGTGGCATTACTTGTGTATGTAGCCAACATCTGGCTCTAGTTACCTCCTATACACTGCCCTGCTTACATACAATAAGAAATATGAGCAGGAATGTGGTTCAGTTGTATAGAACCTCAACATTTAGGGTGGGATGGGGGTGGAGTTAAGGACAAAGTCAAGGTGGCAGAAATTTGTAGATAACCAGAGCCATGGGACCTTCTCAGTAGAAGTGTGCTCTGTGGCAGAGCACCTATCTGTTTTAAAGCTAAACTGAATATATACTGCTTGCCTACCATCTGTGAGGCAGTCCGGTTTCCCTTTACCAGAGAGCATGATGTCCCAGTTACTCCACTCCCTTACCCTGCTTTTTTTTCCAGAGGACTTATCGCTAACTGACTTACCACACATTTGTTTCTTGATTGTTTTGGTCTCTTAATAAATGGAAGCTCCACGAGAGCAGGAACTCTGTATCCCCTGCACTCAAACCCAAGCCTGCACCATCTCAACATCTGTCACATAAAAGAATGGTCCTCTGGCGACCATGCAGGTTTCAAGGACTGCTGTAATGTTAACCACTGTTTTCTTTGCTTCAGAGAAATTATAAAAATGCCTTTATATTACTGAAAGTCTTTTATTTTTTATGAGCAGTTTTTATTTACTGCTGTACCAAAAGTTTGTGCTATAACCCTTAAGGACAAAAGGGACTGTGACATTATTGTGAAAAGAGCAAGTAATCCCTTGGTAACTGCCTGTATGATCTTAGAAAGATTAGTCATTCTGAGCCTTAGTCAATACATGAATATAATGATAATATTGGTCTTGCATTATTGAGAATTAGATGCCTTCTCCTGTGTTGCTTATTTTAGGTGTTTTGTTAATGTTAGTTTTCTTCTTAGTGAGAGTTTATCAATTTCATGATTTCTTCAGGGGAAGTAAACTAGTTGTTACTGTTATTATTTTGGCTTTAGGCAGCTTTATAGAACAGAGAATTTAATAGGCATTAAACTGTTTATCACTCCTTTGTTTCCTTTGAATCATTTAAATTTACATAACTTTTTTATTGTAATCTGTGAAATAAATTAGGTCCCGAAGAAACTAACTACTCTTTAGCTCCTTAATTCCAATCAGATTTGTTCTGGACCCACAAAGCCAACATAATTTATTAGTTGAAGGAATTCATTAGCCATCTCTTAGCAGCTGTAACTCTTTCTGCAAGTATTCTCACACTGAAGAAAATGCTCTAATACTGTAATCACAGCATTGGTTTTCATTTAATCATAAGATCTTCACTGAGTTTTTGTCCTTTATGTAAATTTGAGGAGGTGGCATTTGATGGTTATTGATAGCCACATAGGAGTTTTTCAGGGAGAGAATGGGTTGCCTCTTGCTCTTTTAAGAGCAGGGGTAGGAGAAAGTTAAGTTGTTATATGTGTGATGTATCTTTTACTTATGTTTAGGATGGTTGTGGGGCAAACAACATGAAGAAAGGGATAGTCAGAAGATAAGGGGCAGAAGGCTTAAACCTGAGTTTGTCAGCTTTAGCAAAAAGAAGAGAATATAAGATGAATAAAGCTTTGTTCTGGTATTAAACTTAGACTTCAGGTATTGAACATAGATTTGTGTTGCCTTTATAAATAAACTATTAGATGTCTCCTAAGTATGTATGTAATCTAGACATATCAGCAAAGACTTATTGATCTTTTCTGTATTATACAATATTCTCTGAGCTTAAAACAATTTCTTCCTCTCACAGGTTTTTATGGTTAAAAAATATGATTATGGCTTAAGTATAATAGATGAAAATCAAACTTTCTGAGGAAGAGCTTATTATCCACAGGAGGCATCAAATACCATGACTTTTGCAATTTGATGTAAATATTTTTATTTCCAGTTTTGCTCCAGGGATGACATTCAAGCTCTAAAAGTCAAATCTTGATCAACCATTTCTTCAAAAAGCTTCTAGCGAGGATTATCCTTGTTAATGAACTGGAGAAGAATAAGATACACCTGGGTGAAATTAAGCACATAGCTCTTAAATATGAATTTAATACAGTTTTAACACAGACTAGTTTATGTGGTTATTAGAGTAGTATTTTGAGCAAGTGGAAGAATAGTTGACTTTGGGCATAAAAATGGTTGCTTATTGATGGCTTGACATAAAAAGGGTTTCTTATTGATGGTTAGAAAATCTAATTGGTTTAATGTATGTTAATTGGTTGCACATACCTTGTTTCTTTAATCCTTTCTTCAAGCTATCAACTTTTTTCCTGTTAGCCTGTAGAGTAGAAACTGATCTTGGAGTTTAATCTTGTAATTGAATGGCTTTTATGTCAGTGCTTCAAAAATAGTACTAGTGGTATTCAACTGTATTTGGAAAATAATATTTTACTAAAATGGGAGCATGAAAATACTGGGTTTGTATATATAACCAATATCAGAATGTAATATTTAAATTCTTATTTTCCTTTTTTGAATAGGCTTTATTTTTTAGAGCAGTTTTAGATTCACAGTAAAACTGAGGGGAAGGTACAGAGGTTTCCCATACACTTCCTGCCCCCACATATGATGCACAGTCTCCCTAATATCAACATCCCTCACCAGAGTGGATTTTGATACAGCTGACGAACCAGCACTGACACATCATTATCATCCAGAATTCATAGTTTATATGAGGGCTCGCTCTTAGTGTGTACATTCTCTGTATTTGGACAGATGCGCGATGACATGTATCTATGTTGTAGTATCACATAGAACAGTTTCACTTCCACAGAAATCTTCTGTGCTCCACTTATTCATCCCTCCTTCTCCCCAACCCCTGGCAACTACTAGTGTCTTTATTCTCTCCATAGTTTAGCCTTTTCCAAGATGTCATATAGTTGGAATCATACAGTAGACAGCCTTTTCGGATTGGCTTCTTTCATTTAGGTTTCCTCCACATCTTTTCATGGCTTGATAGCTCATTTCTTTTTAGCACTGAATATTATTCCATTGTCTGCATGTAGTACAGGTTATTCATCCACCTACTGAAAGACATCTTGGTTGCTTCCAAGTTTTATTAATTATAAATATAGCTGCTATAAAAATCTGTATGTAGGTTTCGGATGGAGGTAACCTTGTTTTCAGTTCCTTGCTAAGGAGCATGATTGCTGGATTGCATCAAAGAGTATGTTTAGTTTAGCTTGAAACCACCAACTCTTCAAAAGCGGCTGTACCATTTTGCATTCCCAGCAATGAATGAGAGGTCCTGTTGCTCCACATCCTCATCAGCGTTTGGTGGTGTCAGTGTTTTGGATTTTGGTCATTCTATTAGGTGTGTAGCGGTATGTTGTTTTTTAAATTTGCAATTCCTTAATAATGTATGATAGTAAGCATCTTTTCATAAGCTCATTTGCCATCTGTGTATCTTCTTTGGTGAATTATCAGTTCAGGTCTTTTGTCCAGTTTTTAATTGGGTTGTTCATTTTCTTATTGAGTTTTGAGTTCTTTGTATATTTTGGATAATAGCCCCTTTATCAGATACGTCCGATAAGTATTTTGCAAGTATATTCTCCTTGTGTTCTCATTCTCTTGAATATTCTTTTTTCTTAAAAATGTTTTTTGGCTTTGAGGACATCTTCTAGACTTTTTTTTTTCTTTTTACTTATACAGATTAATTATAATATCATAAAAAATTTTGACCTTTTAGAAGTTCATGTTTATTGTCCAAACACACAAGACATTGATTCTACATATCAGTTTTTCCTCAGCAGACTTTGAGATTCACGTTGGCTTCTCAGAGACATATAAAGTGAAACTTGAAAATATGCCTTAGTAAATTTTTCTTCTCTATAACAACCAGTATAAGGATATGGCAAAATGAGCTGTGAGGAATGCAAGATCATTATCTCATTTAGAAAACACTCATAAAATTTCTGCTTCCCTCTTTCTCATCCAAAAAACTGTCAAATAACTGATTTCATAAAAACCACTGGAAAAATGCTAGCATTTAAAATTCCTTTACAGAGTGGTGCTCTACTCAGCAGAAAACACATACAGGGTTTAGTAATTCAACTAGTAATGATGTTGTAGTCTCTAAGACACAGAATTCTAGAATTTGAGAGTTTTAATGACAGTAGTTTACTTTTCTCATAGTCTGCCTTAAAAAGAAAAATTTTATGTTAAAATATACAGTCACCTATTTTATAATTCTGTTATTTGTATAAAGGTGAAGGATAGGATGGTTTGCTCTTTTAATCAAAAGAATATATCAATAATAGTCTAAGAATCAAGTCTTATATTACCCTTCTCCATTGAATATATCTATAATAGCCTAAGAATCAAGTCTTATCTTACCCTTCTCCATTGTTAAAAAAAAAGTTCTTTGTTCTGTAATTGGGTTTACAGATAGTATTTCCAAACCTTGGTTATTATGTTAATTCACTGGCTCCTTTCATTGAAAAAGGATCAGATTTCTAACAAACAAACCCACTGTCTTCCCTAACCACTGTTTTCTTCTTTGTTCCATGACATAGTAAATACTAAGCTTGAAATAAGGCGAAACAGCTTAGAGTATAAAATGGAAAGAGAAGCAAAGTAGTTCAGAAAAAAGAAAGCCAACATAATTTAGGAGAACAGGGTATATTGATCTATTAAATGAATTGAGGTTTTGTTGTTTTTTGTCCTAGAAGCTTTAGCTTTATAATGAGGAATAACAGGTAGATTGTGGTTTTTTTATCACAATCCAGAACATAAAAAGTTTGGTTGACAGATTTTTCTTTTCTTTTTTTTAAGTCATATTACATAAAGAAATATATAAGATGGCAGTTTATTTTTTTATTAGGTATTTTCCTGAATAACCAAAAGCTTAGAATTAAAAAGCAATCCTTCATAAACAAAGGTTTACTTACCAACTGGAGATCGATGCTCTTGTAGATTATGGCCTGTTGCTGGAGAGTACAACTAAGTACCAGTATTACAATACTATATGTTATTTTAGGAAAAATAGATAAATGGTCTTAGTTTTAGCTCTTTGTAATTTTATCACTACTTATCTAAATTTTATAAATAGAAGTTACTAGAAATTAAATATTTGGAAAATTACATTTGGCAAATTAAAGAATTTCATCAATGAATTAATAGAAACAAATTTGAGTTTACTGACATGAGACATTGATTTTATTGTGATTAATAAATTAATACTGTTTTTTGCTGTTTTTATGACAGTGATATATTTTCAGTGTAACAGAACAAAACATTAATATGCAAAAGATTGCTCATGCTTTGGAGCGAGTATAAATTCAGTCAAGGAATTGTGCAGGTGTAACAAACTGGCAGGCCCACAGATACCTCATTATACATTTGTGTTTCCCCTACCTTGGAACCTGAAATTCATCTGCTTCAGATTAACAGGAACAAACTCATTAATATTTACTATATCACAGACTTCTTTCTCTCTAGACTATGGAACCTAGTCTTGTTATAAGAAATCTTCAAGTCTGTATCTTAAAAAATATTCCTTTATAATATATCTGCTCTCACTTTGTAAACAGGGTTATTTTTCAAATGTGCTCTTTATAAGTATGTGGAGTTTCATTCCTACTGAAATTCAATGCCGATAGCAACATCCCTAAGGATAAAAAGACTTCTAAAATATTCTCATTATTTTAGCATGAGCATATCTGAAGTGCTTTGTATTCACAGGAAGAGCAGGCAGCAAAATTGAAAGCTGAGAAGATCAGAGTTGCCCTGGAGAAAATTAAAGAGGCACAAGTGAAAAAGGTGATATTTGGGTTTTTTATCAGTTTTCTAGATATATAAAGAATTGCCTTGTGTATATAATGAACCTGTAAGATATGGAGAGGTAGAAGGGGTAGTTCTTCCTAATAGGTTTCTCACATGTATTTTTTGTGGATAAAATGCATTAAAAGAATAACTTTCTGGTTTTAAGTTCTCCTAGAAGAGAAAAACAGTATACTTTTATTATCTTACCTATTATAATTTTTAAATGCTTTAAATTTGTTTATATAAGTTATCTGATACCTAATTTTAGACTTTCTTTCATAAAAAGTCATTATTTGGGTTTTAATTTATATTCAACTAAGGATATTATTCAGAAAATTACTCAGTATTGGAAGAAATTTCTAGACTGCCTATTTTGTGGTTTGTGTTTAATTTTCTTTTTACCTATTACAGCTGGTGATTAGAGTCCACATGTCTGATGATAGTTCTAAAACAATGATGGTGGATGAGAGGCAGACAGTGAGACAAGTGCTGGATAATCTGATGGACAAATCCCACTGCAGTTACAGCTTAGACTGGTCGCTGGTGGAAACCATTTCTGAGTTACAAATGGGTTAGTACTATCTTTGCTTTACTTATTTTTTAATTTCTAGGTAATTCCAGCAGTTTTCATGTTGACAAAAGCTCCTTGAGACCTTTTCATATTTTTTTTTCTCTAATATAACCTTGGCATTTTTACATTTTTTTTCCCAAGTATTTTGAAATTTCTTTGAATATGAGATCACTTCTAGTTCACTTCAGATTTTAAGGCTAGAACAAAGTTATTTTTTTTAAAGGTAACAAAGTTGTTTATTTTTTTTAAGGTAACAGAGTTTTTTCCCCCTTCAAATAAGAACAGCCTGGATTGACACATTTACTAACGAGCATTACATTTATTAACATTTGCACGGGTCTTTCTTTTTTTTTTTACTCTTTACTTTTTCTTTTTTTATTAAGGTATCATTGATATACACTCTTATGAAGGTTTCACAAGAAAAACAATGTGGTTATTACATTCACCCTTATTATCGAGTGCCCTCCCATACCCCATTGCAGTCACTGTCCATCAGTGTAATAAGATGCCATAGAGACCCTATTTGTCTTTTCTGAGCTACACTGTCTTCCCCGTGACCCCACACACACCGTGTGCACCAATCATGATACCTCACAGTCCCCTTCTCCCTCCCTCCCCACCCACCCTCCCTCACCCCTCCCCCACCCCTCCCCCACCCCTCCCCTTTGGTAACCACTAGTCCCTTCTTGGAGTCACTGAGTCTGCTGCTATTTTGTTCCTTCAGTTTTGCTTCATTGTTATACTCCACAAATGAGGGAAATCATTTGGTATTTGTCTTTCTCTGTGTGACTTATTTCACTGAGCATAATACCCTCTAGCTCCATCCATGTTGTTGCAAATGGTAGGATTTGTTTCTTTCTTATGGCTGAATAGTATTCCATTGTGTATATGTACCACATCTTCTTTATCCATTCATCTACTGATGGACACTTAGGTTGCTTCCATATCTTGGCTATTGTAAATAGTGCTGCAATAAACGTAGGGGTGCATATGTCTTTTTGAATCTGAGAAGTTGTTTTATTTGGGTAGATTCCTAGGAGTGGAATTCCCAGGTCAGATGGTATTTCTATTTTTAGTTTTTTGAAGAACCTCCATATTGCTTTCCACAGGTTGAACTAGTTTACATTCCCACCAGCAGTGTAGGAGGGTGCCCCTTTCTCCGCATCCTCGCCAGCATTTGTTGTTCCTAATCTTTTCTATGTTGGCCATCCTAACTGGTGCGAGGTGATTGCACCGGTCTTTTTATCAGCATTTTGCTTTCAGGGGAAACATAAAGCACATCTTTCTTATTTTTACCTTGATGTACTGAGTCTTAGTTTTCTATAATTTGTAGTTTGGTATGGTGTTTTCCGACTTAAATATTCCTCGTTGTTTTATACCATCATTGACTCTGTTAAAAAGTTTTCTTTTTATAATACTAGCTGTATGATCATAGAAACCTTGTAATAGTTATTTTATTAGGCTTTATTAAATCAGTGATCAATTTCAACTTGCTGCTTTGTTTCAAAAATGTATTTGCATTGCCCTTACTAATTATATCTTTAAAAATTATGCAGCAGTTACCAGAGAAATAAAAATTTATAAACCCTTTTTTCTCAGAACACACACAGCCTCCAAAATTAAACTGTAAGTTATTAGAAATTTATTAACATGTATAAAAATTTATTCTAGTAATACTCATCTCTAACTATTCCTAGAGAATTACAAAGGTTTCAGTTCATAGATATAATAATACACAGAAAACGTTTAGATACTAGTTTTTGGAATATTTCCATGACTGTAGGTTAAAAACCCATATATGTGTAATATTTTTCTATTACTTTGTATATAATCCACTATAGTATCTTAAGTAACTAATCATATGATATAGTGCTTCACATATACTATGACATCATTCAGTACTTGCTGAGTAAAAGAAAACAAGGCACTACTTAGATCTCCAAGTAAGATGCTGGAAACAAATTATGATGAATGTAAATTACTCAATTAAACAACAAAGAATATTAGAAAGGATGAATAAACAAAATGTAGTTGTTTGCTGCTTATGAAAGATCTGTTACCTAAAGACCCAAGGAATGTGAAAAGGCACTAACCAAAAGAAAGTTAATAAAACTGTGCTCATATCAGACAAAGCAGACTTGAAGCAAAATGTATTACTAGAGATAAACAGAACCACACATCTTCACCAGGAAGGTATAATCATTCTAAATTTTATTTAATAATAATAGTAAAATGCATAAAGCAAAGGAGAAGTTCATAAGTCAGCCTTCAGCGTAGAACCTTTTCAGTGATCAGTACAATCAACCAGACAAAAAAGGATATAGAAGATGTGAAAAATAATTCATTGCTCTAACTATCTAGTAACAGGGTGTATTTAGGACCTATCTAATAACAGGAAAATACATGTTCTTTTCAAGCAGAGATGGAATATTTCCAAAAATTTCAAAAAATCAGTATCTAGACTATGTTATTTGAAATTAATGTTCAATGTATAGGACATGTTCTTTGATGCTTGATTTGTAAATTAGAAAACATGTATGTTTAAAATAAACAAAACCCATGGATCAAAGACTGAATCTTGAGTATTTTAAAATGACAAGAACTAAATACTATTGGAAATACCTAATATCAGAATTTATGAATTACAACTAAATGTTGGAATTTTTTAAGGGGGGATAGGAAAAGGCTGAAAAAGACCTAGAAATCAGAAGACCCACATTCTAGTCCTAATTTTCTTCCACTTGGCAGCTGTGTGACCTTGCTGAAGTCACTTAATGCCACTAAGGCATTTTTCCTGATTTGAAAATAGAGGGAAGACCAGATAATCTCTAAGGGCCAGAGCTGTAGTGTCAAATAAGATGCTATGGTTTTGCTGTGAATTACTTTGCAAAATGTCATGTCTTTGATGCAGTTCTGATGAATATGAAAAAAAAATTTGGTATTTTATTTTGGGACAGAGAGAATCTTTGAAGACCATGAAAACTTGGTTGAAAATCTTCTTAATTGGACGAGAGATAGCCAAAACAAGCTTATATTTATGGAGCGTATAGAAAAATATGCACTTTTCAAAAACCCACAGGTGAGACTGAATAACTTACAGAGGTCAGGATTTTTAAATGTTTAGCTTATATTATTCTATTACTGCTAAGTTAATAGAGTTAAAAAACTGGCAACCCCTGGTTGGAGCATCTTGGCAGCAAAATCCCATGGGTGCATTCAGTACTGCTGAGATGGAAGGTCTGCCGGGGCCCAAGTGTCAGACCTGATAGGTAACCAGTCCTATCGAACCACATGGGCTGAGCCCTTGAGGAAGCAGAAGTTCACTCCAGGGAGTTTCAGGTTTCTGGTCTCAGAAACCCAGATCTGTGTATAACCTGACTATTTATTTGGTGAGTTTCTCATCCATCAAAGAAATAAATTTAAGTTTCTCTACTTCATCCATTTATTCAGTTGACACTTTGATTTCTTTTTTTAAATAATTTTTTTAAATCTCCATAAGCTTGATAATGGTTCCACATTCTAACACATGTTACCTTGATTTAGTTGGCATGTTCATTTATGCTAAAATAATGTTTGAGTTAATCCTTCCTAACTCAAATATTTTATAAAAATCAGGTGAGAGAAACATTGCCACTATATATAAAAAAGTAGTAATGAGGAAAACCAGTAGTGACATTAAAGGTATTGAGTGGTTGTCCTTCAGTCAGCTTAAATTATGACCCATCTTCACTGGATATTTTTAGTGAAGAATACACACTTGGACATACCAACAGATTTTTCCTTGTGGGTGATTGTGAAAAATATCTTTCATAAGGCCAATAATTAGAATTCAGATATTAGTTGAGCCAAGCAAATGAGATTATGGTAGTCTCAGAGAATTTGGAATTTCTTCTTTAAAAGCCAGAAACATAGATTAAATTTTCTGTATGTGGATCACTTAAGTTCAGCATATTTTAAGGAAATTTGCCTTATTTGTTGTACTTAATAATTTGTAGTCCTTTCAGATCCTGTAAGTATAGCTTTCTTTAGATATACCAAAACATACTTGCCAGCTGTTGCATGTAATCACACCTCAGGATTTGGGGGAGGGCAGTTGATGGACCAGCAGATAATGGATAAGGTAAGGAGGAATATGCGTCTTAATAGTGATGCCCATGCCCAGGTTGCTTTTCAAAGGAGTGTACGTCTCAGGCTACACAGGCAGAAATTTACACAGAGTTACTGTGTCTCTAGAAGAAATCATATATGCACCTGTGCCAAGATACTAGTAGAGTGGGTTTATCCTTTAACTTTCATTTCCTCATTTTTCCAGAATTATCTTCTGGGGAAAAAGGAAACAGCTGAGATGGCAGATAGAAACAAAGAAGTACTGCTAGAGGTATGCCTCTTCACTGCCTGCTCCCCATTTTTCTTGCACATTTTAATATTAAAATTGTAAGCACCTTTTTTGAAGTCAAGTATGGCAATTCTGTATATTTATCATAGTAACTAGAGAAGCCTGTACTCTTCCAAAGCCTGGCAGAGTTCAACTGTGAACATTAGGCCACTGAAGAACCTTTAATAAACTAATTTTTGCCAAGCAATGTACTAGTGGACAAAGAGAGTCATGAGCTTTTAGGGGCTAATGAGTGGGAGAAAGGGCTGGTCAATGAAGGGTGTGATTGTGCGATTTTATCTGCTTACCCAGAGAGGAATCTTAATCGCTAGCTCTTTACAAAATATTTCAAGCCTTAGCCTCAAGTAACTAAAAATCATGATTTTTAAAGAAATGTATACATCTCCTTATTTTGAAGAGTAATAAAATAAATTCAAACATAATTGGGTGTTTAGCTTTTTGGCTTTTCTGATTTTAGAGAACTCAGATCAAAGTAGGTAGTGTGCTTGGAAACCAGAATAAACCTTTACTTAGCAACAAAGCAATTAGGAAAATGAAGAGTAGCCCTCAGCTTTCATAGTGATATGAGCTGAGACAAATCCTCTTCATAATTCCTAATTTTTCTGTACTTTGGAGATAGAGAAATTAGTTTAGGCTGAAAATGTCCTATGTTAATGGTTAGTGAGGATTTCCATTTTTCTTTAACCAACTACATCATGGATTCTTTTAATTTTTATCTAAGTATAGACATTTGAATTCAAAATTTTGCATTTGTTTACATTCCTTTCAACCTAGTATTAAATATTTAAAAAATAAGTGCCCTCTTTGTTTAGAATCATATTAAGTTTTTAAATTGTCAAAGTTTAACCACTCATTTAGCATATTGCTTTCTTTTAAAATATATTCCTATTTTAGCTTGACAGCTTATCTAAATGTGTTAATTTGGAGAAAAAGTCTAATGCTTCTATTAACTGTGACTACTTTTACTAAATTTAGCATAATTCTGCTGTTTTCAAATGCATTTAAATAATGTTATGTGCAACTCAGTTGACATTTCAACTTAGTTTCTTTAAGATAGTGTTAAGTAAAAGTTCATAGGGATTGCCATAGTAGTTCCAAAATAAATTTGTATTAGGTTTAGAATGCAAATTTCCAATTGAGGTAAAGCTAGTAGTACGGTTTTAATAAAAAGCCATTTTGGTTTAATTACAGTGTCATGCATTTCACAGGGATAAATACAACTTTGTTCTGAGAATCCAAGGATCATATGTCTTTTGCAATTAATTTCTTATTTTAGGAATGTTTTTGTGGAAGTTCTGTAACTGTACCCGAAATTGAAGGCATCCTTTGGTTGAAGGATGATGGCAAGAAGTCCTGGAAAAAGCGTTATTTTCTCTTGAGAGCATCTGGTATCTACTATGTCCCCAAAGGAAAAGCAAAGGTGTGTGAGCTCCCTTGTTGTGCTAATTGATTTTAATTTGTATTGAGTATGCTAACAAGGTGAATCCAGGTTCATTTAACTCATGTAGGACACAGAATACTGCTTTGTTTATTCATCTGTTATAAAGAGGAAACCTAAAAATGTTCACTCTCTCGTTATTAGTTGGGCGCATCCCAAAGCACTTACCAAATTTAAAATCATTCTCAATTAGAAACTGTTACCAGGTCTGATATTACTTGTTTATACATTATTGTTAATTCTGTTTTTTGGGTGTTTTTATCTTAGGTCTCTCGGGATCTGGTGTGTTTTCTCCAGCTGGATCATGTTAACGTTTATTATGGACAAGACTATCGGAACAAATACAAAGCACCTACAGATCATTGTCTGGTGCTAAAGGTAAACACGTATCTCTTCTTAGGAATTTTAATTGATGTTAGACATAGTGTGGGTTATTGGACATTTTAGAATAGTTTGAATCTCCATGTAGTAAACTATTTTTGCTTTTTACTGTAGGTTTTTAAAGGATGGTAAGGAAAAGAAGCATGTGCTAACTAACTACTGTTGATCCTTAGCTAAGTAACCCTAATTAATGTTCCTAAGAAAAGGGTACTGAATTGTAAGCTTGAGTCATAGTATATGTGATAGATTAGATTATAAATTTGAGACTTTCATTTAATAGTGGGCTTATTTTAGGAAAACAGAGCCAAAGTGGAAAGTGGGTGTTTTGTGTTTTAGTTTTTTTCCTTTACTTAATTACTCAGCAGAACTATCAGAGGGTATTGTGCCCAGGACAAAGTGAACTCTCATTTGGTCCAGAAATAATTTTTGTCCTTTTCCCCCAAACCGTAGCTCTGATACCTGTGCCTGATTTGTTTTTAGTGAGTTTTTTCCTTCTTTATGCAAACTTTTGAGCTTCTCACACTACTTAACAGCTGTACTTTTGAGAGTTGACATTTTTAGTTAATCTACTGGAACATTGATAAAGACAACATTTAAAAATTCAGGATAATTACGGAGATGGTTAAGTTTTTCTCATTAGCTCTATCTTAGTAACCTGTTGGTTAATTACTTAGGTCTAGAGTTCATATCATCACTTGATTATTATTAACCTATCATTACCATATAGTCTTGTGTTGGTTTCAAATGTATGTCACAGTGGCTCAACAGTACCGGTGATCAACTTATATTGTGATTGTGAATTATTGTGCCCCTTTATCCTCCCCATACCTGCCCCAACCCCTCCCCTTGGTAACCTCTATATCATCATTTGATTTTGTTTTCTCTGAGAATTGTCAGTCATGTTCAGGGTTGGGAGGTGTTTGTTTAGGGTCTGGGAATGGAGTTTTGATTGTTTTGATAAAATTAGGTGTGTTGTAATGGTAGCCTGATAATTTATTAAATGATTCTTTCTTGCAGAATATTCACTGTGTCATTTGTTATAGCAGCAAACAATTTTTTTTAAATCAGTACAAAATAGCTTAGTCCATCAGCTTTCAAAATGAGGACCAAGGTCCCCTGGGAGTCCCTGAGAATTTGTAAAGGAGTCTTTGAGTCAAAATTATTCTAATACTACTAAGACGTTATTTGCCTTTTATACTCTCATTCTCTCAAATATGTATAGTGGAGTTTTCAGAGAGTTACGTGACCATGTGATGACATCTTTGCTCTCTTGGGTAGTGGAATGTGCATTTGTATATTCTTGCATTTTAATTTTTCTCAGTTTTAATTTCTTATTAGGTAAATATCGAAAGACATAACCTATAAAAATGAAAGTTATTTGGGAGTCTCATAACATGAAAACAATAAAAGGTGGTTATTTTGATGGCTCAAGGTTGTAAGTGAGAACCCAAATTTTGTCCATCTTTTTACCTCTTCCATCTTCTGCCTATTGGCTTATTCTCAGACTGGCTTGCCTCATGGTCCCAGACGGCCACTGCACTTCTAGGTATCACATGTAGATTCAGTAAAATCCAGCAGAAGAGCAGGGACTATTCTCCCTACTATTCTTTTTTAAAAGGAAGGAAATATTTCCTAGAGCTACCAACAGCCCCTCCACCTGAGGATCACTGGCCTGGAGTACATGCCCACTCTTAACCCCATCACTGGCAAGGAATAGAGCCACGGTTTTGTCTTACACTAGTCAGAATTCTCACCCTGAGGCAAAGGGTAGGCATCCAAACAAAATTGAGGCTTTGACCTAAGAGGTGAGGAGGAGGAGATAGCTGTGGGGAAGGTGACCCAACAGTATCTGTTGCAGCCAAAATTGTGACCACTATCATTTTAATCCCCTTTTGCAGCTCACAGAATTCTTAGGTTAAGAATATTTTGTTCTAAAAGGGGCTTTTTTTTTTATATTGATTTATATACTTCATATTTGCTTTTAGTAAAGTAGGTTAGGCTAATCTCATTTATTTATATTACCTACCTGTTTGTATGCAGAAATATTCAATGTACTGAAATTAAAAACACCATACCACTAGATATAAATAATAGTAAAAATAACAGACTTCATTTAATGAAGAATTCTAGAGTGCCCATTTTCCAGATACAAAACTAAGGTTTAGAGGGATCAGTGTGCCAGAGACCACACAACTATTAGTATTTAAGATATGTCTGTTTTCCTGTAAATTCCGTAGCAGATTGCCTATGTAAATATTGTTATGCTGAGCATATGAGTTCTGACAAATGAAATGACAAATGCTGCCACACAGGGTCTTTACAAATGCAAATGTAAATACAAGGTTTGACCCCTTTTGACAGCTTCAGGTTATAATGACTGAGTCTGAGTCCTTCCAGGAAAATGTAGGATAAAGGAAAGAATAATCACTGTAGGAAGTAATAAAACACATCGTTTAGTAATTAGTTTTTTTTTAAAGTAATAATAAAGATAATAGGAGGAGCTTATTCATGAAATTTGACAGTGTAGGTAGGAATAAACAACGCAAGTTGATACATTATCTGAAAAAGGTATGCACTTATTGGGACACTTGTGTCTGCTTGTATAGTTAAATAAGTTTCTTAAAAGGAACCTATTTTTAAAAATATGTATCACAATAATTGTTGGAGTAGAGAGCTCAGCTTAGCCAGGTCTAAATTTTCATTCCTAAAGAAATGAGGCAAAGTAATTTATTTTAGTATGTTAGGAAGCAAAAAGTGATTAGAGTTTAGGATTGGAATATGAGCATGAAGTTCTCAAACACATTACTAAAAAGGCATTATATCTGATAATCATGGAAGTAATAAGGTAGAGTGTTATATAGTCTTATTTTTTGTCCTCTTGCATGTTAGTTGAGAGAATTAATTTTCAACCCTATATGTGTTTCCAAAATAATAAATAGGTGGTATACATCCATTGGTTTTCCTTTGGCATTTGACTCTGATTTTAGAGCATCACTTTTAGTTGCACAGTTTTGGAAATGATCTGTCTCAATCTAATTTTTGGCATAAACAGAGAAAAATAATCTGAGAATGCAATAGTAATCCAGAATTTTCTTATTGTATCCTTAAAGGTTTTTATTCTCAAATTTTTTACCTTTTATCAGAAAATGAAAAATTTCTAAATCAATATCATTTAAAAAGTGAAATGACCTTTCTTTCTTAACAGCTATTTCTGAAAGCAATTCCATTGTATATCCTCTTTGGAGTCTGTAAGAAACTAAACTTAAAGAAACTTAAAAGATCTTTAAAAAATGTTGAAGTTCTGGTTTTAGCAAAGAATGTCTTCTTCATACTTGTTCTTAGCTCTTGTGTGGTAGAATTTAACAAGTGGTGGAATAACATTGTGGTGAAAAGGGGAGAGAGGCAGGAATTTGGAAGATTGCACCCCTAATAAGGCAGTAGTATGACATAATAATTAAGAGCACTGGCCCTGGAGTGATATCGAATGGTTTCAAACCCTGGTTCTTTTCACTAATTGGTGAACAACTGTGAGCTCTGCACCTCAATTTCTCATATCATGGAGGTAATTATATGTAATTCATAAGTTTTTTGTAAGGATGGAGTGAACTAATACATGTGAGGTATTTAGCATAATTCCTGATACATATGAAGTGCTCAATAAATGTCACTTTTAATAAAATAATATATTAGCTGAACAGGCAGCCTCCTGAAATATTGGTGCAGAGCCTGGATGACCATATTGAGGCTATAGAAGGAATCTTTATTCCTTGGGAAGTTGAAAAAGAACTTTTGAGGTCCTACCTAATGAAATTTAAACTCTCTAGTACTTTGCAAATAGTCAAATAATCATACCATAGTACTCTTCAGGGTATTATTTAGATTCTTTGGTTAGAGAGATGAGGAGAGAAGGATAAAGGATCGTTTCTCATTGATCTTCTCTGATACTGTGTGGTAAAAACATTCCCTTTGTGGAGAGAATGAGTAGAATATACACACTCTGAAGCAAGGGCACCACTTCACTTGAATGCCCATGTGTGGTAGCCCTGCTCTAGGGAAGCAGAAAGAATCAGTCAAGAATGGTTTGTAGAGCACCATGAAGGGAGGGGATAGCAATAAAGGCTGAGCGCCATCCAGTAGCCCTTGTTCAGATGTCTGAACCCTTCCCTGTAGGCAGCGTCTCTGTGAGGCAGGAGATGGAGAACAGCTCTTCGAGCCCTAGGTGCCAAAACTAAAGAAAGCTCTTTTCCAGCCAACCCATTTTATCTTCTGCATGAACTGTGGCCTCTTCTACTTTGCTCACAGTGTATCCTAACACCTACTTGAAGCATCCGGCAAATATCCCTTGCTCACTAAATATTTGTTGAATGAATGAATGAGAGAAAATTCTCCTTCCTTCTTTTATAGAAAAATACATACTCCTCTACCTGTCCTCCTTTGCTCTTTCAAGATTGCTATGATGGCTTATTATAATGTGATTTAATAAGGACAAGGGAATATATTACAAGAAAAGGCTAGAGCCTACGTTACCAGGAAAGAGAACTGTTAAGTGTTGTTTTGCTGACCTCTTATTGTTGAGGGTTTATTGTTGAAATATTGACTGTAGCCTTCAATAACTAAATTGGCTTTTGGCATTAAATGTTTACCATAGGAGCTGGGCTCTGTAAATGTACAGAATAAAATAAATGGATTTACATTTTCCTCACTGTAAACTACATAGATTGATCTTTAACAATACAGATACATAATTTATATTGGTGGGCATCTATTTCTGCTTCATCGAGAACTTATTCAAATTGTTTATTTATCTCATGGGTTTCACAACAAACAAGTGGTTTGGGAATTTTTTAAGCCTCTTTCTTATAATTGAACATAAATTTAAATATTTTTCCAAGTAAAATATAGCCACTGTTTATTTTTCAAAATAACTAAAAAGAGCAGCATTGGTTAACAATCATTACATCCAGAACCAAGTATGATATGGGGCTTTTCTTCCCAGGCAACTAGTCATTGTGGCCCAGTGAAGTTAAAACAACTTAAGTCTCTTCTAGCACTTGCATTTTGTAGCCTAGGTCAAGTCAGTCTCCTCCCATCCAAGCCTCAATTGAGAAGTACACTGGCTTGTGAAAACTAAATCTAATGATGCAGTTGAAAAGCTGCTTGTTCCTGGAAGGCATGTGCTGTGGGTAGCGGGGCCTGCAGAGCAGTTCTCAGTCCACAGCACCCTGCTGCAACAGGTCTGAGTGCCTTCTGGGGCCTAGATACCATCCCTGTGCTTTGTCCACCCTGCCCAGTTGCTCACCTCTAGTAGAGAAGCAGTGCAAGCTTTACTAGAGACTCTTATTTTCTGAACCCATGATTACAGTGGCTTCAAAGTGAAATCAATCATATTCCCTTTCCATAGTCATAGTTTAAGAATTCTACTGATTTTGCTAATCTTGATGGACTTTGTTTCTTCAAAGTATAGAAAGAGTATTTGGGAATTTCCCATGATGTGTTTAAGCCTTGATAGAGTTTATTTTTGTTTAGTTCTTCAGAGCATTTAGTTGGATTTTGCCTTTGATCTTGCAGCACCCACAGATACAGAAGAAATCTCAGTACATCAAATACCTTTGTTGTGATGATTTGAGGACCCTACACCAGTGGGTCAATGGTATCCGCATAGCAAAGGTAGGTTTTTCATTGGTTTGATGAAGGAATATTGGGGTGATTCATGGTACAGTTTGATTGTTGTGACAGTTTTTCTGATTATTTCATGTTCATGATTTTGCCAATGTCTAGCCTTCTCAGGCCTAAGTTTTATGTTTTTAAATGTCTTTTTATCCTGGTTAAGGGGGTAAACTTTTAACAGTTGGTATCCCTTGAATAATACTGCTGGTAAGAGCTTATGTGTAGCATCAAAATGATTTATTTTGGCTTTGGAGAATGCATTATATGAGCAGAGTAGCCTAAGCATAAGAAGTTTCTTTGAAAATTAAATTGCCTTGGAGTAGAGGAAGAGATGAATAAGCAGAACAGGATTTTTAGGGCTGTAAAAAACTCTGCATGATACTACAGTGTTGGATACATGTTGTTATACATTTGTCCAAACCCACAGAATGTACATCAAGAGTGAACCTAAAGTAAACTATGGACCTTGAGGGTTTATGATGTGTTAATATAGGTTTGTTGATTGTAACAAATGTCCCCCTCTGTTGGGAATGTTGATAATGGGATTGGTCTGCATGTTTAGGGGCTGGGGGGGCACCTGGGAAATATCTGTACTTTCCTCTCAATTTGCTGTGACCCTATAACTACTCTAAAAAAAAGAAAGTCTTCTTCTTTTTTCTTTTTTTGAACCACATTTGCCAAAGTAATTAAACCAGAGGTTAATGAGCAGCAAATGCCCTGCTGTGCTATGGTCACAGCTTAGATATGAAATGGCATAGTTTTTCTCTTTTTACATTTCAGTACAGCAAAATCATTGATGTCTGAGGGACAGACAAAAAGCAGATTAGTGTTCAGGCTCTAGACAATACATAATGGTTTGAAATGAAAATGCAAGTTAAATATCATCATTGTAACTAAAAAAAAAAGGGAGATGTAATGAACCCAAGAAGCATCAGCAACAGGCGAAATAATTTATAATGTTCATTTAAAATACGGCCAGTTTGGGGAGGAAATGAGTAGGAAAAGGGTTTTGGAGCAAACACAATCAAAAAAACAAAAAGGAAGTCTTAAGAAAAATTTTAAAGGACATCTTAAATATGATTTTACATAATAGTTGAAGGAGTATTTATGTCTCTTAAATGACTGAAAACAGTATTTATTATAGCTATAAAATCAAAGTTGCTTTAGGAATAACAAAAAAATCTTTCTATTGATGATGAACACAGTCAGAGTCAAGGGTTAACTTGTTCCCTTTCTAAAAATAAGGGAAAATAAACTAAGAGTAGATTATAATTTACTGGTATTAAAGAATTGTTGAAGTATTGAAGGTATTAATTTAATACAGTGATGACTCAACAAACAAGTGTATCCCCCTTTTCCTACTGTATCCATCTATGTCACACTCAGAGTTTCGATGTCGTTATTAACTGACCGCCTTTTCTGTCTAGTATGGGAAGCAGCTGTACGGGAACTATCAAGAAGCTGTGAAGAGAACAGAGTCAGCGTATGATTGGACTTCCTTATCCAGCTCTAGCATTAAGTCAGGATCCAGTTCTTCCAGCATCCCAGGTAGCTGGAAATACCCAAAGCACAATTTACCACCAGTGGGAAGGTGTCGCTACAGACTGATAGTAGATCTGGTTATTTCAGCATGATTCTTCAAAACCAGAGCCAACCTACTTTCTAAAGTATAACAAATAGGTGCTTTTCTTGTTGCTATTGTTGGGACATCATGGGCTAGTTCATAAATGTATTTGAAATGGAATGTCAGTATACAGAATTGTAAGCCAGGAGTTTTGTTAGTATTTATCAAGCTTATGTAGAACTCAGTCACATTGCTGAAAAACAACTATTGATTCATAATTGGGGATAGAAAATTGCTCATAAAAAGTCTCTGTACTCAGAATCTATGGTGAAAGTGCCCTTCGCCATAGGCTTCCTGACATTTCAGTAGAGTGGAAATAAATAGAGTTAGTTCAGTATCACAGTTAAGAAAGTTGCTTAAGTCATCCAACTTTCTAAAGTTTTCACAGAAAATTAGTGATACTCAAAAGATGCTTATTTGCAGATTCCTACATCCTTTTAACAAGTAGGCTGTGGTCACATCTTAAAATCAATGCTTCTTCTTTCCCTTCAAAATGTTCCATGAATGATATTTATGTCTTCTAAAAGCAAAGTTTTTTCTTTGTCCTGACGTCCCATGAGTAGTTAGTGTGCATAAGTGTATTTCCTCACTCTGTTTTCTGAGAGGGCCAGAAGCAGTGAGAATACCAAGTGCCTGGATTTTGGTTTTCTAATATCATTTTCCAAAACAAAGGACCCAGGGCTCTTTGGTTAGTGGCTGATTCTAGGGCCATGGCACAGAATCTATAAAATGAACCTGGAGCATCTTGTCATGAAGGATGTACTCAAAAAAAAAAAAAAAAACACAATGATGGGAGTATGTAAAAGGGACACGGGCCCAACCAGAGGAGCTTCCAGTTGCCAAAGGTGGAAGAATCTGAGCAACAAAATTACATAATATTGAATTATAACCCAAGTTATAAATAGCCATCAGTCCATATTTATACAGGTAAATTACTGAATAAATAAGTAGATGGGTAAGGAGACAAATCTCCTGTGCAGAAGATTTCTAAATGCTATATGCAGACATGCTGCCCTCAGGAGGTGGAGCTTAACTCTCCGATGCTTAAGTGTGGGACTTGCAGAGTGACTTGCTCTAAACAAGGCAGTTGTGGGGAGTGAGGATAACTTTACAGTGGAAAAATCTGACAGAAAATGCCTCAGCCAAGTGGTCAAGGTCAGTATCATCAGTAATGTCATTGATAGCATGTATCCTTGATTTAGTGTGATGTGATTGGCATTTCCCTGTCTCCATCTTCTTGCCCAAATCCCATAACCAAAGTCTAATCAAGAGAAAAACATCAAACAAATCAATACTGAGAAACATTCTACAAAGTACCTGACCAGCACTCCCCAAAACTGCCAAGGTCATCAAAAGCAAGGAAGGTTTGCAAAACTGTGACAGCAGACATGACAGCTGCTATAATGTGGTGCCCTAGATGGGGTCCTGGATCAGAAAATGGGTGTCATGGAAAAACTAGTGAAATCCAAATAAAGTTTGGAGTTTAGTTAATAGTCATGTAACAATGTCAGTTCCTTAGCTGTAACAAATATACCATAGTAATATAACATGTTATAAGGCGTAAACTGGGTGCTACATACATACAGAAAAACTCTGCTAGTTTTTGCAGTTTCTATAAATCTAAAACAATTCTCAAGTAAAGTGTTTATTAAAATGGGGGAAGAAACCTTTGAGACAATGGAGCAAGAGCAAGGTAGAGTATGTCACAAGTAGGATTAAGGGAACGATTGAGAAAAAAATGCAGAATATTAAAAAAAATTTTTATAGCATTTTAACAGTTCAGGTAGTTCCACACATTATTTTATGAAGTTGTATGATACCTTTTCCTAGCCCAGCAACATCTGTCCATATACACTGTGTTAAGAATTAGGCAGACTTTAATGTAAATCATCAAATTACAAGCTGAAGAGAGCAAGGATTTGCATGTTCCAGCCTCCAGTCATTTAGGCTGTTGACCTAGATATTCATTAAATAGGGATATATAAAGCTAGTGAAGTTGCAACTTTTTAAAATCCACTCAGCTATTGAGTGATCAAGAAAAAAGGAAATAGAGTATGTTTTATCTTATATGGCTTATATTTTTGCTCTGAGGGTATTTTCTTAACTTTGTCCGGGAGTGGGTGGCTATTATCTCTGCACTACTTTGGCTCACCTGGGTGGACTTGCTTAATAGTGCAATATAATGACATCCACTTTTCACAGAGGATTGGATGGGACTAGATTTCACATTCGAGTCTCCACTAGATGCCAGGCATTGGGCTGAGTACTTCAGCATGATTATTTTACCTGACTTGGAGTCTAGTGAAATAATCTTCCTAGTTTCCCCACTCTGGATGTCCAGTCGACTGCACTGTATCCTCACCAGTTCCCCGCTCCCTTGAAGAGGTCTTTATGCTTTACCAGGAGGCCAGACTACAGTGCAGCTGCTGCCTCGTGGTGCCAATGCCTGAATCCCTCAGAAACACTTCTCCCTTAAGGAACAGATTCTAAGTTCTGTTCAATGTTGGGAAAAAGGAAGTAATCAAGTACAGATCTGAATTCATAAGTGAGTACTCTCTGGGATGGCCTAGAATAGGAGTGAGAATATAAGAAGATTGCATCTCAACGTAATGAAGAGAGATGATTGAAAATAAATTCAGTCCTTACTGATGATTCATTCATTCTCTTATTTACTAGAAGTTCTTACAAGACAGGTTGTCAGGAAACCAATAATATATGAACCTTTTAGTGCAGATATCAATCTCATGGTGAACTATTTAAAAAGAATTGAGATTTCCAATTAGCCCTAAGATAAGGAAAATTTTCTAGTGGAAAATACAAACTATGTTTATATGAAGTGAGTTGAGTAAAAGTAACTTGTTGCCATTCTGCATAACATCTGGTCTTGTGCACAAGATCTTTTCAAATTGCACATAATGTCAGAATACAGACTTACATAATCCTATTTTTTAAAATCTGTTTTAAACAGAGTCTCAGTCCAATCACTCTAATCAGTCTGACAGCGGAGTGTCTGACACCCAGCCAGCAGGACACGTCCGTTCCCAAAGCATTGTGAGCTCCATCTTCTCCGAAGCTTGGAAACGAGGCACTCAGTTGGAAGAGGCCAGCAAGGTAACACACCTGTGTTAATTTATATATAGAAAAATCTGTGGTATCCCAATGATTTAGTTTGTTGCTCTTTTATTCCTTTATTAGGAATCTTTCTTGCCCTATATCAGCATTCTTTCTTTGACTTCTCAGAAATGAGTATGTGTGAATTCGCTCTAACAACCTAAAATCTCAAAAAAATAAAATATTAGCAGTTTATGTAACTCTTTTTCGCAGTGGCTCATGTTTTTGAGAAATAATGATTTCCTCCTTTCCATCCTTAATCAGTTTGTGGTGTATTTAGTATCAGTGCCACTGAATTTTGTCCTAGAGAAGCTAATAGTTGATTATTTCTTTATTTGTTATTAATTTATTCAGACTCATTCCATCATCTTCCTTTATGCTTTTTGGCATTTCTCTGTGCATTGATGAATTTTCTCAAACTGTAATACATGTGGAAGACTAAATTCATATTAATCCCCTTAAAATTTTGGATCCCTGAGCCCTGCTCAGTGGCTTCCTCAGTGGTACTGAAGAACAAGTATAATGGCTGCAAGACTACTTGGGAAAATAGAGAGGCTCTTTAGCCCAACTGGAAGGCACCATGTCAGATTGCCTCTGAGTTCTGTGGGCAAGGGTCTCTGCTGTCTGACCTCTTAGTGGGCCATAACTGGGGAACCAGGGGCACACCTGGCCTGACCATTTTGGTTCTGCCCAGTAATCATTGTGATTATTTTGGTCTGAATCACTTATACAAGTACATTCACTAATGCGAATTAAATGAATATTCTCCCTCAGTATATTTCTTATTTGCATATGTGGTTGGTTACTGGCCCTCCAGAAGGCAGAGGAGGCATTAGTTGCCCATTGTGGAGATGGAACACTTTCTCTTAGAAATAAATATTTGAGAATTGGTTCTAATGACCTAAGTTCTCAAAATACTGACAATTTGTCAATAACTCCCTTATCAAAGGCTCACACTTTTAATAATTTTCTCTCCCTTCCCTCACTTAATCATTTTGGGTAGAGCCACCCTATCTGGTGCTAGTAACTCTATATATTTAGTAGAGAAGGTTTACACAGTTTACACAACTCAGGTATTTGAAGAAAAGTCCATTACCTTACTAAATTTTTTAGTGGTGTTCTCTATGTGCATTTTAAATGAAAGGTCAAGGAAAACGAAGGTCCAAATGGTCTGTGATTCAGCAGCCGAGTCCGTCATGCAGGTCCAGAGCATCAGCCCTGCCGTGCGGCAGTGACAATGTGTTTTGAGCCTTGATCTCCCCTGTTTCTTCTTCTCTTGCTTCGGTCTCAGGTGCCAAAAGAGAAGGCCAGCACAGCTCAGGTCTCCACCCCTGCCGCAGCCAAGACAGGGTCAAGGTCAGGGGGTGTTCTTTGGAAACACGTGTATCTGGGTGACTCTGTAACCAAATCTTGCAGACGAATGCTTTTACTTTGATGTGCAGTTTTTAAAGAAACATTTGAGTGTCCTGATGGGCATTAGAAATCAGCCTTGTAATGAGCCTTCTGGTCTACTAACCTAAGCATTCTTGATGCTAGTTAGATGTCATTCATAATTGGAAACAAATGGTTTATCTTGGATCCTCACAGTTTGTTCAAAGAACCTAAAAGATATACCCAAAGTTATTAAATCAGGAATCCAGACTCACGTAGCCCCTGACCAGATTTGGTAATTTGGACAATGCTGAGAGGTGCCCAGATGGGCCGGTCAGCAGCTGGTTGGCAAACTCTAGTTTCCATTTCATGATACATTTCCTTTTATTCTAGCTTTCCAAATTTTCTCTCATTTTCTTCTGGATTTTTCTGTATGATATTTTTATGATCTTTTGCTGTAATGTTTATGAAGCACTTATTTATGTATTTTCCAGTAAAACAAATGTAAGGAATGCTCCCCCTTTACCTGCATTGCTGGACTTCCCATGCATGTTGGATGCAAGTGTCTCATGAACACGAGTGTGTGTGTTGAGCTTACTCATTCCTGTGTGACTGTGCACGCCTGCTGAACATTCTCATGCTCTCATGTGTCAGCTTACTAGCATCAAAAAGCCATCCTCATTCCTGGAGAGGCCCTCCACCAGCATTCCTAAGCCCAGTTATGGCATCTGCTTGATGTGGATGCAGTCATGGACCAAACGGTGAACTCCAGGTATCCCATCTCCCCTTGCAAGAGTCCAGGTGGGCTCCTGTGCTGGGCAGATGTGTGGAAGCCAAAGGTCAGAAATCACAGCCCGTCACCATTGAAACAGGTTTTGCGACAGGAAATTTTTCCTTCGTTGTTAGACAGTCCAGCTATTTGAAAATATTGTTGGATAAGCGAATTATCTCTGTGCCCTTACTGCTCAGGGAGTCCGTTTTAGCCTTCCTAACATTGTCCTCTTTACCACACCAACTATTGCCTCCTTTTATGAAAATGTCCCAGATTCCTTACCTTTTAGTTTTATACAGTCGGAACTTCCCTCTGTAACTGTTTTGTTTGTTGTGTTTTTCTCCCACCCCCCTTTGTACCCCTTTTAGGCCAGGATGGAGTCTATGAATCGACCCTACACTTCACTTATGCCCCCTGTGTCCCCACAACCTAAGGTGGTCACCCCCTACTCCGCCTCGCAGCCTTCGCCACCCCTGCCTCCGCCGCCCCCGCCCCCGCCGCCCCCGCCGCCGCCGCCGCCGCCCCCACCGCCCCCCCTGCCCAGCCAGGCTGCCCCTTCCACAGGCTCCGCAGCCTCCATGTTCGTCAAGTACAGCACTATAACCAGGCTGCAGAACGCTTCTCAGCATTCGGGGCCCCTGTTTAAGCCTCCACCGCCCTCCGCGGTGCAGGCTCTGTCCTCCACCCCACAGCTGGGCAAACCTCAGATCCCAGTGCCCCCCAGTGGCGCTGTGCCCCCGCCCCCGCCCCCACCGCCGCCCCCCACCCCCGGCTCCGCTATGGCCCAGCTGAAGCCCGCGCCCTGCGGCCCGGCCCCCCCGCCCTTCAGCCCCCCAGCCCCGCCGCTGAAGATCCATCATGTTCAGCACGGTACCCCGCCGGTCCCGCCCTCGCCCCCGCAGCCTGCCCCCACTCCCACGCCCCCGCCTCCCCAAGCGCCCCCAAAGCCCCTTGTGACCGTACCCCCGCCGACCAGCGCCAAGACTGTGCCGCCCCTGGTGACACAAGCGGTGCCCCCGACACCCACGCCTCCAGCCCCCCCAGCCAAGAAGCAGCCGGCGGTTCCTGGGTCGCACATTCCGCCCTCTCCCGCCACCCCTCCCGGGTCGGGCCCCCCGCCGACACTGCCCAAGCAGCAGAGCTTCTGTGCAAGACCGCCTCCCTCTCCGCTGTCCCCGGGGCCCTCGGTGGTAAAGCAGCTGGCCAGCCAGTTTCCCCCGCCTCCAACCCCTCCGCCTGTGGAGTTGCAGTCCCCTAAGGCCACCTCAGCGAGCGCGGCCCCGCAGTCCCCACCTGCTGTAAAAGCAAAGCCCAAGTGGCAGCCCAGCTCCATCCCCGCCCCTTCCCCGGATTTCCCTCCTCCTCCTCCTGAGAGCTGCCTGGTGTTCCCCCCACCTCCTCCCCCACCAGCCCCAGCCCCAGCCCCAGCCCCGCCACCGCCACCGCCACCGCCACCGCCGCCGGCGACACCCACAGCCTCGCCTGGCCCCGACAGAAGTGCTTCTCCGGGCAAGAAGAGCGTCAAGACATCCAGCCCCGGGGGGAAGAAACCTCCCCCAACCCCGCAGCGGAACTCCAGCATTAGGTCCAGCGGTTGTGCAGAGCACCCTGAGCCCAAGAGACCCTCAGTAGACAGTCTAGTCAGCAAGTTTGCAGCGCCAGCAGAACCCTCCGGGTCTCCCAGCAAAGAGGCCGCACCGCCTCCTGCAGCGCCCCCCAAGCCTGGAAAACTCAGTCTTTCTGGAGTTAACATTCCCGGAGTGCTCCAGCGAGGCTGTGCGCCAGCAAAAGCGCCCCTTCCCAGTGGGCTCCGCAAGGACTCCGTGGTGGAATTTCCCTCTCCTCCATCAGATTCCGACTTCCCACCCCCTCCGCCCGAAATAGAGCTCCCACTGCCCCCCGTGGAGATCCCTGCAGTGTTCTCGGGCAACACCTCTCCCAAAGTGGCAGTTGTTAACCCGCAACCCCAGCCGTGGTCCAAGACGGCAGGGAAGAAGGCGCCCCCACCCACACGCCCCAAACGGAATGACAGCACCCGCCTCACTCAAGCAGAGATCCCCGAGCAGCCGGCGGCGGCGACAGCAACGCCTCAAGTGCCCACCTCTCCCAAACCCAGCCTCAGCGTCCGGCCTGGGTTCCTAGCTGACCTCAACCGGACACTGCAGCGGAAGTCCGTGACCCGGCACGGCTCGCTCTCCTCCTCGCGGGCACCCAGGGCAGAGCCCACGGCCACCATGGACGACATGGCCTTGCCCCCGCCGCCCCCCGAACTGCTTTCTGACAAACAGAAAGCTAGTTACGGAAGCAGTCACATATCAGGCTATGCGACATTGCGGAGAGGACCCCCTCCTGCTCCCCCCAAGAGAGACCAGAGCACGAAGCTCTCAAGAGACTGGTAGCTACCACAGAACTGTTGTTTTCCTGGTCTTTGTATCAGTTCTACAATCAGCTCACCTGATGATCTGGAATTCAGGTGTTCAGAGCCTCCTAGTATGATGTTGTTATTCAGGTAGTGCCCAAGATATGTGTGCGTGCGTGCGTGCGTGTACACACACAGCTATACAGTGTATGTATATATATGTATACATATATCTATGTGCATATGTATATATATATAGATATGGCTGAGAGTGACTCTATATATTTATTCCTTTTCTTTCCTAATCTGAAAATGGGTTTTGGGTCTTTTGGGTGGAAGAGGCATGGAAGGGGATGTGTGTCCTGTCCCTATGATTTCTATTCTTATGTGGATTGGACCAAAAACTTATAATGACTTGACTAAGAAGGTATTTTCTAAGTGTCCGTGTGCGGCCTCTCTGTGCATGTTGTGTATTATATAATAAGGAATCGATGTATAATGTGCTGTTTCTCAGTTTGAGAAGACAACCAGAATGTCTGGTGTCGTATCTATGGGGCTTTTGTGTTTGTACTTTTCCCCAGTTGGCTGAAGTTAGAACTCCTTGACCCGCACTTCATTACCATCCATTAACTGGGCACTTTAAATCAGAAACACCTCTCCCTCTCCTCATCACAGGGGCAGATCGTGCAGTCTGGGGAAATTTGGCAGCCACGCTCCGCACGTGGTTGTGCACAGAGAGTGAGCACCTGGTGTAACTAAACCATTCGGTGGCAGTGCCGCCACCACGGCCACTTGCACCTAGAATGTGTTGTCGCAGGTAATCTCTTTGCCACAATACATGGATGATTTGTACTATACGCCTGGATGGTTCTTTCTGTACTGCTGGAACCCTTTTCACGAGCTTTGTGAAGCTTTTATCAAGTTCGGCTTCATGGTCCATGCTTTTTAAGAAAATATCCAATACAATCCCCCTGGAATGCTCTGCCCCAGTATGTGTTTAGGTGACCAGTTAACCTCTTACAGTGTGTATTTAGGTAGATGTTGCTACTTGGTATCTATAGGCAGTTGCTGTATCAAATACATACGTCATGTCCAATACGGTGCATCATTACACAGTCACCTTCAGAGATGTGTCTGGCTTGTGCGTTGCTCTCTAGGAGGATGGGTGGTCAGAGAAGAGAACAGAACTGGCACCTGTGCAGGTGCGATAATCAGGCTGTATATGGATTGTAATGTGTAATACAAAGAATTTCTTTATATATGGGACTATCAGAGGGAGGGAAAGACAAGAAATGCGGCTTTCGTCAGCTTCATCCATAGCTACGGGAGCTAACACGCTAGGATTCTGGCTGTGGAGGTCTGTCCAGGTGATCAGGTGTCCCGATGGAGTGTAGTAGTCCGGGGACAGAAGTGACGTCACACACTATGCACGGGCGGTCGGGTAGCACCGGAGTATCGCTCTGAGGGCGCACTGCCACTCTGTGCGTCACACTTCTCATGCTTTGTTTCCTATGAATTTTCCTTGGTACGTGAGAGAAATGGGCCGTCTCATCAATTTGTGATACATTGACCATTGAAAATAAAATGCAGTCTCAGAGCTGCTCTTAAGAGAAACCAGCCATCCCAGCAAGGATAAATGAGCACACCTTGTAGTGAAAGCCCCTGCCTGTGGTGAATGATTATCAATGCAAAGTGCAAAAATATTTGACACTGTCCTATAAGGAAAAAGTGATGCCAATGCAGTGGGGTAAAGAGAGTAAATAATTCAAGAATAAGCAAGTTGTACTGTACACAAGCTATCCCTATGACCTGCTCTCCAAGAAAGTACGGCATCATAAAGAGAGGAAGTGGCATTGTCCAGTGTCACACACCCAGGCAGTGTTCAGCATCTGCCTTTGGCTATGGAGCAATAGGAGCATGTGTTGCTGTGCACTTTTTAAAAAAGCCTTGGCTTCTTTAAAAGATACTTCTGGATCTTTTCAATTGTTCTCAGAGTTAGGGGTGCTTGATATTGTTATGCTTATGAAGTGACCTTTAACACATCTGCCATCATTAGTTTAAGCATGCACAGCAATTTGGGTAACATTTGAGTACAGATCGTGAACGCTCCACTGTGACTCTAGTGAAGTTATTTCCCATAATCCTCTGCCTGCAGCCTAACAGTCTAAGGATGATCCTTATTTGTGGGGTAAAGAATTACTAAGAATGTGAATCCAGTGTTATAAAGATTCATCACTAGTTTTTTTGTGTGTGGTGGTGGTTGTCTTGTTTTATATGAAGTCCATGGAAAACATCAGCTTTCCTTGAGGGAAAAAATAGTGTGTCCTCAGCCTTCCTTTACCCATAGTTTGAGCCCTAAGGTGCAGTCTTTGTTAAGTGGGGTACTTCTTAGTCACTCCTGACGAGAGCCACCCTGAACTGATGCTTCTAGTGCATCCTCTTCCTGAAAGAGCATTCTTTACAACACTAGGGACACCAAAAAAAGCAGGGCCAGCCAGAGGAGAACTTGTCGTTTTTACCCCAGTCCAGTGTCTTGTCTGACAACAGGCTGTTTCTCTTTACATTTCTCCAAAGACGAAAGGCTATTAATCAACTTTTCCTTTGTTAGGTGTGAAACAACTGAATACAAAAAACCAAACTGATACTTTATATTTCCAGTGTTTTCCTAGTGGGTTTTTTAATTTTCTTAATTTAGATTTTTGTTGGGACATAGATTTGTGGGTTTTTTTTTTCCTTTTTCTGAGACTACGCTGTTACTTGTGTAAATGTTTTTTCTCTGGTGTGTTCATGGAAAACACCTACTGCCAGATGACACTAGTACTGTGCCTTCTTTCACTGCCTTCTGCTCCAGAGCTCTAATCCGGCCTAGCTTCCTCAGGTCAGAGAAAGAATCTGGACAGCCAGCTTGGAGCAGCATCCACGGGCCCCTCCTATGAGGGCAGTGTGAGCAGGTGCCCAGTAGAGCTGGTGACTTGGTTAGCTGGTGATGCCCTTAACTGTTACTGCAGGTACTTTCAAAATTGGATCCCCCTATGCTTCAAGTTTAGGCACTAATTCTGAAGACAAAAGAGCCTATCCTCTATTAACAAAACAACTTACACCAGGTTCATAGGTAATAATATAAATGTTGGACTATTCTGTATTGAAATTGAACAGCTTGGCTTTTACTACTCAGATAAATATACTTACTTTCCTTAGCTGCTGTAATTCTCACTTGGGATTCTTAAGGCTTTCATAGATACCCACTTAACTATAAACTGAATTTTTTCAACTTCTGAGAACTCTTTAAATGACAAACTCTTAAAAATTAGAACTCTTTAAAATAAGACCACTGACTCAAGAAGTTACAGGAAATGATTTCACTAGAGAATTTTAAATAAGTAATGTAGATGATACCAAAATAAACTTAAAAAAAAAAGTAATGTAGACATGATGGTGTTTTACAGTCCCCTCAAATCAAGGTGCTCCTGCCAACCAGTGCATATTCTGCTACAGGCTGTGAACAGTCTTGGAAGTCCACTCTCTGTGTAGTTTATTGACCACTCAAAGCGATGCAGACTTCATCAAGAAAGTTTAAACAGAATTGGGGGATCATGAATAATTCCAGTACAGTGACAACTGCTAATAAGCGTATGTCAAGGTTGTGAGGTTATAAATTAGCCTGAAAAAAATTTCAGGTAACAATATGGATTGGTTTGACTAGCAGGCCACCAACAGAACCTTTGTTACTTTTTTTCCTCAGCTAAGAATAATTTTATGTTACAAATACAAGGTGATTGTAAAGAAGTAAAAAAAAAAAAAACCTTTCCTACTTTTATACGTTATTACTCTACTTTTTCATATACCTTCAAACTGATGCAATCTCACAGATTTTATTCAAGCTTAGACCAATTAAACCTGTAGAGGTATAATGACTTGCCTGAAATAGGTGTAATAATGTGGATTTAAACACTTGATGAAAGGATGTCTATTTCTAAAAATTACCTTAAGTTGCAAGAACCTTTGGCACTTTGAATTTTTATATACTGTCATTCGTATAAAGCAGGTTATCCCTAACCCTGTAGGAATATGTGACCACTCACAAAGTTGAGATTTGATCCACAGAAATATAAGTAGAATTAAATATCCTATCTTTTCAAATAATTTTCCTTAAAAAATTTAAACAGAAGAACATTTGTACAACTTTACCAGTCTTATCCTTCAAACAAATGCTTGGCTCTTACTGTATCCTTGAAAGGCCTATATATGTAAAAGAAATCTGAAATTTAGCTGTAAAATAAACCTGTTAAATAAAAATGAGCAAAATATATTTGATAAACACTTGAAGGAAGAAAAAATCTTCAACTGGTTTGCTCTCTGATGCTGAAGGACTAACCCATTTAGAGGAGAAGACAGTATCTGCTATAATCCCCAGTGCCTTGCTCTTTTAGAGGACTAGCATGAAAAAAACAAACCCAACAAGCAAACTTTGAGGTGCTAATGAGAGAGAACTTGAGTGTTTCTGGTTTGCACAGAAAAAGTGACTGTCTCACAGGAGACTGCTTCATCTGCCTAAATGGAGTCCGGCCACTTTCTACCAAAGACATTTAGAGGAGTGAGTCGAGTCAGGGTGTTGAGTGCTACATTCTTAAAAGATGACTAAGTTCAGAAGTGAACAGGTTGGTTAAGGATGGCTATTAAACCTGAGCTCAAAAAGCCTCAACCTCTTTCTTCCTAGAACATGCTTGCAGCACTTAAAGAAAAAAAAAAAATCTTTGCATTTTAGAAACTGTCCATTGTTGTTGTTTACTGTGACCTAATACCAAAAACTGCCATTTTTCATGATAACCATATCCTATATTTTTTTCTCTACTGTTTGTAAATAATCCCTCCTAGAAAATAAGCATTAACCGGAATGTCTCAAGTGATTTTGCTTAATTTTATCAGCCACTAGTGAACTCCTCTTATGGATATGTTATTTAAAATATCATTAGCTTGTGTTAAATGTAAAAACACTGTTTACTGATTTAAAAGGAAAACTGCACATATTTAACTGGGATTGCTTCCTCTCTTCCCATTTCTTTAAAAAATGGAGTCAAGGCTTATTGCTGACATCTAGGCAGTGGCAGCTTTGCCATAAATAAAATGTAGGAATATAGTTTTTTAAAGCATGAAAAGGCAGAAGGGACCGCATTATTAAGTACCCAATAGAGGACATTATTCAAGTGATTATGCACAGCTTGGTAAAGATGAAGTTGCAATTTTTCTTTCAGCTTTGCTGCTCTCATCTCTGCTTAAATGTATGCTCTCATTTCATTATGTGCCTTGCTCCCTGACTGTGCAGACCTATATGTATATATATATAGATAGATATATATGAGAGATTCAGTACTACTGACGATGTTTTTGTTCTACTGCTGGATTAAGTTATTTTCCAAGTTATTCTTGCCAGTTACTGTCAGCAAACTATTGTAATGGCTTAGGACAGTAGTCATACAGTCAGTGTGAATTTGTTTTTCAGTTACATGTCTCCATTATGTCAGCTTACCCAGTCCTTAATAAAAAGAATACACAGATTTCATTTAAACATGGGGACTTGACTGTTTGTGTACTGGCCTGAAGAACCTGGTTTGCTTTGATGTTGGGGCACCCAAAACAAGCTGTGCAGTGACACGTGTGCACGTGAGTTAACTACAATCGATGTGATTAAAGGTTAAAGAATGGGGAGCTTGGACATCACAACTAAGTGTTGGACTACTAGGTCAAGTATACGCTAATGTATTTACAAATCACATTATCACTTACCGAATTAGAGCAAAAAAAAAACAGCTCCCCTTTTTATGTTAGAAGAGTTACACGTATCTGGGAGAAAGGTATCAGAAGAACCTCAAGTTCGCTTAGAGCAAAAATGGGGATGGAAAATTACTGAGGGGGAAAAGAAGCTCAAAACATTTTACATTTTTAATAAAAACAAATTCCCTGGTTTAAAGCAATAGGGAAGGATTCTCTCCAACACACTTAAGAGGTTCACAAGAAACTCGGATATACTTTGTAGGGTTTTATTCAGGTCAAGTCCTTAGTACACAGCAACAATTGCAAATACAGTCTCAAAATTAAAAAGTGAATGTCCCCTCACTCATCTGGAGGTGGGTCGATGGCACACACAAGAAACATTACTGGCAACAGACGGCTCGGCTCCCTGAAGTTTTCCTGCATGACTTTTACTCATATCACCAAATCCGCCCTTTGAGAGCTTAAAAGTACAACTGGCCAGATCACAAATTGTTTACATTCTTTTTCGTAAACCATTTTGTTAAGAAAAAAGCATGGACACAAAATATGATAAAAACTGCTTTTACATAGAATTCTGAAGTTGCAAAAGAAGTTTCCATTTTAATGTGAAAATAAGCTTTTTTTTTTTTTACAAAAACAACAAGATATTTAGCAAGGATCATTTATACACAGCTAGGCCGTGTCATTTTTTTTTTTTTTGAGAAGCTCAAAATTCTTATGAAATAGGAACAAAGATCTGTATAAACTAAACTTCAGGTAAAGAGCTCAATGCCTTTTTAAGAACTGTTTTAGATGCTCTCTCAAATAAGGCTGTTTGCTGTGCCTACCAGTGCTGAAATATGTTTGCTACATAGCACTGAGTGTACTTTTAGAAGGGTTATAATTATTATTTTCACTAACAAAGGTTGTACTTAATACACTCCTTTAAGCAGTTTGAATACTCCTGTGGTATATCAAAACACAGCATATCTTCTCAAGTATCTTCCTGAAGACATCGAGTTCTTCATTTTTAAAGAAACAGCACATTCAATTAAGACAGTTACACAAAGAACATCAGGCATTTAGTCAGGAACTCTGCTGTTATTAACAAGCTGTTGTCTGAAATGAAACATCTAACCTCTTCAGCAAAATAAACGAAAATTTCTAAAATCTTTCCAAGGCCTTAAATTCTATGACTCTAAGTAAATCGTGTGTGGGAAATCATCACCTTAACACCAATCAGGAGTTCCTGGTCAAAGCAGTGCAGACATGAACAGATGGGAAGTGATTCAGATCACCATTCTTTTCGAAACTTGGCAGTCAGCTGCCAATCCCTCCATCTAACCCTTTCCAAAAGGGAAAGGCGGCCTTCATGACATACCATGCTCTCTCCACAGAGGAGAAAAGATAGCAAAAGAACAGTTCTTAATGCAGAAAGGTCACTTGCTATAAGAAAATTAGCACAAAAGGACAAAAGCAGACACCATTTTTGATCCCTCTCAACAGAAAAATCTTAAGTAATCAATGTGAGAGTGCTACAGCTGTATCACAGACGTCACTGTAAAGCCGCATGAAACACTCTGGCTGGATGATAAACAGCCACAGGAGGGAGAAAGAAAGGGAGGGGTGAAAATGTCTCAACTGGTGACTTAGGAACACAGCCCTGGCCAGCCCAAGGATGGGAATAGCAGGTGCCCTGAGGGGGGGCAGAAAGCAAGTAGCCAAAAGATGGAAAATACTGAACAAGACATCTTAAAAGATTTATTATTTAGTCCAAACACAGCACACTGAATTTCTCAGGTGTAGATTTTGACACAATGACACTCTTGGTTTTCATTTTACTGCCCTGGCCATAAGGTCAATGACAGTAAGAAGGTCGATTTTCATTCATATTTCCATGGCCTTTCAAATAGTAATAGGAAAAAAATCCCCTTGCCCATTAGATTCCCTCTATCCTGATAAATTGATTGATTACTGGTCAGCATATTTTAGATTTGGACCATCTTTGTCACAATTATTATGTAGCATTTAAGGTTTCTGCATTCATTTGGAATTCCTACTACCAAATATCTTGTAATTTATAAAAAGATAAATGGGGAAAACTTACAAGAAAACAAATACTACCCTCACAGACAATTAATAGCATGCAATCTATGAAATATTACATACATTAAAAGTCTCCAATTACTGTAGGCCTGGCCCATCATTACATTGTGTCCTTCCAAGACAATATACAGAATTCAAAACCGTACAAAAATTTTAAAGATGCAGAAAATCCAACACGTGTTTTTTTTTTTAAAAAAAAAACCCTACACACACATTGGAACTAAATAATAAAGAAAAAAATCGGCTGACCCATGGACGCCCTGCGGCACATCTTCAGTATGAAGGAATCACCAGTGTCTTCTGCACTCCCCAGTCTGGCAGGGCTTCAACAGGCAAGCTGACCAACCACCAACTCTGCGTGGTTGTCTTCTCTGCGTCTGGATGTGTAAGTTGTGGGAATTGTTTGTTGGGTTTCAAAATACCCTCTGCCTTATTAATGCACTAAGCTTTCTGAGCAAAAAGCTATTTAAATAAATAATTGGAACTTTTCATTTCAAAGCAGTTTTCCCAGCTATACACTGACACCAAGAAGAGTTTAGCCTACCCAGGTATAGTCTTGGTTGGGTCCATAATGACGCTAAAGGCTCTGAGGATGCTCAGCGCCACTACTTTGAAGGAAAACCGACTAAAGGATGCCCAGATGACCCAACAGAGCACGGGTGGGAAGTACCCTGGAGGCAAGTTAATGAAAGCTAAATTCAAAGTGTCAGAGAAATCTCAAAGCAAAATAGCTAACTTGCAACATGTGGGGGGAAAACCTGCAATTTTAAAACAAAACAAAAGAAGTCAGGGAATTCTCTGAATGTCAGTCAAACAGTGATGAAGATTTGTGCTGAGATGAGATTCACAAATGGAATACTGACCTCTGTCTACACCATCATAATTCCCTCACACACAACTACATTTGTTCATTTTTCAAATCAAGTTCTATCTGCACTGTCAGCCATGTTCAAGGCCTACATCTGAAATATATGCAGCTATTACCTCTCCCTTTTCACCCGACACAGGGAATTTACCTGGCAAAGCTCTCTTCTGGCCCAATCAGTTGTACTGGGAAGAACCTGCAGCAGCTCTGGGCCCGCGAACAGGCCGACCACCACAGTCCTCACCTGCTGAGCAGCAAGCCTGCCTGGAGTTTTTCAGTTCTCTTATACTGATCACAGAAGTGGTGATTAAAGCCATCTGCCTTACAAACTCCACTAAATTGGAAGCTGTAATTGTCCAGATGGGGAAAAAATTACTTTGTCATTGTTTCTCTCAAAGTTATATTAATTTTTATGCATGTAAGGGTAAGTATGTGGCTTTATAATACGACTTATCCTGCTATTCTTAGTCTGAGATGTAACATTCAGATTCTATGAGCAGCTATTTCAAAGGCCAATTACACAAAAAGAGAGTATTTATTTACCTTTTCTAGAATTAAGTGAGTAAAACAACTCAGCAACAGCTAACAACACTGGCCATTAACAATGTTCCAACAGCCCAGTAGCAAGACTTTTATTCCCAGTGACTGTCAGGAGACTTGAAAAGAACTGCTATTTTGAAATAAAGATTAATATTCTTCTAAATAGTGAAAGAAAGGGTTGGTCTGATGTCTCCAAGATCCTGCTCCTCAAAACTTGCCTAAGGCATCAGTTGAGGACACCAGCTGAGCAGAACATTTCTACAGCTGACTCTGTCCAGAACCCTGGGAACCTTCGCGTCTAGCTTCACATGCCTACTTCAGCATCCGAGCACCTGAGCCACTCACCACACCTCACACACCCAGGTACACAGGCCATTAGCGGCAAGGCGATCTCGTGCAGCAGGAGCACATTAAAGTCAAACTAGCAACTGTTAACCACCCTCAGGATGTTTAGAAACCCATTCCATTATCCTCCTCATCTACAAACTGAGAAACATGAAGGGATGCAAGTCAGCTTGGTGCACTCAAGTGCTGAGGGAATGCAGAACTTAAGAGTGTTAAAGAAGATATAAGCAATCTGAAATTATAAAAATGGTTAAATATGGTATTTAAATATTGGTTCCCTTCTCATACAGGTGGGAAAAAAAATGTGAAGCTAGGCCACAAGGCTGACCCTTTAGCACAGGCACCAGAGACCACCCAATTCTGCAGGAGAACTCTCAAGGGTGCGCAGTATTCCTGAGAAAGATCCCAGATCTTTTCCTGAATCAGTCTTAACCTGATTTGTTTTATGGGGTTATGCTGTCATACCTCTGACATACTCAGAAATGGCCACTTTATTTCAATCCAAACAGCTCAGCATAGCACAAGTGACGGCAGAAAGATCCATGTGTTCATGTTCAGACTCGGCTTGCTTTTTTGTTTTACTATGTGGGGGTAAATTTTAAAAACGTTAAGTAGTTTTTGTCATCTGTATCCTTCATTTGTTTCCCTGGAAGGGAATCCGCAGGGCCTTTGATAATCTGGAAGACCTGACTATTCCCATGAGGGAAAGAGCCCTGCTGAGCTTTACTCAGAATAATGCATGATCGACTCGACATAATTCCCCGGGAAGAGCCCAGTCACTCCATTCATAACGCCCTCATACCAACCATCGTCATTCTTCTTGATGACATAAATAATGGCTCCCTCCTGAAAGGACAGCTCATCTTCCTTGTCTTTTGTATAATCATAAATTGCAACAACTAGAGGGGAAAGAAACAGGATGTGAAAAAGAAGAATGACATTTCTAGAAAGATAGAACCACATAAATACCCACCTTTCCCAACTGCAGCACTTCAAACACAGAGACTTTCAGACCAAAAAACCTTTTTTTCCTAATACTCAGTCCTGCACAATGAATCCCATCTTAAGAAAACCAGAGTCAAAACAGCATAAATGGCAAAAAAAAAAAAACCTTTACTCAAACTTATCTTTCAACAGCCTATGAGAAAAAATACCTCACTGAAGAGAGAGAGACAATCTCAGAATCAGGAACGGTGGCTGTTTCTCCAACTGAGCTTATGTTGAAGCACCATATTGTGTAAAAAGGCGTATCTTTAAACATTAGAATTATACTAGCAATATGCGCTGTGAGACGCCAAGTGAGGAAATGAGACAAAGGGACCAGCAGATTTACGTGCCCCTTCTCACACTTTCTAGAGCCTGTACCTGTTCACAGACTCGAAGAGTGGTTGAGCTCCCCACAAGTTACAGGTGTGAATGATGGGAATCTAGACACTTTCAAAACACATGCTGGATATGCCACCAACTTAGCATATCCACAGTAACAAACAAGTGTTTAAAAACTAAGATACCTGTAAGTTTCATGATTTTCAATGCTTAAGTAACTTGGTAACTGGGGCCTTTCAATGATATCTGGGACAATCACTGTTTCCTAAATGTTATATCTACCTTAGCAGTTTAGTTAAATCGGGATACCCTATAACTTGCTCCGCTCCTCTGTGCCTGTATCATACCCCTCAGGACCTCACTTATCATCTCCATCCACCTGTCACTCTGAGGAGCATACACTGACTTTGCTGGTTTCTCATACAACCTTAATCCTCACATAAATAAGAAACAAAAACTACAATGGAAACTTTATCTTGATAGAGTGCAGTTATTTTGTGTTCCTGGCATGCTTTACTAAAAATTAAATGATTTTCTTAAACTGAATATTTGCCATGACAGTGATCTACTAAGGATGTCAGAAAATCCCTTAGAGAAGCCTAGGAGAGTTTAGTGTGTATTTCCCAAACAGAACCAGACAACTAAACACAAATACAATTAAATGACATACAAGTTTAACTACAAATATAAGAACACAAGATGATGTGTGTATTTGGTATTTCTAATCAACTTAATTTTTTTACCTTTTTTTTTAGTTGATAATATTCTTGATGCTTATAGAAATGAAAAAATCAACAATGGAAAAGTAATTCAGGGGAGAATATCCCCAAGTCCTGTTAATTCTACCTCCTGAATTTCTCAAATCCGAACACTTTCTCCACCATCACAGTCACTGTCCCGGTCAGTGTACCAGCTTTTAAGCTGGAATCCATATAATCACCTGAAGATTTTCTAAGCAGTATGAGTGACAGATGATTTTACAGAGACTCCTTCTAGATTCTCAGTTTTTAAAACTCTGCTTTGTAATACTGATCTGCTTGAGATCGCTTTAGCCAGCCATCAGTCAAAAAAATTCTCATTTCCTGTTTATCCTTTTACTACTTAACAGAAGTACAGTGGTAGACTGTCATCTTGAAGTACAAAACACTTCTGGATGTCAAAGGGACAATTCAGAATACTAGGTGTGGTGTTAAGAAACAGAATTACTCCACTGACCAACTCAAGCTTTTTCCAAGTTGCTCCCATTCCTTTGCTTTTAACAAAATTTAAGAAATTTTATAATGGAGGTATCATAGCTGACACATTATAAAACATGATTTTTGAAGTTAGAACGTTATTTGATTTTTGACAAGTAACTCCAAATAAGTTTTAAAAAGCTGAGTGACAGGGCCACATGAAAAATACTCCCATTTGCATCTACTTGTTCACGTGAATAAGATTTTTACACCACTGCCCCAGCTGAGACCCTCATCTCTTCCTTAGGCATCCAACCTGGTCTTCCCAACTCCTCCCTTCCCTCCTTTCTAATGCACTCTACAATATTATCAGGTACCTTAGGAAAAAAATAAAACAAGTTAAAATATAAGTTCATGGGAACTTATCACTAACCTGCTTAAAAATCTTCCAGAATTTCTACCATCAGATTTTTTAAAAAAGAAAAAAAAAAAGCAAATGCCTCCGCCTGCTTTTCAAGGCCTCCCCCAGTTAGAACTGACGATGCTTCCTGTACTCATATCCCACCCCAGTCTCCCTCCAACCCCCGTGTTCTCATGGACATGACACACTCACCATGCCCCTAACAGCCACGTGCTTTCACTCAGGATTCCCTCAGCCTGCACGGCCTTTTCTCTCCCCTCTCTGCCTGAGAAACTCCCACCCATCATTCAAGGCACATCACAAATGCCAGGTCCTCCAAAAAGCTTTCTGGAATCCCCAAGAACTGATGGCACTATTCATTTTTTGATAATCATGAATGGAGCATCCATGCTGATTTTCAGAGACACGAACAGGAAAATGACAGGAGACTGTCAGTTTTGCAACAGCAGAAATGTTATAAATTATATGTTGTTTTTACTTCTACCAAGAAGTTATGTCACTGAGCAGGCAGGACACAAGAATAGGTGGCTTGGTAGAAGGAAGGGATATAAAATGGGCACTGACAAATAAGGCAAGTGTGCCAGGAAGAATTAAATCAGTAAATGGAATAGCCAAGCCTCAATCCCAGGTCTGCCAGAGCTCAAGCTTAGGACCATGGTTAAGGTTCTGGAGTTACACCACCTATTTCAAATCCCAGCTACCACTTAGTTTACAGAACAAACTTTCTAAGCTGCTTTTTACTCAACTGTATTATGGGAATAGTAAGTGTTAACACCTCAAAACATTGTTATATTAAACATATAATACACAGCCCAGTGCCCTGCATATGGTAAATAGTCTATATAAATGTTAGCTTATTATCATTATAATCATTATGATACACTGTCTTTTCTGTAACACTTAACATTTTGTTATAGTCTATAACATGAATTATTTTTGAACCTCAATTTCCTGATTTGCAAAATGGGGAGATTAATTGCCTTACAGATGTAATAGGTCTTGCGTTATACCAGGCACATAATAAACACATGAAAATATCTGTTCTCTATCCAAATTAAATCAAGACACTGATACACACAGTCACCCTCACCTGGCTAGTATGAGCAGTAATCAAGGGTGAAGATAAATGTTCTACTGCAGTGGTTCTCAACCTTGGAATTATCTGGGGAATTTTTAAAATTCTGATGCCTGGGTCCCACACAGATTCTGATTTAATAAGTCTGAAGGGTTAGCCATACCAAATGTTCCCCAGGTGACTGAAAATCAGGCAGAATCGAGAACCAGATCCTAAGGTCTTAGCAAAATGTAGTCATTAGGCAACAGCCTTAACATTTATGCACAACAGAAAAGCAATCATAAGCTGAACACAGTTATTTTGCTTTTGTTTTGCTAGAAAGGATAAAGAAGAGCTTATTGAATCTTCATGTTTGAAGAGATCTAAACTTAGAGAAATCAAACTTTGAAAAACACCTTAGGGAATATCTTGGGCATATTCTTCTAAACTTTAAAGCATTACTTGAACTGAAAACAAACTTACTTTCCTCTCTTACAAAACTCTCCAGATTTTCAACACATTCACTGAAGAGTACATTTTTAGGAAGCAAAACTTTCCATTGTGCTTTTTCTCTTAAGGAATGACTGAGCTGGTTTTTCGAAGCTTAAAACTGTCATCCCTTTAGGACAGTGGTCAAGTCAGCTAGGGAGTTTGTAAAGTATGTCAATGGCCAAGACCACATCCTAGTGTAGTACTGTAGGCTCACTTTTTTCCCCTTAAAACAGCTCTGTTAAGGTGTGATTTAGACACAAACACAACCAGTTAAGTATACAGTTCCATGAATTTAGACAACTGTACCTTCCTGTACTGGCCCCTGGAAACCGCCGATCTAGATTCCTTTTAGATGGAATCATAAAGTTATGAGTCTTCTGTGTCTGAATTCTTTCATTAGTATAATGCTTGAAATCCATCACTATTGCTGCTTATATTGGTAGTTTGTTCCTTCTAATTGCTGAGCAGTATTCCATTGAATATGGGTGGCTTTCCCACAATTAGTTTATCTACTCACCAGCTCTAAGACATTTGGGTCATTTCCAAGTTTTGGCAATTACACAGGAAGCAGCTATAAACATCAAGTTCAAGTCTTTGTGTGAACATACAAATTCATTCCTCTTAAATAAATGTATAGAAGGGACTGCCTTCAACTGAGAGGTGTACATCTAACTTCTAAGAAACTGTATGTTTCCCAAAGTGGATGAAACATGCTACATTCTTACCAGCAATGCATAAGAGCTCCAATTTCACCACACTTTATCCAACACTTGGCACTGTCAGTGTTTTTAATTGTGGCCATTCCAGCTGGTGCACAGTGTTACTTAGTTTGGTTCACTGTCGTTTTAATTTGCATTTCCCTAATGACTAATGATGTTGAGCTTCTTTCCAGAAGCTTATTTGCAATTAATGTATCTATTTTCTGAAGTGTGTTCAAACGTTTTTTCTCTAAGTTGTTTGTCTCCTTAAACTGAGTTGTTTTTGCAAATATTCTCAGTCTAGGCTTGCTTTGTCATTTTCTTAACAGCATCTTTGAAGAAGAAAAATTTAATGAAAGTGAATTTCTCAATTTTCTCTTTTAAGCTTCATGTTTTTATGTGATCTCTACAAAAATCTTTTCCTAACCTCACTACACAAAGATTTTCTACTGTGTTTTCCTCCAGAAGTTTTATAGTTTAGGTTTCATGTTCAGGTCTAAAATACATTCATTTTTGTGTATGGTGAGGTAAGGGTAGAAGTTCATGTTCTACATATGTATATCCAACTGTTTCAGCAGTATTTCTTGAAAACACTATACTTTCCCCAATGAATTACCTTGGCACCTTGATTAAACAATATGTGTGGATCTTTATCTGGATTCTATATTCTATTCCACTGATTTATATTTCTACATTTACAACAGCACCACACTGTCCTGAATACTGTAGCTTTACACTGGGACTCTAAAATCAGGTAGTTTACATCCTCCAACATTAATATTAGTCTTCTTTTCAAAACTGTCTTGACTATATACTAGGTCTTTACATTTCCACATAACTGTTAGAATCCCCTTGTCAGTTTATATAAGAATAACTACTAAAATTTTTATTGGGACTGTATTCCATTTATAGATCAATTTGAGGAAAACTGGTCTTTTAACAATTATCAAAGACCATACATAATATAGCTATCAATTTATTTAAGGTCTTTATTAATTTTTGTGAATGTTTTAGTTTCTACCCTAGCATATATCTTAACTTTATCCCTAAGCATTTCATATTTATGTTATTTCAGAAGGTATTGTTTTGTAAATGTCAATCTCCAATTGTTCATTGCTCATATATGAAAATGCAATTCATTTTGCATACTGACTGTAACCTACAATCTTCCTAAGCCTGCTCTTTAGTCCTACCAACTTTTCTATAGATTCCTCAGGATGTCCAACAAGTCATACCGCCTGCAAAAGATCACTTGGTGTTGTCCCACGTGCCTATTGCTCTGTTTCTGGTTTTTCTCCACGCCGCATTTTGGATAATTTCTATTGTTATGTTGTCAAAGTTGCTGATCTTCTGAAGTAACACCATATACAGAATATATATATATCATATATATATATATATTTTTTTTTTTTTTTACTTCTCTCTTATGTCCATGTTTTCCTTTACCTTCTTGGACATATGTGGCACTTTAAAGCACCCCTGTCTAGTTCCATCATTTGGGCCATTTCTCAGTCTGTTTCTATTGATTGACTTTTTTTTTAGTTATGAGTTATATTTTCCTGGTTTTATACATGCCTTGTAATTTTTTATTAAATGCTGTATGCTGGACACTGAATCTTACTTTTAGGTGCACTGGACTTTGTTAACTCCTTTGAACAGTGTTGGATTTGGTCCTGGAGTTCAATTAAGTTACCTGAAATCAGTTGGATATTTTCAAGATTTACATTTAAGTGTTGCTGAAGCAGTCCAGAACGACCTTTAGTCTAGGGCTGATTTGGCCTCCTACTAAAGGGACACACTTTCGAGTGCCTTGTGTATTACAAAATCTTTCTACTCTGGCTGGTTTAGGAATATGAGCTATCTCCAGGTGTGTTATTTCCAAGAATTTTTCGGCCTACTTCCTTCTCATTCTTTCTCCAAGCACAGGCAGTTTCTTCACACGCATGTACAGACCAGTACTCAAAGACTCAAGGGGGCCCTTCTGCAGATCTCCAGACCTCTGTCCTCTCTCTTTGTGTAGCTACCTCTTCTCCATAGCCTTCCAAAACTCTGACCTCTATCCTCTCTACACAGTGAGACCTCTAGGCTCTGTTTCAGTTCCATTGCCTTGCACTGTGGCCTGGAAACTGCCTCTGGGTAGCAAGCTAGGACAGTCAAAGGCTCGTCCTTGTTTGAATTCCTTCTCTCAGAGGTCAAAGTCCACCAATGTCTGAAATCATTACTTTTAATATGTTTTCTGGATTCATTTCTGTTTTAGGAGGGTGGGTAAATCTGATTACCACTGCTCTATCTTGGTCAGAAGTGGAAATACAATATTTGTTAATACGAGCTCCCCAGGAGATTCTAAAGTGTGGTTAGTTTTGAAACCCAGTGAGTTAGCAGCTTTGATTTCCTTAGCGGAAAATTACCTTCAAGACAGCACACGTTTTTTTTTTTCTGAGCTGATTAGTCTTGATGAGATTTGGAAGCTTAATGAGATTTATGTCCCAACAGTACCATGTCAAGGTTAGCTAATATATCCAGAGAAACTTTTCACTAAAAGAAATGTTCAATACTACTTTGCAAAAGAAACTGAGAAACCACTATCTTTGGAAGAAAGTTTCATAGGGAGATACTTCTGAAGTATCTGATATAAGATACCACAAAAGAATGCTTTAAAGCATGGGGGTGGGGTCAGGATAACTAATAATTTGGAAAAATCATCCTCTTCCTGAGGCACTCCAGAAAAACCCTATCTTTTTAAATTTTTGTCTTACCATTCATAAAAAGCATGGTCAATAGGCACAATAAATATATAAACATCAATAAAAAATCAAATAGCCACAGAATTTTACTAGCATGACTTTCAAAATCATGAACCAAAATCATAAATTAGTAAGAACATACAGGTTATATAAGCAAAACTTTACTTATCAATGAAAAATAAATAAGATTCTCTTCAGTACCAGTAAATTCCACTTCTGCGTAGAGGTTTCTCCCACCCACCCCAGACATCCCTCTGAAACTTACCCTTTTCCAAGTAAGACCTTGGAGCCCAGGGTGGGTCCTCTTCAGCGTAAGGATCACTATACTCAACCACAGCTGCTTCCTCCTCTTCATAGTCTTCTGGGGGCGGAGGTGGGGGGGGGGATTCATCAAAGACGGGTTCTTCCACAGGCGGTGGTGGAGGGGGGGTATCTGAAACTAAGAATGCATCAAACTGATAACAAAACTACACATTATGCTAAGTTCAATATTTTCTATCCAAGCTTCTATGTTCATGGAATATAAACCTAGACTTAAAAATAATAATCTTTCAAAAAATGAGTGTGCAGGAGCAGTCGCCCCACCAAGTATAATGTCCCAAATATCCAAGCATGATTCTCTCCTTCTCTTGGATTAGTGCTGATGGATGTGATGTTGAGTCAAGTGTAGCCGAAATAATTATTATTAACTGAGCCTCGGGAACCAATACATTATCTTCTTTTTTCAAAGAAGGAGGTAAGTACAATACAATGTGGCTTTACGTTATATCCAAGAAAGTGTGGTTAGCAGAACTATATAATTTGGACATTTCACAATATTTAATTCGTAACAAACTAGAATGAGTCCACTGAATAGTCTAACTTTAGTAATTTGCTTTAATTAGATTAATAATCTAGTTTTAATTTGATAGTAACCTAAAAAAATGAATTTTTAAAAATTACCACTTTACCAATTAGTGAGGCAGAAGTCACAAACTGTGGGTAACTTGATCCATGAAGATGTTTGTTATTTTTTATATGTGTATATATATATATATATATGTGTGTGTGTGTATACACATATATATATATACACACACACACACACACACACACACACACACACACACACACAGAACTTCAACTAATACAGACTAACCTTACAATGCAGAATTTCTTCAGGCTAAACATCTGAGAATGACTTAAAATATTTTAAATGTCTCTTACAGAGATGTTTCCACAGCTCAGGTATCAGCATACAGTAGTGTCAGAAAGATTATCTCCAAATTCAGGGAACTCAAAGCCTTCAAAATGCTAGATACATACTTAGCACGGCTCAACAAAATAAACTGAATAAAGCTGCATTTAACAGCTGCCCAATTTTAATGAGCACTAATGCCTATTTATGAGGTACTCCTTCTGTGAAATTCTCTACACAATCCTGTTTTATTTTCTGTTTTTTAATCTAAGCCTACTGATGGAATCAAGTGGATTTTGGAAGACTGCCCCTGCCCGGTGAGCATCAGCCCTACCAGCACCGCCGCCTGTCCTCCTCCCGCATCCTTCCACCTGCTGTGACTCTCTGGGCTTACCGATTCATCTACCTCATGAGTCTCAAAACCTTACTCATTAAAAGTAATCATATTAGCCCTAATGGGATTTTTTAATAAAAGACATAGATATGTGCTTTTAGCATATACTTTATAACAAATTACATATGGTTGGGGAAGAATCAACAGTATGTCTTATTTGCATTTATAAGATAAAGAGATTGACTTTAAACAATTGCACAAAAACACAGATCCAAAGGAACTTTGTCTTTCAAAACAATCACCTTGAGAAATTACACTAGAAAATTACTCAAGATGCTGCCATTGCTCATTGTTACCTTTTCTTCTAATGGCCTCAGAGTTGGTTTAAAGACTAACATAAGCTACCATTTTTTTTACTTAAAATGTTCCAATTACTCAACTAGCACTTTGCACTACATTATTTCATTTAATCTTTACCTTGGGAGGTGGTGTTTTTAATGTTCATTTTTTGGATGTGGAAACTGGCTTTCCAACGTTAAGTGGTTCTACAACAAGTAAGTGGATGAGCAGGAATTTGAACTCCAATGCCTGTTATCTTAAAAACTACACTACTGTGGGATGAGAACAATTCAGTAACTTTAAAGTCACGTTTCATTATTATTCATTCAGCAAACATCAGCTGAAAGCCTACTAAGGCTGGTGCTGAGCCGGCAACAGAGCAGTGGGCAAAAGTCATGGAGACAAGGACAACTAAAATTTCATTTATAAGTAAAGCACAGTAAGTGCTGTAAGTCATTATGGGAAACAAAGCAACAGACCAAACCTCTTACGTGAGTCAGGAAAGGCTTCCTGAAACCTGAAGGGTAAGTAAGAGTTAATGGCCAGAGGATAGGATGGGATGAGGGTGGATATTTAGTGTCAGATGCAAACACGAAACAAAAACAGATATGCAGGTAAGGAAGCAGGAACCCTGCAAAGAACTGACTGAAATTCAGTAAAAAGAGGCATGGCATGAAGAAACAGAAGATGACCAAGCCGGAAGGGCCTTGCAACACTGAGCTCTATCCAAAGAGACTTGGGGAGCGACAGAAGGATTTTAAAACAAATATCAGGACCACAGCTGCGCTACTTAGCCCAGCAGAACTGCTTCCAAAAACTGCCAGACTTCTTCAATAGCAAACTTAACCCAGAGTGTCTGTTACCACAGAGTTATCTTCAAAATAATGTACTTGAAAGCTATGAAGATAATTCCAAAAGACAGGCATATATCTTTCCAAGGTGAATGTTTTGAAGAGGACAACATTCATTTGAATGTATAAATCCTGCTGTATCTGTAAAATCAGCCACAGCTCACCTCACAAAGTTTCTTATTTTTATACAGTTTGTAGGTGAGAAATTTACATAACTATGGAAAGAAATGAGAAAAGACTACCAAAAGGCAATCACACTGTGGTAAGCACTGGAGGTGCCCATGGGATACCTTCCACTAAACAGAAATAAAATCAACTATTTTCACAGACTAGCAAATGGAGATGCAAAGGCACCTGAAAGAGACCATGAGCCCTCAGCCATTAAGACTGGATTATTACCAAGTAAAATACCCCAAAGAACGGTGGGGGTAGTCAGTCAGCTCTGGAAGCACAGAAAAGGAGGGACTGAAAGTGTCTACTATGTGTCTGATTGCCTTTCTCCAATGCCTTTCTAAGTGCTGGGGAAACAGCTAGTGAAGAAATAAAAGCAAAACTCCTACTCTCATAGAGCTTACATTCTAAAGTATTGGCAATGCCCATTCCCAAAGGAGCAGTAACCCTAAGCAACAGAGCGTAAATATTTCTATTCCACTGGAGAGGCCATCCCTGTTATGAGATGCATACTGGTGGCATTAAATCTGTCATTAGTGCAACTCCCCTAGTCAGGTTCCAGGTCCATCATACAAACTTAGGTTGTGATGTGGCTGGCTCCTCATGCAGAATGCTCACAAGAGAATTCTACAACACAGATTATGTTCACTGGTCTCTGTAACCAGATCCTCACTGAATGTTGATACAGCCCTTCTGCTTTATAGACATCAGTCTCCTGAGTTTCCTCAATGCTTCCCTAGGAGAAAACTCAACTGGTTAAGATTAGTTATGTGGTCCTGCATGGCTGAGCGCCAGACCACAGGCCACCATGAATTCACTGCCTGTCTATGAGGCCTCTAGGGAGACAGACTGGCGACTTTGGTCCTCTGGGTCCTACTACAGCATGGCCCTTTTTACATCTGGAATTGCAGGACTCGACAGAGAGTCTTAGGCCAGCCACAAAATCCTAAAACTCCAGTGACAGAAAACTAGACTACTACTGTCTGAGCAACCCGGAGAAAAAGACGGAAAACCTGGTGGCTAAAGAACATCTCTTCAGTCAGATATAATCTTTCTTTTCTTATGTGTGCCTTATTTTATATTTATTTGTCTTATCTTCACTACCAGATTTTAAATTGTTTGAAAGAGAACTTCATCTTATTTTATCATCTGCCCTAGCTACTCTCAGAGTGACTTGTTCATAATATTCAAATATGTGAAGTATCAGCAAGTGAATGACTATTCAGCCAATCATATATAAATGACATTTTATGCCTATAATCTGATCTCCAGCATAAAGAAGACATAAACTTACTATTTTCTTGAACTCTGGCCACAAATCCCATTAAAGGTAACTGAGGAGTTACCTGTAGGATGGAGGGAGGAGGAGGAGCAAGAGATACTGCAAAAACAAAAAAGGTGTGGAGGATAAGGGGTGAGGGCAAGTTACATTCAAAAGGAAGGATAATAAAACAAGCATATAAGGAGGGAAAGCACTACGCGCAAACATTTTATAAGCTGTCTTAATGATCCTCTTTTGAGGGATAATTCAATAACACACGAAACAAAATATTAGGGGAGTTTTAAGGAAGTTTTAAAAAATTACAACAGGAAGCATTTATCATATACAAATCTATTCTAACATATAATTGCAAAATGATCTTGTCATATCAACATGTCTTCTTTAAGAAATAACTTCTTCAAATTACCAAGAATAATTTGGTTTTGTGGATTTTACCTTGAAGGTTACAAGTTTAAATGTTCATCAATACAAAAGAAAAACATTACACCCCAACATTCTAAATTTATCTTTATTACTTCATTAACAGGCAAATTAATCGGTTCTTCACTCATAATTTAAACAAGTACTTACTGACTTCCTCCTAAGTGGCAAGCACTCTGCTAAGAGACCAATATCAAACCAAACAGTCAGGTCTGTGTCATTACAATTTTTCATAATCCCAATTCATACCATCTGCTCCAGCAGGAGCATTTTCTCCTTGACCCTACAGAAAAATGCTGGCCTCATTCAAATGATTCTCCTTTTCTCCCCAAGGTCTTTCCCTCTTTGTTAAACACCTAGTGCCTTAGTGGTCAGTGCCTAGCAACAAACACTTCATGTATGTCAAATATACAAATAAGCCAGGTAAGTGCCAATAATGGCCCAAGACTAATTCTACAGTTATAGTTTCCTTCAGAATGGATATAACGTACGATTTTAATCTTCTTATAAAAAGAGAGCACCTTTATTAGCTCCAAATTAATAGTTACAATGAATAAAACTAAAAAGATGAATAAATCACTGCCCTCAGATCACATTCTAGTTAAGAACAGAAGACAAAATAATAACCTTAACCCAGCAATACTTGAAGCAATTTCCTGGAGGAGGTGGTGGTGGTGTGGTAGAGGAGGTCGGTGTGGTGGTGGTAAGGGAAGAGGGGGCACGGGGCGGGGTGGGGTGGGGCGAGTGAGAGAGACCACACAGAAATGACCTCTGAGCGAGCACCCGGTCGATATTTGAGAAGAAAAGGAGTTTGACGAGCAGGCAAGGATTGAGAAAGACAAGCTGAGAACCAAGGGAGGGCAAAGGCTTTGATGTATAAAATAGCACGACTAGTTCACAAGATGGGAAATGCTTCCATATGGCTAGCATGAGATACCCCAGAAAGAAAGGACAAAACCTAGAAAAGTGAATGGGTAGATCATGAAAAAGGGAAGGACCTTATATGTCGGCTGAAAGAGTGTTTAGTGTACAGAGATTGGACTTTGAATCACCCAGCACCGACCTGATTTCACCATTTCCTTGCTGTTGGAACAGCAAATTAACTTCTTTGAGCCTAAAATCCATAAATGTTATATGAGAAACACAGTGCAACCTACTTTACAGAGTGGTTGCAAAGATTAAAACAAGAACATTCTACACAGAAAGCCTGACCTAGGACCTGGGACAAAAAGATCAAGACAGTAGAAAGGAGAGAACTTACTAACAGTATGGAAAAAGATTACTCGGTATCTAAGGATTTAGCTAGCATTTGAAGAAAAGCAACAGCTGAAGATGTTTCTTGGATTTTTAGCCTTCATAACTATGAAGGTGAAGGTGCCATGAGCCACATTAACCTCCTACAGAGAAGAACAGGAGAAGTCAGGTGAACAGGAGTCAGGGAGAGATCATGATATGATAACTGACATGTACGAAAGTGACTTAACCACACATATTGGAGGCAACTGGAAAGTGTGGATTGAGTTTGTGAGAAAAAAACAAAACGTACAGAACTAGTACTATCAGGAGAGAGAGAATAGCTGTGTGGTGGGTAAGTGCAGGAAAAGTATCTATACTGCACACACAACAGCTGGGCAGATAATCCCGAAGAATATCTAGACTTAAGGGACAGAGCAGTATAACCCCAGAAACTGGTACCTTTCTTTAAAAGATACCTTTTGTTTAGGTTTTTCCCTCAAGTGACACTCTTTCATGGTAAATCTTAAGCTGGCTGTCTCCCACTCCCAGAGGCTCAGAACCATTGTTGATCTGTTCACAACACCCTATGTAACAGACATGAACAGGGAAGGTAGCAGAAACAGAGCAGATAACAAAACTGAGAAAGAGCAGGAGACAACTGGTACTAGAAAAGTAGAGACCAGATGTTCATATCAAATAAGATAAAATGCTTCTCCTCTGTTAGCACCCATCCCAACTTGTCCTGCAACAGAAAAGCAGCATTTTCACTTCTGGAAAAAGAAGGCATTCTGCTACTCAGCTAAAAAAAAATTATTAGATGCTTAACTTAGAACAGTCATTTTTTTAGGTAGGTTAAGTATTTTTAAAGATCTATGTTTTATTTCTTTCCTAGCTCTGAAAGTGAAAATCTGGAACAATAGTGGTTCTAAGGAGCCCACCAACAGCCACCCAGGTAAAAACCAACCCCAGATCGTCCTTAGAATTACTTGATAACAGAACAAGTTGAGTTTTTTCAAAGCCAATCCAGGGCATGTTAAAAATTTCAGTTCCAGATGGAGTTTACAAGAGTTGCCCCAAATTCTACGTTTTTGCCCAGGGCAAAACTTTTATGTAACGGTCCAAGTTAATTCAGATACAGCATTTTCTTTCTGGACCACTCCAGTGAATGGGAACATCCTACTTTAGATTTATCTTACTTAGAGTTGAGTTGAAAATGAACCATTCAAGGACAATTTAAGCAGGATTTTGACATGAAGAATTGTCTGCAACATTTATTCCCAGCCCCAAGCATCACATGAAGAGGCAAGAGCAAGAAGTCACTATGAACTTGTTTTCACTCCACTCATCAGAGATGATTCCTCATATGACAAGATACTTTCCCTGTAACTACGAAAAGGTCTCCAAACTTGAATTCAGTAATGTTATGCTCACAATGCCTAATGGAGAAGTTAATGTTAAGAGGTAGTGTCACCAAGTGACTGGAGTTTATAGAGAAACCTCAAGGAGAACAGCTGTAGGAACTACAGCTTATGTGCACAATGCAAAAGGTAGATGTATAAACAGTAAAAAGCTCTGGAAGCAAACCACACATAGAGGATGAGTCTGTGATGATGAAACATATAGACTTTCCAAGCATGACCTTCCTGGTTACTTATAATCCTTTGGAGCATACTCCCTGAGGCTTACTGTTTTAAAATATCCATTCCACAGAGTTTTGGGAAAAAATGAGTCTTCTACAACTTATTTTTACAGCTTTATAAATAGTGAGAAAACATCAGACAAAATAAACACTCTGTAAGTACTACTTCCAAAACCATCAAAGAATATCACCTTTAGAGGTCAGACATCTTTGATAGCCCTTAGTTGCTTATATTTTACATTCCAGTCAGAGAAATAATTTAAGCAATTTAAGAGTGAAATATTTTCTAAACATGGATAGCAACCTAGAACAATGAGTATTTAAAAGCAAACTGTATTTAATCATACTCAGTAAGAGGAGCTTTTTTATGGAAAAAAATATGGTTACCAAATAATTATCAGTATTATAGTCTCACAAGAGTTAAAAGAGCTAGATCATTTTTGTTATTCCTTTAGAGGTAAAAAAAGAAAAAATCACTATGTTATGCCAAGAAAAAATAGTAAATTAAGACAGTTTAAAAATACAACTTGTCTGTTTAATGATCAGTGTAGAGAGTCTATTTGCTTCTGGTCATCCTTAACACTTTTCAGTTGTTTTCTTGCTTTTTGTTCTCCATAAACATTCTCTAACAAACCCTAAAGAGTGCCTCTAAAAAGAGGACTTGAAAACAGCTTCTTGCTATGTTCTTTACTTATACTTCGCTAAAGCCCCACAACATCTGTATTCTGGAAATTTATGGTAATACTGTGACTTAACTACCATTTAAAGAGTATATGTTATGGCTTCTCTTTTGCAATTATCACCAACCAAATATTGCTTTTCCATTGTTTCTTTTCAGTTGTTTTTATTAACATTCAGGGGTTAAAGCCTGACATATTGCCTGTGTAAAACATCACACTCATTCAGAATTTCCTCTCTCATGTAACTATTTGCGGTCACCAACATTCCACTTTATGATTCAGATTAGTCTTTGTTTTAAGAAAATATGAGCAGTAAATGTAGGATTATCTTCTACCAAGGCACTTAAATACATTATTGATTCCTTACTGTTATGGACTGCATGTTTTTGTGTCCCCGCCAAAATTTGTATGTTGAAATCCTAAGCCCCAGTGTAATGGTATTTATTAGGTGAGGTCACCTTTGGGAGGTGACTAGGTCATGAATATAGGGCCCTCACGAAAGGAATTCATGCCCTTATAAAGAAACCCCAGAGAGCTCTCTTTCTCTTTTCTACCATGTGAAAATACAAGACAAGAGCAGTCTGCAACCCGGATAAGGGTTCCAACTGACCATGTCAGCACCCTGATCTCTGACTTCTAGCTTTCAGAACTGTGAGAAATAAATTTCTGGTTTTTAAAAGTCATCCCAGTCTATTATACTTTTTTTTATAGCAGCCTGAACTAAGACACTTACGAAACCAGGTTTATATATGTAGGTGTATATGTAAAAATGCATGTATGTAGATACACAGATATTCTTCTTTACCACCATGGTGCTAAATGTTTATACTTAAAATGAAACTGTTAACTTAGACCTATTTGTTTCAATGACTCTCTTTGCACTAACAAGATGAATAATAAATTGGTGTACTCATTTTTTGGGCTGGATTAGATTTAAGAAACAATAAGAACAATAGGGGCTTCAGTTATGCCCTGATCAAAGTGTTCCTTTCATTAATTAATTTCTGAAATAATCTCATTAGAAAACAATTATTCTACTCCTAGGACTTGGCATTAGACACTGGGTGTTCCATATTTTAGTCCCTATGTTGTAATGCCCTTTCAAACTCAAACCAAATATTGTAATAGTGCTGCAAGATTTACATCTCACAGAAAACCTCACTGGATTTACATTCACATGAATCCCAGCCTGTCAGCTCACTTCAAAAGCATGCTTCCATGTCAGGCCTCCAACTGAAAAAAATACGCTCATAAAACACAAACCTGGGATCACTTTGTTAAGTCAAGGAATTAGTTACTGGAGAAAGCACAACAAATTTTAAATATAAAAAACAGGGACCATTGTAAGACCAGCGGGGTTAACAAAAGAGACATAATATTCTAAAGCAAATGAAATGAAGGTAACATCTAATAACCTTAAAACACTGGTGTGCAAAACATTAAGTCTCACAAAAAAATTTTTCAAAGAACAGGATTTGTAAAATAAAATTTTAGTTTAGAATAAAGCATTCTGATTAATCAACTAACAAAACTATAATAACCTTTTTTAAACATTTACCAAATCCCTGGAGGAAAAGGCAGAACTGAATAGAGAGGAGTACTCACACACTATGCGGAAGGCTCAACAATCTCCGTGTACTTCCATGAGTGTGAAATATACTTTCATTAAAATCATTCCAGAGTAGGGTACTTTCCTACTTTAACATATACTTTCAAGTATGTTAAAATACGATTTACAATGTATTGAAATATGCATTTAAAACATATTTAAATATGTGTTTAAATAACTGCCTTCAAATAAATTTCACCAACCAGGTTCTCACAAGACTAACATTTTGACATGTACACAGCATGAAATATCCTTGTTGATACTTTCTGAGTATCATGCACACTTGGGTCCCAAGCTGTTTAACAGGGAAGCATCTCTCAGCTCTATTATGGAACTAGCCCATTTGGACTGAAATAATTCTTTCAAGACTCTACGTAACAATAAGGAAGGGCATAAGGGCTCTAGGCAATAATTGTCTAGACTTCCAGAAAGGCCAGAAAGCAGCTTACTTTCAGCAGAACTATGAAACAGACTGTATCTAACAAACTAAAATTTAAAAATAAAAGATGCATTTGGTACAAAATAGCACCTGCAGCATGGGAGCACATGATTTAAAAGAAGAATGATGAAAAAGACAGGCAAATTTGTTAAAATTAAGCTCAAAATGAGTTAAAAAGAATGGCAAAGCCAAACCTACTAAGAACGAGCAGACAGGAATAAGAGAAGCATATTTCAACCGAGGCAGCTGGTCATCACACTACAGTGCGTACTGGTTAGACTATAAATATGGCATTTAATTTCCAAAAGAGACTCAAAACAGTGAAGGGATCTGAATAATGGAACAAGGGATTCGTTCCATATTCAACAGTTACTGAACATTATTCCCAGGATATAAGTATATGGAAGACTGATGAGGGGCTTGGGCCCTGACACACTTTACATAATAGTGTGGGCTTCTCCCTCCTCCCCAGCAAAAGAGAAGACCTGGGAGGGTAAGAGAAAAACCTGAAGGTGGGTAGGATAGTACAAAAGAAAGAACGTGAACTTAGAGTCAGATGACCTAAATTCAAATTCTAACTTGACCATTACCTCAAGCCTCCATTTCCTCACCTGTAAAATACAGATGAAAAGGATCACATAAGAATCAAATACGAGAATAAACACAAAAGCATTCTTTTTAACTGTGTTTATGTAGAAGGAGGATCAAATTTCTTCTGCAAGATTCCACAGGATATGTCAGGGTTTCACCAAAAGGTAGTAGCCATGACATATTTCAGCTCCATAAAATTCAGGGCTTATCACAGAGGGCATAGGGTCTGCCCCCTAACATTAGAGGTGATCATACATAGCCTCTTGGCAAAAATCTAGAAAGTTAATAAATCACATCCACAATAGTCATAAGAGTTTAATATTTGCTCTTATCCTCTCTAGGGAAGCAGCAAAAGTAATGATTATGTATAGTATTAAACATGTGACAGATTAATATTTCTGTATGCAACTGGTCTCTGGATCAATTATACCAGTTATGAGTGGGCCAATCTGTCCGAGACACAGTTTTCCCACCACTGATTTGGTGTGAGAATTGAGTGCGACACTGTAACTGCCTAGCACAAACCAGTTTCAAACATGTCAGTTCCCTTTTCCTTTGCCATTTATAAATGCTATTCATATACTCAATTTTCAATTATTTGCTATTCATAGAGCAAGGATATCTTATCAAATAAGGAATACTGTTCACCACATTAGTTTTAAAAGCAAATAATTACTAGCACATTCAAAAAGACTGTGTTCAGAAAAATTAAGTTCTATCAGGTTATATGAAAACCATGTACTCATAAAAGAAAGACACATAAGATACAGTATTACCAAAATTGCATGCATTCTTCCATTCACTCAACAAATAGTACTAACCACCTATCATGTGCCAGTCATCTGTAACTAAAGGCTTTTTCTCTGTAATTTAAATTCTTATTAGATACTTTCTACAGACTACAAAAGAAAATCTAACCTGGATTCTGGCTATAAAAAGGTCCTCCATTCATCTGATTCTGAAGGCTTGTTTGTGAAGTTATGGAAGGCGGGCGTCTGTAGGGCAACGAGCCCCCTATTGTTGGGGGAGTGTGGCGAGAGGCAGGTCTGTTCATGCTGTAGAACTGAACGGGATGACCTGAAAATGCATAGAACATAAATTTATCACTAAAACAAAATTACCTCAGACAATGAAATACTTTTAGTACAATGTTCAGTTTTAATAAGATCTCTGAAAATAATTTTTAGCTAATTTCATTGCTATCTGACAATGCAAGGTGACAATTATTGCTCAGATGACATTACATTAAAGTGCAAAAGTAGGAAAAGATAAAACTGTGACTAAGTTTGGAAAAGCTACCTCTAAACAGATTACCAATTAGTATCATGATTTTATTAAATTAATAATTTGATATGGTTTCAAAATCATCACAATTAGTTAAAATTTATGGCTCACTTTCTCCCCCCACCAAAATACAGTCACTAAACACTGAAAACTAAACTCAGCAAGGTAAGAATCACATTTGGGAAAGGAAAAGAAAAAATGTGTGACACACAGTCTTACTCCAAAACAATAATAATAGTAGTAGTAGTAGTGAACTTGAGGAAGCAGGCAACTGGTTTAAAGGAAAACAAAATATTTCATCAAAAGGTCAAGTGATATTAATTCCAAATCAAACATGTCTTTATTCAATCAAAAATATATATCTCTAAAGTTAGATCATTTTGTCTTAAAATTAGAGTTTAAGAAACTTAAAATTTTGAGAAAAGCTAAGACACAAAAAGCAAGTGAAAATATATCTCATTTTAAATATCATTCTTGAACTTGTACATAATTTATCAGCAATTTCACTGTATTTTACTGAGGGTACTTCAACAGCTAATGCCAACTGAAGACACTCTTTCTTAATCAATCCCAGTTTCCAAAGCAAACCAATTTCTAAATATTATCTTGACTCTACTACCACTTCAAATCACTCAGCTGAGGAACTACTGTCACAGACAGAGCAACAGAGCATCTACAAGAGATCACTCCAGTGGGCAGGAAATAAAGGGAAGCAAGAAAGGGAGGGAGAAAAGAAGAGGAAGAGGGAGGACAAGGGGAAGAGGAATGAAGTGGCAAAGGAAAAAGGGCAATGGAGGAAGGGAGGTGAGAGGAAAAATGGAAAAAAAAACACAAATATTTCGTCTTATCAATGATTGTAAAATGGTCATATCTGACTATAACTGGTATTCAGGAACTCCATAAATGTATGAAACTTGGATTCATATGAAGATTATAATAAAGGCATTCAAGATCTGCCATAACACTGAATCTTTTTATGATAGTACCAAAACCAAAAAATCAATTGTTATAGAAAAATCTTGAGTATTCAAGCTTAAACATTATCTACTGTTAAGTATCTGTAGCCATGATAAGAATACAATGTAAAAACACAAGCTAATATGATATAAGCCAGGCAGAGAAAGACAAATAAGAAATGATTTCAAGGATTAAAGATGGCAGCATGAGAGGTGAGACACAGGCTTCCTCCTAAAACCGCATATAATACGAAAATATAATTAATACAACTAATCCTGAAAAAGCAACAGAAAAGAGGACAGCGCCAGACTGCATACACCTGAAGAAAAGAGCAGACCTCACAGAACAGGGTAATGTACCAAAGCTGTGGCCCGGTGGGACCCAAGCCCTTTCCCCACCCCAGCTCACCAACGGGAGGAAGAGAAACCAAGCAGGGAGGGAGTGGAGGCCTGGAACTGCTGAATACCTAACTCTGGAGATCTGCTCTGGGAGCACAAACCTACAATTCATGGTGCTTGCATGATACTCTCATGATTATGGAGTTTGAAAGCTAAGACAGGCAGAATTCCTGGAGAGACTGAGATTCCAGCCCCCTGTGCAAAGCAGGGATCCGTATCTGGCTGCTCAGGGACCAAAGAAAGGAGGGTAGTCTGAGAGACTTCCTAACAAGGAAGCCGTTAGCAAGACAGCTGCTAAAGGGGCAAGGACTGCACAGAGCTTACTGCTCAGGAGAGAGGGACAGGTAGCAAAATTGTCCGGGTGCACTCTGCCCAGCAGGTTGGGAGCTTTGCAACATAGACTCATATTTAAGGAGGAAGAAGAAATTCCTCCTTAGATGATCTTCAAGTGCTCCAGCTCCCTGGCTGGCTACACAGCTTCAAGGACCCCCTCCGTGATACGCAGCCTACTGAGCCTTTCTCCTGGCCAGCCCCACCTGGCTCACAAACAGGCAAAACTTACCCTGGTGTTACGCCAGCCAGAGGGAAAATCTGTCTACAGCAACTAAAAATGCAAAGCACAGAGGCTTATACCTGTGTGCTTGGCCCACTGGGTCAGGCAGTGGAGACAGGCATAGCAGCCGGGAAGCAGAAAACAGCTCTTTCCTCACCCCCAGGCACCAATACCACTCCCCTGCAACCCCCGACATTGTTTCAGGGGCTGAGCAGCTCCAGAGAGTAGAGCTTCTGGGCACTAGAGGGCGCCATACACAAATATGAAATGCCAAAGGAACCTGGTCCAGAGTAAAATTATTAATAGAACTCCTGAGAAAGATTTAAATGACATTGACCTCATGACTCTTCCTGAAAGGGAGTTCAAAATAAAAATCATTAACATGCTCATGGAGGTACACAAAGATATTCAAGAACTCAGGAATGAATTCCAGTCGGAGATCCAGTCATTGAGAGCACAATGGATGGTATTAAAAGCAGATTGGATACGGTGGAGGAGACGATACATGAAGTAGAAACTAGAGAAGAGGAATACAAAGAAGCGGAGGCACAAGGAGAAAAAAGGATCTCTAAGAATGAAAGAATATTAAGAGAACTGTGTGACCAATGCAAACGGAACAATATTCGCATTATAGGGGTATCAGAAGAAGAGACAGAAAAAGGGATAGAAAGTGTCTTTGAGGAGGTTAATTGCTGAAAACTTCCCCAATCTGGGGAAGGAGATAGGCTCTCAGACCATGGAGGTGCACAGATCTCCCAACACAAGGGACCCAAGGAAGACAATGCCAAGACATATAGTAATTAAAATGGCAAATATCAAGGACAAGGACAGACCATTAAAAGCAGCCAGAGAGAGAAATAAGATCACATACAAAGAAAGCCCATCAGGCTACCATCAGACTTCTCTGCAGAAACCTTACAGGCCAGAAGGGAGTGGCATGATGTATTTAATGCAATGAAGCAGAAGGGCCTTGAACCAATATTACTTTATCCAGCAAGATTATTATTTAAATTTGAAGGAGGTCAATCCAACAGGAAGATATAACCATTATAAATATCTATGTGCCCAACACAGGAGCACCTACATATGTGAAACGAATACTAACAGAATTAAGAGGAGGAATAGAATGCAATGCATTCATTCTTGGAGCTAAAGCTGAGAGAACTTACCTCCAACAAGCCATCTCTACAGTGTATTTTGGAAGGACTGCTATAGATGGAAGTGTTCCTATGGTTTAATATCTGTCACCAGAGGTAATAAAACCACAGTAAAGAAAGTAGAACAGCTAATTACTAAGAAAATGCAAAATTAAATTAACTATCCCCTAAGTCAATCAGGGGATGGGGATAGACAAAGATACAGAATATGATACCTAATATATAAAAAATGGAGGAGGAAGAAAAAGGAGGAGAAAAAAAAAGAACCTTTAGATTGTGTTTGTAATAGCATATTGAGTGAGTTAAGGCAGACTCTTAGATAGTAAGGAAATTAACCTTGAACCTTTAGTAACCACAATTCTAAAGCCTGCAATGCCAATAAGTACATACCTATCGATAATCACCCTAAATGTAAATGGTCTGAATGCACCGATCAAAAGACATAGAGTCACTGAATGGATAAAAAAACAAGACCCATCTATATGCTGCCTACAAGAGACTTACTTCAAACCCAAAGACAAACAAAGACTAAAAGTGAAGGGATGGAAAAAGATATTTCATGCAACTAATAGGGAGAAAAAAGCAGGAGTTGCAGTACTTGTATCAGACAAAATAGACTTCAAAACAAAGAATGTCACAAGAGAAAAAGAAGGCCATTACGTAATGATAAAAGGATCAATCCAACAAGAAGATATAACCATTATAAATATCTATGCACCCACCACAGGAGCACCTACATATGTGAAACAAATACTAACAGAATTAAGAGGAGGAATAGAATGCAATGCGTTCATTCTTGGAGACTACAACACTTCACTCACTCTAAAGGACAGGATCAACCAGGCAGAAAATAAGTAAGGAGACCGAGGCACTGAACAACACAACAGAACAGATGGACCTAACAGACATCTACAGAACTCTACATCCAAAAGCAGCAGAATACACAACTTCTCAAATGTACATGGAACATTTTCAAGAATAGATCATATACTAGGCCACAAAAAGAGCCTCGGTAAATTCAAAAAGACTGAAATTGTACCAACCAGTTTCTCAGACCACAAATGTATAAAACTAGAAATAAATTATGCAAAGAAAATGAAAAATTCCACAAACACATGGAGGCTTCACAACATGCTCCTAAATAACCAAGGATCAATGACCAAATAAAAAGAGATCAAGGAATATATGGAGACAAATGACAATAATTCAACACCGCAAAATCTGTGGGATACAGCGAAGGCCCTGTTAAGAGGAAAGTATACTATAGTACAGGCCTACAGTAGGAAAGAAGAACAATCCCATATGAGCAGTCTAAACTCACAATTAACAAAACTAGAAAAAGAAGAACAAATGAGGCCCAAAGTCAGTAGAAGAAGGTACATAATAAAGATTAGAGCAGAAAAAAATAAAATTGAGAAGAATAAAACAATACAAAGAATCAATGAAAGCAGGAGCTGGTTCTTTGAGAAAATAAACAAAATAGATAAACCCCTAGCCAGACTTTTCAAGAAAAAAAGAGAGTCTACTCACATAAACAGAATCAGAAATGAGAAAGGAAAAATCACTACAGACACGACAGAAATACAAAGAATCATTAGAAAATACTATGAAAAATTACATGCTAACAAATTGGATAACCTAGAAGAAATGGACACTTTCTAGAAAAATATAACCTTCCAAGGCTGACCCAGAAAGAAACAGATAATCTGAAGAGACCAATTACCAGCAACGAAATTGAATCGGTAATCAAAAACCTACCTAAGAACAAAATGCCTAGACCACATGGCTTCACCACTGAATTTTATCAAACATTTAGTGAAGACCTAATACCCATCCTTCTTAAAGTTTTCCACAGAGTAGAAGAAGAGGAAATACTTCCAAACTCTTTCTATGAACCCAGCATCACTCTAATACCAAAACCAGACAAAGACACCACAAAAAAAGAAAATTATGGACCAATATCCCTGAGGAACAGAGATGCAAAAATACTTAACAAAATATTAGCAAATCGAATTCAGAAATACATCAAAAAGATCATCCATCATGATCAAGTAGAATTTATTCCAGAGATGCAAGGATGGTACAACATTCTAAAATTCATCAACATCATCCACCACATCAACAAAAAGAAGAACAAAAACCACATGACCATCTCCATAGATGCTGAAAAAGCATTTGACAAAATGCAACATACATTCATGATAAAAACTCTCAATAAAGTGGGTATAAAGGGCAAGTACCTCAACATAATAAAGGCCATATATGACAAACTCACAGCCAACATTATACTTAACAGTGAGATGCTGAAAGCTTTCCTTTTAAGATTGGGAACAAAACAAGGATGCCCACTCTCCCCACTTCTAATTCAACATAGTCCTGGAGGTCCTAGCCATGGCAATCAGACAACACAAAGAAATAAAAGGCATCCAGACTAGCCAGGAAGAAGTTAAACTGTCCCTGTTTGCAGATGATATGATATTGTACATAAAAAACCCTAAAGAATCCACTCCAAAACTACTAGATCTAATATCTGAATTCAGCAAACTTGCAGGGTACAAAATTAATACACAGAAATCTGTGGCATTCCTATACACTAACAATGCACTAGCAGAGAGGGAAATCAGGAAAACAATTCCATTCACAGTTGCATCAAAAAGAATAAAATACCTAGGAATAAATGTAACCAAGGAAGTGAAAGACCTATACTCTGAAAACTACAAGACACTCATGAGAGAAATTAAAGAAGATACCAATAAATGGAAACACATTCCATGCTCATGGATAAGAAGAATTAATATTGTCAGAATGGCCATCCTGCCTAAAGCAATCTACAGATTCAATGCAATTCCTATTCAAAATACCAACAGTATTCTTCAACGAAGTAGAGAAAATTGTTCTAAAATTCATATAGAACCAAAAAAGACCCCGAACAGCCAAAGCGATCCTGAGAAGGAAGAATAAAGCTGGGGGGATTATGCTCCCCAGCTTCAAGCTCTTCGACAAAGCCACAGTACTCAAGACAATTTGGTACTGGCACAAGAACAGACCCATAGACCAATGGAACAGACTAGAGAGCCATGATATAAACCCAACCATATATGGTAATTAATATATAATAAAGGAGCCATGGACATAAAATGGGGAAATGAAAGCCTCTTCAACAGCTGATATTGGCAAAACTGGACAGTTACATGCAAGAGAATGAAACAGGATTATTGTTTAACCCCATACACAAAAGTAAACTCGAAATGGCTCAAGGACCTGAATGTATGTCATGGAACCATAAAACTCTTAGAAGAAAACATAGGCAAAAATCTCCTGAATATAAGCATGAGCGACCTCTTCCTGAACGCATCTCCTCGAGCAAGGGAAACCAAAGCAAAAATGAACTCATGGGACTACATCAAAATAAAAAGTTTCTGTATGACAAAGGACACCATCAACAGAACAAAAAGGCATCCTACACTATGGGAGAATATATTTGTAAATGACATATCCGACAGGGGTTAACATCCAAAATATATAAAGAACTCAAGTCTCAACATCCAAAAAGCAAATAACCTGATTAAAAAATGGGCAGAGGATATGAAGAGACAGTTCTCCAAAGAAGAAATTCAGATGGCCAACAGACACATGAAAAGATGCTCCACATCACTAATCATCAGGGAAATGCAAATTAAAACCACTATTAGATATTACCTCACACCAGTAAGGATGGCCAGCCTTTAAAAGACGAAGAACAACAAATGCTGGTGAGGATGCGGAGAAAGGGGAACCCTCCTACACTGCTGGTGTGAATGGAAGCTAGTTCAACCACTGTGGAAAGCAATATGGAGGTTCCTCTAAAAACTAAAATAGAAATACCATTTGACCCGGGAATTCCACTCCTTGGAATTTACCCAAAGAATACAACTTCTCAGATTCAAAAGGACATATGTGCCCCTATGTTTATCACAGCACTTTTTACAATAGCCAAGATATGGAAGCAACCTAAGTGTCCATCAGTAGATGAATGGATAAAGAAGATGTGGTACATATACACAATGGAATACTATTCAGCCATAAGAAAGGAACAAATCCTACCATTTGCAACAACATGGATGGAGCTGGAGGATATTATGCTCACTGACATAAGCCAGGCGGAGAAAGACAAGTGTCCAATGATTTCCCTCATTTGTGGAGTATAACAATGAAGCAAAACTGAAGGAACAAAATAGCAGCAGACTCAAAGACTCCAAGAAGGAACTAGTGGTTACCAAAGGGGAGGGCAGGTGGGGACGGTTGGAGAAGAGGATTGAGGGGTATTATGTTCAGTACACATGGTGTGGGGTATTACAGGGAAAACAGTGTAGCACAGAGAAGGCAAATAGTGAATCTGTGGCATCTTACTATACTGAGGGACAGTGACTGCACTGGGGTATGGGTGGGGACTTGATAATATGGGTAAATGTAGTAACCACATTGTTTTTTCATGTGAAACCTTCATAAGAGTGTATATCAATAATACCTTAATAAAAAAAAAGAAATGATTTCACTCATTTGTGGAGTATAGTAACAAAGCAAAACAGAAGGAACAAAACAGCAGTAGACTCACAGACACCAAGAAGGGACTAGTGGTTACCAAAGGGGAGGGGTGAGGGAGGGTGGGTGTTAAGGGAGAAGGGGATTAAGGGGCACTGTAGTTTGCCATCACAATATAGGGAGGTCACAGGGATGCTAGTACAGCACAGAAAATACAATTAATGACTCAGTAACATCTTACTATGTTGATAGACAGTGACCGCACTGGAGGGGGCGAGGACTTCATAATATGGGCGAACGTTGAACAAGTGTGTTGCATATATGAAACCACAAGACTGTATATCAATGACACTTTAATAAAATAAAATAATGTTAAAATATAATCTAATAAATTTATTTAAAAGGTGTATTTTTTCATTTGAATCACCAGAGACAAATACATTTTTGGCATTTTAGTAATTAATCTGTAACAAACTAATACAAACCTAGGATCTTCAAGTTAAAAATATCTGAAAGTTAACCCATTATGAATTTTATATAGTTAGATCTAGTCTAAAATATGTTCTATGTTAAGTCCACAGTGATCCTGCACAGAGTTTGTAAATATGACACCAAAGGGCACGATCCATAAAAGAAAAAAATCGCTGAACTAGACTTAATCAAAATGAAGAACTTCTGCTGTTTGAAAGTACACCATTAAGAGAGTGAAAAGATAAGTCACAAAATAAAGAAAATATTTGCAAATCACATAATTGGCAAAGGACTTGTATTCGTAATATTAGAACTGAATGATAAGAATACAACCCTATTTAAAGATGTAGGGAGAGCAAAACATTTTAACAGACATTTATTACATCAGTGAAGATACACAGATGGCAAAGAAACGCATGAAAAGATGTTCTAAGTCATTAGTCACAAATACAAATCAAAACCAAGGAGAAACGCATGGGAAATGGCTAAAGTTAAAAAAAAAAACCTGACAACAGAAAGTGCTAACAACTATTGAGAGCAACTGCTGGTGGGCTACAAAACTTCACAGCCGCTTTCGAAAGGTTTTGACAGAATCTTATAATAAAAGTCAAAGATTCATTTGCCACACAAACCAGCAACGCAACTCATTCCCTAAGTATTATTTACCCAAATGAAATGAAAATCTACGCTGACATTACAGTCTGTATGTGAATGTTTATGGTAATTTTATTCATAATCAATCACCCAAAATGGAAATAATCCAACTGTCCCTCAATTGGGGAAGAGATAAACCATGGCACACCCATACACTAGGACACTACTCAGTAATAAAAAGGAACAAAATGATGAAACATGTGACAACGTGGATAAATCTCAAATGCACTGTGCCAAAAAGCCAGACCCAAAGGCTACATGTCGAATGCTTCTTTTACATGATATTCTCACAAAGGCAAGACTTTAGAGAGACAGAAAAGAGATAAAGTGGTTGCTGGGGGCTAGGAGCAACAGGGAAGGACTGACTACAAACAGGGGGCATGGAGGAAATCTGGGGATGACAGGACTGTTGTACATCTTGATTGTTTGTAGTTGTGGTTACATCACTGTACACATTTATCAAAACAGAAATACACACTAAAAGGGTGAATTTTACTGTACATAAATTATACTTTAATAAGAAAAGAAAAATGTACTTGGTGATTCAGACACTGTAAAAAAGAGATTATATTGATATAAATTGTTAAGGCATTTACCTTGCTGTTTGTAAAAAAAAAATCTTTAATTATCTACTCATACAACAAATGTTTATTCAGTGCAGGCTATGAATCAACACCTACTATTAAATAATAAGTTACCAAGATGCTGATTATCAGGTTGGGGTGATTAATCCTTTCTGGGCCTACAACCAATTTCAAGATGAATTCTTTACTGATGCAGGAGCATAAATAGATTCTTGCATTTATGTAGCCAGTTGGCCTAACAGAGTTATATGTAGATCAAAGAACAGACCATTACTCACTGTAGAACGCGTCTTTTAAAGGAGTGGCATTACAGTATCTATCCCATACAACACCATCCAAAATCCATTTTAGCTAAAATTTAAACAACTACATACAGCAGCAGAGCTGAATACAAGTTCACAAAATATATGGCAAATTAAGGTGATGTGTGTCCGAACACATACATTTTTATCTTAGATAAGAACTTGTTTACTGACCTGCTACTAATCACTATTAACTTTTCAAATATATTTTATAGCAATTGAGCCTTTTTCTTCTTCCCCACCAAAACAGATTTGAGGCTGCAATCTTAAAACACTAAAACTCCAATCTTAAATTACATTTAGACCTGAAATTATCTTATAATCATTTTTTGTTGAAATATAGTTTATAATATTAAATGGATTTCAGATGAACAGTGATTCATCAATTAAACACATTACTAAATGCTCACAGTAAGTGTAGTTACCATCTGTCACCATACAGATATTATATCATTCTCTATGAGCTATATTCCCTATGCTATACTTCCCAAACCTGTGACTATTTTGTAATTTGCAGTTTGTATGTACCTTTTTATCCCCTTACTTCACCTGTCCCCCTATACTTGTTATTGCATGTCCATCCATGTTATTGTAAATGGCAAAATTTATTTCCTTTTTATGGCTGAATAATATTCCATTGTACATATGTACCATATCTTCTTTACTCATTCATCTATCAATGGACATTCAGGTCGCTTCCATATCTTGGCTATTAAAATAATGCTGTGATAAACATAGGGGTGCAAACATCTTTTCAAATTAATGACTTTGTTTTCCTCAGGTAAATACCTAGAAGTGGAATTACTGGATTATATGGTATTTCTATTTTTATTTTTTGAGAAGCCTCCATACTGCTGCTTTCCACAGTGGCTACAACACCAATTTGCAATCCTGTCAATTACGTGAGAGAGCTCCCTTTTCTCCACATTCTCACCAACATTTGTTATTTCTTGTCTTGTTGATACTAGCCACTCTGATCAATGTAAGGTGATATCTCACTGTGGTTTTGACTTACATTTCCCTGATTAAAGCTGTTGAGCATCTTTTCATGTGTCTGTGGGCCATCTGTATTTCTTCTTTGGAAAAACGTTTATTCAGATCCTATGCCCATTTTTTAATAGGGTTAATTGTATTTTTGGTGCTGAGTTGTAGAGTTCTCTATGTGTTTTGGATACTAGCTCTTTATCAGATGTATGATTTGAAAATTTCTTCTCCTGTAGAGTAGGCTGCTTTTTTGTTTTGTTAATAGTTTCCTTTGCTGTGCAGCAGCTTTTTACTTTGATAGAGCCCCATTCGTTCATTTTTGCTTTTATTTCCCTTGCCTGGAGAAACATATCCAGAAAAAAATTACTAATGCTGATATTCAAGAGTATAGTGCTTAGGTTTTCTTTTTAGAGTTTTATGGTTTGAGGTCTTATATTTAAGTCTTCAATCCATTTCAAGTTTATTTTTGTGGATGATGGAAGACTGTGATCCAGTTTCATTCTTTTGCAAGTAGCTGTCCAGGTTCCCCAACACCATTTATTGAAGAGACTATCTCTTCCCCATTGTATATTCTTGCCTCCTTTGTCATATAATTTACCATATAAGCATGGGTTTATTTCTGGGCTCTCTATTCTGTTCCACTGATCTGCATATCACCTCTTGTACGAGTACTATATAATTTTGATCACTGTAGCTCTGCAGTATAGTTTAAATGAGGGAGTATGATACCCAGCTTTGTTCTTCTTTCTAAACAGTCCATTGTCAATGTGTTTCTAATACTGCTATACTAAGCAACAGATTGTTATTGTAGACTTATACTTTCAAACTGTTACATGAAATATTTTATATAAAATACACCTTAGAATTGTCAGAGACCTTTCTTTTTGTTAATGTCTTAACCTATAACAAACAATATTTCTAATGATAATTTCTCCAAACTATACAGAAGATGGCTGCATACTAAATTCACAAAACTCTAGAAGATTAAATTCAAGCAATTAAAAAATGCATATATTTATGCTACTCCACTGGAAAAACGTACAAGAAACTTTGTCTTGATTTTCTCAGGGAATTCTACTCTTTCGTCACATGCCATTTAAATTAGTACATTTATTTTCATATTTTTTAATACAAAGTACAAACAAACAAAAATCATAAAGCCAGAGTTCCAGGTAAGAGAAGAGCCAGATGACTGGATTTGCCTGCCAAGGAATAAGCCAATACTCACCTGTAGGGGGATTGGAAGAAACAACAGGGGGAGTTGGAGAAGTGAAGCCATCAGCAAGGGTCTGGGCACCCCCAGCAGCAGCGTCTGGGGCAGTGGAGGAAGGGACAGTAGCAGGACCAAGAGGGGCAGGGGCAGGTGCAGAAGGAGCAGGAAGGGGAGGAGTACCAGCAGAGCCAGCAGGGGCTGAGGGGAAGAGGAGTAAGAAGCAGCATTAATGAGGCAGTCCCATTAGGCACTATTAGAAAAGGCATTAGAGAACTTATCTTTAGATACTCAATGCTTAACACTAACCAAAGAATAGAAGATAGGGTTAAAAAAGAATGAGGCTATGTTAATGAATTATTAGGCTTGCAGCAAATAAGTCAAGATGCTCAGGGGAAAGATTTTTAAATTCATTAAAAAACAATCATTCCTTTTTACCTGAAAGCTACCACTCTGGAAGAAAAGTGCTCCCTATATATTGTAATTTTTGGCATAACATTCTGTAAATAATATATAAAACTAAACACAATACACTAGGAAACAATAGTATTCCATTTTGAATCACACAGATCAGAAAGTAAACACATATTCCAGACATAAATGTTGTATAAGGTAAAATAAGAACTTAAAAAAACACAAATCTCTTTTTCATGATTTTTAACAGATATTATCTATTTGTTATTGTAAGTAAATTAAATATGTAATATTCTATCTCTCTTTTTGTGTCATGATTTTAAAACTAAATTTTAACTATGATGTCTTCAGGCTAAAGCAGCACATTTTTCTGTTTCAAAGAAAAGGGAGTAGCAATTCAGAGACAATTAAGTTACAAAAGTCCATTAAATGTAACTGACCAAACTACTTTTAAGTACGTCCAATCCTGTGCTACCAGTATGATCTCACTGAGTCCCCACTGTGTCCAGGGGCATGCGCTGTCATAACACTCACAGGAATTAAACACACACTTCATACTAAGGTGGCACCGGAAATTCTTCATGACAACTGGGCCACAGCATCACAGGCACAGCGCCAAGGAACGGAGAAGTGTGTGAGCATAGACTTACAGACCACTTGGCTAAAAAAAACAAATGCATAAAGATTTCCCAACATGTATGGAGTCCTAAGGGGAAAAAAAAATCCTGATTATGTAGAAAGCCCACTGCAATTAAACCAGAAACCGAATTCAAATTCAGAAAGAACAAGAGGCGATGAAGCGGCACGTGTTTTACCTGGAAAGACACTGGGAGGAGAGGGCGTGGGGACCGCGATGGGGACGCCCACGCTCCCGCTCCCGCTGTTCTCCCGACTGCTGCTCCGACTGCTTGGGTGGCTTCCTCCACTGCTCCCGCTGCTGCTGAGGAAACAAGAGCCACCGAAACATGAGCATTTATGTACAGTAAGCGATCAGCAGCACTTGCCAAGATCTTCTGAAATGAACATAGCTGCAATAAAGATAATTCAAAAGCCCTCCATTTCAAATATGAATTTCTTAGTAAAGGGGAGAAGCTCAGTTCAAAAAATTTTGACCACCTTTTAACAACCACATATTAGAGAGACTGAGAAAGAGGGGGAATTCTCCGTAAGTATATGATAAATGGTGGGGCTCAACACCAAAGGTGACATTGCTTTCTTTTATTCCAGTTTAATGCCTGTCTGAAGAAACTTCTTTTATAATAAAAAGACAGTTTTCCTAAAAAGATTTGATACTAGTTTTACTTGTAATGATATCTTGATATACTATCCCATATTAGTGTTTTATTGTGTTTAGTTTTTCATCTGTAAAGTTCCACCAAAAAACAACTTGAAATTTCCCACACTGGGGCAAAACTTTTTCAGTTCAACTATAACTATTAATTTTGTAAAGAAGTTTGCGCTTTAAAATGTCTGGATTGTTTTTCTATTTTTTTCCCCAGCTTCCTGACTGCTCAACTGCTCAAAGTTGCATAGAGCATAAGTTCTGCGTTTAAGAGAGTAGAGTGAGGAAAAGAACTTAGTGCTTGGAAAATTAGACAGATTTAACTTATCTGAACAAATTATGGTACTATGACCATCACATTTTGCACTGAGGTAGAGAAAATACCTGTAAGTTCGATTTCTTTGATTCACAGAAGCTGTCCTCACAGGGCTCTGCTGCGAGGGAGCCATATTACGGGTTGGGCTAGGTACGTAATCGTTTGGTACCACTGGAGGACGCACTGGCTCCAGTGTGCGATAGGGGGAGTGTCGCCTACAAAAAGAAGAGCGTATGTATTGTGTGATTAGCAAGTTTCGGCACAATAATTCAGAGTTGCCAGCAGCGAAATACAATTTGTATTCAGAGATAGGAAAATGTGTCTTAACAAATAATCCAGCTACAAATTTCAGTGTTTCCTTAAGTATCACTTCTTCACCATTAGTGTTTTGATGAGTGTTGCTATCTTCAGTCTCCAACCTCATTTCCCTGTGCTAAATGCAATTTTGTTCATTCACTCTCAGAGAGCATGAAGATTTTCCCACCCGATAAGCCAATTTTCCCCAGACTCTTCTTTCCTTGGAGGAGTTCAAATTACTTTAGCACCATGTCAATCTCCTAACTGCACTGCATGAATGCACTACTTATCTTCCTCACCCATCTCTCCCTAACCAAAGATATTCAGTGATAGGTAAATGAATCTAGAACTTGGCTCCACAACACCACACTGACTGACCCAACTGTAACAGTAATTTAGCTTTCTATATAAATTATATCCACACACGAAAATGCACAATTTAATCTCATCTCCTTTCATTCTCACCGCACTTCCTCCTTCAACTTTCACCTTAATCTCTCTTACCTTTAACCTTCCTCAGAGTTCAACATTTAAAAGAGAAAAAGAAAACTCCACTATTTCTACTTTATTTACTTTGAACTGTAAAGTACAAAACAGCCTATATCTTACTAACATATTCTCCTTTTTCTCAAAATTTGCTTTGGAGGAAGAAAATGACAAGCATAACAAAGGAAATATGGTTCAGTGGGAAATAGGATGCGTACTGGAACACTAGTGATTATTAGCTCTCATCTCTAAGATTCTGAATTCTTTATGACAATGACAAATACTCAACTGACATGATACTGACATTATGGCCTTTAATAAAAATTGGGATCTCAAGATGTGAAAATTAAAAAGCTTTCTTTTCCTGAAATGATACTGCTCGCATGACTTACAAATTTTTCAGTAACTCACTCTCCCGAAAGCTCGCAAGAACTTTAAGTACTGCTCTCCTGGGCTACTCAACTTACGGTTCAATGACTGGCTGAGAACACTTGGCAATGACCCCATCCATTCTACTGCCCTCAAAATCTCCTTGCATAAATACATTAATGATTAAAAGTAGATAAGGGGCACTAGATGAGAGACTGGATCAAAGGAAGAAAAAAGAGTGTCAGGCCCTGGATTTAAAATACTAAAAAGTTTAAGTACTTCTGGAAGTATGATGTAAATACACAAAACCATAAAATAGGAAACATTAATTCCCAAACATCTAGTTTCCACACAATTTTCCCCAGACAATAAAAATGTTCTTTTTCATCCAAGAAAAAACCTTTTGCTGAGTGAGAAGTACAGTGAAGGTTAAAAAGATAAAAAACAAGGGACAGAGGAACAAAACATGGAAGCTAGGCAAAGATGATGGAAAAACAGGCTGTGACCATCCACCAGCTTGTGGTGCTTAGTGATTCTGGTCTTCAAGGGTCCTGCAGAACCCTTACTAACACACAAAGAAAACAAATGCTGGTATATGAATACATCTTCAAAATTTCAGAGCAATGGAAAAATCTTATTTTACTACAGACTACAGTGGGTTATATTGCTAACAATCTTGATTTAAAACCCTGTAACAAAATCCATTAAGTATTATACATGACAGACATGTATATATTCCACAGGAAAATAAAACAAGTATTTCTTGATCTGACTTTCTGTTCTTAACACTATACAATTATACCCATTTACAGTCTATCCTAAAGTTTAAAACTTATTTGATCAACTAGGTTTTTCCTCTCTAATCTAAGCAGGTTTTTTTTTGGGGGGGGGGGTCGATCCCAAATAAAAATCATTCTATTCCTGACCAGAATTCATTTTTATTTTCCTTCCCACTGTCCTAACTGTAATTCCTCTTCTAACATTACCCCTTTTTTATATCCCAACTCATCTTTCTCCTGTCCTGATTCATAGTGCTTGATTATGTTTTGTTTTTATTTGTTTGTTTTTTTGGTGAGGGGGCCAGAAACAAGATTGTCAATTAAAAGCTTTAAAGCATATAGCATAAAGCTAGTAATTAAGCACTTTGTCTTTGTCTCACACATATTTTTAAAATCCAATTCATGGTACAGTAACTCTGAAAAGTTGACAGAGGATAAATATTACCCCCTTTTACAGATGAAAAAGCTGAATTGCTAAGAGGCTGCCTATGCAAGACCACAGAGTGGGAGCTGAGCTGAACCACAGCTGGACCACAGTTTTAGTCATCTGGCCTCTGGTATATATTATGCCCACCTGATCACAAACCTCCACAATAAACCAAATTTTTATACTATGATTCCATAAAAGAAAAAAGTCAAGCTTTTTCATTAATTGACGATTTCTGTCAAAAGTCAAATCCAGAGGCCACTTCTGTAAGGACTGAATTAGAGCTCAATATTCTTGTAACAACACCCAATATACAGAATTTTGTAGTCTGCACAGTGTTCTTTAGAAGAATAGTTTGAGTAGTCAACTACAATACAAAAGACTAAAATTTTCCAAAAATAGGAATTACAATACAATTTATAATAAACCATGAACTTGGGATAAGATTTTACTTCAAATTTAAAATTTATTAGAAAAAATAACTTCTAAACAAAATCGTTTTAGAGGATAAAGATGTTTGTAAAGGATAAGGGCAAGTTACACATAAAAAAGGTAACTCTACAAAGAAAATGTTCTTTTCAAATATTAAAAAAGTTTAAATGTATGTAGTGTTTAGTTTTCAATGACACTACATGAAATGGTTTTCTATTATTACTTAGTTACATACTCACCCAAGTGTCCCTTTCCCTGACATTGGGGGACTGGGGGGTTTCTGCGTTGGAGGTGTTGTACGCGGCAGCCCACCCATCTTCATATTCTGGGTACTCACCTAAAAAAATTTTGAGGAAAACTCAACTTGCATGCAGTGAATCAAAGTGGCACTTTTGGGAAATAATGTTATGCTACTTAACAAAGGGGGGGAAGGTTTAAATAGGAAAAAAAATTAGAGGCCATGCATTTCATATGCAATTTCTACTCTACTATTATTCTACAGTTGTACTCAAAGGACTCTTCCTAACATAAGATTTTTCAAATGATTATAAACTTGTATGCAAAGACTTTATTTGCCATTAGGTCATCACACCAACAGATCACTGGTTAGACTATCTGATAGTCTATTCAACTGAACTTAAATATGGTAACTGTGAAAAAAAATTTAGCTTTAATAAAGGATAACTCAATCAGAAACAATAATGCCTTTAAGAATTCCTTGTTTTTTAGATAGTTAAGTGTATCATAAAAAACATAATACATGTTCCCTAAATAAATCATGCAGCCATAGTCTTGATCCATTGTTAACTAGAGAATATAAAATAAAGCTAAGCTAAATTGCATGATACACAGAGAAAGCTTTATTTTAAATATCAGATCAGCCTTACAATTCAATTTCTTTAACGTTCTCTTTAATCACCTACCTGAAAACTGCCAGAAGTTAAGACATGTTCCCAAACATCTGAACTAGAAAGTTAGGTCTGAGGTACCCCCTATTCAACTGCAAGCAGTACACAGGCCACTGACAATGTCCTAGTTCCAGTGGGAATTAAACCCACTCAGGCCCAAGATGAAGATTAATTCATGCATGGGAAAGATGGAACATAGTCCTAAATTAGACCTGGGCTGTGACTCCTTACTATTCTGTTCCCAACTAAAATCCAAGTGTAGGAAAGTTGGGTAATCTGGGAACAATGGACACTACCAAACAAGTATGTCAGCACTTATACAGTAAGCCTTAAAACCTGGACAGTTTAAGGATTCACAAATATAGTTCAAATGCAATCTCAAATTGTTTGAGATTACCAACTGGCAAGAGTGAATGTTGCACCTGACCCTACTTTAAGCCCCTAATGCTTTGGATTGCCAAGCACTTCAAAAAAGGATGTCAACTTTTCTAGTAAAAATATGTCTACAATATTCAAACTATACTTGCAAAATGAAATTTCAAGACATTATATCACTGAAATAAGAATACATTTTTATAACTGTAATTCCAAAATGTAAATTTTAAGAGAACTACTCATCATTGTATATAGAGTATCAAAGCTATCAAAATTAACTCTGGCTTAAATGGAATTTTAAAAAATCCTAAAAACTACTTGTCATCTGAATAGGCAAGGTATAACATATCAAGAAACAAACTCTTCAAATGAATAGTCCAGTGAACAAGTTGTGTGTGATGTTAAAACGATCTTTAATGACAAATGCTACCTTTGAGATGCCAATATTTTTAAAGCGATGCATTTACCTGTAATCCTTTTGTTGTTGCTTTCAAACAATAAATAAAAACTCTTTATCAAGTAAGAATAAAGATTAACTTATCCTTGCTCTTCCCCTCATTAATAAGCAGAGGGTATGCTAATCATATCTTGAAATGAAAATGCCAGGAGCTTTTAAAAAATATCAACCCACATTTGGGGGAAATTTTAGGAGTAATATGACAACCAGTAGCTTTTAAAACTTTAAATCTTAATTTATGATACCAGAAGATTTTTTAAAGTAGTAACCAAAGTCCTTTAAGCTCAACCTTAACATAAAACCCAAAGTCACTTTAAGTGATGAGGGAGAAGTAGGTGAACCAAACACTAAGCTACATCGGTTTGCTAGAAACAGGAAGGAAAAGGAACAGGGGTAGAAAAAGATTGAAAGAGAATTTTATTCTATATATGGAATAGATAAAATACTTGAAAACAGCTCTCCAAGTGTGATTTAAGGTTTTGGTATTAAGGTGTTTTTGTTTAAATTGCAGTATCTTCTGTGTTTTAATCTACCCCCCAAAATAACATAAAATAAATAATCTATAAATTAAAATTCAGTAGACACTTCTAAAAATAAAACATGATATATTTTATGATCTGTAGAATCATCGGATGAATTAGTTTGGTTAATGGGGCTTAGACAAGTAACCTAAATCACTTCAGAAACTGAGGAGTCCCTGTGGAATGTCCAAAAATATGTAATTTTATACTTCACTGACACTGTACTTTTATGTTAAACTGAAGAGTTCTTTTACTTTGTCATTTTCCATGAAAAATACCTCTATTCTAAGTAAAACAATGAATATGCTATGCAGAATATAAATACTGTCATCTAATTTTAATAAACTGTATTTCAAATCTAAAATAATTTTGTAAGAAAGTATTTATTGGCTAGCCAAAATGGTCCTAAAAACTACAACGAGGGAAGTTTATGGAGGGAAATACTTCCATAAACATTTCATAGCAAGACACCATGACTAAATTGTATGTGTACTGAAGAGAAACCTAACACGGGAGCAGGAACACACCATAAATTCAAGACAAAGAAAGCAACACTGCAGCCACCTCATAATAATGTTTTTTTAAAACAAACTGCAAACGTTAAGCAGAAATTATCATCTTGTGTAGTTAACGGTCCTGAATCACTAGTGGGAGTGCTCAGTGTACTTTTCAAAGTTTTATTTGCGAACTGGAATCAAACTTTGGTGGCTGAATGCAACGATAACTCAATATGTGCATATTTTTTGATTCCATAAAGCAGAAAGTCATCATTGAACTATGTAAAGCAGGTATTAGGTCCAAGGAAGAACAGCCCATTTTTCGAAAGCAGACTTCAAAACAGAAGAAACATTTCATTTAGGTGATGAAGATTCATGCATGGCCACAGCTCAAAATACTTTCCCACTGGCCTGTAACTAAGGAATGCAGATAATACTGGAGGCAAGAGCAGTCCTTCACGGCCTAGCCGTGGTCTGATCTCCCAGGCTTCGGAGATCGCTACAACTAGCACCAGCCAGGCCAATTTCTACAGTGCTCCTTCCTTTCCTGGGCTCTCCTTTTGGCACATTCAGTACTTCCTGGAACCCTGGTATATAATATAACATTCATTACAAATCTCAGTGCTTCCCAGTAACCTGTGAACTTCACTATTTTTTATAAAGCTGGCCAGCGAAGTCGCTCTAGTTCATGAAGGACTTTGCCTTTGCTATAAAGGAATCTCCCACTGATGCGACCTGCTGTGATGTAAGTGGCGAACACATTCTAAAATGATACCTATGGTATATCCCTCACTTATCAACCACCTACCACTCACCAGACTACTAGGTACAAGGGTAAAAGAATATGAAAAATAAAGAAGACAATGGTGAACACAAAGGTCTATAAAACGATTTCTCAGCTTTCAAAGAACTTAATGTTTTAGAATAAATAAGACTCCCACATTTCAAACAAAAAGGAATGTCTACATATTATATAGAAATTACAAAAAAAGAAATATCAATGAGGGAAGGAGTAATTATAGAAGGTTTCATAAAGGAAAATCAGAGCTGAACTGTTAACAAGGTTTTTGGGGGCTTTTTTGTTTGTTTTTTATGCAGGACTGAAATATCAGAACAGTGATAGTTATAGGTTGTGTCTGGATGTGAAATAGTAAAGATGGGCGGAAGCTATGGCCAAGCACACCTCAGGGGTCTCATGTTCTGTATTGTTCTCCATCAGTCCCACCCCATGCATAATTCTTCCACTTCTAGAGATCTGTCATTCTCTTCAGAGGATATATGTCCCTACTTCAATTCTCAGGGGGAGTAGCAGGAAAAGGACCAGGAGAGCCTCTGAGAGACAGCAAAGCTGAAATCAGAAATGCAAGTATGAATTCATGAGAGGAAAAATTTTGGTAAGACAGAAAGCTTAAGGTGCCAAGAGTCCTAAAATAATTCAATACAAATATAAAGGAATAAGAGATTAGAAATAAGCGGGGAGAGAAAGAGATAAAGGAAGAAGGAGAAAAATTCAACACCCAAAAAACAAATAATCCAATTAAAAAATGGGCAGAGGACCTGGACAGACATTTTTCCAAAGAAGACATACAGATGGCCAACAGGCACATGAAAAGATGCTCCACATCATTAATAATCAGGGTAATGTAAATCAAAACCACATGAAATATCACCTCACACCAGTTAGAATGGCCACTATCTAAAAGACAAGAAATAACAAGTGTTGGCAAGAATGTGGCGAAAAGGGAACTCTCCTACACTTTTGGCAGCAATGTCAATTGGTGCAGCCACTGTGGAAAGCAGTATGGAGGTTCCTCAAAAACTAAAAATAGAAATACCATATGACCCAGTAATTCCACTTCTAGGAATTTACCTGAAGAAAACAAAATCCTTGGTTTGAAAAGATAAATGCATCCCTACGTTTAATGTCACAATATTTACAACAGCCAAGATACGGAACCAACTCAAGTGTCCATCAACAAATGAATAGATAAAGAAGAGGTGGTGCATATACACAGTGGAATATTATCTAGTCATGAAAAGAAAAGAAATCCTTCCATTTGGACAACATGGATGGACCTACAGGGTATTATGCTGGAGAAAGATAAGTACCATGATTTTACTTATTTGTGGAATCTAAAAACAAAAGAAAACCAATGAACAAAACAGCAGCAGACTCAGAGAAGTGACTCAGAGAAATGACTGGTGGTTACCATCGGGGAGGGTGTTGGGGCAGGCGGGTGGGGAGGGGATAAAGGGGCACAAGAATTCTCAATCATAATATAAGTTGGTCACAGGATGGTGGTACAGCGTGGAGAATGTAGCCAATGATTCTGTAACATTTTCCTATGTTGACAGATAGTAACAACAATAATGGGAGTGAGGATTTAATAATGTGGGTAACTGTTGAACCATGGTGTTGCATACCTGAAACCAATATAGGTTTGTATATCAACTATACTTCAATAAGAAAAAAAGAAAGAAGAAAAAGAGAAAGAGGAATAAAGATGGGCAACCTTCTGCTTGATTTTTAAAGTTTCTGACAAGTCTTTGACAAAATAGCACTGGTGGTTAGAGTGGGACTAACAGACAAAACAGATGGGTCTCCTAAGGGTTGTTGTTACTATGGAGTTTTTCTTAGTCAAAATAAATGACTAAGGGTGAATGAACCCTCAGCTGTACCTGAAAGCTAAAAATGTGGGGGGCAATTTATCATCCTTTTGTAGGGACTGACAAACACTTAAAAATTGCGCTCAAGCAAAAACTTTAGCCCGTTTTTTACACAGGGTCAAGGACCTTCAAGATCCTGAGCGAAATTTTCAAGTGCTATGCTCTTAACATGTTGGTTGTAGAACGATCAACCGCTCCTCATTAATTATTTAGAATCTGCCAGCACAATGTTCAGCTGAAATAAATAACTACACGTGGATAAAATAAAAGTTCCTGTGGCCAGGATTCTCACCTGGCCCTGGTCGGTTAGCTCACTACACACGTGTGGGCAATATGTTGCTACTGACTCTATATAAAGAGCTCCACCCAGGGCTCTGGGTGACATGGTGGCACAGCTGCAAGGCTGCAGGAGAGAAGGGCAGAGGCTGGAGTGGTGGCAGCGCCCAGGACAGAGGCCCAGAGGACGGCTGTGTGGGCAGAGACCGGCTGGCTGCGTGAAGACTCACTCTGAGTGGACAGGATTCTAGTGATTGACCTGCAGCATGGGAATGAAGTTGGGTATAAACCCTTTCACCCCAAGAATGTTCTACTGTCATTTATTTGGTCACACTGAATCCATAGTGAACTTGCCGGGGGCTGAAGCCCATTGTTAAAACACCACATTAACAGTCAGAACTCTTTACTATTTTAACTAAATTAATATAGTTACTTAAAAAGTATTGCAGCTTAGCTTCATGAGTGACAACTTTACTGCTTTCAACAGAAAAATCCATTTCAAACACATCAGTAATAAGGTCTTCAAGCTCTCTTTACTATTAAAATAGAGTGAGGAAAGGATATTCCAGTTCAAGGCACATTTCACTTTTATATGGCCTCAGGTACATATTAAAATTCTTCTAATACGGCCTTCTATCAACTGGCTTTTTATGCTTTTTGTTGTAAAAAATCACAATGTCATTTGAAAAAGACAGATGCACCCCTATGTTTATCGCAGCACTATTTACAATAGCCAAGAAATGGAAGCAACCTAAGTGTCCATCAGTAGATGACTGGATAAAGAATATGTGGTACATATACACAATGGAATATTATTCAGCCATAAGAAGAAAACAAATCCTACCATTTGCAACAACATGGATGGAGCTAGAGGGTATTATGCTCAATGAAATAAGCCAAGCCGAAAAAGACAAGTATCAAATGATTTCACTCATATGTGGAGTATAAGAACAAAGAAAAAAACCTGAAGGAACAAAACAGCAGCAGACTCACAGAACCCAAGAATGGACTAATAGTTACCCAAGGGAAAGGGACTGGGGAGGATGGGTGGGAAGGGAGGGATAAGAGGGAAAAAGGGGCATTACGATTAGCAGATGTAATGTTGGGGGGGCACAGGGAGGGCAGTACAACTCAGAGAAGACAAGTAGTGATTCTATAGCATCTCACTACGCTGATGGACAGTGACTGTAATGGGGTTGGTGGGGGGGACCTGATGAAGGGGGTAGTTTAATAACCATAATATTGCACATGTAATTGTAGATTAATGATAGCAAAATAAATTATTTTAAAAAAATCACATTGTCTTCAATGGTCTTAAACTCTACAACTTGTTCTCCTCAATCAACTGAAGAAAAAAACCACCCAATTTCAGATGGAAAGAACCACTAACCACCACCAGAACATGCTGTATAAAATGTTTTAAAAATTCCATTTTTAAGCATGGGGGGTCTCTTCTGAATCAAATCCCACTGTCTGGTCCAAAAGTATTACCTTTGTGTAGAGTCTACCTGAAAGGCAGCAAAAGCCTGACAACAATGGGAGCAAAGAGAGGAAAAGCTGAGGAGGAAATCAAAGTAGCAGATAACCCTATCAAACATCACAGGTGGTGTACAGGTTGTGTCTGGATGTGGGATAGTGAGGATGGGCAAAAGCTGTAGTCAAGCACCTTGGGGCCTCCATTTGCTCTCCACTATTTTCCCCTTTAGTTCCATGCCAAGCATAATTCTTTGGCTTCTAGGACACTCAATATAATCCACAGGTCTCCAAGAAGCACAGCTGCATATACACAATGGAATACTATTCAGCCATAAGAAAGAAACAAATCCTACCATTTGCAACAACATGGAGGAGCGGGAGGATATTATGCTCAGTGAAATAAGCCAGGCTGAGAAAAACAAGTACCAAATGATTTCCCTCATTTGTGGAGTATAACGACAAAGCAAAACTGAAGGAACCAGACAGCAGCAGACTCAGAGACTCCAAGAAGGGACTAGTGGTTACCAAAGGGGAGAGAGGGAGAATGGGATTGAGGGGTATTATGTTTAGTACACATGGTGTGGGGGATCACGGGGAAAACAGTGTAGCACAGAGAAGGCAAACAGTGAATCTGTGGCATCTTACTACACTGAAGGACAGTGACTGCATTGGGGTATGGGTGGGGACTTGATAATATGGGTAAATGTAGTGACCACATTGTTTTTTCATGTGAAACCTTCATAAGAGTGTATATCAATAATACCGTAATAAAAAAAATCCAAGAAAAAAAAAGAAGCACAGCTGGAAAACCACTGGACAGGTTTAATATTTGCAGTCCCTTCCAACTTTAGCATTTTTTCCTTTAATTCCATTATACCTTAATATATTCATTTATTCCATTAATCACTCAATACCACTAATTTTTTTTACGAGCATATAGAGTAATGATTTGTTATATGCTGAATATTTTTTCACTCCACTTTGTTTTGGTTCACCCAAAATTATTAACTCTGTGCCTCAAGTTTATAGAGACAGACATATTCACAAAGAGGAATAGGAAGAAAGAGCATTGGCTCATTCTAGCTTCTAGAATGAATTCAGGGTACTCATCTCACCCTATCAACTCCAGAAATGGTAAAAACACCTATACAGAGCCACAGTACTCAGGAGTGGAGCTTTTTGGTGCAAAGAGCAAAGATTTTCAGAAATCTCCAAGTATGATACTTCCTTGTTAGATTCTTTCTTTCCAGAAGCCTCTCCTTCCCACTCATTTCAGCCCATCTCTCACAAGGAACAGATCCTGAACCCAGGAAGATCAAGAAGGAATCACAGCAGGGTTTGGAAGAAATGAGCTTGAGGATAGTAGCTTAGGCAAGCTGTTCTAAAGTTTAAGGGGAAACAATTTGTCCATTTCTGCTTTTCCTTCAGTTAATCTCTGTGCACTCTGTACCTTTGGAGGTTAACACTCCAACAGCCAAAGTCTGAACATAAACTTTAGAGGGAAAGATCCAGAGTAGCCACACATCACTTTGGGTCCAGTTCTACCTGTTTTATTCAAAAGGTATCTCCTCACAATTCCACGTCCTCACCAAGACTAAGGGCTTGGAGCCAATATGCTAATCAGTAAAACAAGGAGTATATTTGCCTGGGCCCCTCTACTCACATATCTCTACCATGATCGGTTGAAATTTCTGTGGCCATGGTTAGTAACTAATTAATAATTTAGATCTCAGTCATCTTGTCTTCTAGTTATCACTTTCTATACTGAAGATATGGCAAACAACAGGTATTAGAAAGAGTATGTATTTGAAATTATAAAATTCAGCTAAGTAAAAAAAGAACAAAAAGGAAATGCATCTTCAGTTTCAGTTTCATAAAAAGAATTTTATTAACATTCTATTTATAGACTTCTTGAATATATTTGAATGTCTTTTACCATTAATCCTCCACAATACCGAACTATTACTGAAACAAATAAAAGGAAATGTTTCTCTAACTGTAACTAATACTTTGTTAAACACAATCATAACTTTTGATATTTTGCATGTAAGTGAGCCTATAAAACTTGAAAATTTTATTTTTATATATTTTATATATAATATAGCAACTTAAAAAAGACTTTTTGTTTTTTGCAAAATACATGATACTGCAACTTAAAAAAACCCCATAACACTGAATATTTTCTGCTTCTCAGTTTCTTTACACTGATTAAGAGTCAAGAGATGATGACACACTGGCCACAAGGTATATAATAAAGCACGCCATTTATAGAATAAAGAGGCTATTACACAGGGGGAGGGTTAAATGAAGCATATTAGTTGGCTATCCAGTCAATAACAAAATTTCTACATTTTACAGAAAGCCAGCTTATTTCCTAATAACATTTTATAATAGGATAACTTATTTCATCTTCATAAAATATACTAACATTGCAAAATAACAATGCACTCAACAAATATTTAATAAGCACCTGACGTGTGTCTGACATGGTTCTAGGCACACAAGATAGGGCAGTGAACAGGCAAAAATATCTGCCCTTATTAAACATAAAGACACACCACAAAGTTACATACAAAAATTTTAAAAATAAAAAGAGGAATTATTTGTTGGCTTTAATAGGCCAAGTGCCAAGTGTCTCTTCACTCCCCATATGTAATATTCTACATAAGAACAAAGAATGGAAATCCAGCCCTGGAATCTCTTACCTTAAATCTAAGCAACCACTTAATGCATAAATGGAGCAAATAAAAGAAGTAAGGAAAAAAAGCATTGAAAGGTTAGTTGGAACTTCAGGATGTAAAGAGTAAGGGAAAAAAACAAAGAAAAAACAAGTTAAGCATTCAGCATTAAAAAATGTTTCAGTAGGTCATAGAAAGAGTGGTTAAAGCAGAATGTGTCATGAACAGAAGGTTTTTTTGATGAAATTATATGACACTGTTTATTAAAAAACTTTATTAAAGTTTCTTTAAATTAGTGACCCCTAAATACTAAAAGTTCAAACAATAAAAGGGACTACAGAGTCCTCAAAGAGTAACATTTTATTTGAATTAAATAAGAATGGGGGTGGGGGGGAAGGAATCACCTTTTTTATTATATAAGAGGGCTAGCACAAATATGATGTTTTATATTCAAAGTGCCTTTTTTATTTGATTCTAGTAGTTACCATTAGCAGTTGTTAGCCTTGTATGAATCTCAAAATTTTTTCCATTAGAATAAATTTCAGTTATTAATTATCCATCCTATTTTAACATGCTGTAATTAGTAATCTAAATACATATAGGTGCCAAAATTCTAAGGAAAAAATATATTTTTTAAGTTTACATTGTACATTTTACTTTACCTAAATCTACATTAAATTTACATTTAATTGATTTGTAGCCACACTGGAGTATTTTTTAATTTAAATTTGCTTATCTAGATGTAAATCAACTGCATGAACTATATGGTTTTACTTATAAGCATGTGTATAGTTATTCATTATTCAAATTTGATTAAGTAATTGTCTTTCAAATCACTGAAGAGATGCAAACTTTAAATTACTTAATGCTTAGCTGAACCCCTGAATAGTTTTAAGTACAAATAGCAATTTAAATGAAATTTATATGCTCAGTTCTGATCATGGTACTTTATATGTAAAGCAGGTACTCAAATATGTTTTGAAAGACAGCCAATATATGTAATGGCTATATACTCAAAAGCAGTGGAATCTCATGTTACTTTTACCTACACTATTCTCACACAAAATGTTAAGATAAAATTATTTTAGAAAAATTCAAAGTACATGTTTGTTTATATATGTTCTTTGTGAAAACTAATGCCAGAAGCTTGCTGATAAATTTTTGATATGGTGAATAATAATATACTGAATAATTTTTTAATTAGTCACACTAAGTCATTAAAAAATTAGTAAGATTACACCACACTGATTTGCCAGATATATATAAGGTATTATCATAACTGATTAAGTAAATATAATTTATTCAAAGATGACTGTTTAAAACTTGAGAACACAGCACTAAGCAGCAGCAGGAAGGATAAAATAGTTACAGTAGTAAGGAATCTTGAGTCCCACAATTGGGCCAAGACTCAGTCCTCTAGGAAAGGAAAGATAACAGCTTCATTTCCTTAAGTTAGTTCCACTGTAGGCTATTGTTTTAAAAAGCTCACTAAAAATTATACTTACCTTTACTCCATGTCCAATGTCGTCTAGAATTGTATAGTCAATAGGTTTTCTAATATAACGAACTGGTCGTTCAAGGTTGGCTGGAGCAATAATCTTATGTGTCCTTGAAGTGTTTTTATTAGTAGTCAAAATACCAATTTCTCTTCTCGCAACTTTCTCTTTATGAATATCAACAGTCTGCAAAATATAAGCACAGTGCAAAGAATGTATAGCTCTAATATCCAAATCAAAATATAAATACCCAGAGATTTTAACATCATTATTCATTTACTTAATTTTCTCCTTTCGGCACCAATACCAACTTTTCCATTTTCAGGCTAAGCGAGCATTGGCAAATCACAGCTTGGCAGACCAAATCTGGCCAACTACCTGCTTTTTACAACCCAAAAACTAAGAGTGGTATTTACATTTTTTTAATGGCTGAAAAAAGTCAAAAGAAAAATAGTATCACAACATGTGAAAATTATATGCAATAAAACTTTTAGTTTCCATACATAAAATTTTATTGGAACACAGCCATTCTACTTGCCTATATATTTTCACACAACATGGTAGAGGATGAGCAGTTATAACAAAGACCTTACAGCCTGCAAAACCTAAAATATTAATTAGCTGGGCCTTTACAGAAAAAGCTTGCCAGACTCTAGGTCAAAGCATGCTAATTTTTCCCTCTCCATGAAGATTTACCTAATATAATGATTAAGAAAGCTCCAGTAATTAATCTGGTTGTATTTCAAAATAACCTGTTAGTATAATTTCTATTGGTGTTAAATACATTTTTATTTAAAAGGGGGAGAGGTCTAAACTATAAATACAGTATTAAAAATGAGAGTCTATTTTACTAAAAAGTTTAAGTTTACTTAGGCAGGCAAACTGTTTATATTTTATGACATGTTTGTAAAATATTTCATTTACTTTACTTATTAAATGTTCAAACAGGATAAATGAGTTTTTACTCACTGTCTTCTATTTGCTAAGAGGGTAAATTTCTCCATAAACACAGGTAATTAATACAGCACTTTTCAGACTGCAGGTTGCAATTTAGCAGGATTGAACAGAAGTATCAAACTGTATAGACAACATACGGTATTTCTTCTTGAAACATTTATTATATAAAGATACACTTGAATTGTGTTTTGGATGCAAGGTAAAATGTGCTTTTTACTGTGAGTTGCAGTTAAAAAATTCATTACAATTGTTCACATCTCTTACCACCATTCCTAGCTCAAGAAGCAATTAATAAACACTTTTACTAATTCCTCCCCAGTCCCACCTCAATTTCCTCCCTTTCTAAAAGAAGAAACAGGTCATAACAGAAAGGGAAAAAAAAGATAATCATCACATTATTAAATACCACTTTACAAAACTGAAAGCTGATTATTTAACCTTCTAAACTACTTAAAATAGGAAGGAAACTTAAATTTAAAGCCTTCTGTTTCACCCAAGAGATCTTAAAAGCAACAAAATCTATAAGCTTCAGAACTAATAAATATCTAAATGAAGCATAAAATTAAAGACTGGGATGGTAGTAACCTTATCATTTTAAATATTTCTTTTTAAAACAAAAACAATCTTTGAATTTTTTCTATGCCCATTAGGTAAATTACAAAATCTGCTTCCCTTTTAAGTGCTTGGGAGAGCTATCAAAGAAAAAACAAGTCTGCATATTAGGGATAATATTGGAATTTACCTACTTTCAAACTCCAGAAAAATGAAAATCAAATTCACATTTAATGAAATTAAGTTCACATTTTAATGAATCATCCTAAATCATTAAAAATATAGGCTAGGAAGATTTCATACTTATCAAGTATGCTTCAAAATAAAAACCAAACAAACTATGGCTTTTATATTTTTTATGTAACTGGTCTTAGTCCCATCAATAAAGAAAAACTCCTCTTGAGACACTGTTTCTATTCCACTCAGTTTTTAGAAATGTAACTATCTTTTTTAGAAAATGAAATAAGAATGCAAACCCAACTGGAACTTCAATTTCAAGTTATCATGCTAGAAATATTAATAAATCTCTATAAAGAATGAAAATTGGAAGCAACTTTCTACTTATTATTTGCACTAATACAGGTTACAGTTTATAAAAAGTACACATTTTTAATTGTTTGGAGAAAAAAGGGCATTTTTATAAAAGCATTAAAACAATTGATTATATCTGGAGGCCTGGGCACTTATTATTCACATGTTCTCTTTATATAAACACAAACACCCAACCCAAATCCACAGACTGTTACAGCAAAGATAAAATGAAGACCAATACAGTAAAGAAAAACATCACAGAACCATAAGCCTAAATAATGGATAGCTGCTCTAACAGGGCATAAAATTGAGCTCTTAGGCTTTCTGGGAGAGAAGGCAAAGTAGATAAATATAGTGAGTTACAAGGAAATACACCCCTTCATTAGGAAAGTGACAATTTCCAAGCACTAAAGTCTAAAAGCAAATGGTTGAAGAAATTATGAGGAGAAAAATGTTCTATGCTCCTTCTTAACTAAACTCTGGGTAAAAACTGAAGGCATGTCTTAAAACATAATCCTTAACAGCACATGTCTATGTAAAGTTAAAATAATTTGGTTTGGCTATATGTTTCTAGCTGTCTAAAAGAATGCAGGGTTTCTCAACAGTGACACTACTGACATTTTGGGCCTTTGCTGTGGGGCTGTCCTGAGCACTGAAGGACGTGGAGAAGCAGCCTAGCAGATACCTGTAGAACTCCCTACCCCCTCCACCGCCAAGTATGACAACCAAAAATGTCTGACATTGCCAAGTATCTCCTTGGGGATAGAAGTGCCCTGGTTGAGAACCAGTGATCTAGAGAAATGACTAAGTCATTTGTCCCTTACATTATTCAATCTCAAATATCAATTGTTTCCAAACTGTTTCAAGTAGGCATAATGCCTCTGGTGACAGCCTAAGTATAGACATTTCATGTCATTAACTTTTAAAAAGTATCTACAATAATAAAATTAATATATGGTTAAGAAAATCAAAGAGTAAAATCTGTATGCCATCCCTCTACCACACTGGGTTGACCTGTAGGAATTCCCATGCAGAATGAAATATGCCTTCAGAAATTAGGTATGGTTTTGTTTAGAGTCTGAATAACAACAATGGAGAACAAAAAAATCTAGTCCATAAATAAGAGGCAGAAAATTTGATTCAGAAGTTTCTGAAGTTTTCAGCAAACACCTATTTCAAAATTTTCAAAGCTTCTCTATTTCAAAATATGGAAAATATAACCATACTCAAATTAAACAAAATAATGTAATGAACACTCCCCCTCCCATAATATATCTAACATCCAGCTTCAACATTCATCAACTCACAGCCAATAGTCTGTTTTAAAAGAACTTCTGTAAAGCTCCCGTAATGTTGTTTGTAAATAGAAAAATATGGCTACTATGTTTTCCCTAAATCAAATTCAGAGCTTTTGCTATTGCCTCTGCCTTCATAATAATCTTTGACATTCTAGTGATAAGATGAATTAACTTAAATTTTGAAAGTACAGGTTCAATGGTGATACTCAGAAAGAATTGTAATAGTAAAAAAAGTATTTCAACTTTCTCCTGGATTTCTAAAGTTACTAATTTTACAACAATAAATTTACTCTTATTTTGAAGTGGCCTCAATTAACAGCACTCATCTGTGGCAAGTAAAAAATGTGTTTAGTTAGCAAATAAGACCAAAAGTAATACAAATACACTGCTACTGATACTATTACTGCTTGCTACCCGTTAACCAAAAAACACACTGAGTAGTATCACTGCAGTTGTACAGGGCTTAAACATCTATTCTTATTAATAGATCCTTATTAATTTGTTTCTCAAATCAATGTTTATTAATTTAACTCTCACTGTTGTCAACCTGTCTCACATGCTGCAGGCTCCCGCAATGACACTTCAGCCACGCAGTGCCAAACCCAGGATACCAAACTCTAGGGTACTTTTAATCACTCTAAGACAGTCATACTGACTCCCAGAGCTCCTTTGCTAGCCTGAACCCCACTCCCACATCTCCATCATGGACCCAAGACCCTGCTCAGGACAGTTTGAAGATTAAAAAATTCAGTTATCTTTTTAAGTAATATGCTTCCAAAGAATTGACACTGGTTTTAAAACCAGCAACAAAGGTTCCTCAAAAAACTCAAAATAGAAATAGCATTTGACCCAGGAATTCCACTCCTAGGAATTTACCCTAAGAATGCAGCAGCCCAATTTGAAAAGGACAGATGCACCCTATGTTTATTGCAGCACTATTTACAATAGCCAAGAAATGGAAGCAACCTAAGTGTCCATCAGTAGATGAATGGATAAAGAAGAGGTGGTACATATACACAATGGAATATTATTCAGCCATAAGAAGAAAACAAATCCTACCATTTGCAACAACATGGATGGAGCTAGAGGGTATTATGCTCAGTGAAATAAGCCAGGCCGAAAAAGACAAGTATCAAATGATTTCACTCATATGCTGAGTATAAGAACAAAGAAAAAAACCTGAAGGAACAAAACAGCAGCAGACTCACAGAACCGAAGAACGGACTAATAGTTACCAAAGGGAAAGGGACTGGGGAAAATGGGTGGGAAGGGAGGGATAAGAGGGAAAAGAGGGCATTACGATTAGCAGATGTAATGTTGGGGGGGCACGGGGAGGGCTGTACAACTCAGAGAAGACAAGTAGTGATTCTATAGCATCTCACTATGCTGATGGACAGTGACTCTAATGGGGTTGGTGGGGGGGGACCTGATGAAGGGGTAGTTTAATAACCGTAATATTGCACATGTAATTGTAGATTAATGATAATAAAATAAATTATATAAAAAATATATAAAAATAAATAAATAAATAATAAAACCAGCAACAAAGCTAGAGATGCAATTTCTTTTGATCCTTAAAATACCTAATGTAACCCACCTTGAGAATATATCCTATTTCTCATAGATACATTGAGTGTGGTATATATTAGTACATGACTTAGTACTATATTGTCCGTCTAATGCAAAAAGTATCTGATACCAAATATTCATAATCAGTTCTGTCTTGTTTTTCAAAATATTTGACATTTAGAGGATGGGTTATTACTGTGTTTTGCTGAAGTATTACTTGGTAGAGCCAATGGAATTCCCATCCTCAGATTCAAATTCAGAATAATTTGGGAAAGAGTTCAGATAGAGAGTTGAAGTCAATAGGGCACAGATAAAAGTAAATAGCAGAAACAGCAGAATAGAAAGAGAAAAAATCAAATATAAACCATTTTTAAGAAAGTCAGAAGAATAAGGAATTCATGATGAAGATAGCTCAGAAATTATTTAATCAGTCTTTTCATTTCAGAAATGAGAAAACTGAAGTTCAAAGTCAAAGGTCACAAGTCAGCAGAAGAGCCAGTGAAAAACCCAGATCCCCTCCCTTCTATCCTCCCAGTCCTACTCAGTATTCATTCCACTAAAGAAAAGAAAAGAGCCAGAGTACCAGGAGGCTGGAAAGTGACAAGGTTCTTATCCAGGAGACAGAAGAAATATATTGATAAGGTAAGAAATTAAACACGTCAGATAGCTAATATCTACTGATCATGACCCCTCTACCAAATAAACTTTACAACTCCTGACACCCTTCCAATAAACACGTGATCTTGTCCTTGACCTGACCAAACGTCCATTTCTTTGCTTCTTCAACCCAATCTTCTCTCCCAATTCTCTGAGCACAGTATTTTTGCCCAAATTGCAAAAAAGTTTGGTCATGTCTTAAGAACCTTCAGCCTCACTCTAAAAACCATATAATTTTTAACAAATATCAAAATCACGGAGAAGATAATCATTCCATAAAAAGAATCAAAAAACACTAATACTAACTTTGTATTTTTCCAGATCACCCATGTGAGTAAACTCACATAAAAAAGGCTGCCAGCATTACAGATTGCCTGTGGATGTAAGGTTCCTTTTAGGCAAAATAAGAAAACAGCATGGTCTCACCTGTGAAATATGATTGATTGAAGATTCCATCCTTCGTAGCTGGGACGCCTGGATATCCAGCATCTGCAGGACATTGTTAGCCAAGGTATTTATCAGATAGGCAACACTTGCTAAGGACTGGGTGGTGTAGGCTTTGGTTTCTTCTAGGGCCCGCTGCTTATCTGCTGACTAGGGGGAAAAGAAACAATCATTAATTTAAAGATAACCCATTCTATCAATTTAATCTACAAAAATACTCATCAAAACCATTCTGTTGTTGAATCAATACATACTAGTAAACAATGTTCTAAAAACTAACTGCAGGTATCATGTAAAACTAACAACTAAACTATTGCCTGAATTCACTAATATTTTCATGTTGAATACTTAACATTTTGTACAGATGCAAACAAAATCTTAAAACCATTATTTAAAAAATGAGATCTAATGAATATTTTGAGCAATGACAGCAAGTATATAGCTTCTCCAAGTCACTGTTGAGAAAGGCAGCATTAATTCGAATGCACAAATGGTGTACTTTTTCTACTGTCCTGAATTCCTCCTTTTCTTCCACTCTACCATGTGAAATGTGTTATAAATAATGTGTGATTAAAGTAATAACAATGATAACATAATAATGATAAATAAAAATGATGACAGTCATAAATAACGATACATTAATATAAAAATAACAAAAGGACCTTTTCTTCCTAAACATTTTTAGTGTTTTAACATTATGGGATATAAACTGCCCAGTATTATAATGAGAAGTGGTTAACTGCTGCTTTCCAAGGTCACAGAGCAAAGCACTGGTAAAGACGCATATTCTGTGCTAACTACTAAACACCATCTACTTGCCCTGGTTCTGTGAAAGTACACAAGAATGAACCAGAAACCTTATATCTTAATATCAGCTCTACTGTTTACTACAACATATCAACTTGGACAAGTCACAATTGCTCAATTTCCTGAACTGCAAAGCAAAGGAGAGAAACCTCTGTATCAAACATTCTAAGTAGTTGTAAACATCAAATAAAAATATAAAACCAGTTTCTAAAACTACAAATCGTTATATGTAACAACTGTCATTATCCCTTTGACTGGTCATTCACTGTTCAAAGTCCATTTTGTCTCTTCAAAGTCTCTTCTCTCCCACACAGTAGTATAGAACCTAGAATCAACAGCCCTAGATATGAGATTTTCCAGGGGGAGCAAAGTTCTGTAGAAGCAGCAGCAATTAACACAATCATCAAATTATACCATTCTAACTTGGAGAGAATCCTTTTTATTTTTTCTGCTCTGTTCTTATACTAATCCTTAGTATCCTGTTTTATCAATGCTTGAATTAATAGAATTGAAACCAAATGTGGTTGAAGATAAATACTTTTAAAAAAACAACATATAGACTGACTTCCAGATTCTGATTGTGCATGTAATGAGCTTGGAAGTCACCACTCCATCCTTACAAGTAAAAAGGTGAACACACTGCAAAAAAAGAAATTAAATTTTCTTGAATTCACATTAGAAGGCAGTAAGTCAGTAACACTTTTAAGACATTACTCTAAATCAGAGTATTTGTTATAGACAACAAAACAATATTAAATGTTAGATAATTTGTTTAGTATGCTTCAAAAGATCAGGGGATGGATATTTGGATAGATGTAATTTCCAAAATATCCTTTTTTATATTGACAGTATTTTAGTTTTCTTTTGAGAAATATTAACATTGACCCCTTCATGCTATTATGCCTTTATTCCTATTATATGTTAAATCACGTGGCTAGTTTTTGCTACATCAAAAATGTGAGAGCCCCATCTACCTCAGGGAGCTTCATGAATATCTACTTTTTCCATGGAAGACTAAGGACCATGTAATGCAAAATGTATGAAGAAAATCTAAATGCAGAAGCTGTTTGAGGTTGACTTACAACACGGATGTATGTCACCACAAAGCAGGTGTTCAGGGCACTGTGATTCTTCTACGTTGAAGTTGGAGGAAAACTCTGAATTTTTTGTTATACCAATTCCTCTTTAAGGAAAAAAACCTTGCAGCCCATTAAAATCCTGTTATATCTTCATAACAGCAATAGCTAGAAGTCATGAATGATAGTTGATATGGTTGAAACAAAGAAATATTCACAGACATCAGAGAAAAGTATAGTTAACTCTTCTCTAAAAGAATCTAAGTTTATTGTACATACAGATTCCTTAAATGACTAGCCTCAGTTTTGAATAGAGTAGCAATCATGACTTTCAAATCACTGTATTAGAAAAACAAGAATGTGGGGATTGGGGGGAGATGGCAGAGTAGAGAGACCCTGAACCCACGTTCTCCCACCTACACACCAAATCTACACCTACATACAAAGCATTTCACCCTGAAGAACGGAGACCGAAGTGAACCCTTTCTTTACGACGAGGGACAGAAAGATCATATTAAAAAACAAACAAACAGCAGGAGAGACAGAGACCACGGGAACCCCACCCCCAGCACAGCGGACCAGCAGAGGGAAGGGGGAGGGGTATCACTGTGGGAGCCTGGCTGGACTCCCTGCCCTGAAGCACAGTAAAGAGCCTTGTAGTTTAAAGTACAAATGGATCATCAGTGAAAGAACCCAAGTTTCAAAACATTTGCTGCTTGGCAAAGAAACCAGTGGAGTCAATGTGGGATCAGAGGCAGCAGCCAGCACCATATTGCTGCTTTCCTTCCGCACATCTTAGTGTAGCCAAGAGCAGGATCTAGACCCACAGACCAATCTTGGTCTAGGCGGCCCCCCTCTATCCCCCACCAATATTTAGGCATGCCTGCAGGAGATCCAGCAGTCCCACCTCGCTGCCCTCTGACATCCCCCAACCCAGCCCCCATCGGTGGGATTAGAAAGTTGCCTGATGCACAGGGAGGGTAGACAAACTGCAGGCTGGTGCTGCCAAAGCAACTTCCCAGAGCAGCTCAGAGCATGTATCACCGCTAGGGAATACACATGTGGGAGAACTCAGCCAGCACCCCCAGTGGGTGCCATCAAGGAAAACTCCCAAGAGAAGCCCAGAGCACACAGGAGCCATTGGGAAATGTGCAGGCACGAGACCTGACCCAGGATGCCAGAAGGACCTGGCAAGTGACAATGCGGGGATTCCCTGGAGCAGCCCAGAGCACTGAGGGGCTGTGGGGACCAGCTGCCAGTAAGACTGAGCAGGGGCCAACGGGAGAATTCCCCAGAGCATGCACAGGCCCATGGGTGAGGAGGCACAGGGGACTCGGCTAGCACCACTCTGGGGCATTACCTGGCATGCACTCCCAACCTGCCACTAGACCACAACCCTACTTCCATAAGCACAGAACCCAGAGGTTTTCACCCAGGAGCCTCTCCAATGGACCCCCAAGACTGTGCCCCAGGGACCATGCCCTGGGAGCACCAGAACCAATAAAAGCCTGTCCCATGCTCACTTGGCCCCCAGCATGCCAAAAGTATGAAGCACATGCAGTCTACACAGGAGACCCTCCTATGCAAAGCCAATCCTTCAAGACTAGGAGTGCAAGCCCTTTCACCTAATTAATATAAAGTGAATAGACAGAAGAATATGCTCCAAATGACACAATAAGAAAAAAAAACTAAATGAAACAGTTAACAGAGTTAATCAATCTACCTGACTGATTGATAAAGAGCTTAAAGCAGTGGTTATAAAATGTTCGCTGGATGTGAGAAAACAATAGTAGAACTCAAGGCAGATCTCAACGGAGAGACAGAAAGACTAGCAGAGATGAATAATTCACTAGATGAAATAAAAAATACACTGGAGGGAATGAACAGCACACTAGAAGACAGAAAACAGATCAGTAACTTGGAAGATAAGAGTATTGGAAAGGATTCTAGCTGAACAACAGAAGGGTAAGAGAACTCTGGGACAACATCAAATGTCCTAACATCCACATTATAGGAGTCTCAGAAGGAGAAGAGAGAAAGGATCAGAAAAATTAAAGAGATAATAGTTGAAAACTACCCTTACATGGGGAAGGAAACAGTCTACCAGGTCCAGAAAGTTCCAAACAAGATGAACCCAAGGAGGTCCTCACCAAGACACAACATAATTAAAATGCCAAAGTTCAGATACAAAGAGAGAATCTTAAAAGCAGCAAGAGAAAAGCAATGAAATACATGTTAGGGAAACCCTGTAAGGTAATCAGCTGATTTTTCTGCAGAAATGCTAAAGACCAGAGGGAATTGCATTATATATTCAAAGTGATGAATGGGGAGGGGAGGGCGGGAGAATCTCCAACCAAGAATACTCTACCCAGAAAAGTTATCATTCAGAATTGAAAGAAAGATAAAGAGCTTCACAGATAAACATAAAAGAGTTTACCTCTACTAAACCAGCCTTATAGGAAATGTTAAGGCAACTTCTTTAAGAGGAACAGAAAAGACCCTAACTAGAAGCAAGAAATTTAAGAAAGAGAAAATTTTTACTGGTAAAGCAAACATACAGCAGAGGTAGTGGATCAACTACTTAAAAGCTAGTATTAAGGTCAGAAGGACATAAGTAGCAAAAGCAATTCTGTCTAAAAATTAAGAGAATCACTAAATAACATACAGCTAAGGAGATTACACATAAAATGTGGAAGGGTGAGTAATAAATGTAGTGTTTTAAAATGCATTCAAATGCAAATGATTATCAGCTTAGTACAGATTGTTATATTCACAGGATGTCTCATAATAACCCCATGACAACCACAAAACAAAAACTTTATTAATAGATCCACAAAAAAGAAATAACAGGGAATGCAACCATAACACTAAAGGGGAAGTTATAACACAAGAGAGCAAGAGAGGAAGAAAGTATCAGAGAAGAACAACAAAGCAACCAGGAAACATTTAACAAAATGGCAATTAAGTACATACATATCGGTAATTACTTTAAATGTAAATAGACTAAATGCTCCAATCAAAAGACACAGGGTAACTGAATGTGTAAAAAAACCAGACCCATCTATTTGCTGCCTACAACAGACTAATTTCAGACCTAAAGACACACACAGACTGAAACTAAAGGGATAGAAAAAGATATTTCATGTAAATAGGGAGAAAAAAAAAACCTTAAGTTGAAATACTTATGTCATACAAAATAGACTTCAAAACAAAGAAAACAGCAGACAAAGAACATTACATAATGCTAAAGAAATAATTCCAGCAAGAAGACAACAATCGTAAACATCTATGCACCCAAGTTTGGAGTACTTAAATATATACACCAAATACTAACAGATGTAAAGGAGAAACTGACAGCAACACAATAATAGCAGGGGACTTTAACACTCCACTTACATCAATGTATAGGTCATCCAGACAGAAAATAAACAAGGAAACAGAGGCACTGAATGACATTATTAGACCAGATGGACTTACCAGATATATACAGAATATTCTATTCTACCAAAAAGCAAGAGAATACACATTTTCCTCAAGTGCAGGAGACAGTCCCCAAAAAAGATCACATATTAGGACACAAAACAAGTCTCAACAAACTTAACATTGTAATTGTATCGAGCACCTTTTCAGACCACAATGGTATGAAACTAGAAATCAATTATGTGAAGAAAGAATGGCAAAAACACAAACATGTGGAGGCTAAAGAACATGCTTCTAAATAATCAGTGGATCAAGGAACAGATCAAAGAGGAAACCAAGCAACATATGATGACAAAAACAGAAATACAACAGTTCAAAATACGTGGGATGCAGCAAGAGCTGTTCTAAGAGGGAAGTTTATTAGCAATACAGGCCTACCTCAATAAACAAGAACAATCCCAAATGAAACAATCTAACCTTACAACTAAAGTAAGCAGAAAAAAAGAGCAAACAAAGCCCAAAGTTAGTAGACATCAATAAAGGTGGGACATCAATAAAGATCAGAGCAGAAATAAAATAGAGAATAAGAAAAAAATAGAAAAAAAAATCAGTGAAACCAAGAGGTGGTTGAAAAGATAAAAAAAAATACAAACACTTAGCCAGAATTATCAAGAAAAAGAAAGATAGGCCACAAGCAAAATTAGAAATAAAAAGAAGTTATAACTGACAACACAGAAATTCAAAGAATTGCAAGAGAATTCTATGAAAAATTATATGCCAACAAATCAGACAACCTAGAAGAAATGGACAAATTCTAGAAACATACTAGTAATGAAACTGAACTGGTAATCAAAAATACACAATACAAAAAAATCCAGGACCAGAGAGCTTCACAGCTGAATGCTGCCAAACATTTAAAGAGCTAGTAACTATCCTTCTAGTGTTCCAAAAAAATGGGAGAGGAATTTCCAAACTCATTCTACGAGGCTGACATTACTCTAATGCCAAAACCAAAGACACTATAAAAAAAGAAAATTATAGACCAATATTCCTAATGAACACAGATGCAAAAATAATCAACAAAATAATAGCAAACCGATTTCAAAAATACATCTAATGGATCATTCATTACAACCAAGTGGGATTTATTCCAGGGATGCAAGGATGGTACAATAGCCACAAATCAATCAATGTGATATATACCACATGAACAAATGGAAGGATGAAAAACGTATGATTATCTCAACAGATGCTGAAAAAGCAACTGAAAACTCAATTCATGATAAAACCCTCAACAAAGTGGGTATAGAAGGTACATACCTCAACATAATAAGGGCCACATATGACAAACCCAGAGCTAACATTATACTAAATGGGAAGAGCTAAAAGGTTTTCCTCTAAGATCAGGAACAAGACAAGGATGCCCACTCACCACATTTATTCAACACCGTACTGGCAGCCGTAGCCACAGCAATCACACAAGAAAAGAAATAAAAGGGATCTAAATTAGTAAGGAAGTAAAACTGTCACTATTTACAGATGACATAATACTATATATAAAAAACCCTAACAATTACACCAAAAAACTATTAAAACTAATAAATGATAATAGTTGAAGGATACAAAATTAATATACAGAAATCTGTTCCATTCCTATATATCATTAACAAATGAGCAGAAAAAGAAATCAAGAAAACAATTCCATTTACAACTGCAATAAAAGAGTAATATACCTAGGAATAAGTTTAACCATGGAAGTGAAAGACCTACACTCTGAATACTATAAGACATTGCTGAAAATAGTGAATCTGTGGCATCTTACTACACTGATGGACAGTGACTGCATTGGGGAATGGGTGGGGACTTGATAATATGGGTAAATGCAGTAACCACATTGTTTTATCATGTAAAACCTTCGTAAGAGTGTATATCAATAATACCTTTAAAAAATACACTGCTGAAAAAAACTGAAGATGACAGAAATAAATGGGAAACTATTCCATGATTAAGTATAGGAAAAATGAATATTGTCAAAATGGCCACCCTGTCCAAAGCAATCTACAGAGTCAATGTAATCCCTATCAAAATACCAATGGCATTTCACTGAACTATAGCAAATAATACTAAAATTTGTATGGAACCACAAGAGACCCTGAATAGCCAAAGGAATCTGGAGAAAGAAGTACAAAGCTGGAGGTATTATGACTTCAAGGTATACTATAAATCGATAGTAATCAAAATAGTATGGTACTGGCACCAGAACAGACCCATAGATAAATGGAACAGATAGAATGCCCAAAAATAAACTCACACATATATGGTCAATTAATATATGATAAAGGAGTCATGAATATACAATGTGGAAAAGGTAAGTCTCTTCAATAAATGGTGTTAGGAAAACTGGACAGCTACATGCAAGAGAATGAAACTGGATTATTGTCTAGCACAATACAAAAGTATAATCAAAATGGATAAAGACCTAAATATAAGAAATGAAATAATAAAACTCTTAGAAGAAAACATAGGTAAAAATCTCTTTAACATACCATGAGAATTTTTTTCTGAACAGGTATCCCCAGGCAAGGGGAACAAAAGCAAAAATAAAGAAGTGGGACTATATCAAATGACAAAGCTTCTGCACAGCAAAGGAAAGCATCCACAAAACAAGAAGGATATATGAAGAACTCATACAACTCAACACCAGAAAAGAAAAAGGCCCTATTACAGACTAGGAAGAGGATCTGAATGGACATTTTTTCAAAGACATACAGATGGCCAACAGACACATGCAAAGATGCTCCACCTTATTAATCATCAGGGAAATGCAAATCAAAACCACAATGGGATTTCACCTCACACCAGTTAGAAAAGCTTCTACACCAAAGAAAAAACAACTGTTGCAAGGATATGGTGAAAAGGGAATGCTCCTACACTGCTTGTGGGAATGTAAATTGATCCAGTCACTATGGAAAATACAGAGGTTCTTCAAAAAAGTAAAAACAGAATTATCATATGACCCAGCAATTCCAAATCTGGGAATTTATACAAAGAGAAAAAAATCACTAATGCGAAAAAATATATGCACACCTATGTTCACTGCAGGAATATTTTTAATAGCCAAGATATGAAGCAACTCAAATGCCCATCAGTAGATGAATGGATAAATATGTGGTACAGATACACAATGGAATATTACTCAGCCATAAAAAAGGAAATATTGCTATTTGTGACAACATGGATGAACCTAGGCAGTATCACTAAGTCAGAGAGAGAAAGACAAATACCGTGTGATTTTGCTTACATATGGAACCTAAAAAACGAAAACAACAAGAAAAGAAATACAGCCGTAAATGTTGACAACAGACTGTTGGTTACTATAAAACTCCTAGAAGATAATAAAGAAGAAAACCTAGGTGACCTTGGGTATAACAGTGACTTTTCAGATACATCAAAGGCATGATCCATGAAAGAAATAATTGATAATTTGGACTTCATTAAAATAAAAAACTGTTCTGCAAAAGACAACTGCAAGGGAAATGAGACACAAGACAGAGCAAAAGACCCATCTGATAAAGGACTTATCCAAATATGAAAAGAACTCTTAAAAGTAAACAGTAAGAAAATAAACAGCCCCATTAAAATATGGGCAAAAGACATTCATAGACATCTCATTGAAGAAGATGTACAGAGGCAAATAAACATATTAAATGATGTTCCACATCATATGTCATCAAGGAAATACAAATTAAAACAATGACGACATACCACCACACACCTAGAATGGCCAAAATCCAGAACACTGGCAACACCAAATGCTGATGAGGATGTGGAACAACAGGAACTCTCATTCATTGCTGGTGGAAATGCAAAATGGTACAGCCACTATGGAACACCATTTGGTGTGTACTTGACAATCTGGAAGACAGTGTGACAATTTCTTACAAAACTAACTATACTCTTACTGTATGACCTAGCAATTATGCTTCCTAGTACTTAGCCAAAGGAGAAGGAAACTTATGCCCACACAAAAACCTATATATGGATATTTCAAGTAGCTTTATTCATAACTGCCAAAACTTGGAAGCAACCAAGATATCCTTAAGTAGATGAATGGATAAACTATGGTACCATACACTGGAATACTATTCAGCACTAAAAAGAACTTTAGCTATGAAAAGATATGGAGGAAACTGAAATGCATATTAGAAAGTGAACAAAGCCAATCTGAAAATACTGCATACTCTGTGACAGCAACATGACATTCTGTAAAGGGCAGCACTATGGAGACAGTAAAAGGTCACTGGCTGATCAGGGTTGGGTGGAGGGTAGGAATAAAGAGATGGAGCACTACGGATATTTAGGGCAATGAAAATACTGTATATGATACTGTAAGGATGGATACATGTCATTACACATTTGTCAAAACCTACACAATGTAGAAAACCAAAGTGAGCCCTAAAGTAAACTGGACTTTTATACTGATACTGGCAAGTCAACATACGTTCATCAACTATAAGAAATTACCTCTCTGGTGGGCACTCTTGAAATCTCTGTACCTTCCTCTCAATTTTGCTGCAAACCTAAAACTACTTTTAAAAAATAAAGCTTAAAAAAACCGCACACACATCCTAGGATTCCATAACAGCTAATTTCAAGACAGGCATACCTATATTAAGTTTCACAACTATCAATGCTAACAAAAGAATGTAAAAATTACACTGCCATTAAAATTATATATTTATATAAAATTATATTATGCTTCCAAATTATACCATAAATTTTAGGAACTTAACAAGAATACGCTAAAATTGAAGGTAACAAAAATCTCAATTTTTCTATTCTAACTGACATTTTCCAATATTACTCACACGATAGTATCAGCAGATTACTGAATAAGCCATAGTTTTAGGATTTTTAATGTTCAAATGGCATTATTTAAGAATAAATATGAGTGATGTTAGATCACTGTTTCCAAACCCAAATTCACAAATGTACGCCAGGAAACAGCAGTTCTCTTTAACATTTTTGCAATATTTTATTTCCTCAGTAATATACAAAATTTAAAATATAATACATTAACACTACATAACATGGATCTGGAATTAACGAGTTACTATAAGAAAGAGAATGCAGCACAACTCTGAGGCTGAACTGTATTAGGCCTGAGTCTTGGAACAACAGCAGCAGAGCAAATTAATGAGTTAAGAAAGACAAACTTAATATGTAAGTATGTAAATAATTAATTCACACTGAATGATGACCAAATATACAATACACAGTACTATACAAACAAACCAAAAATTTTACAAGTTTTGCAATTGCTTAAAAAATTTACAGGAAGGAAATCATTCGCCAAATTCAACATCCATTCACAATAAAAACTCTCAACAAAATGGGTATACAGGGCAAATACCTCAACATAATAAAGTCCATATATGACAAACCCACAGCCAACATTACACTTAACAGTGAGAAGATGAAAGCTTTTCCTATAAGATGAGGAACAAGACAAGGATGCCCACTCTCCCCACTTTTATTCAACATAGTACTGGAGCTCCTACCACGGCAATCAGACAAGACAAGAAATAAAACACATCGAGATTGGTAAAGAAGAACTCAAATGGTCCCTGTTTGCAGATGACATGAGATTGTACATAAAAAACCCTAAAGAATCCACACCAAAACTACCAGATTTAATATATGAATGCAGCAAAGTTGTGGAATACAAAATTAATACACAGAAATATGTTGCATTCCTATACACTAACGGTGAACTAGCAGAAAGAGAAATGAGGAAAACAACTTCCATTCACAATTGCATCAAAAAGAATAAAATACCTAGGAATAAACTTAATGAAGGAAGTGAAAGACCTATACCCTGAAAACTACAAGACACTTAAGAGAAATTAAAGAGGACACTAATAAGTGGAAATTCACCCCATGCTCTTGGCTAGGAAGAATTAATATTATCAAAATGGCCATCCTACCTAAAGCAATCTACAGATTCAATGCAATCTCTATCAAAATACTTACAGCATTCTTCAATGAATTAGAACAAATAGTCCTAAAATTCATATGGAAGGAAAAAAGACCCCGAATAGCCAAAGCTATCCTGGGAAGGAAGAATAAAGCAGAGGGAATTACGCTCCCTGACTTTAAGCTCTACTACAAAGGCACAGTAATCAAGACAATTTGGTACTGGCACAAGAACAAACCCATAGACCAGTGGAACAGAATAGAGAGTACAGATATCAACCCAAAAATATATGGTCAATTACTATATGATAAAGGAGCCATGGATATACAATGGGGAAAGGACAGCCTCTTCAGCACTTGGTGTTGGCAAAACTGGACACCTACATGTAAGAGAATGAAAATGGATTACTGTCTAACCCCATACACAAAAGTAAACTCAAAATGGATCAAAGACCTGAATATAAGTCATGAAACCATAAAACTCGTAGAAAAAAAAAACAGGCAAAAATCTCTTGGGAAATAAACATGAGCAACTTCTTTATGAACATATTTCACCGGGCAAGGGAAAAAAAAGCAAAAATGAACAAAAGGGACTATATCAAACTAAAAAGCTTCTGTACAGCAAAGCATACCATCAGTAGAAGAAAAAGACATTCTACAGTATGGGAGAATATATTCATAAATGACATATCCGATAAGGGGTTGACATCCAAATTATACAAAGAGCTCACATACCTCAACAAACAAAAAGCAAATAAGCCAATTAAAAAATGGACAGTGGAGCTGAACAGACATTTCTCCAAAAAAGAAATTCAGATGGCAAACAGGCACATGAAAAGACACTCCACATCACTAATCATCAGAGGAATGCAAATTAAAACCACAATGAGCTATCACGTCACACCAGTTAGGATGGTTGCCATCCAAAACACAAACAACAACAAACGTTGGCCAGGATGTGGAGAAAGGGGAACCCTCCTACACTGCTCGTGGGAATGCAAATTACTTCGACCATTGTGGAAAGTACTATGGAGGTTCCTCAAAAAACTCAAAATACAAATACCATTTGACCCAGGAATTCCAGTCCTAGGAACTTACCCTAAGAATGCAGCAGCCCAGTTCGAAAAAGACATATGCACCCCTATGTTTATCGCAGCACGATTTACAATAGCCAAGAAATAGAAGCAACCTAAGTGTCCATCAGTAGATGAATCAGGGATAAAGAAGATGTGGTACATATACAAAATGGAATATTATTCAGCCATAAGAATGAAACAAATCCTACCATTTGCAACAACATGGATGGAGGTAGAGGGTAGTATTATGCTTAGTGAAATAAGCCAAGCGGAAAAAGACAAGTATCAAATGATTTCACTCATATGTTAGGCATAAGAGCAAAGAAAAAAACAACTGAAAGAACAAAACAGCAGCAGGCTCACAGAACCCAAGAATGGACTAACAGTTACCAAACGGAAAGGGTCTGGGGAGGATGGGAGGGAAGTGAGGGACAAAGGGGAAAAAGGGGCATTACGATTACCAGACACAATAGAGGGGGGCATGGGGAGGGCTGTACACTCAGAGAAGACAAGTAGTGATTCTATAGCATCTCACTACGCGTATGGACAGTGACTGTAATGGGATTGGTGGGGGGGACCTGATGAAGTGGGGAGTTCAATAACCATAATGTTGCACATGTAATTGTAGATTAATGATACCAAAAAAAAAATTGACAGAGGATATGAAGAGACAGTTCTTCAAAGAAGACATACAGATGGCCAACAGACACATAAAAAGATGCTCCACATCACTAATCATAGGAGAAATGCGAATTAAAACCACTATGAGATATCACCTCACACCAGTAAGGATGACCACCATGCAAAAGACGAAGGAGAACAAATGCTGGTGAGGATGCGGACAAAGGGGAACCCTCCTACACTGCTGGTGGGAATGTAACCTAGTTAAATCATTGTGGAAAGAAATATGGAGGTTCCTCAAAAAACTAAGAATAGAAATACCATTTGACCCGGGAATCCCACTCCTTGGAATTTACCCAAAGAATACAACTTCACAGACTCAAAAAGACATATGCACCCCTATGTTTATTGCAGCACTTCTTACAATAGCCAAGATATGGAAGCAACCTAAGTGTCCGTCAGTAGATGAATGGATAAAGAAGAGATGGTACTTATACACAGTGGAATACTATTCAGCCGTAAGAAGGAAACAAATCCTGACACTTGCAACACAATGGATGGAGCTGGACAATATCATGCTCAGTGAACTAAGTCAGGTGGAGAAAGACAAGTGCCAAATGATTTCCCTCATTTGTGGAGTATAACAAAGAAGGAAAACTGAAGGAACAAAACACTAGCAGACTCAGAGACTCCAAGAAGGAAATAGTGGTTACCAAAGGGGAAGGGTGTGGCAGGGTGGGCAGGGATGGGGGAAGAAGGGGACTGTGGGGTATTATATTTAGTACACATGGTGTGGGGAATCACAGGGAAAACAGTGTAGCACAGAGAAGGCAAACAGTGAATCGGTGTCATCTTACTGCACTGATGGACAGTCACTGAAATGGGGTATGGGTGGGACCTTGATAATATGGGTCAATGTAGTAACCACATTGCTTTTTCATGTGAAACCTTCATAAGATTGTATATCAATGATACCTTAATAAAAAATAATAATAATGATGATGAAGAAGTTAGGGGTGCCAAACCTCCATGCAGTGGAAAATCCACGTGTAACTTTTGACTGCCCAACAACTTAACTAATGATAACCTATTGATGCCTGGAAGACTTACTGGTAACATAATGAGTTGATTAACACATTTTTTTTAAGACTTTATTTTGGTATCATTAATCTACAATTACATGTGCAATATTATGGTTATTAAACTACCCCCTTCATCAGGTCCCCCCCACTAAACTCATTACAGTCACTGTCCATAAGCGTAGTGAGATGCTATAGAATCACTACTTACCTTCTCTGAGTTGTACAGCCCTCCCTGTGCCCACGAAAATTACATCTGCTAATTGTAATGCTCCTTTGTGCCCCTTTTCGCTCCCTTCCCACCCATCCTCCCCAGTCCCTTTCCCTTTGGTAAGTATTAGTTCGTTCTTGGGTTCTGTGAGTCTGCAGCTGTTTTGTTCCTTCAGGTTTTTCTCTTTGTTCTTATACTCCACATATGAGTGAAATCATTTGATACTTGTCTTTTTCGGCTTGGCTTATTTCACTGAGCATAATAGCCCCATCCATCTTGTTGCAAATGGTAGGATATGTTTTCTTCTTATGGCTGAATAATATTCCATTGTGTATATGTACCACCTCTTCTTTATCCATTCATCTACTGATAGACACTTAGGTTGCTTCCATTTCTTGGCTATTATAAATAGTGCTGCGATAAACATAGGGGTGCATGTATCTTTTTCAAACTGGGCTGCTGCAGTCTTAGGGTAAATTCCTAGGAGTGGGATTCCTCGGTCAAATGGTATTTCTATTTTGAGTTTTTTGAGGAACCTCCACACTGCTTTCCACAGTGGTTGAACTAATTTGCATTCCTACCAGCAGTGGAGGAGGGTTCCCTTTTCTCCACATCCTCACCAACATTTGTTGTTTGTGTTTCGGTTGTTGGCCATCCTCACTGGTGTGAGGTGATATTTCATTGTGGTTTTAATCTGCATTTCTCTGATGATTAGCAATGTGGAGCATCTTTTCATGTGCCTGTTGGCCATCTGAATTTCTTCTTTAGAGAAGTGTCTATTCATGTCCTCTGCCCATTTCTTAATGGGATTATTTGCTTTTTGTTTGTTGAGGTGCATGAGTTCTTTATATGTTTTGGGTGTCAACCCCTTATCGGATACATCATTTATGAATATATTCTCCCATACTATAGGATGTCTTTTTGTTCTACTGATGTTGTCCTTTGCTGTACAGAAGCTTTTCAGCTTGATATAGTCCCACTTGTTCATTTTTGCTTTTGTTTTCCTTGCCCGTGGAGATATGTTCATGAAGAAGTTGCTCATGTTTTTGTCAAAGACATTTTTGCCTATATTTTTTTCCAAGGGTTATATGGTTTCATGACTTACATTCAGGTCTTTGATCCATTTTGAGTTTACCCTTGTGCATGGGGTTAGACAGTAGTCCAGTTTCATTCCCTTACATGTAGCTGTCCAGTTTTGCCAACACCAGGTGCTGAAGAGGCTGTGATCTTCCCATTGTATAGCCAAGGCTCCTTTATCATATATTAATTGACTGTATATGTTTGGGCTAATGTTTGGATTTTCTATTCTGTTCCAGTGGTCTGTGGGTCTGTTCTTGAGCCAATACCAAAATGTCTTGATTACTGAAGCTCTGTGGTAGAACTTGAACTCTGGGAGCGTAATTCCGCGTTTTATTCTTCCTTCTCAGGATTGCTTTGGCTATTGGGGGTATTTTGTATTTCCATATGAATTTTAGAACTATTTGTTCCTGTTCATTGAAGAATGCTGTTGGTATTTTGATACGGATTGTGTTGAATCTGTAGATTGCTTTAGGTAGTATATCCATTTTGACCACATTTGTTCTTCCTAGCCAAGAGCATGGGATGCATTTCCATTTCTCAGTGTCTTCTTTAATTTCTCTTAGGAGTGTCTTATAGTTTTCAGGGTATATGTCTTTAACTTCCTTCGTTAGGTTTATTCCTAGGTATTTTATTCTTTCGGTGCAATTGTGAATGGAACTGTTTTCCTGATTTCTCTTTCTGTTAGCTCATCATTAGTGTATAGGAAAGCAACAGATTTCTGTGTGTTAATTTTGTATCCTGCAACTTTGCTGAATTCAGATATTAGTTCTAGTAGTTTTGGAGTGGAGTCTCTAGGGTTTTTTATGTACAATATCATGTCATCTGCAAATAGTGACAATTTGACTTCTTCTTTACCAATCTGGATGCCTTGTATTTCTTTGTTTTGTCTGATTGCTGTGGCTAGGACGTCCAGTACTATGTTGAATAACAGTGGCGAAAGTGGACATCCCTGTCTTATTCCTGCTCTTAGGTGAAAAGCTTTCACCTTCTCGGTGTTCAGTATGATGTTAGCTGTGGATTTGTCATATATAGCCTTTATGATGTTGAGTTACTTGCCCTCTATACCCATTTTCTTGAGAGTTTTAATCATAAATGGATGCTGAATTTTGTTAAATGCTTTTCCAGCATCTATGGAGATGATCATGTGGTTTTTGTTCTTCTTTTTGTTGATGTGGTGGATGATGTTGATGGATTTTCGAATGTTGTACCATCCTTGCATCCCTGGGATGAATCCTACTTGATCATAGTGTATGATCCTCTTGATGTATTTTTGAATTCAGTGTGCTAATATTTTGTTGAGTATTTTTGCATGTACATTCATTAGGGATATTGGTCTGTAGTTTTCTTTTTTGGTGAAGTCTTTGCCCGGTTTTGGTATTAGAGTGATTCTGGCTTCATAAAATGAGTTTGGAAGTATTCCCTCCTCTTCTATTTTTTGGAAAACTTTAAGGAAAATGGGTGTTATTTCTTTCTTATATGTCTGGTAGAATTTAGAAGTGAATCCATCTGGTCCGGGGGTTTTGTTCTTGGGTAGTTTTTTTTTGATTACCGCTTCAATTTCGTTGCTGGTGATTGGTCGGTCTAGTTTTTCTGTTTCTGTTTGGTCAGTTTTGGAATGTTGTTTTTTTTCTAAGAAGTTGTCGATTTCTTCTAGGTTTTCCAGCTTGTTAGCATATAGATTCTCATAAGATTCTCTTATAATTCTTTGTATTTCTGTGGGTTCTGTCGTTATTTTTCCTTTCTCATTTCTGATTCTGTTTATGTGTGTAGATTCTCTTTTTCTCTTAATAAGTCTGGCTACGGGTTCATCTATTTTGTTTATTTTTTCAAAGAACCAGCTCTTGGTTTCATTGATTTTTTTCTATTGTTTTATTATTCTCAATTTTATTTATTTCTTCTCTGATTTTTATTATGTCCCTCCTTCTGGTGACTTTGGGCCTCATTTGTTCTTCTTTTTCCAATTTCAGTAATTGTGTCTTTATACTATTCATTTAGGAATGTTCTTCCTTCTTTAGATAGGCCTGGATTGCAATATACTTTCCTCTTAGAACTGCCTTTGCTGCGTCCCACAGAAGTTGGGGCTTTGTGCTGTTGTTCTCATTTCTCTCCATATATTCTTTGATTTCTGTTTTGTTTTGGTCATTAACCCATTGATTAATTAGGAAAATGTTGTTAAGTCTCCATGTATTTGTGAGCCTTTTTGGTTTCTTTCTACAATTTATTTCTAGTTTTATACCTTTATGATATGAGAAGTTGGTTGGTAGAATTTCAATGTTTTTGACTTTACTGAGGTTCTTTTTGTGGCCTAGTATGTGGTCTATTCTGGAAAATGTTCCATGTGCACTTGAGAAGAATGTCTATCCTGTTGCTTTTGGGTGTAGAGTTCTGTAGATGTCTGTTAGGTCCATCTGTTCTAGTGTGTTGTTCCGTGCCTCTGTGTCTTTACTTATTTTCTGTCTGGTTGATCTGTCCTTTGGAGTGAGCGGTGTGTTGAACTCTCCTAAAATGACTGCACTGCTTTCTATTGCCTACTTTAATTCTGTTAGTATATGTTTCACATATGTCTGCGCTCCTGTGTTGGGTGCATATATATTTATAATGGTTATATCCTCTTGTTGGAGTGACCCCTTTACCATTATACAATGTCCTTCTTTATCTCTTGTCACTTTCTTCGTTTTGAAGTCTATTTTGTCTGATACAAGTACTGAACACCTGCTTTTTTTTCCTTCTGTTTGCATGAAATATCTTTTTCCATCCCTTCACTTTTAGTCTGTGTATATCTTTGGGTTTGGGTTTGAGGTGAGTCTCTTGTAGGCAGCATATAGATGGGTCTTGCTTTTTTATCCATTCTGTTACTCTGTGTCTTTTGATTGGTGCATTCAGTCCATTTACATTTAGGGTGATTATCAATAGATATGTAGTTATTGCCATTGCTGGCTTTAGATTCGTGGTTACCAAAGGTCGAAGGGTTGCTTCTTTACTATCTTACAATCTAACTTAACTTTCTTGTTAAGTTATTGTAAACACAGTCTGATGTTTCTTTATTTCTCTCCTTTCTTATAATTCCTCCTCCATTCTTTATATACTAGGTGTTTTATTCTTTGCCTTTAGTTAGTATTTGGGTGGTCTGCTTTCTTTGCTATGATTTTATTTTCTCTGGTAACAGCTTTTTAGCCTTAGGAGTGCTTCCCTCTAAAGGAGTTCCTTTAAGGTGTCCTGTAGAAGTGGTTTATGGGAGGCAAATTCTCTCAGCTTTCGCTTGACTGGAAATGGTTTAATCCCTCTGTCATATTTAAATGATAATCATGCTGGATACAATATTCTTGGTTCGAGGCCCTTCTGTTTCATAACATTAAATATATCATGCCATTCTCTTCTGGCCTGTAACGTTTCTGTTGAAAAGTCTGATGATAGTCTGATGGGTTTTCCTTTGTAGGTGATCTTTTTTCTTTCTCTAGCTGCCTTTAATACTCTGTCCTTATCTTTGATCTTTGCCATTTTAATTATTATGTGTCTTGGTGTTGTCTTCCTTGGGTCCCTTGTGTTGGGAGATCTGTGGGCTTCCATGGACTGCGAGACTGTTTCCTTCCCCAGTATGGGGAAGTTTTCAGCAATTATTTCTTCAAAGACGCTTTCTATCCCTTTTTCTCTCTCTTCTTCCTCTGGTACTCCTATAATGCGAACATTGTTCCTTTTGGATTGGTCACAGTTCTCTTAATATTCTTTCATTCCTAGAGATCCTTTTATGTCTCTCTGCCTCAGCTGTTCTGTATTCCTGTTCTCTGATTTCTATTCCATTAACAGTCTCTTGCATCTCGTCCAGTCTGCTGCCAAGCCCGTCCATGGCTTGTCTCATTTCTGCATTGTCTTTCCTCACTTCCCTCACTTCCTCCCTCAGCTCTTGCATATTTCTCTGTAGATCCATCAGCATGGTTATGACTTTTATTCTGAATTCTTTTTCAGGAAGATTGTGCATTTCCATCCCTTCAGGTTCCCTCTCAGGTGTTGTCTGGGTCTGGGTGATCTTTGTCTGTACCATATTCCTCTGTCTTTTCACGGCAATAGAAGTGGTTGCTGGTAGGTGCCATGTATGTCAGCTGGGCTCTTTAAGACTTTATAAAAAAAAGAAATCAAGAAATAATAAACCAATACAAAAAGAAAAACAATCAAACAAAAAAAAAGAAGGAAGGGAATGAAAAGAGAAAAAAAATAAAGAAAGAAAAGAAGGAAAAGAAAAGAAAGGAAAAAAAAAAACACCCACCGGAGTGGATTCTGTAAGGATGCTGTAGGTGGCACTTTTGCTGGTCTATTCCGCAGCCGCGTGGCACCGCACCGCTCTTTGTAGCTCTGGCTGGGGTGGGAACGAATGGGAGGCTGTTGCTCTCTGTGTAAAGTTTCGGCTACCTTTTCCCAGTTGCCATCCTATCGGTCCCAATTTCCTCAGAACTCCCAGCCCGCTGGGCTGAGCGTGCCGGGTCAATCGTGTTACCTCGCTGGGCCCCCCGCCTCTCCAAGACCGCTAAAAACAGCGCACGCTTTTCTCTTTTCCTGGGGCACCAGCTGCCCGGACTCAAAACCTGCACCTCCGCCTCTCCAATACCCGATGCACCGCGCGATGTGTGTCAGTGCTCCCGGTGCAGATCACCAGGGCTGGTTATTTCATGGGCCTGTTCTTCCACTCCCTCCCAGCTCTGAATCCTCTCCTCCCACTGGTGCACTGGGGTGGGGGAGTGCTTGGGTCCCGCCGGGACGCGGCTCTGTATCTTACCCGCCTCGCACGGTGCCGAGTCCTCTCCGGTGCAGATGCAGGCTGTGCACTGTGCTGTAAATTCTGGTTTCTCTTTTAGGAGTAGTTGTATTTGCTGTATTTTCATATTTATATACTTTTGAGAGGAGATTTCCCCTGCCCTGCTCACGCCGCCATCTTCCCGGAACTCCGATTAACACATATTTTGGATATGTATTATATACTATATCCTTAATAAAGTAAGCTAGAGAAAATGTTTTTCAAAGTGTTGCAAATCTCCAAAAATTTTCCAGTATATTTATTGGGAAAAAAAAGCCCACATATAAGTGGATCTATGCAGTTCAAACCTGAGTTGTTCAAGGATGAACTGTACTTCTCTTCTTGCTGTACTTTCACTCCTAATTGAAAAAATAAATTTTATTTCTTCCTCGGCTATCACTTTCAAGAACAGAACTTTTAAATCTATTACAGCTATTTACATCTCTCCCAAGCCCGTATTTCTATTTACATGTCATCTCACCTTGCATATTGTGCCAGCTCATTATATGTATAACTTACCACCTTCCCCAAAACCACTTTTTCCTACTTCTGTAATCAACATCATTACTCCATAATGTCAGGTACTTTACAAATCTTTCCATCCTACATTTAATCAGTTGCCAAGATACTTATTCTATATATATTCTACCTAATCTGTGCCTTACATTCTTTCAATTCCCACTGCCTAGATTCTAATTTTACTTCAGGCCTTCTTTATCTATTGCCAATACTACTGTACTAATTTTCCAGATCATAGTATATTATACATAGCCTTACAGATTCATCTTTCTGAATCAGTTCAGAAGCTCCAAGAAACTCCTCTTACCTACTGAAATATTAACCCCTCTATTTACCATTTACAGCCTCCCTTAATATGGCCTAGAATTTATCTCAACCCTACTTGGACCTTAAATTACAGCTTAATTAGACTTATGGTACTCCAAAACACAGACCACGGTTTCTTACCTTTGTGCCTTTGCCCAATTCCTTCACTTGTAACCCGTCAACTTCACCAACAACCCATCCCCTTCTTCAAGGAAACGTGATTGTGACATTCATCATTTCTTCCTGAGTATTCCATAGTATTTTCTTATTAGATTCACAGTACACATTTTATATGTGCACATTTCACTGATCTGAACTCCCACATCCACTAGCGGTAAGCCCTTGACAGTAAGTACTATGCCTTACATATCTTTACATTACATACACACAGCAGTTATATATTACCTGCTGAACTGTATCTACAGACACGTTCCAAAGAATCACAGTTACTTCTATCACCCCATGGGGGTAGGGAAGCTGGGGACTGGAAGGAAGAAGAAGTTATCTAAGGGAGACTTCTTGTACCTCCAGAAGCTTTGGTGCGATCCAGGCTACCTATGCTATACTGTGTACCCCTAAGTGGAAAATTTGAACTTGATCCTCAATTTGATGTTATGGGATTGGTACTGGAAAATAAGAATAAGAACCTTACACACTCTAGAACAGCTCGAAACTGTAGTACCATTACCACTAGGTTCCTATCATTTATTTATTCTTCCTTTTTACTGCTACTAAATAGGAACACAGACAGTAGAGATAAGCATATAGTATATAAATAATGGGAAGGGGGCAGGGAGAGAATGACAATACTTAAGGAGCATGAGTATGGACATTCAGGAAGAGAATTCTCCTCGACAGATTACACTCTTGAATCTACTGTCTGTTTCTTTCTCTTCTCCAGCAGTAAATCTCTTGCCTAGTCCAGTCCAGTATACTACTCTACCTGGAAGCATACAATTATTTCTGCTCTGGGTAAAACCTGACTAGGCAAATTACAGGTACTTAAGTTTTCACTTAATTAGCCCATCTAAAGTATTAATTTCTTTTAGAATGTCCATGACTAAATTTAGTTCCATCAGTTTATTTTAATGTTTATTCACTGAACACATTACATGAAAGATACTGTACTATGTACTAGGATATCAAAATGAATACATGCTCTCTGCACTGCAGCTTTCAGTCCAATACAGAGAAAGCAAATAAATAAAAAATGTGAATGCAAAACAGGGATATGAATGGTATCAAGTAGGAACACTATCTTAGTAACAAGGGCAATGGGGCATGAAAAAGATTCCTTCCTCCAGAAAACTAGTAGTTTGGTATTATTAACATATCATTAGTTCATTGCTGCTCCTACATTAAGACTGAGACATGCTGGAATTTAAGATTAGCACAGTGACATTTTCTTTCTCACAAAATTGTTATGAAATTCAAATGTCACACATGTAATTAACTTAGTAAGGTCATTGCAGAGTTCACAGCACCTGACTAAAAAATGGCGCTGAGGGGAGAGGAATATTCTGAGATGACCTATTTACTGAGCTTTCAATTCTGCATTCCAACAAATCTCATAACTAAATCAAATTTGAAAGAAAGTCCCATCACTAAATCTCACTGAAATTAAATAATAACTTCTAAAATACACAACAATCATTATAATGTAAATGGGACTTTTTGTCAAAAGACTAGAAACGTACAAAATAATTAGAAACACACATTTATGATGTCTTCAGAATTGTTCAAATAATTTCTATGATGCCTAAGAAAGAATATATTCATGCTTTGATTCCAAACTCTTGGATGGAGAATTCAGTCTAAAAAAACAGTATGGCATTCAAATTAAAGTGAGTCATACAAGTAATAGTGAAAAACAGCAAAGCATAATTAAACAAACATGGACAATTCACTCAGGAAAGAACACAAGACAGACATGAACATGGGAAAATAGCTACACAAATGATGGGAGGAAAACGTCAAAAACAAAGCACCATTTTTACCAAGTAATTAACAAAAAAGTTTTACAGAACATGCCTGCTTTGTTTGAAATTTGCTTTGTGATTATCTTGCTTTGGCAGATGAAGAAAGAGAAGCACATGCCAAGAAGGCCAAAAACTCTTGAAGAAAGCAAAAGTAATACTGACTGGTCAGGATATGCATATGGTAAAAATGTGCTAGATTCTGATGCTGTTATATTTTCCCTAAATTAAGAACAAGAAAGCACTAAAAAATAAGTGTCAAGTTAGCAACAAAAACAAAAAAAAGGGAATGACCTTCATGTACAAAGATAAATTGAGCAAACCTATAATGCAGTCATTTAAAATGTTACTATCTTGTTACATTATGTTAGGTAACATTTGTTATTTCGTTGTCATATATTACTTCATTACATTTTCATTTTTTCTGGAAAAGTCTGTAAATGGCTACAACAAAAAATATACAGTATGCATTTAAATATGTAAAAACATGTATAAGGCAAGAATGTGGAAAAGGAAAATTTTACATCAGATGGAATAGCAACTTAATGGCCAATAAGCACACAAAAAGATGCTTAACATCACATCATTGGAAAAATGTAATCAAAAGCTCAACATACACCTTCATACACATTAGACTGGCTATTGCCTTTTGTAAAAAAAATGACAAATGGTGGCAAGGATGCAACAAAACTGGAACCCTTTTGCACTGCTGGTGGGAATGTAAAATGGTGTAGTCACTGTGGAAAACAGAGTGGCAGTTCCTCAAAAAGTTAAACACAGAATTACCCTATGATCCAGCAATTCTACTTCTAGGTGTACACCCAGAAGATCTGAGAGCAGGCACTAAAAAGACAGTGTAAATCAAAGTTCATAGTAACATTATTCATAACGGTGGAAAGGTGTAAACAACCTAAATGTCTATCAACAGATGAATGGATTAACCAAATGTAGTATATAAATATAATGGGATATAATTAAACATTAAAAAGGAATGAAATTCTAATACATGCTACAACACAAACCTTGAAAACATAACACAAAGTAAAATGAGCTAGACATTATAGGCCAATGCTGTGATTCTACTTATATGAAGTTACTAGAATAAGCACAATCACAGAGACAAATTATACTAGAAGTGTCCAGAGGCTGAGAAGAGACGGGAGTGGGGGACTACTGCTGAAAAGGGCACAGAATTTCTGTTTAGGATGATAAAAAAGCTCTCAAAATGGATACTGGTACTGGTTGTACAACACTGTGAATGTACTTAATACCTCTGACTGCTACAAAAAAAAAACGTTAAAATGGTAAATTTTATATCATATTTTATCACAATAAAAATCACTTAAGCAGAAGACGGTGGCGTGAGCAAGGCAGAGGAAATCTCCTCCCAAAATCATATATATTTATGAAAATACAACAAATACAACTATTCCTAAAAGAGAAATGAGAAGATACAGCTACAACTGCGAGAACTCAGCACCTCACGAAGCGGGTAAGATACAAAGCCGCGACCCGGCGGGACCAGAGCACTCCCCCACCCAGCACACCAGCAGGAGGAACAGATTCAGAGCAGGGAGGGACTGGAAGCATAGACTGGCTAAATAACCAGCACTGGTGATCTGCGCCAGGAGCACTGACACACATCACATGGTATATCGGAGATTAGAGAAACAGAAGGGCAGGATCTGAGACAGAGAACGCAAGCGGGTCCATTCAGCCGACTCCCCGGGACAAACAAAAAGTGGGTGCTTTTATAAAAGTCTTAAAGAGACAAGGGCCCAACAGTGGAACAAAATTGTCCCAGCACACTCAGCCCACCAGGCTGGGAGACTTGGGGAATTTCGGAACCCTTGGCAAGCGGCAGGGCAAAGAATCCGCGCCAACACTTCCCACAGATATCAGCAGCCAGCCATTCGTTCGCCCCCGCACGAACAGAGCAGCAAAGGGTCCAGCGGAGCTGCCACTGCTGCGGAATAGAGGACTGGCACCACCTACAGCATCCTCACAGAATCACATCCAGGCAAGCACTTTTTGTTTTTTTGTTTGTTTTTTTTTCAAAAGTCTTAAAGAGACAACGGCTCAGCAGCGGAACAAAATCGTGCCAGCGCACTCAGCACAGCAGGCTGGGATACTTGGGGAATTTCGAAACCCTTGGCCGGCGACTGGGCAAAGCACCTGCGCAAAGTCTTCCCACACAGATCAGCAGCCTGCCATTCGTTCCCTCCCCAGCCAGCGCGGCAGACTCCCAGCACGCGAGCAGCTAAGCGGAAAGAGCCCCAGAAACAGGTATAGGCTGAGGGCGACCCTGCACACAGGCAGTTCAGGGGATTATCCCAGAGACGGCCTCCCGGTACGGAGGAAAACAGCTCAGGCCAGGGAGAACAGCAAGGAGGACAACAAGCAGGAAGGGACTTTGTTCTCCCAGTTGACACACGTGGTGCCTACCGGCCACCACTTATATCACCACGAAAAGACAGAGGAATATGGTCCAGACTAAGATCACACAGACAACCCCTGAGAGAGGGCCTGATGGGATGGACATGCACAATCTTCCTGAAAAAGAATTCAGAATAAAAGTCATAACCATCCAGATGGATCTACAGAGAAATATGCAACAGCTAAGGGAGGAAGTGAGGGAAGTGAGGAAAGACAATGCAGAAATCAGACAAGCGATCAATGGGCTTAGCAGCAGGCAGGATAAGATTCAAGAGATTGTTAATGGAATAGAAATCAGAGAACAGGAATACAGACAAGGTGAGGCAGAGAGAGATAAAGGATCTCCAGGAATGAAAGTATATTAAGAGAACTGTGTGACCAATCCAAACGGAACAATATTCGCATTATAGGAATACCAGAGGAAGAAGAGAGAAAAAGGGATAGAAAGTGTCTTTGAAGAAATAATTGCTGAAAACTTCCCCATACTGGGGAAGGAAATAGTCTCTCAGACCATGGAAGCCCACAGATCTCCCAACAAAAGGGACCCAAGGAAGACAACACCAAGACACATAATAATTAAAATTGCAAAGATCAAACATAAGGGCAGAGTATTAAAGGCAGCTAGAGAGAGAAAAAACATCACCTACGAAGGAAAACCCAGCACACTATCATCAGACTTCTCAACAGAAACCTTACAGGCCAGAAGAGAATGGCATGAAATATTTAACATAATGAAACAGAAGCTCCTCAAACCAAGAATACTGGATCCAGCACGATTATCATTTAAATTTGCAAAAGGGATTAAACAATTCCCACACAAGTGAAGCTGAGGGAGTTTGCCTCTGATAAACCACTCTACAGGATATCTTAAAGGGACTGCTCTAGATGGCAGTACACCTAAGGGTAAAAAGTTGTCACCAGAGAAAATAAAATCATAGCAAAGAAAGCAGACCACCCAAATACTAACTAAAGACAAAGAATAAAACACCTAATATATAAAGAATGGAGGAGGAAGAATAAGCAGGGAGAGAAATAAAGAACAATCAAACTGTATTTACAATAACTTAACAAGAAAGTTAAGTTAGATTGTTAGATAGTAAAGAAGCTACTCTTGAACCTTTGGTGACCACGAATCTAAAGCCAGCAATGGCAGTAAGTACATATCTATCGATAACCACATTAAATATAAAAGGACTGAATGCACTAATTAAAAGACACAGAGTAACAGAACGGATAAAAAAGCAAGACCCATCTATATGCTGCCTACAAGAAACTCACCTTAAACCCAAAGATATACACAGACTAAAAGTGAAGGGATGGAAAATGATATTTCATGCAAACAACAGTGAGAAAAGAGCAGGTGTTACAATACTTGTATCAGACAAAATAGACTTCAAAACAAAGTAGCAAGAGATAAAGAAGGACATTACATAATGATAAAGGGGTCAGTCCAACAAGAGGATATAACCATATTAAATATATATGCACCCAACACAGGAGCACAGACATATGTGAAACAAATACTAACAGAATTAAAGGAGGAAACAGAAAGCAAGGCAGTCATTTTAGGAGATGTCAACACACCACTCACTCCAAAGAACAGATCAACCAGACAGAAAATAAGACACAGAGGCACTGAACAACACACTAGAACAGATGGACCTAACAGACATCTACAGAAATCTACACCCAAAAGCAGCAGGATAGACATTCTTCTCAAGTGCACGTGGAACATTTTGCAGAATAGACCACCTACTAGGGACAAAAACGACCTCAGTAAATTCAAAAACATTGAAATTCTACCAACCAACGTCTCAGATCACAAAGGTATAAAACTAGAAATGAATTTTACAAAAAAACAAAATGGCTCACAAATACATGGAGGCTTCACAACATGCTCTTAAATAATCAATGGATCAATGACCAAATTAAAACAGAGATCAAACAATACATGGAGACTAATGACAACAATAACACAAAGCCGCAACTTCTGTGGGATGCAGCAAAGGCAGTTCTAAGAGGAAAGTATATTGCAATCCAGGCCTATTTAAAGAAGGAAGAAGATTCCCAAATGAAGAGTCTAAAGACACAATTACTGAAATTGGAAAAAGAAGAACAAATGAGGCCCAAAGTCACCAGAAGCAGGGACATAAGAAAGATCAGAGAAGAAATAAATAAAATTGAGAAAAATAAAACAATAGAAAAAAAATCAATGAAACCAAGAGCTGGTTCTTTGAAAAAATAAACAAAATGGATAAACCCCTAGCCAGACTTATTAAGAGAAAAAGAGAATCTACACACATAAACAGATTCACAAATGAGAAAGGAAAAATCACAACAGACCCCACAGAAATAAAAAGGATTATAAGAGAATATTATGAGAATCTATATGCTAAGAAGCTAGAAAAACCTAGAAGAAATGGACAACTTCTTAGAAAAGTACAACCTTCCAAGACTGACCAAGCAAGAAACAGAAAACCTAAACAGACCAATCACCAGCAATGAAATTGAATCAGTAATGAAAAAACTACCCAAGAACAAAACCCCCGGACCAGATGGATTCACCTCTGAATACTACCAGACATATACATAAGAAATAATACCCATTCTCCTTAAAGTTTTCCAAACAATAGAAGAGGAGGGAATACTTCCAAACTCATTCTATGAAGCCAGCATTACTCTAATACCAAAAAAGAAAATTACAGACCAATATCCCTGATGAACGTAGATGCAAAAATACTCAAAATATTAGCAAACCAAATAGAAAAATAAATCAAAAGGATAATACACAATTATCAACTTGGATTCATCCCAGCGATGCAAGGATGGTACAACACTGGAAAATCTATCAACATCATCCACCACATCAACAAAAAGAAGAACAAAAACCACATGATCATCTCCATAGATGGTGAAAAAGCATTTGACAAAATTCAACATCCATTCATGATAAAAACTCTCAACAAAATGGGTATAGAAGGCAAGTACCTCAACATCATAAAGGTCATATATGAGAAACCCACAGATAACATCATACTTAAAAGTGAGAAGCTGAAAGCTTTTCATCTAAGATTGGGAACAAGACAGAGATGCCCACTCTCTCCTCTGTTATTTAACATACTACTGGAGGTCCTAGCGATGGCAGTCAGAAAAAACAAAGAAATACAAGGCATCCATAATGGTAAAGAAGAAGTCATATTGTCACTATTTGCAGATAACATGATATTGTACATAAAAAACCCTAGAGACTCCACTCCAAAACTACGAGAACTAATATCTGAATTCAGCAAAGTTGCAGGATACAAAATTAACACACAGAAATCTGTTGCTTTCCTATACACTAACGATGAACTAACAGAAAGTAAAATCAGAAAAACAATTCCATTCACAATTCCATCAAAAAGAATAAAATACCTAGGAATGAACCTAACGAAGGAAGTTAAAGACCTATACCCTGAAAACTATAAGACACTCCTAAGAGAAATTAAAGAAGACACTAACAAATGTAAATGTATCCCATGCTCTTGGCTAGGAAGAATAAATATGGTCAAAATGGCTATACTACCTAAAGCAATCTACAGATTCAACACAATCCCTATCAAAATACCAGTAGCATTCTTCAATTAACAGGAACAAATAGTTCTAAAATTCATATGGAAACACAAAATACCCCCAATAGCCAAAGCAATCCTGAGAAGGAAGAATAAAACGGGGAATTACGCTCCCAGAGTTCAAGGTCTACTACAAAGCTTCAGTAATCAAGACAATTTGGTATTGGCTCAAGAACAGACCCACAGACCACTGGAACAGAATAGAAAATCCAAACATTAACCCAAACATATACAGTCAATTAATATATGATAAAGGAGCCGTGGATATACAATGGGGAGATGACAGCCTCTTCAGCACCTGGTGTTGGCAAAACTGGACAGCTACATGTAAGAGAATGAAACTGGACTACTGTCTAGCTCCATACACAAAGGTAAACTCAAGGTGGATCAAAGACCTGAATGTAAGTCATGAAACCATAAAACTCTTAGAAAAAAACATAGGCAAAAATCTCTTGGACATAAACATGAGTGACTTCTTCATGAACATATCTCCCTGGGCCAGGGAAAAAAAAGCAAAAATGAACAAGTGGGACTATATCAAGCTGAAAAGCTTCTGTACAGCAAAGGACACCATCAGTAGAACAAAAAGACATCCTACGGCATGGGAGAATATACTCATAAATGACGTATCCGATAAGGGGTTAACATCCAAAATACATAAAGAACTCACACACTTCAACAAACAAAAACCAAATAATCCAATTAAGAAATGGGCAGAAGACATGAATAGACACTTCTCCAAAGAAGAAATTCAGATGGCCAACAGGCACATGAAAAGATGCTCCACATCGCTAATCATCAGAGAAATGCAGATTAAAACCACAATGAGATATCAGCTCACACCAGTGAGGACAGCCAACATCCAAAACACAAACAACAACAAATGTTGGCGAGGATGTGGAGAAAAGGGAACCCTCCTACACTGCTAGTGGGAAAGCCAATTAGTTCAACCATGTGGAAAGCAGTATGGAGGTTCCTCAAAAAACTCAAAATAGAAATACCATTTGACCCAGGAATCCCACTCCTAGGAATTTACCCTAAGAATGCAGCAGCCCAGTTTGAAAAAGACGTATGCACCCCTATGTTTATTGCAACACTATTTACAATAGCCAAGAAATGGAAGCAACCTAAGTGTCCATCAGTAGATGAATGGATAAAGAAGAAGTGGTACATATACACAATGGAATATTATTCAGCCATAAGAAGAAAACAAATCCTACCATTTGCAACAACATGGATGGAGCTAGAGGGTATTATGCTCAGTGAAATAAGCCAAGCCGAAAAAGACAAGTATCAAATGATTTCACTCATATGTGGAGTATAAGAACAAAGAGAAAAACCTGAAGGAACAAAACAGCTGCAGACTCACAGAACCCAAGAACGAACTAATACTTACCAAAGGAAAAGGGACTGGGGAGGATGGGTGGGAAGGGAGGGACAAGGGGGAAAGGGGGCATTACGATTAGCAGATGTAATGTTGAGGGGCATGGAGAGGGCTCTACAACTCAGAGAAGTCATGTACTGATTCTATAGCATCTCAGTACGCTTATGGACAGTGACTGTAATGGGATTTGTGGGGGGGACCTTATGAAGGGGGTAGTTTAATAACCATAATATTGCACATGTAATTGTAGATTAATGAAACCAAAATAAATTATAAAATAAATAAATAAATAAATAGTAAAAAATAAATCACTTAAGCAATATAAAGGTGATATAATGATAATCCCTTAAGGGCAAAATATAGATTTAAAAATCACACACCCTTTTGATTATAGTAATGAGATCAAATTGACAATGAATTTCATGAATTCATTGTGTGTCATTTGTTTACACCTATTTTTTAAATCTTTAATAGTGGACCTTTCAGAGTCCTTTTAAGACCACTGAATCAAGGCACCAGAATGTACAATCCAAGATGGTCCTCCTCTGAAATCAAACCAAGAATGTTAATTTTTTTGAGACTCTGCCTTAAAATTTTTCTTCTACAAAACAAAGCTATTTTAAGGTCTTTCATTATCCGCAGGAAAAGAGTGGTTAGTGATGATGAACTCACCAGCATGAGCATACTTCCCATATTAACAGTGACCGATATCTCGTATTTCTGAGAATAAAATCAACAAAAACTACTTTTACTGAGCAGTGAAGCTTTAACATTATGGTACAGCACCAAGCTACAGTACCTTAGGAAAAGAAGGAAACATAAATGTCTTTCTATACATGTACACATGTCAATGACAGAAGAGAACTCAAACAAAAGCTTAAAAGAAGACTTTGCCATTGCAAAAGCTAAGAATTTCACAATTACACGTAAGACCTCACCTTCATGGTACCTATTGATCATCAGCCTCTTTTCTAAGGATTTAACACTAAATCCTCTGTTCCCACTTACACATTACTAGTATCATATTGAATCTGAGTTGTCTATAAGAAAGTCAAACGGAGGTGCAAATATATTTGGGACAAATGTCTGGCTTAATAAATTTATAAGAAAATGGGAAATACATGCTACTTAAAAGCATGGAAATGCAGGGCATTGCTGTATCCCCAACACGACCTAGAAACCATCTGTGTAATACAAAGTAGGTAGTCAAAAAAAAAAAAGTTAAACAAAATGAGCAAATGAATGAGGTGTATAGCGAGAAAAGGTGATGACTGCAACTGTCCTTCAGACCCCACCTTTAGAGACTGCATAATGAGAAAACTAGGAATCCATAAAGGACTAATGAGATAAAATACCCAACAGTGTGCACTGTCATAGAAACTGGAGAGGAGACTAATTCAAGGAAGGCATGTTCAGTGACCCTGAGAACACACGGAAGGTGCGGTCAGAAAGCATCCAGTAAATGGCTGCAGCAGCAGCAATGTCTGATGTATCTGAAAAGTGCTATTAACTAGATCAGAATGAATTTTAAGGAGTAAAGAAAGTCTGAAAAATGTCTGGCTATATAGGAAATTAAAGAAAAGGGAATGACAGCTAAAAGAGAATAATAGGGTTAAGGGAAGGTTTATTTTAATATGGGAGATAGCAGAGCACGTTTGCATGCTGACATAAATGATCCAATGGGACACGAATGAAACGATTGAAGAGGCAAGAAAGTTTAAGCAAAGGAACAAAATAGTTGACAAGGAGCAAGGCCAAATGTAATGACTGGTCTTTGATAGGAGGACAGTTCTTTTGATGGAAAAGAAAACAAAAAGTTTCTGCAGATATAAAGTTTATTGATTTTAAGGTAGAAATATAAAAATTAGTGGCTTTAATCTCTTGAGTATGACGCAGGGTAGTCATATGAAAACAAAGAGGTAAGAAAGCTTTGGGGATACAAGAAGACACAGATGAAAATGTGACATAGTTATCTCAGAAAGATTAAATGAGATTACGTATGCCAAGAATTTAGCACAGAACTTGGCCCAATGGAAGTACTCGATAAATGACAGCCCCTTTTATGCTAAGTGATCTCTGGATGGAGAAAGTCTTTTAATATAAAGTCATAATGGTCAAAGGACAACTATGACCTCCAAAAGTTTTATTTTAAAATAAAATTTTTTAAATCATAAAATTAAACTTCAAAATATAAAGAAAAACCTATACCCAACAGAGTAAAAGACATTAATTTAAGAAAACTTTAAACTTTGGTTCTCTAAAAGACAGTTATATTGAAAAACCACAAAGTGCAAGCAAATATTTACAAAACATATAATTAATAAAGGCTGGCATCCACTGTATTTATGTGCTTAGAATCAAGGGTCAGACACAATTCTGGCTGAATGACAAATACCAAAAATGCCACAAAAGTGGCCCCAGGAAGTTCCAGAGCTGTAGACTTCTCAGCATTTCCAAACCCCTGTGCTCTGAGCTGTGCCCAATGAGTCAAGCATTGGGACAGACAGAATAATGACTACCCACCCCATCCCAAATAACGGTGTCCACTTCTTAATCCCCCAAACCTGCGAATATCTTACCTCACCTGGCCCAAGGTAATAATAAGGGTCCATAAAAGTGGAAGAGGGAGGGGGGCAAGGACTGACATCCAAAATATATAAAGAACTCTTAAAACTAACAAGAAAACAAATTAAAAATGAGCAAAAGATCTGAGCAGATACCTCACCAAAGAAGATATACAGATGGCAAATAAACATATGTTGAAAAGATTCAACATCATATGTCATGAAGGAATTGCTGATTAAAACAGTGAGATACCACTACACACTGATTAGAATGGCTAAAATACCAAACACTGACACCACCAATGCTGGAGAGGAGGTTGAACAAAAACCTCACTCCTTGCTGGTAAATGAAACATAGTGTGGCAGTTTCTTACAAAACTATATTCTTATCATAGAATGTAGTAACCACACCCCTAGGTATTTACCCAAATGAGCTGAAAACTTTATACAGACTGTTTGAGAATATTTGAAGCAGCTGTATTCATAACTTCCAAAACTCGAAAGCAACTAAAATGTCCTTCAATAGTGAATGAATAAACAAACTGTGGTACATCATACACTGGATTATAATTTAGCAATAAGAAGTGAGCTACTAACCTATAAAAAGACATGGAAGAAATATATTCATAAATGACATATCCGATAAGGGGCTGACATCCAAAATATATAAAGAACTCACGCACCTCAACAAACAAAAAGCAAATAATCCAATTAAGAAATGGGCAGAGGACATGAATAGACACTTCTCCAAAGAAGATATTCAGATGGCCAACAGGCACATGAAAAGATGCTCCACATCGCTAATCATCAGAGAAATGCAGATTAAAACCACAATGAGATATCACCTCACACCAGTGAGGATGGCCAACAACCAAAACACAAACAACAACAAATGTTGGCGAGGATGTGGAGAAAAGGGAACCCTCCTACACTGCTGGTGGGAATGCAAATTAGTTCAACCATTGTGGAAAGCAGTATGGAGGTTCCTCAAAAAACTCAAAATAAAAATACCATTTGACCCAGGAATTCCACTCCTAGGAATTTACCCTAAGAATGCAGCAGCCCAGTTTGAAAAAGACAGATGCACCCCTATGTTTATCGCAGCACTATTTACAATAGCCAAGAAATGGAAGCAACCTAAGTGTCCACCAGTAGATGAATGGATAAAGAAGATGTGGTACATATACACAATGGAATATTATTCAGCCATAAGAAGAAAACAAATCCTACCATTTGCAACAACATGGATGGAGCTAGAGGGTATTATGCTCAGTGAAATAAGCCAAGCCGAAAAAGACAAATATCAAATGATCTCACTCATATGTGGAGTATAAGAACAAAGAAAAAAACTGAAGGAACAAAACAGCCGCAAACTTACAGAACCCAAGAACAGACTAATAGTTACCAAAGGGAAAGGAACTGAGGAGGATGGGTGGGAAGGGAGGGACAAGGGGGAAAAAGGGGCATTACGATTAGCAGATGTAATGTTGGGGGGCACGGGGAGGGCTGTACAACTCAGAGAAGACAAGTAATGATTCTGTAGCATCTCACTATGCTTATGGACAGTGACTGTAATGGGGTTGGTGGGGGGGACCTGATGAAGGTGGTAGTTTAATAACTATAATATTGCACATATAATTCTAGATTAATGATACCAAAATAAATTATAAATAAAAAATAAAATAAAATAAAGGATTTTATAACCCCCCCCCCAAAAGACATGGAAGAAACTTAAAAGTCATATTGCTAAGTGAACCAATCTGAAAAGGCTACATACTGTATGATTTCAACTATACAAGATTCTAGAAAAGGCAAGACTATGGAGACAGTAATAAGATCAGTGATCACTACGGGTTTGTGGGGAGGGATACAGGGATGAACAGGTGAAGCCCAGGGGATTTTTAGGGCAGGAAAACTATTCTTCATGATACTGTAATGACGTATACATATTATCAAAAACCCATAGAATGTATAACACCAAGTGGGAGCCTTAACAGACTTCAGTTAATAATAATTATCTATCTTGGTTCGTCAGTTGTAACAAATGTAGCATGCTTCTGCAAGATGTTAGTAACAGGAGCAACTTGCAGGGGGTGGGAGGGGGGTGGGCAGTGAGGGGCCTGGGTATGTGGGACCTCTCTGTACTTTCATTTTTCTGTAAACCTAAAACTGATCTAAAAAATAGTCTATTTCTTTTTTAAACACTGAAACCAACAGAGCTAAAGACAAATCCATAAGAAAAACGTAAAGGTGGAGCAAGATACAGATCACAAAATTCAGGAATGAAAAATTAAAATAAGTAACAAACAAAAAAGTTTAACCTCATTAGCATAGCAGTTTTATGCTTAAAGGCTGGAATCAAACATATATGGGCTCTGCTGTTTACCAGCTGTGTCACCATGAGCAAAGTTTTAAGCCTTTCTAAGCATTTCTCTCTCAAAATATCCTAATGGTCAGCATCATCTGGAATCTGCTGTTTGAAATGCAGAACCCTGGGCTGAATCTTAGAATTACTGATTTAGAAACTGTGTTTCAAAAGATACCTAGATGATTCATATGCACAATGTCTGAGAAGTTTCAGTTTTCTCACGAAATGAACATAAGACTAGTATTTATCACAAAAGATTGTTAAAATAAGGTAAAACATATATTTCACCACCACCAAAAACTTGTGCTAGCATATAGCAGTAACTGAAGCAAAGTAAATTAAAAGGTACATTTAACAGGTTAATTAAATTAGCAAAGATTTTTTTTTAAAGATAATTATTAAGCCTGGTGAAGGTAAAATGAGGCAAGTGTAATGAAATGAACTCCAGAGGGTAGATTTGTAAATTAAATATATCTTTCCTCCAACGTATGCTACGTTGGGTCTCCTTTTTCTGCTCTTGGATGATATCACCAGCGTGTCTTGTAGTTTTTCTAATAACTTTCAGGTATTAAAATAGTTTCATTTTCAAATATTAAAAAGATCAGTTCAACCTAAATCAGAACTTCAATTTACATTCCAGTTCTCCAGCTCAGGCCTAAACTGAAAATTCCACAAGCGAGAACTGAGAACAAGCTATGTTCTTTCATTATTCTTCTACCTTGCCTTTTCATTCTTCCGCCCCACTTCACTATGCTGCTTCTAGTTCATTCCTCCAGAATCAGAAAAGCATGGTAAAAGAAAGGAAGAAGAGCAATGAAAGGAAAGTGTAAGGCCTGGCGTGACTACTTTTTACAATCTAGTGTCAATGCTCTGTGCTAACACCAAATTTTGACCTCTTGCCTGTGAAGCACTTTACAGGTTCCTCAGAGAGTCTCCCTTAACATGGGTGATGAATTCTGCAGCTAACATCCCGTACTTTCCATCTTAGTTCTAGAAGGCACACATCACACAGCTCTTCCTGATAGGGCCAACTCCCCCAGCAGGCAGCATTCTTGGGTAAGATTCTTATGAGATAGCTCTTCCCAGCCATCTTCTATTCTATATACTTATTTAGCCCGTAGGAGGAAAAAACCAGCATTTTTGTCCCTCCAAATTCCAGAAGTACTAGGTCCTGCCATTTATATATATCTTTCTCTCTGTTCTACTCCAGCTCGATTTAATATTCAGACCTTTCTGAGGAAAATCAGGCAAGTTTTCATGCCCGCTCCCATGCCATACCCAATTCAGACTAGGTCTGAATCTACCCAGAACTCTCTTCCTGCAAGTCACAGCTCAAGCATTTCTGCATACTAGCAAGCCTCAAAATGCAGATGAAATTTTAGTTCTCCTTTTAAACAGACAACCCCAATTTCTATGACTGATTTCATGAAACTCTCCTGACTTATCTGGAGATGAAGACGCACAGCACTTCTACAAAATTCTTATAAAGAAATCTTTATCCATTCATTTACAAATATATGCATGTAAATTACACACGTATATGTAAATGAATGGATATACCCAAATATATGTATATTCACTGATACACAAAGAATGAAGGGTTTAAAAGCAGTCTCATCTTTTGGCAAGACTATATGAATTATCTAACACCCTTTATTAAAATAAGGAGGTAATTGTTGAATACTGTCTTCATCTTTGGAGCCTGGACTATGTATATACTCCAGGACAACAAGAAAACTCTCATTTAGTATCTTGTTACACAAATAATTGGAAACCATCTAAAAGTCCAACAAGGAAAGGGTTAAATAAGTTTGGCACAGCTGTATCATAAAATATTCAGTATTACAAGCCACTTATGAACAATCTTTATGATGTAAAGAATGCAGAAATACTTAAAATATAGTAAAACCCTCAATGATGCACACCCCATAATGTGAATTTGAATATAATGCAACTATCTCCAGAAACTCCAAACATGGCATTGTATTGTACTATACAAAATTTATATTTTTAAACATCTTGTCATTTTTAAACTTTTCAATTTCTAAACTTCATGTCATTATGGTAGGGTTTACTGTACCTCAATTATGTAAAATGATACATATATATATAATGTTATAGCATGTATATATATATAAAATTAAACATTAATAGATACTAGAAGGAAATAAATGTTTACAGTTTTATCAGTGGTGACTAAAGATAATTTTAATTTTGTTCTTTATGCTTTTGTGTTTTCAGTTATGTATTCCTATTACAATTAAAACATACATTTTCAATAATCACATTTTGTGATTAAATGAAAGCAAGACCAACAAAAGTACATTCTGGATTCCACATTACCTCTATTTTCACATGTTTTAGTAAAAATTAGTCTTTACAACTATGGGACTGGACTAGCTAGGCTAATTCACCATATCAAGATCACATGAACTATATCATCTGGGGCCCAGCATACAAAAAAGCTAGAAATGTATTACCATGTTAATCAACTACAGAGCTCCTTTCTTTCCAAATTGATCTGACATCAGTAGAATCCATTAGAAATATTACCTCTAACCAAGAAAACATTATTTTCAAGTACATGTCTAGAGAATTCATGAAGGACCATGAAGCAATAATTCATTGGCCTCCTCAGAAATATATTGCAGAATCACTCAAAATTTCTATACCCACTCATTTAGCACAGATATAGCCTTGTAAAAGGGTACTCCCTCACTCAGTAAATGATGCCAGGTATACATAGGACACAATTCAATCTAGATGAAGGGATAAAGAATGTCTTTATTCAGTGTAGCACAGAGAAGACAAGTAGTGACTCTGTGGCATCTTACTACACCTTGGACAATGACTTCAATGGAGTATGGGGGGGACTTCATAATATGGGTGAATGTAGTAACCACATTGTTTTTCATGTGAAACCTTCATAAGAGTGGATATCAATGATACCTTAACAAAAAAAAGTGTCTATATTAATGGCTCTTTTCAATTCCTATAATTGTGTACAGTAGTCATTTTTATGTAGTAAAAACTGTCTAGTTTGAAATTAGGTTCATTCCTTGTCTGTTTTTATTGTCACACAACACAACACGTTCTGCCTTTGTTTGCTTCAGGGTTTGATTCTGCTTTCCTTTATATATTTTTTAATTTTCCATGCACTCTTTCTTAGGAAGCACTGGAGGATGTGCATCCTCAAGAGAAAGCTGAGAAAGAAAGAAGTACAGAATCCAGAAGAGTGCATTCAAGCCAGCCACATGTACCAAGCTGCCTGTGACCTCCATGAGAATTAACGTGACAACCTCCTTTACCCCGAAGTTCTCCCCCTTGCCTTCATTCGGTCTCATCAAATTCATACAGAACTTGCCCCAGGCAGGGAAACCCCTCCCAGGGTACCCCCTCCTCCCAGAGATACAGACGCAAACAAGACAAACCTAAGGGGGTCCACCAAGATATATAATAATTAAAATAACTAATGTAAAGAATCTGTAAGCAGGATTCTGGGGAAACACGGCACTGTAACAAGCAAGGCAGATACCTCCTCCCAAAATCACATAAAATACAATACAGCAAATATAACTAAAACTGAAAACAACCTGAAGACTGCAGAACAGACTGCCTTATTTGGGGAAGAAGAGAAGACTGAACAGAAAATGGTAAAGTGGCAAGATGTGATCTCATTGGACCCAAGCCTGCACATAAACCCCAGCTCAAAAGTTGGGAGGAAGAGAATCAGAGCAGGGAGGGAGTAGCACTAAACACCTGGCCCTGGAGATCTACTCCAGGAACATGAACAAACATTACATGGTGCTCTGTAGATTAGTGCAGTGGGAAAGCAAAGATGGGCAGAACACTTGGAGAGTCTGAGTTTCCAGCTACTTGAGGAGAACACGTACACAGTACAGTCCCTCCTGAGAAAAAATTAAAGTGGGCAAGACTTCCCAGCAGCGAGAGGGGCAAAGATTACACAAAGAACTTCTGCTCAGAAAAAAGGGGAGGTGGACAACACCTTCCCAGCCAGATCAGGCCAGCAGGCTGAAAACTCTTAGGAGCCTCAGAGGCTACATTCCCCTGGCTGGCAATGCAGTCCTGAGGTTCCACCTGCAGTGCACAGCCGGCCGCTCCTTCCTCTCAGCTGGTGCTGGTCCTGCTTACCTGTCACCCCCACTATTGCAGCAGGCCCACTGGAGGGTGGAGAAGCTCTAGTGACACAGCACCGAGGCTCCTCTCTGAGTGCACAGCCTACCTGACCTGGCAATAGAGGCAGGCATCAAAGCCGGGAAGGCAGGAAACCCTCCCAGCACAGCTCTTTCCTCCCAGCACACACTCATCCCGCACATCTGTGGCCCCCACCATTACAGCACGCCAGAGGAAGAGCAGCTCCACCCACAGCAGGTCCAGCAGCGCAGCCCTGAGTATTCTCCTTGCTCAGGTGATCAGCTGAGGGCCCACACAGCCCACCTGAAATTAGATAACTGCAAGCAAGACAAAAAGGTAACACACCCACTGCACAACAACAGCTGGGGCTCTCTCACAGGAAACTGAGCTGGGCATTAGAGGGCACCTACTACACAGCTATTACTCCGCAAGAAACACTAAAAAGATGAAGAGGCAGAGAAATTTAGACCAAACAAAACTACAAGAACACAAGAAAGAAGAGGGCTTAGTGAAACTGAAATCACCATTCTCCCTGAGACAAAGAAGGACATTAAATAATGATAAAGGGGTCAGTCCAATAAGAGGATATAACTATATAGGATATTATAAATATTGATGAACCCAATATAGGAGCACCAAAATGTGTGTAACGAACACTACCAGAATTAAAGAGGAAAACAGAGTGCAATGCACTTATCTTACAAGACTTAAAAACACCCCTCATACCAAAAGAGAGATCAACCAGACAGAAAATAAGTAGGGAGACAGAGGCACTGAACAACACATTAGAACAGATGGACCTAAGAGACATCAACAGAACACTCCACCCAAAAGCAGCAGGATACACATTCTTCTCAGGTGTACATGGAACATTTTCCAGAATAGATCACATACTAGGCCATAAAAAGTGGCTCAATAAATTCGAAAAGATTGAAATTTTTATTAACCAGCTTTTCAGACCACAAAGGTATGACACTAGAAATCAATTATGCAAAGAAAAAAAAAAAACATGGAGGCTAAACAACACACTCCTAAATGATCAATGGTCCAATGACCAAATTAAAACAGAGATCAAGCAATATATGGAGACAACTGAAAACAACTCAACAGCATAAAAACTGTGGGATGCAATGCAGGCAGTTCTAAGAGGAAAGAACACAGTAATACAAGCTTACCTCAAGAAAAAACAATCCCAAATGAACAGTGTAAACTCACAATTAATGAAACTAAAAAAAGAAGAACAAATGAGGCCCAAGGTCAGTAGGAGGGACATAACAAAGATCAGAGCGGAAATAAAATTGAGAACAACAAAACAATAGAATCAATGAACCAGGAGCTGATTCTTTGAAAAAATAAACAAAATAGGTAAACTCTTTTATAAAGAAAAAAAGAGAATGTGTACACACATATACAGAATGAGAAATGAAAAGGGAAAAATCACTACAGACACCACAGAAACATAAAGAATTATTTGACAATAATATGAAAAATTATATGCCAACAAATTGGAGAACATAAAACAAAAGGAAAACTATCTAGAAAAATTAAACCTTCCAAGACTGAGCCAGGACGAAACAGAAAATCTGAACAGACCAATTACCAGCAAATGAAACTGAATTGGTAATCAGAAAACTACGTAAGAACAAAATCCCTGAGTGACATGACTGCATGGCTGAATTTTATCAAACATTTAAAGAAGCGCTAATACCCATCCTCCTTAAGTATTCCAAACGTAGAAGAGGAGCAAATACTTCCAAATTCATTCTAAGAGGCCAGCATCACTCTAACACTAATACCACACAAAGACACCACAAAAAAAGAAAATTACAAATAGTCCTGATGAGTATAGATGAAATAATCCTTAAAAAATATTAGCAAATCAAATTCAAAAATATATCAAAAAAACCACCCATCATGACCAAGTGGGATTTATTAAAGGGATTCAAGGATGGTACAATATTTGAAAATAAATCAACACCATACACAACACCAAAAAATAGGACAAAAATCTTATTATCATCTCAATAGATGCTGAAAAAGCATTTGACAAAATTCCACATCCATTCATGAAAAAACCTCTCAACAAAATGGGTATACAGGGTAAGTACCTCAACATAATAAAGGCCATATACGACAAACCCACAACCAATATCATACTTAACAGTGAAAAGCTGAAAGCTTCTCCACTAAGATCATGAAATAGACAAGGATGCCCACTCTCCCCTTTTATTCAGCACAGTACTGGCGGTCCTAGCCACGGCAATCAGACAACACAAAGGAATCCAAAGTGGTGAAGAAGTAGTTCTACTTTCACTGTTTGCAGAAGATATGATATTATACATTAAAAAAACTAAAATTCAGCGAAGTTGGGGGTTACAAAATTAATACAAAGAAATCTGTTGCATTCCTATATACTAACAATGAATTAACAGAAAGAGAAATCAGAAAAACAACCCCGTTTACAATTGCATCAAAAAGAGAGATGAAAGACCTATATTCGGAAAACTACAAAGCACTCATAAGGGAAAATTAAAGAAGACACCAATAAATGGAAATCTACCCCGGGCTCATGGAGAGGAAGAATTAATATTGTCAAAAGGGCCACCCTGCCTAAAGCAATCTACATATTCAATGCAGTCCCTATCAAAATACCAACAGAATTCCTCAACGAACAAGAACAAGTAGTTCTAAAATTCACTGAAACCACAAAAAGCCCCAAATAGCCAAAGCAATCCTGAGAAGGAAGAACAAAGCTGGGGAAATTACGCTCCCTAACTTCAAGCTCTACTACAAAGCCACAATAATCAAAACAACTTGATACTGACATAAGAACAGACTCACAGATCAACGGAACCGAATAGGGAGCCCTGATATAAACTCATATATGTATGACCAATTAACGTATGATAAAGGAGCCATGAATATACAATGGGAAAAACACAGCCTCTTCAATAACTTGTGCTGGGAAAACAGGATGGCTACATGTAAGAGAATTAAACTTAATTACTATCTAACCCCATACACAAACTTAAACTCAAAATGGACCAAAGACCTGAATATAAGTCATGAAACGATAAAATTCTTATAAGAAAACATAGGCAAAAATCTCTTCAATATAAACATGAGCAAATTTTTCCTGAACACTTTCTCCTCAGGCAAGGGAAACAAAAGCAAAAATGAACAAGTGGGACTAAATCAAACTAAAAAGCTTCTGTACAGCAAACGTCACCATGAGTAGAACAAAGAGGCATCCTACAGTATGGGAGAATATATTCATAAATGACATATCCAATAAGGGGTGACATCCAAAATATACAACGAGCTCATGCACCTCAACAAACAAAAAGCAAACAGCCCTATTAAAAAATGGGCAGAGGTCAGTGAAATAAGCCAGGCAGAGAAAGACAAGTGCCAAATGATTTCCCTCATTTGTGGAGTATAACAACGAAGCAAAACTGAAGGAACAAAATAGCAGCAGACTCAGAGACTCCAAGAAGAAACTAGTGGTTACTAAGGGGAGGGGTGTGGGAGGGCAGGTGCGGAGGGTGGGAGAAGAAGATTGTGAGGTATTTTGTTTAGTACACATGGTGTGGGGGATCACGGGGAAAACAGTGTAGCACAGAGAAGGTAAACAGTGAATCTGTGTCATCTTACTACACTGATGGACAGTGACTGAATTGGGGTATGAGTGGGGACTTGATAATATGGGTAAATGTAGTAACCACATTGTTTTTTCATGTGAAACCTTCATAAGAGTCTATATCAATAATACCTTAATAAAAAAAAATGGGCAGAGGATCTGTACAGACACTCCTCCAAAGAAGAAATTCAGATGGCCAACAGGAACATGAAAAGATGCTCCACATCGCTAATCATTAGAGAAATGCAAATTAAAAACAATGAGATATCACCTCATACCAGTTAGGATGGCCACCATCCAAAAGACAAACAACAACAAATGTTGGCGAGGATGTGGAGAAAGGGGAAGCCTCCTACACTGCTGGTGGGAATGTAAATTAGTTCAACCTTTGTGAAAACCAGTATGGAGTTCCTCAAAAAACTCAAAATAGAAATACCATTTGACCCAGGAATCCCACTCCTAGGAATTTACACTAAGAATGCAGGAGCCCAGTTTCAAAAAGACAGATGCACCCCTATGTTTATCGCAGCACTATTTACAATAGCCAAGAAATGGAAGCAACCTAAATGTCCATCGGTACAATGAACGGATAAAGAAGATGTGGTACATATACACAATGGAATATTATTCAGCCATAAGAAAACAAATCCTACCATTTGCAACAACATGGATGGAGCTAAGACAGTATTATGCTCAGTGAAATAAGCCAGGCAGAGAAAGACAAGTACCAAATGATTTCACTCATCTGTGGAGCATAAGAACAAAGAAAAAACTGAAGGAACAAAACAGCAACAGACTCACAGAACCCAAGAATGGCCTAACAGTTACCAACAGGAAAGGGACTGGGGAGGGTGGGTAGCGGGGAAGGCAGTATAGCACAGAGAAGACAAGTAGTGACTCTATAGCATCTTACTATGCTGACGGACAGTGATTATGTGGTGGGGACTTGATAATGGGGGTAATCTATAACCACAATGTTGCTCATGTAATTGTTTATTAACGATATCAAAATAAAAAAAAGTAAAAAAAAGAAATACCATTTGACCCAGGATTTCCACTCCTAGGAATTTACACGAAGAAAACAGGATCCCAGATTCAAAAAGACATATGCACCCCTATGTTTATCACTGCACTATTTACAACAGCCAAGAACTGGAAGCAACCTAAGTGTCCATCAGTAGATGAATAGATAAAGAAGTTGTGGTACATACACACAAAGGAATATTATTCAGCAGTAAGAACAAACAAATCCTACCATTTGCAACAACATGGATGGAGCTAGAGGGTATTATGCTCAGTGAAATAAGCCAGGCAGAGAAAGACAAGTGCCAAATGATTTCCCTCATTTGTGGAGTACGACAACAAAGCAAAACCAAAGAAAAAAAACAACAGACTCACAGACTCCAAGAAGGGACCAGTGGTTACCAAAGGGAAGAGAATGGGGAGGGGGTGTGGGGAGAGAGGGAGAAGGAGTTAATGGGGTATTATGATTAGCATACATAGGTGGGTCACCAGGAAGGCAGTATAGCACAGAGAAGACAAGTAGTGACTATAGCATCCTACTACCGTGATGGGCTGTGACTGCAGTGGGATGTGGGGAGGGGACTTGGTAATATGGGTGAACATAATAACCACAATGTTGCTCATGTGAATCCTTTATAAGATTGTGTATCAATGATACCTTAATAAAATTAATTATTTTACAGTCCTTCAAATTTTTGCAGTGTTGGTCATGACTTGACCTCTCATTTCTGATTGAGTCCTCTCTATAAGTTTTATATTAAGTCAGGATAAAGGTTTATCAGTTTTCTTTTCAAGGAACGAGTTCTTAGCTTCATTTTTTTCTATTATTTTCTTAGTCTCTATTTCTGCTTTGATCAGTATTATGTCCCCCCATTAACTATGGGCTTTGTTCTTCCTTTTCTAGTTTCTTTAGCTGTAAGGTTAGATTGTTTGAAATTGTTCTTGTTTCTTGAGGCTGCCCTATATTGCTAAGAATTTTCCTCTTAGAAGCATTTTCCTGCACCCCAGAGGTAACTATTATGTTTATGTCTTCATTCATCTCCATGTACTTTTTCATTTCCCCTTTGATTTCTTCATTGATCGATTGGTTATTTAGTAGCATGTGTTACAGTTTCCACATTTATGTGTTTTTCACATTTTTTTCTTAGAATTGATTTTCAGTTTCATACTTGTGTTCAGAAAAGATGTTTGATTCAATCTTAGTAAATTTATTGTGATTTGTTTTGTGACCTAACGTGTGAACTCTCCTGGTGAACATTTCATGTACACTTGTGAAGAACGTATGTTCTCCTGATTTTGGATGGAATATACTTAAGAGGTATATTAAGTTCAGCTAATCTAATGTGTCCTTCAATGCCACCATTTCCTGGTTTTCTACCTACATGATATATCCATTGATTTAGGTGGGGTGTTCAAATCCCCAATTTTTTTTTATTACTGTCAATTTCTCCCCTTAGGTCTGTTGGTATCTGCTTTGCATATTTAGGTGCTCCTTCCTATAGTGCATGCATAGATTATTTAGAACTGTTATATCCTCTTGTTAGACTCATTCCTTTATCATTATGTAATACCATTTGTCTCTTGTTACTTTGTTTTGAAGTCTATTTTGTCTGGTCTAAATATTGCTACTCTTGCTTTTTATTCAAGTCTATCTGCATGGATTATCTTTTTCCATCCCTTCACTTTCAGTCTATATGTGGCTTTAGGTCTGAAGTGAGCTTATTGTAGGCAGCATATAAATGGGTCTTGCTTTTTTAACCATTCAGCCACCATATGTCTTTGGAGCATTTAGTCCACTTACATGTAATTATTAACAGGTACGTATTTATTGTAATTTTGTTAACTGCTACTTGCTTGTAGTTCTTCTCTGTTCTGATCTTCTTTTGCTCTCTTCTCTTGTGACATGATGACTTCCTTTAGTGCTAGGCTTGGAGTCCTTTACTTTTCATGTATCTGTTAAACAGGCTTTTGGTTGTGGTTGCCAGTAGGCTCATATATAGCATTCTACACACACACAGTAGTCTATATTATGTTGAGAGTTGCTTAAATTCGAACACACTCTAAAAACACTATTTCTTATTATATTCTCCACTCCACAGATTATGTATGTCATAATCTTGTGTATCCCCTAATCTTTGTTTTTGATTTCGCTACTTTTGTCTTTTAAACTTAACATTCACTTTGTGATTGGTCTGCTACTATTTATTGTAGCTAGGTTTGCATTTTTGATAAAAAAAAATTTTTGACCTTCTAAAAAAGTCCTCTCACCATATATTATAAAGTCACTTTAGTGGTGCTCAATTCTTTTGACATTTCTTTATCTGGAAAAAACTTTCTCACTCAAATGTGAATGACAATCTTCCTGGGTATTTGTGGTTGTAAATTTTTCTCCTTCAGCAATTTCAATATTTCATGCTACTCCCATCTGGCCTCTAAAGTTTCTAGTGCAAAATCTGCTCATGGACGTGCAAGATGGCGGCGTAAGAGGTGAGACGGAGAGCTCCTCCCAAAACCACAAATTGTACAAAAATACAGTTAATTAATACAACTAACCTTAAAACAGCAACAAGAAAGGAGACTGAACCAGACTGCAAGCAGACCTCACAAAACAGGGCAACGTAGGAAAGCCTTAATCTGGCAGGACTCAAGCCCTTCCCCCACCAGAGCTCAATGGCTGGAGGGAGAGAAACGGAGTGAGGAGGTGGAACACTGGGACTGCTGAACACATAGCCCTGGAGATCTGCTTTGTGAGCAGAATCCTGTAGTGTGTGGTGCTCTGGACATTGCGAAACTTGGACAGGTGGAGTGCTTGAGAAATCGACATTCCAGCCGTTTGTGGAGGAGGGAATCCACACACGGCGCTCTATGCCAGAGGAAACACAGAGAGTCTGAGAGGCTTCCTAGGAGCCAGAGGGCTGCTGAAAGGGCTGGGTTTGCACAAAGCTTGTTGTGCAGGAGAGTGGAGAGCTGGGCAAGGTGGCCTGGGAGCCTTCAGCCCAGAAGATTGGGAATGTTGGGGAGTATCAGGTGCTCCATCCCCCTGGCTGCCTACTCAGCTCCGAGAGTCCCCACTGTGACACACTGCCTACCAAACCTTCGTACTGGCCTGCAGGCACCTGCTCACAAACTGGCAATCACTGCACAGGCGTCAGGCCACCCAGAGGGAGGACCCACCTATAACAGCTACAGACGATAAGCACAGAGGTTTACATGTGTGTGCTTGGCCCACTGGCTCTGACACTGGAGATAGGAACCACAGACGGGAATCAGGAAACAGATCTTTCCTCCCCCCAGGCACCAGCTCCACTCACCTACGACCCCCAACCTCACTCTAGGGGCTGAGCATCTCCGGAAACGGGGGTTTCTGCACACTAGTGGGCACCACACAGAAATATGAAATGTCAAAAGAACATGGTTCAAACAAAAATCTCACAAACCCCAGAAAGAGGGCCAAATAAAACCGAGCTCACCAATCTTCCTGAAAGAGAGTTCAAAATAAAAATTATAAACTTCCTTATGGAGGTACAGAAAAATATTCAAGAACTCAGAAACGAATTTAAGTTGGAGATTCAATCATTAAGAAATTCCATATCTGAAATGAAACATACAATACAGGGATTTAAAAGCAGATTAGATGTAGTAGAAGAGACAGTAAATGGAACAGAAATTAGAGAAAAGGAATACAAAGAAGCTGAGTCACAGAAAGAAAAAAGGATCTCTAAGATGAAAGAATATTGAGAGAACTGTGTGACCAATCCAAACGCAACAATATTCCCATTACAGGGGAACCAGAAGAAGAAGAGGGAGAAAAAGGGATAGAAAGTGTCGTCATTGAGGATGTAATTACTGAAAACTTCCCCAATCTGAGGAAGGAGATAGTCTCTCAAGCCATGGAGGTGCACAGATCTCCCAACACAAGGGACACAAGGAAGAAAACATCAAGACATATAATAATTAAAATGGCAAAGATCAAGGATAAAAACAGACTTTTAAAAGCACCTAGAGAGAAAAAACATCACATACAAAGGAAAACCCATCAGGCTATCATCAGACTTCTCAACAGAAACCTTACAGGCCAGGAGGGAGTGGCATGATACACTTAATGCAATGAAGCAGAAGGGCCTTGAACCAAGAAGAGTTTACCTGGCAAGGTTATCATTTAAATTTGAATGAGGGATTAAACAATTTACAGATAAGCAAAAGCTGAGAGAATTTACCTCCCACAAACCACCTCTACAGTGCATTTTGGAGGGACTCCTATAGACGCAAGTATTCCTAAGGCTAAAAAGATGTCATTCAAGGGAAGACAAAGAGTACAGAATATGATTCATAACATACAAAGAATGGAGGAGGAAGAAAAAGGAGGAAAAAAAAAGAACATTTACGTAGTGTTTGTAATAGTATACGAAGTAAGTTAAATTAGACTGTTAGATAGTAAGGGAATTGCCCTTGAACATTTGGTAACCACGAATCTAAAGCCTGCAATGGCAATAAGTACATACTATCAATAATCACCCTAAATGTAAATGGTCTGAATGCACCAATCAAAAGACATACAGTTACTGAATGGATAAAAAAACAAGACCCATCTATATGCTGCCTACAAGAGACTCACTTTAAAGCCAAAGACATACACAGACTGAAAGTGAAGGGATGAAAAAAGATATTTCATGCAACCAATAGCAAGAAAAAAGCAGGAGTTGCAGTACTTGTATAAACAAAATAGACTTCAAAACAAAGAAAGTAGCAAGAGACAAAGAAGGACATTACGTAATGTTAAAATGGTCAGTCCAACAAGAGGATATAACTATTATAAATATCTGTGCACCCAACACAGGATCCCCTACATATGTAAAACAAATACTAACAGAATTAAAGGGGGAAATAGAATGCAATGCATTCATTTTAGGAGACTTCAACACACTACTCACTCCAAAGGACGGATCAACCAGACAGAAAATAAGTAAACAGACAGAGGCACTAAACAACGTATTACAACAGATGGACCTAACAGACATCTACAGGACACTCCATCCAAAAGCAACAGGATACACATTCTTCGCAAGTGCACATGGAACATTTTCAAGAACTGATTATATATTAGGCCACAAAAAGAACCTCAGTAAATTCAAAGACTGAAATTGTACCAACCACTTTCTCAGATCACAAAAATATGAAACTAGAAATAAATTACACACAAAAAAACGAAAAATCACACAAACACATGGAGGCTTAATAACATGCTCCTAAATAAACAATGGATCAATGACAAAATAAAAACAGAGATCAAGCAATATATGGAGACAAATGACAACAATAACTCAACACCACAAAATCTGTGGGATGCAGCAAAGGCCATGAAAAGAGGGAATTATATTGCAATACAGGCCTACCTCAGGAAAGAACAATCCCAAATGAACAGTCTAAACTCACAATTAATAAAACTAGAAAAGGAAGAACAAATAACAACCAAAGTCACAAGAAGGAGGAACATAATAAAGATTAAAGCAGAAATAAATACAACTGAGAAAAATAAAACAATAGAAAGAATCGATAAAAGCAGGAGGTGGTTCTTTGAGAAAATAAACAAAAGATAAACCCCTAGACAGCCTTATCAAGAAAAAAAGAGAGTCTACACACATAAATAGAATCAGAAATGAGAAAGGAAAAATCACAATGACACTACAGATATACAAAGAATTATGAGAGAATGCTATGAAAAATTACATGGTAACAAACTGGATAACCTAGAAGAAATGGACATCTTTCTAGAAAAATACAACCTTCCAAGGCTGACCCAGAAAGAAACAGAAAATCTGAATAGACCAATTACCAGCAAAGAAATTGAATTGGTAATCAAAACACTACCTAAGAATAAATCCCCTGGACCAGATGGTTTCACTGCTGAATTTTATCAAACATTTAGTGAAGACCTAATACCCATCCTCAAAGTTTTCCAAAAAGTAGAAGAGGAGGGAATACTCCCAAACTCATTCTACGAGGCCAACATCACTCTAATACCAAAACCAGGCAAACACACCACAAAAAAAGAAAATTACAGACCAATATCCCTGATGAACATAGGTGCAAAAATACTCAACAAAATATTAGCAAACCAAATAGAAAAATAAATCAAAAGGATAATACACAATTATCAACTTGGATTCATCCTAGCGATGCAAGGATGGTACAACACTGGAAAATCTATCAACATCATCCATTACATCAACAAAAAGAAGGACAAAAACCACATGATCATCTCCATAGATGCTGAAAAAGCATTTGACAAAATTCAACATTCAGTCATGACAAAAACTCTCAACAAAATGAGTATAAAGGGCAAGTACCTCAACATCATAAAGACCATATATGACAAACCCACAGCCAACATTATACTTAACAGCGAGACACTGAAAACTTTTCCTTTAAGATAGGGAACAAAACAAGGATGCCCACTCTCCCCACTTTTATTCAACATAGTTCTGGAGGTCCTAGCCATGGCAATCAGACAACACAAAGAAATAAAAGGCATCCAGACTGGCAAGGAAGAACTCAAACTGTCCCCATTTGCAGATGACGTGATATTGTACATAAAAAACCCTAAAGAATCCACTCCAAAACTACTAGATCTAATATCTGAATTCAGCAAAGTTGCAGGATACAAAATTAATACACAGAAATCTGTTGCATTCCTATACACTAACGATGAACTAGCAGCAAGAGAAATCAGGAAAACAATTCCATTCACAATTGCATCCAAACGAATAAAATACCTACAAATAAACCTAACCAAGAAAGTGAAAGACCTATACCCTGAAAACTACAAGACACTCCTAAGAGAAATTAAAGAGCACACTAATAAATGTAAATTCATCCCATGCTCTTGGCTAGGAAGAATTAATATTGTCAAAATGGCCATCCTGGCTAAAGCAACCTACAGATTCAATGCAATCCCTATCAAAATACCAACAGCATTCTTGAATGAACTAGAGCAAGTAGTTGTAAAATTCATATGGAACAACAAAAGACCCCGAACAGCCAAAGCAATCCTGAGAAGGAAGAATAAAGCAGGGGGAATTACACTCCCTGACTTCAAGCTCTACTACAAAGCCACAGTAATCAAGACAATTTGGTACTGGCACAAGAACAGACCCACAGACCAGTGGAACAGAATAGAGAGCCCAGATATAAACCCAACCATATATGCTCAATTAATATATGATAAAGGAGCCATAGACATACAATGGGGAAATGAGAGCCTCTTCAACAGCTGGTGTTGGCAAAACTGGACAGCTACATGTAAGAGAATAAAACTGGATTATGGTCTAACCCTACACACACAAAAGTAAACTCAAAATGGATCAAAGACCTGACTGTAAGTCATGAAAGCATAAAACTCTTAAAAAAAATAGGCAAAAATCTCTTGGACATAAACATGAGCAACTTCTTCATGAACATATCTCCCCAGACAAGGGAAACAGAAGCAAAAATGAACAAATGGGACTATATCAAACTAAAAAGTTTCTGTACATCAAAGGATACCATCAGTAGAACTAAAAAACATCCTACAGTATGGGAAAATATATTCATAATTGACACATCCGATAAAGGGTTGACATCCAAATTATATAAAGAGCTCACACACCTCAACAAACAAAAAGCAAATAAGCCAATTAAAAAATGAGCAGAGGAGGTGAACAGGCACTTCTCCAAAGAAGAAATTCAGATGGCCAACAGGCACATGAAAAGATGCTCAACATCACTAGTCATCAGAGAAATGCAAATTAAAACCACAATGAGATATCACGTCACACCAGTTAGGATGGCCGCCATCCAAAAGACGAACAACAAATGTTGGTGAGGATGTGGAGAAAAGGGAACCCTCCTACACTACTGGTGGGGATGTAAATTAGTACAACCATTGTGGAAAGCAGTATGGAAGTTCCTCAAAATACTCAAAATGGAAATACCATTTGACCCAGGAATTCCACTCCTAGGAATTTACCCTAAGAATGCAGCAGCCCAGTTTGAAAAAGACAGATGCACTCCTATGTTTATCACAGCACTATTTACAATAGCCAAGAAATGGAAGCAACCTAAGTGTCCATCAGTAGATGAATGTATAAAGAAGATGTGGTACATATACACAATGGAATATTATTCAGCCATAAGAAGAAAACAAATCCTACCATTTGCAACAACATGGATGGAGCTAGAGGTATTATGCTCAGTGAAATAAGCCAGGCAGAGAAAGACAAGTATCAAATGATTTCACTCATCTATGGAGTATAAGAACAAAGAAAAAACTGAAAGAACAAAACAGCAGCAGACTCACAGAACCCAAGAATGGACTAACAGTTACCAAAGGGAAAGGGACTGGGGAGGATGGGTGGGAAGGGAGGGATAAGGGGGAAAAAGGGCTACTACATTAACACACATAATGTAGCGGCGGGTGGGGGGCATACGGGGAAGGCAGTATAACACAGAGAAGACAAGTAGTGATTCTATACCATCCTACTATGCTGATCGACAGTGACTGCAATGGGGTATGTGGTGGGGACTTGATAATAGGGGGAGTCTATTAACCATAATGTTGCTCATGTAATTGTATATTAATAATACCAAAAGAAAAAAAATCTGCTCAAAACCTTTAGGTGTTTCCCTGTAAGTGACTGTCTGACTTTCTCTTGCTGCTTTTACGATTGTCCCTTTATTTGTAATCTTTGCCATTTTAGTTACTGTGTCTTACTTGAACCTCCTTGGGTTTACCTTGTTAAGGGCTCCCTGTATTTCTAAGACCTGAATGTCTGTTACCTTCCCCAAGTTGGGCAAGTTTTCAACTAATATTTCTTCAAATAGGCTTTCTGACCCTTGATCTCTCTCTTCTGCTGGGACCCCTATTATGTAAATGTTGTTTCATTTCAAGTTGCCACAGAAATCTCTAAGCATATTCTCATTTTTAAAAACTGTTCTTTCTGTTGCTAAGCTTGGTTACTTTCCACTACCCTGTCTTCCAGATCACTTATCCATTCTTCTGCATCATCTATCTATTAATTTCCTCTATTGTATTTTTCATTTTAGTTACTGTATTGTTCAGCTCAGACTGGTTCTTTTTTGTTTCCTATCTCTTTTTTGAAGTCCTCCATGAATTCATCTATTCTTCTCTCCAGTCCAGTGAGCATATTTATGACAATTACTTTGAATTCCTTATCAGGTAGATAGTTTGTCTTAGTTTTATTTGGTACTTTTTCTGGTGTTTTATCTTGTTCTTTGTTTGAAATGTATTCCTCTGCCTTATTTTGTCTGTTCTCTATATTTGTTTCTATGTATTAGTTGATTAGATGTGTCTCCTATTCTTGAAAACAGTGGCTTTATTTGCTAGGTATCTGGTGTCCAGAAGCACAAAACCCTGTTTGTCAGAGCCAGGCACTCCTAGGGTGTCCCCTGCATAGATTGTGTGCACCCTGCTGTTGTGGCTGTGCTATGACTGCTATGGCTGGGCTGGTGGTTTAGGCCAGCCCTCAGCCTGACTGCCAGCAATGATTTATATGACTACTGCTTGGACAGGCATGTTGGGTGGGGCCATTCTGCAAGGGAATGACAGCATGGAGCAAGTGGGGTAGATGGAGAGTTTCAGAACTGGCTCCTGCAAACATTGTCAGGTAGATTGGGGGAGGGCTGAAAAAGTGGCACCCATGAGGCCTCTCCCAGAAAGAGCTCCCTCAGACCTCCATCCCTCTGGCACTCTTCCCAGATATAATTTAACAAATAAATTAATAAGTAATAATAAATCTACTTTCAAAATGCTGCTTCTGTATTGGATCTCAGATCAATCCACACAACACACCAGTTTTACATGAGCAGAGACTTGGCTTCCCACAGCCCATCAGCTCTGCCTGACATTATGCCTGGTTAAATTTCAAAGCCCAGTGTTATGGAGGATTGCCTTCCCAGGACAGATTCCCAAAGCTGGGTATGTCCAGTTTTCTAGCATTTATCTACTCCCCACTCTGTTCCTCACTTCCTCCTGCCTGCTTATAGGCTGGGATGGAAAAAGGGCTTTGGGTCCTGATCAATCAAGGCTCTGCCCCTTTACTCTTTTCAATTTAGCCTCCTCTTTTTCATTTGCTGTAGACAGTCTGTTCTGCTAGTCTTCAGGCCATTTTCAGTTAGTTGTACGCAATACAGTTGCTTCCTTGGCATGTAAATGGTAGGAGGTTATTACAGTGACCTCCTACTCTGCCAGCCTTCTTCCCAGAATCCCCTAGCCTTCCTAACTCTGGATTTCATTCTCTACTTCTTTTAGGTATAAAGTTAATTACTTATTTGGGATTTTTCTTGTGTCTTGAGGCAGGCCTGTATTTTATGAACTTCCCTGTTAGAAAATGCTTTTGCTGCATCCCATAGACTTTGGAACTTTATGGTTCCATTTTCATTTGTCTCAAGGTATTTTCTGATCTCCTCTTTGATTTCTTCATTGACCGATTCGTTGTTTAGTAACATTGTTTAGTCATCACATGCTTGTTTCCAGCTTTCTTTTCGTAGTTGATTTCCACAGTGTTTTGTTCAGAAAAGACGCCTGACATGATTTCAATCTTCTTGAACTTAATGAGACTTTCTGACTAACATGTGATCTATCCTGGAGACCATAATATGTGCACTTTAAAAGAATATGTATTCTGTAGTTTTGGGATGAAACTGAATCTATTAAATCCATCTGGTCTAATGTGCTATTTAAACCCACTATTTCGTTACTGATTTTCTGCCTCGTCTATCCACTGATATTAGTGGGGTATTAACGTTCTCTACTATTATTGTATTACTGTCAATTTATCCTTTTATGTCTGTTAATAATTTGCCTTATGTATTTAAGTGCTCCTATGTTATAGATGCATAAATACTTACGAATGTTATATCCTTTTGGATCGACTCCTTTACCATCATGTAATGCCCTTTGTTATAATCTTTGTTTTGAAGTCCATTTTGTCTGATATGTGTATTGCTACACTGGCTTTCTTTTTGTTTCCATTTTCATGGAATATCTTTTTCTATCCCTTCACTTTCAGTCTTTATGTCTCTTTAGAGCTGCTGTGTATCTTGTAGGCAGAACACAGATGGTTCTTTTTTTTGTATTGATTCAACCACCTATGTCTTTTAGTTGGAGTATTTAGCCCATTTGCATTTAAATTAGTTATTGACGGGTATGTACTTATTACCATATTGTTCACTGTTTCCTGGCTGTTTTTGTAGTTCCTCTCTATCTCTCTTCCCTTGTAGTGTGATAGTTTCTTTCATGTTATGTTTAGGTTCCTTTCTCTTTATTTTTTGTGTACCTATTTCATGGTTAAAATGAGGTGCATATATACTGACCCATATACATTGCAGTCTAGTCTATTTTAAGCTGATAGTTGCTTAAGTTCTAATGCATTCTAAAAGCACTAATTTTTACTTCCCCCTCCAATGTTTTATATTTTTGACATCTTATTTTACATGTTTTTATTTTGTATTTCACTTAACTACTTACTGTAGTTACAGTTGACTTACTCTTTTTGCCTTTTAACCTTCATACTAACTTTTTAAGCGGCTGATGCACTGCATTTACTATGTAACTGCTTTTACCAATCAAATTTTTTTCTGTCATGTATTTTCTTATTTCTGGTTATAGACTTTCCTTTTTTCTGCTTAAAGACAACCTTTCATTTCTTGTAAGGCCAGTTTAGTGGTGCTGAACTTTAGTTTTTGTTTGTCTGGGAAACCCCCTTACCTTTCCAGCTCTTTAAGATGACCTTCCCCAGGCAGAGTGTTCTAGGTATGTTTTTCCCTCTCAGCACTTTAAATATATCCTGCCACTCCTTCCAGCCTGCAAAGTTTCTGCTGAAAAATCAGCTTATATAGTCTTATGGTTTCCCTTGTATGTGACTATTTGTTTTTTTCTTGCTGTCTTTAAGTTTTGCCATTCTAACTTTAATATATCTTGGTGTGGATCTCTTTGGGTCTTGTTTGGGACTCTCTGTGCTTCTTGGACATAGATTTTCCTTGTCTGTTTCCTTCCCCAGGTGGAAGTTTTCTGCCATTATTTCTTCAAATAAGTTTTCTGCCACTTTCTCTCTCTCTCTTCTTCCCCTGGGACCTCTGTAATGCAAATATTAGTAGACTTGATGTTTTTCCAGAGGTCCCTTAAACTATTCTGACTTTTTAAGCTTTTCTCCTTTTTACTGTTAGGATTGGTTGATTTCCACTATTTTGTCTCCCAGATTGCTGATCCTTTCATCTGTATCATCTAATCTGGTTTTGACTCTAGTGTATTTTTCAGTTCAGTTATGGTATTCATCAGCTCTGAGAATTGTTCGGTATTTTATTATATTTTCTAACTCTGTCAAAGTTCTGTGTTTCTCTATTCTTCTCCTGAGTTTGGTAAACATCTTTAGGGCCACTACTTTTAACTCTTCATCAGGTAATTTATTGATCTCCATTTTATTAGGATTTTTTTCTGGGGTTTTACCTTATTCTTTCGTTTGGAACATACTTCTCTGTCTCCTCACTGCTTGACTTTCTGCGTTTGTTTCTATGATTTAGGTGGAACAGCTAGCTACAGGTCCCAGTACTGAAGGAGAGGTCTTGTGTAGGTACATCCCCTGTGTAGACTGCATGTGACTGGATGCTTTGGCTGACTGCTGGGGTTGATGTGGGCATGGACCAGGGATCCCAGGGCACAACACATCCGAGCCACCATGGCGGAACTGCTGCAAGTACTGCGGGTGTACAACAGCAATTCCTGGAACACTCCCTGCTGGGCCAGTACCGGCAGAATTCCTGGTTGAAGGCTAGGCTGAAGGATACTGAGGCACTCCATGCCAGAGTTTCCCTAGCAGGACAGCTGGAGCTGGACTGGACACCAGACTGGGGTGTCCCAGGGTACACTGCACTCAGACTGCCTTCACGAACAGCTAAAGCTGGAGTGGGCACCAGTCAGGGGTGTCCCAGTACACACTGCATGCAGGCCAGCAGGCCACCTTGAAGGGACAGCTGGAGCTGGTGTGAACAAAGGACCCTGGGCTGCTGGGCTGGCCCCAGCAGACCACATAGAGCACCCTGACTCTGCTCCTGTCTGCACTATCAAGGCAGAAGGAAAACCTAGACAATGTCACTTAGTGGCACCTCCAACCCCAGAATTCCAACAATTTCCCCTCCATTTGGCAGATGCTCCAGGGTTAGTAAATGAATTTCCTTCACTTACAGTCTAGTTGCCCTTTAAAGTACTGTTTTATTGCTGTGCCTCAGAGCAGGCAATCTGCCTCTTGCAACCTCCCTCTTGCAGGTTATTGCATTAACCATGGGGTTCCCATCATTACCGTGTCTCCATCCCTCTACCCTTCTCTATGTGATCTCTCTATTATCTGTTGTGCAGAAGCTGTTCAATAAGCCCTCAGTTCTTCAGGAGGAACTGCTCTATATCTAGATGTAGATTCAGTGTGTCCATGGGAGATGAGTTCAAGATCTTCCTATGCCAGCATCTTGGACCACCTCTCCAAATATCTTAGCATTTTAAATAAATGTCCTCATATATGCAGTTCAAAATAGGAGCTACAATAGTCATAAACTAAACAATAATATTTGATCACATATGATCTGAAGATCCATCTCTGCACCTCTGAACTTTGCAGAGTATGTCACTCTGATAGACATAAACATTAGAAGACCTATTTCGTGTAAATCCCTTCATCCTGGCAAATTTCTCTAAAGGTGGAAACTTATAACAATTATGCCCTAAGGTACCATGTAATCATAAGGTGGATATGAGAAGGTGCATAGGTTGTATTTTATACTTATCAAGAGAGGGCATGGGTTGTAAAAGGTTAACAAATAAATATCGCTCTGAAGCAATTAAGTTTGGGGACAAGGCCCTTGAACCAATGACACATATAACTAGCATGTCACTATTTCTAGAAAATTAAAATATAATTATTTGTGTATCTATGAATGTAAATGCAACTTTATATAATACACCTTAGTCATAAAAGCGGTGAAATTCTGCTTAACTAGAAATGCAACTATGATATGGTAGTAATTCAAAAAAGTATGTAAAATTAGAATGCAAGAAATCTTGGCACCACAAACAAAAGCATCTTCAAACCTCACAGTCCAAGCTCATGACATCAAAATCTTTTAAAGTAAAAGTAACCAAAGACATAAAGAGCACTTCAAAAGAGCAGTGTAAAAGATGACAAAATAAAACATTTAAGTCTTAAACATATATTAATAAAGGTTATAGTAATAGCAAACCCTTATACACATTTCATTGATGGGACCTTTTTCATATTTTAATGTAACTGAAATTAAAATGCACTTTGTCACAACAGCCAAGATATGGAAGCAACCTAAGTGTCCATCAGTAGATGAATGGATAAAGAAGAGGTGGTACATAAACACAATGGAATACTATTCAGCCATAAGAAAGAAACAAATCCTACCATTTGCAACAACATGGATGGAGCTGGAGGATATTATGCTCAGTGAAATAAGCCAGGCTGAGAAAGACAAGTGCCAAATGATTTCCCTCATTTGTGGAGTATAACGAAGCAAAACTGAAGGAATAAAATAGCAGCAGACTCAGAGACTCCAAGAAGGAACTAGTGGTTACCAAAGGGGAGAGGTGTGGGAGGGCGGGTAGGGGAGGGTAGGAGAAGGAGCTTGAAGGGTATTATGTTTATTACACATGGTGTGGGGGGTCACGGGAAAAACAGTATAGCACAGAGAAGGCAAATTGTGAATCTGTGGCATCTTACCGCACTGATGGGACAGTGACTGCACTGGGGTATGGGTGGGGACTTGATAATATGGGTAAATGTAGTAACCACGTTGTTTTTTCATGTGAAACTTTCATAAGAGTGTATACCAATAATACCTTAATAAAAGTAAATAAATACAAAGCAAAGACATACAAGGCATTCAGATTGGTAAAGAAGAAGTCAAATTGTCACTATTTGCAGATGACATGATATTGTACATAAAAAACCCTAAAGACTCCACTCCAAAACTACTAGAACTAATATCTGAATTCAGCAAAGTTGCAGGATACAAAATTAACACACAGAAATCTGTTGCTTTCCCATACACTAACGATGAACCAGCAGAAAGAGAAATCAGAAAAACAATTCCATTCACAATTGCATCAAAAAGAATAAAATACCCAGGAATAAACCTAACAAAGGAAGTGAAAGACCTGTACTCTAAAAACTACAAGACACTCCTAGGAGAAATTAAAAAGGACACTAACAAATGGAAATGCATCCCATGCTCTTGGCTAGGAAGAATAAATATTGTCAAAATGGCTATACTACCTAAAGCAATATACAGATTCAGGGCAATCCCTATCAAACTACCAACAGCTTTCTTCAATGAACTTGAACAAACAATTCTAAAATTCATATGGAACCACAAAAGACCCCGAATACCAAAGCAATCCTGAGAAGGAGGAATAAAACAGGGGGAATTACACTCCTTGACTTCAAGCTCTACTACAAAGCCACAGTAATCAAGACAATTTGGTATTAGCACAGAAACAGACCCACAGACCAGTGGAACAGAATAGAAAATCCAAACATTAACCCAAACATATACAGTCAATTAATATTTGATAAAGGAGCCTTGGATATACCATGGGGAGATGACAGCCTCTTCAGCAACTGCTGTTGGCAAAACTGGACAGCTACATGTGAGAGAATGAAACTGGACTACTGTCTAACCCCATACACAAAGGTAAACTCAAGGTGGATCAAAGACCTGAATGTAAGTCATGAAACCATAAAACTCTTAGAAAAAAACATAGGCAAAAATCTCTTGGACATAAACATGAGCAACTTCTTCATGAACATATCTCCCCGGGCAAGGGAAACAAAAGCAAAAATGAACAAGTGGGACTATATCAAGCTGAAAAGCTTCTGTACAGCAAAGGACACCATCAGTAGAACAAAAAGACATCCTACAGTATGGGAGAATATATTCATAAAAAACGTATCTGATAAAGGGTTGACATCCAAAATATATAAAGAACTCATGCACCTTAACAAACAGAAAGCAAATAATCCAATTAAGAAATGGGCAGAGGACATGAATAGACACTTCTCTAAAGAAGAAATTCAGATGGCCAACAGGCAGATGAAAAGATGCTCCACATCGCTAATCATCAGAGAAATGCTGATTAAAACCACAATGAGGCATCACCTCACACCAGTGAGAATGGCCAACATCCAAAACACAAACAACAACAAATGTTGGCGTGGATGTGGAGAAAAGGGAACCCTCCTCCACTGCTGGTGGGAATGCAAATTAGTTCAACCATTGTGGAAAGCAGTATGGAGGTTCCTCAAAAAAACTCAAAATTGAAATACCATTTGACCCGGGAATTCCACTCCTAGGAATTTACCCTAAGAATGCAGCAGCCCAGTTTGAAAAAGACAGATGCACCCCTATGTTTATCGCAGCACTATTTACAATAGCCAAGAAATGGAAGCAACCTAAGTGTCCATCAGTAGATGAATGGATAAAGAAGATGTGGTACATATACACAATGGAATATTATTCAGCCATAAGGAGAAAACAAATCCTACCATTTGCAACAACATGGATGGAGCTAGAGGGTATTATGCTCAGTGAAATAAGCCAGGCAGAGAAAGACAAGTATCAAATGATTTCACTCATCTATGGAGTATAAGAACAAAGAAAAAAACTGAAGGAACAAAACAGCAGCAGACTCACAGAACCCAAGAACGAACTAACAGTTACCAAAGGGAAAGGGACTGGGGAAGATGGGTGGGAAGGGAAGGATAAGAGGGAAAAAGGGGCATTACGATTAGCAGATGTAATGTTGGGGGGGGCATGGGGAGGGCTGTACAACTCAGAGAAGACAAGTAGTGATTCTATAGCATCTCACTATGCTGATGGACAGTGACTGTAATGAGGTTGGTGGGGGGGACCTGATGTAGGGGGTAGTTTAAAAACCATAATATTGCACGTGTAATTATAGAATAATGATACCAAAATAAATTATTTTTAAAAAGTAAATAAATAAATAATGCACTTTGTCAGTTAAGTGGCAGTATTTTAAGTGTTTAAGTGGCTGGCTGTGTTCATTAATTTAGTTCGTACATAAAATAATGGTGTATCTTCAAAATTCATGAGTCTTAGATTTGATTAAACATTATCATTTTAGCTATATTAACTCATGTAAGTCTCATGTAATTCATAACTTCCCTACAAAGTAGCTGCTATAGTTGTGCCACCTTACAGATAAAACTGAAACAGGTTAAATAATTTCTCAATCACATAGGCACTAAAATTAAAATTACCTTTAATACACATTACAGTATTTAATTAGCAAAATTACTGTTTAACCAACATTATACTTTAATCTTTTTTTAACTATTTTGGTGATCTCAGTATGAAAAGAAAATTAAGGTTTTCCTTTAAACAATGCTATAAGCCTTCCTAAACATACAAATATAGCACATAGCAGAGCACATAAAAAGCAATCAATACAGAATATATACCTGTTTAACCAAGCTTGCTTATCATAGCAAATTTCTAGACACTAGAGTAAGGCCATTTCTTATTAAAAAAGAAACATATAACTCAAAATGCATATTCCTTCCCTGACCAAACTTTCTTTAAGTACAACGTTTAAGACAACAATCTCACAATGTCATTCACCTTATCAACAAACTCAAAATGACCATCTCAACAGATGTGGAAAAAAAGCATATGACAAAATGTAACATCCAACCATGGTTAAAAAAATATTTCTCAGAAAACAAAGAATAAAAGAGAACTTCCCCAACCTGGTAAAAGATATCCTCAGATAACTTATAACTAGTATCATACTTAATAACTGTTTTTTCTCTAAGACTTAGAACGAGTAAGGGGCATAGGTTATCACTACTCCTATTCAATATCATACTGGAGGTCCCAGACAGTACTATAAAGTCAGGAAAAGGAAAAAAAACTAAAAAATTGAGAGAAGAAATAAAACCATCTTTACTCTCTGCTGACATGATAGATAAAAATTATCGCAAAGAATTTTCAAAAAAAGCTACTATGTTTAATACATAAATTTAGCAAGGGCACAGGATAAAAAGTCGCCATACAGAAGTCAATCCTATTTCTGCACACTAGTAATGAACAATTAGAAATTTTTTAAAACAGTAGTATTTAAGCAGCAGACTCACAGACTCCAAGAAGGGACTAGTGGTTACCAAAGGGGAAAGGTGTAGGAGGGTGGGTCAGGAGGGAGGGAGATGGGGATTGAGGGGTATTACGTTTAGTACACATGGTGTGGGGGGTCCCGGGGAAAACAGTGTAGCACAGAGAAGGCAAACAGTGAATCTGTGGCATCTTACTACACTGAAGGACAGTTACTGCACTGGGGTATGGATGGGGACTTGATAATATGGGTAAATGTAGTGACCACATTGTTTCTTCATGTGAAACCTTCATAAGAGTGTATATCAATAATACCTTAATAAAAAATTTTTTAAAAACAGTACTATTTACTATAGCACCAAAAATAAGTAATTAATTTGGGATAAATGTAACAATATACATGCAAAATTTGTTTTCTAAGGACTACAATGACAGGAGAAATAAAGATGACCCAAATAAATATGGACAAATAGTCTTTAAGATTATAAAGACTCAATATTGTCAAAATATCAATTTGCTGCTGACAAAGAATGAGTAGAAGATTCACACTACTTGATTTCAAGACTGACTATAAACCTACAGTGTGGTATGGGTAAAGAATACATACACAGATCAAAGGAACAAAACAAAGTCCAACACAGATCCACACATATATGGTCAACTGATTTTCAGTCAAGGGAATTCAATGGAAAATACAGTCTTTTCCACAGATGGTTCTTGAGCAATCAATGATTTGGGGGATGGGGAGGAAACGAAACTTGACCCATACCTCAAACCATGTATAAAAATTAATTCTAAATAGATCATAGACTTAAGCTACAACAAAAACATTAGCCAAAAAAGAAAAAAAAATGATATACTGGACTCCAGTTAATATCTATTATATGTACAACAGCTTGTGCCTAATGGATGGATTTTTTTTTAATTTTAAGATATGACTCTATACTCTAGAAGCTTTATATGTGGAGAAGGAATATAAAGTAAATGAAAAATTCAAAATAGAGACAGTTTTCCATATGCTACTTCATGAAGCCAATCTATTGATAAGACCCAAAAAATTTCATCCATAGCTATCAAAAGTCTATGAATAATCAAATTTTCAGGGTATTTCTGTTTCATCTGCCAAGAGATTACATTTATACACACTGCCACTGATTACTATTAAATTCCTTACATTTTTGAAGGAAAGTAATACCAAAAGAATCTCATGCTCAAAAATATCTCCACAATATATTCTACACACAGTAAATCAACTTGGTCATAAACTTGTCTCTGAGAGAAGAAAGACCCTGAATGCAGCAAACCTATCACACATTCACACATTAATCTTACCAAGGAAAGAAAAAGTAAAGGGAGAGTTTATGAATTGTTTAACTAAAGAACACTTTCGTACTAGGAAGCACTTCAAGGTAAGGCAAAATGAAGTATAGTTTCTCAGTCCTTAGATTAATAAAGGGAATTAAGAAGCCAATTATGTACCTTGGAAAAGAAGTGGTAGAAAATACACAGATGACAAAATTACTAACATTTTAAAAAATTAAATTTATCATTTATTTAAATTACATTAAAACAATTTTTATTATAAAAAGAGTAAGGGGGCTCAAGAACATAATTTAGTCTGTGTTTACAATCTTATCAAAGGTCTTGATAACGACTGGTTTGTCACTGAAAATCCAATCACCAAATGTCTCTGCTGGGAAGTCAAGATTAGTTTTTCTGAGGATGATAAACCTTGATCAAATCCTGGTAAATTAAATCACCTCAACATAGGGAAATTCAGTCTCCCTAATTCAGCCTGATGCTTACCTGTGGAGTTTATTCCACTCTGCAGAGGTAAAAGAAAAACCACAGGGAAGAACCTAAATATCACCCTCAAATTTCTATCCTCAAATAACCTTATCTTTCTTCTCTGTCATTCTACATACCTTTTGGACTCCTCTATTTGTGAGAACCATCAGAACTCAAACACATAAATAAATACAAACCTCCTTTCTGTACATCCACAAAAAAAGTGAAGCCTAGTACCACTAAAAATTTCTTTTTAAAGCAAGGTATAGAGATAATATAGAAAATAAACCCATTTTTGTAAAACTATAACGATATACATAGTTGTCTGTATCAAAAAGATTTAAAAGTATAAATACCAGATACATATTCAGAATGACTACAGTTTTAAGCTTCTTCCACTAGTAACTATTTGTATTGTCTAGGAATTTTTTAACAATGAGCATGTATTCTAGTGGGTTTTATTAAATAAGAATTTTAAATCTTTTATTTTTTTTAGTAATTACTTTTTTTATGAAACTGGTAAGCCATGATTCTGTTATCTTCTTATAAACCTTTCATCCAATTTTTAATGAATTCTGTTGAGTATCCTGTTGATAAAGAGGAAAAAAGGAAAGCTACTAATGATATGTCTATTATTTAAAAGAGAAATATTTCAGAAAAAAAATTTAAGGTGAATTCTTCATTTCTGTTCTTCTGAGTAGACCTATGTTATTAGATGATTTTGCTCTTAATCCAAACAATGGACAGTGGGATTTTACTATGTATCTATGTGATTGTAATTCACAAAAAGCGTAATTTATTTTGCCTAAGGAAAGGAAAAATATAAATACAAACAAGTTGGTTTTTCATATTTACTTTAGGAAAATAACAACTATAAACTTATTTCATCTACCAAAACATTAAAGCAACTCCTATTATTTAAAATTCTTCTATTTGTAAAAATATAGGTTCCGAGTTAATCAGAATATTTTTTTAATTTCTAGACACTTGCTAAATTAGGCATCAATGTTTATATTAATAAATGAAGAAAATAAACATGGGTCTTACACATATCCCACGAAAATCCTTAATAATTACTAGTCCTTTTTTAGAGGCAAAAAATAAAGACAACAGGATAAATGTCAGCAAACTGTAGTTATAACTTTTTATTATCACATTTTAGAAAAATGTATTTTTCTAGAGGTTGAAACTATAAAGTCATCTAAATTTTTACTAATAATGACTTTTAAATATCTGATGTTAACTGCATTAGTAACCTGGGCAACTAGAACACTGCTCTACCTGTAGACTGTGTGTGCGTGTTAACACAGGCAGTATCTGATCACTCCTAATGCTGATAATATATCTGAAAGATATTTTTATAGAGTAAACAATTTAAACAATAATTTTCAGAAGGACAGCACATGTTCCTTTGCTCAACTTTCACAATAAACATAATCCACATTTAGAATATTCTTATTTATATTAATTTTTTGGATATTCCTTTGCATAAAACCAGCTATTTAGGAACCCTGAGCAAGGAACCTTACATTTATTACATATGACCAACAAATTTTGTTTTTGTTTTTGTTTTTTTGCTTTACAGGCAAAAACTACATTTCCACAAATAAAATGAGTGTTGGGTTAGTTAACTTGAGCTAGTGGTTAAATCACGATGCTATAAGGCTAAATGACCACTTGATCATTGATCCCACCAATTAACTTTATCTACTGCAGTGTCACAGACAGCATCAAAACCCCTGATGGTCAGTTCCTGGGTCACAAGGACAGCCAGCCAAACGTGCAGCTGGGCAGCACAAAACCACTATCGCAATGTTCTCTTTATCAACTTTACTACAAATCACAAAAGAGCTGTCATCTGGGAAAAGAACAACAGCACACCCAGTGGATCCTAAAACATGATAATCTAAGAAGCAAAAGTGTAAAATCTATTTTTAAGATGCTAAATTGAAGAAATATTTTAAAATCTAAATCCATTTCTATTCATCAGTGTTTATACTCTGAATTTTAAAATGTCACCACATTAAATTGAGTCCCATTGCTAAGACATAATTGTAGCAGTAACATCCTTCTTTATTTCAACTTAAAGAAATGTTTAAAATATATAAAAAGATGACAATCCCTTTAACCCCTCAGCTTTACTCAGTGACCCCTTTAACCTCTCTCAGCTTTATTAATCTAAGAGGAACATACCTTCAAATTACAATAACAACTATCTTCCAGGGAAAGACAAAATGGTTTTTGGTTTGTTTCTTTAATTACTAGTCATAACTGCAACCAATCACTTTTCCACTGTGAATTTCCCATCTGACTTATTCCATAATACCTGTGTGAAGTCATGGAATTACCACATGAGTCCTTCAGATTTGCCTCTCCTAAAAATAGTTAATTCCCTGAGAACAGAGAGATTCCTCCAGTCCTTCCCATCTGCAGTCCATTACAAAGTATAAACTGACACACTACATGGTATTATTTACTCACAGAGCAGCTTCTTTTACTTACTATGAAATTCTGTAGACAGTTAAGTGTGTATCATCAACCCTGATACAGTGCCAGCCTATAAGACTTTTGAATACATTTAGTGAAAAAATGAGCTACTGAACCTTTGATTCTCTCCTACCCAACTCATAGCAGCAAAGCACCCTACAAATATGGACAGTTGTACTCTTTATATCTTTTTAACCTTTTTGCATATTTTTAATCTTTAATCCAAGACACATTCTTTCTTTTCCTAATGGCCATACTTTGAACTGCCTGCCTCTTTGGAGGAAAAAGCCTTGGATTATGTCTGGTTCATTCTCCAATACAAATATTCCCTACAAGACAATACAAAGGTCAGTATATGTATAATCGAGTAAACTCTCAGAATACCATCCTTGATTAAACATACGTTCCTTACAAAATTTATGTACCTATGAATTTTAACACTTTTTTTTTTAGTTTGCACTAAGACTTGAGAATGCTTCCCAATATAGCTGACGTTAAGAAGGATGCCTAGAGGGATGAAGGTGAGAACAGAAAAAAAAAAAAAAGATCGTAGGGAAGGAACAATTTAACATACTTATTCCATTTCCACCTTTATCCCAAGAAAATTTAAATGGGAAGGAAAAAACGGAGGTAGAACCTGTGACTCAGAATAAGCCATAAAGAAAATATGCTGAATTTGCAAATTCTGCATTTAAATCTCTCCTTTGAATTATTTTTAAAGGATTTTTTTTTAATCCACGGAAATCTTTTGCTTCATCCAGGCACAGCTGGATCTCATCTCACCACTCTCCCCCGCTCCACACACATACACACAGCCCTACCAGTATGAGTCCCTGTGCTAAACCACCACCACGGGAAAAATTAAACCAGGAGGATCGCTTCCTAATTTTCTCTGAAAAAAATAGTCACAATTCTTTTTCCCACGGGAAAATTACCTATTCTAATGGGCCTGGGAGCGAGGGGATTGGGGGAACAGCTTATCATGCGGTTTCTTATTCTCCATAGATAGGAAAATGGCAATAACTTCCGACAAGAGACAGCTGCTCTTCTAGTTTATCCCCGTTAAGAATCTAAAATCCAAACAAGCAAAAAGCAAGTCTCTTGAGGTATTCACACGAATAGAAAACAGAGGCACTTTACTAGCAACACAACCCCTTAAAAATCCTCCAGACGTCGGGTGGGGGTGGGGTGGGGGTGGGGTGGTAACCTATCAATCCCCACACCCGTGCCAAATGGGGGAGCAGGATTCTGTCAAATACAAAATGCCACTCCGCCTTCTCCGCCATCCCGAACTGACCGGCACCGAGTGAGGGGGCGCCGAGCGCAGGAAAGGCGAGAGGCGGGGACAACACACTGCACCGAGGGCAAACTCATGGCTTTTAAAAACGCTCTAAAGCTACAATTTCCTCCAGCTGGAGGATTCTCAACCACTGACCAACCCCAGCTCCCACGCTGCTTCCCCCCGCCCCACCGGGGGCTCAGCGGGGCCGCGGCCTCTGCCCAGCGCGCCCGACGCCCCCTCCGCCCCCAGGCTTGCGGCCCCGGCCGGGGATCCCCACGCGCTGCTCCGCACGCGGAGGCCCCGGGCGCCCAGGCCGGGAGGGGCGTCGCACCTGGATGTAGTTGTTCTCGCAGTAATCTGCCACCCGTTCCAGATTCGTGTAACTGTCGAAGAGGGCCCGGCGGCCCCCCGGGATTTCCTCCTCCAGCAGCATCTGCAGCTCCGCCATCTTCACATCCTCCTCCTCCTGGTGCAGACCGAGGAGGTAGCGGCGGCAGCAGCGCCAAGGAAACCCAAGGCTGGGAGAGAGGAGCGGCAGCGACCGCGCCGCGGCAACTCGGGAGGAGCGAGAAACCCCGCGCGCACGACAGGGGAGGGGGCAAGCAGGAACGGGGGCGGGGCGCGAGCCGGCGGACTCCGAGGTCGGTCACCGCGGCGACGGCCGGAGGGGCGCGCGCACGCGCGCTCCCCTCCCTCCGCCCCCGGGCGCCCGAAAAAGATTCCCACCCTCGGCCGCGCCGCCCGCCCCTCCCCCACTGGCGGCGTTTCCTAGCGACGGCGGGTGTGGAGCCGGGATGCGCGCGGGAGGCAGGCGCGCGGTTAACCCTTCGGCCCCCGCCGGCTGCGCCGCCCGGGAAGTCCCCCGGCCGGCCTTTGTTAGTCTGGCGTGAGAGCGCTACCCATTGCCGCCGTGTTCCCGCTGTCGCCGTCCGCGACTTTCCTCCGCCTTATTCTCAACCTGGGGCCGAACCCCTTGGCCGTTGGCCTAAGTGGTAACAGCAACCCACAAAACTTCCATGCAGCTTTAAGTGCCCACTTTTCATTTTTCTCATTTGACCTCGTCCATCCTTTCTGGTCAAGATAGGTAAATTTCAGTTTTCTAGTCCCAAATTTCCTGCACTCTGGCTTTTTTGCACTTATTTGCCCACGAAAGCCCTTTCCCCTCGCCCAGGTTATTCTCTGTTCTGTTCTCATTTGTCCGTCCCCGGGTCCTCAGCTTTTCGTGCTTGCCTTCTCTCTGATTTGCTTCCTCACTCACAACCTTTCTGTCATTTCTCTGGTTCAGTCAACTTCATTGTCTTTTTTTCGTGGAATCACAAAAGTTTCGAAAATGGTTTTGCTGGTACTAATTTCCTTCTTCACCAGGCTGTTACGTTAAAATAGAATGTTAAATGCTACCAAAATTCAAGGTGGATCATTTTGATCTTGCAGTTATTATTCTGTTCTTTTCCCCAGATTTTGTATTTTCCCCCTGAATCTGACTATTCCACACAATGTAATCTTAAGCTAAAATTCCTGACAACTGCTGGGATACTATAATTCTGCAACCTTTATTTGTACTCTTGAAAGTTAAGGTTAACATTGGTTGTGTAGAACAAGAAAAAATCCTTGTTCTTTTGTCATCTCTTGGCCCTCCTACGGTGATTTCGTCACCCTACCCCCACCCCACTAGGTAAAATGGAAGTTCCACGGCCAAGATCCTTGCCTGACCCTAGTCTACCTGCCCAACCCTAGTGTACTTGCCCATTGCACACGTGCAATGCTCGCAGGCACATGCTTGCACACGTGTTGGCCATCAGCTATTATTGACTCCCTATGAAGTGCTCTGCCCAATGCTCTGTGGCTGCCAGGCAGCAAAGAGGCCTGGAGGCAGATGGACTTGCTGCATGCAGACCTTCCCTGAGACAGATGTGATTCTAGCATTCGACCTGCCATCAGGAAAATAAAACTTGGTGTAAGACCTTTTACTCCCAAAACGCTCTTTTATTACTCGGTCTCAACAAATCCAGAATGAACTAGCCAGGGGGCTGAAAAACCTTAGGCGGAGCACCCCCTTCTGTTTTTTCTAGATGAGGAGGAAACTATATTACACTTTCTCAAAAAAACATTTAATGTGCTATCACACATTTGTGGAACAATCGCGGACGTTACTATATTGGTTTCATAATACACACATTAATACATTGTTGTGAGTTTTCACTGTAGAACCCAAATTAAAGGATACCGAAAATGATGGTCCAGTCCAACTAGTTTTATTGTCAACCACTTTAAACATCTTCTGTATAAATAGTTCTTAAGTGTAACCTTCAGCTTGTTAAAAATGAGAGCTGCAGGGTCACACTGTACAGATTCATCAGCCTGCAGTAGTGATGGAATAAGATAGTTATTTAAATGGCACAGAAACTTGTTTCAGGGAATAAGACACATCTAATCAAATGAATAAAGCCAAGCAAACTTTCACACTAAACTTCAATAGATCAAAAGGCTAATGTTAAACTGGGAGTAAAGGTAGAGAATCTTCCCCCTTTACACTTACTCCCACCTAGCTTTCTTTCAAATACCGCTTTGCAATTAGCCCAATAAACAACTCTCCCTGAGACATGATTCATTCCTTATCCTAGAAATCACTGTATGAACATTCTAGTACTTTATCAAATCTGAAAAATCAAAGGGTTAAACTCAAGTCGATTTTTTTCGCAAACTTCGTGGTGGATTGCAATCACTTGAAGGGCTTGTTAAAACACAGGGTTGCTAGCTCACACCAAGTTCCTGATTCAGTTGGTCTGCCCCAATTTAGTATGTCTAACAAGTTCCTAGGTGATGTTGATGAAACTGCCCTTCTGGTTATGAAGGTCTATGATTCCAATTTCTGGCAGCTGGGAATCTTCACCAAGAGAAGGGCTTTTAACAGCAAAACCTAAGGATCCAAGGACATAGATATTCACTTCTGACACCAACAAGATAATTTAAGCAAGGAGGAAGACAATTAGAAGATTTATAAAGTACATGGATCATGTATACATATATATATTATCTGAGTGGTGGGGTTATAGGTTTTTCTGGCTTTGATCACCTCAATTTTTCTAAAATGAACATGGATTATTTTCCTGAGTCCAGTGAAACTATTATCTCCCAAAATCAGAGACCTCATTTTACAGGCATACCTCATTTTACTGTGCTTTGCTTTTATTGTACTTCACAGATACATTGTTTTTTTCACTAACTGAAGGTTTATGGCAACACTGTGTCAAGCAAGTCTATTATTGGTAATATTTTTCCAAGAGCATTTGCTCACTTTGTGTCACATTTTGGTAATTCTTGCATCATTTCAGTTTTTCATTTGTATTATATTTGTTATGGTGATCTGTGATCAGTGATTTTGACTATCTGAAATCTCAGATGGTTAGTATTTTTTAGTATTAAGTATTCTTATATTAAGGTATTACATTGTTGTTTTAGACATAATTTAGTACATAATACTATTGCACACTTAAGAGACTACAGAATAGCATAAATATAACTTTTATATGTAGTGGGAAACCAAGTAATTCATTTGACATGTTTTCTTGCAATATTCAGTTTATTGCAGTGGTCTGGAACGGACCTCAATATGCCTATATTAATGCAGCCCAAATGACTTTTTTTTTAAGCAATTTTTTAATCAGCTTGATTACAAATAAGCTTTAAACACCCCTAGATTTTTATTTTAACCCAGTCATGCCAACTACAGTATATATTTTTAAATCTAATTGCAGTTATTTATATTTATTTCCAATAAATTATACTTGGCCTTTGTCCCAAATTTGAATCCTCATTACCATCTCTTGAAATAAAGAATCTTGTTTCACATCATCTACAGATTTGATAAGCAAGACTTTGGGGTTCATTTTAATTAGAATGTTCAACAAGTCAAGGCCAACAAGAGAAACTGATGGCTTACCTGTTAGACCTCACATTGTTGAGAGCCAAATATTAATATACAGTAATCTTCCCTTGGGATATGTTCCAAGACCCCCAGTAGATGCTAAAACCACAGATAGTACCAAACTTTATATACACTATGTTTTTTCCTATACATACATACCTATGATAAAATTTAAAGTATAAATTAGACATAGTAAGAGATTAATAAAAAAAATAGAAAAATTGTAACAATATAGTGTAACAAAGATTATGTGAATGTGGTCTCTCTCAAAATATCTCATTGTACTGTACTCACTCTTGTGATGCAATGATAAAATGTCTGCATAATGAGATGAAGTAAGGTGAATAACATGGACATTGTGACTTAGGGTTAGGCCTCTACTACATGTCAGAAGGAGGATCATCTGCCTCTGGACTATGGTTGACTGCAGGTAACTGAAACCACAGATCAGGTGGTACTACTGTACTTTCAATTTGGCCAGTTGTGCCTTAAAGAACTCACACTTACCCAGTATTTCATCATAGTCACAAGTCTGTGGACAAAGTGTCAACTTCTGCTGAAATGAAGATGCACAATGTAGAATTCCCCTGAGTACAATCATCCCAATAACTCTATCCTTAAATGAGGAAATTAGGTAAAGAACGTAATACAAAGCCTGATAGTATGGGCTCTAAAGAAATAATAAAATGCTGTTTAACTGAACTGTTTATATTGCTTTTTTTACAACCTTTAGGAAGCATACCTACCCATTCACTCTAGACTTGCCCTCAGATTCTTCATGCACATCAACATACTAAATTAATCTTAAAAAGTTCTCAGTATTAACTCTTTGCCCCCAAATTTTCTCTTATTAAATGACATAAACCTGTCAGCTTCAGCATCTTTAACATTATTGTTAGTTACTATTTAATGTAACTATTTTCTCATACATTTTTAAATTTATTAGAGAAGAAATAGCATCTATGGCACCTAAAGATCTTTGTATGTTGACAAAACAGCAACTACACTTGACCATGGTGAGCATTTAGTAACGTACCTGCTGATTTACAATGCAGTATACATGAAATCAACATAATATTGTGTATCAACTACCTTTCAATTAAAAATTGTTTTAATAAACTTAAAGAGAGTAGTAATACCAGCTTTTTTTTATTAAGGTATCATTGATATACACTCTTATGAAGGTTTCACATGAAAAACAATGTGGTTACTACATTCACCCATATTATCAAGTCCCCCCATAATACCAGCTTTTTCATATCCACACAGTGGCAGTTAGTATAGTATCTATCTCTTTTCCTGGTTGTACATCAAGTACTTGGAAACTTAAATGTCTTCTTTCTCCATGAAGATACTTTAGACTGTTTTCCTTCATTTACCTTGAGAATTTCAAAACTAGTTTTCTGGCTGCTGTGTGATTTTTATCAGGCAAAACCAACTGGATATATATGTATATTATTCTTATATATATAATATATACTTCAATGAATAAATACATATACGAATACATATATTTCAATGGACTTTAAAAGAACTGCTTTTGTACAGTTAAGCTCCCTGTTGAAGATATTACACAGTACTCAAGAGAAATGCAAGCAGAGTTTTTTATTCTAACAACTAACAATAACATGGTTAAAGTTCCCACTCCTCACTAAACAAGAAAATTAATTATCAGTAATTAATATTTTCATAATGTTTATACACATTTATTGGTTTTAATCATATTTAAGACAATATCAAAAAGCAATATAATTTGAATATATTAAAGTTTTGAAATAAACTTCCTGTATGTGATCAAAAGATAAATGGCTAGAAGCTGAGCTTTATGTTTTTAAGCAAGTGTTATCATCTGAAACTTTAGCTTCAGTTTTAGTGATATAAACTCTGATCTCAATTTTAGGGATATTTATTTCATGGTTAAAAATGTACCAAACTTTTTTTTTTAGCTTTACTGCACAACAGAACATTTTATGCCTCGTAAGACATATGAATACACATAAATAAGTTAAAAATTATTGGAAAAAATACACATCTTCCAAAATTAGTTTGTAAAAAAAAAAAACAACCCTATTTTCAGGAAATCAATTGGTATAGAGCCCCAATTCTCATACATTTTGTTTCATTTACATTGAAAATCATAATTTTTGCTATTTATTATGGAAATTACATATATACAGGATGAGAATAATATAATACACAAATACCCAATTAATTAGATATAATAAATTTTACCTTATCTTCTCATATTATTCATATGCAAGAATTTTAAGCATATATAACATGACATTTAACTCCTAAATACATTAGTATATGTATATTTCTAAAAATTAATGACATTTTGCTACATTACTATGATATTGTTAGCACATCCAACAAAATCAACACTAACCACCTCATACTATCCAATACCCAATAAAAAACATTTTTCAAGAAGAAATTACTCTTAGAGGAAATACCATACACCCAAGATACAACCTGAAGGGATTACAGCTAAATATTTAGTAATCTACAATACTTCCTGTGAGAGACAACAAAATAGCTCCCTTCCTTGGTGAAGACAGAAAGGAGGAGAAAAGAATTTTTTTCATTAAACCATGAGTGGATAATATAAACCTGAAATTACTCATGATATAAAAAAAATTATTCATGATAATGTATCTCTGAATATAGATATAACAATGGGGTGGACAATTTATCTTGAAAGGCATGTTTAATACAAATTCTTCAATTGTTCAGTTCTTACTAAAATTGGCTTTACATATCCCTCAGAACCAAAAAACAGTAAATTTCATAGCTAAAGCACACATCAGTTTCCTCATTGCAAACCAATTACCAGTTTACAAAAATTGAATTGCTAAAATTAGCTACTTTTGTTTTAAATTTTGTTAGATTTAATAAAACTTCAAGACTTAAAATGTATCAAATGGTTTTTATTGCTGAAAACTATGCAGACCTTCATTTAATAACATCAGTTGCTAAGAGTCTGAAATGTACCAGTTTTCCTGATTGTGCATTAGTATCATCAGAACCTGTGTGCTAAATATTAACTAATCTATAGCATGTATGAGGTCCAAAGTTTGCTAATATTTATTTGCAATAATCTGTTTCTTGTCAGTGTCAGTAATATCGCAAGCAAAAAGGTTATACTTTGACAAAATTGCTAACTAAACACCATGGTACATGGTAATAGTCTCACTTGGGTAGTACAAGGTTGATGAGAATAACGGTATTTTGACCACAGATAACTGTGTTCATGAAACAGAATGTAGAACAGGTTAGCAGCAAAAAAATTATTGATTCTTTGTCAAAGCAATTTTATGTACCCTCTTGGAAAGAAAGGAGCAGAACACAATAATTCTGGTATCTTTAAATGGCAGGGAACACTGTGTTTAATTATGCTTAAAATACATCAGTAGGATTTTTTCCTCCTCCACAGGAATTAACAATATATTTCTCACAGATTTCTGCTAACTACTTCAATTATCTACATGTCTGCACATATAAATAAATGAATGACTCATATCACTGAAAAATTTCATAGGATTCTATGATGATATTTCAGGGAAAAATGCCATTTTATCTTTCAGAAGAAAAGTCATTGGCAATTATGATTAAAACACAGGAAAGTGAAGAGTTGCATCAGTGAAATGGGGGTTTAAGATGAGATTTTTAATGTCCTAGAACACTTCTGCAACTCTACTAAATATGTGCACTATGAAATCACATTATTTTAAGTTTGGCATCTATTTATTGCCTATTATGTAAATAATTTTAAGACATCGTAAAGAAATTTAAACCACTTAATGATAAATCACAAATAAAATATTTAAGGGTATTTGGAAGGACAACCAGTAAGTAAGTGTAGTTCTCAAAAACCACTGAGTCACAGCCATGCAGGATCAGATGTGTCCAGGGCCAGCTTCACGGGCTGTAACAGGCGCAGTCCCACAGAACTGCTGCTGCTCAGGAAAGCCCTGTGCTTGGGGATTAATGCTTTGAGGGCACTGTAGTGAAATTCTTAAAAATTTTATTTCTGAACTTGTGTTTTATAAGTGAAGTCTAATAGGACTGTGGAGCATGCATTAGGGGCTTGCAGCCTAATTCCTTGTCTCCCTACATGGTTCTTAGTGATCAGCTCCCTGCTCCCTGGGCCCCTCCTTGCCTCCCTTTCCCCATCCATGCTGATGACATTGCAGCTTCTCTTTTCAGAGCAGCAATAGAACTGCATTAGGGAGGCCACTTTCTGCCATGGTCACCCTGCAGTGGGGAGGCTGAGGTCCCGCAAGTGGTTTGCTCTGTAGCATCTTGAGGCAGGGCAATAAGCAGTCATCCCTGCCTTGGGCTGGGCACACTACAGCATGTTCACTAGGTGACTGCGCAGGGCTCTCTTGCCACTCCTGATCCAGGTAAGTAATGTGTCCTAGCTTGGAGATTTTAATCTCTTGGGGGTCACTCACACACCACAGGCTGAAAGAAGAGGCCCATGAAAGGGGAAATCAAGTCATTCACGTTTTTGTATTGGGCCCCACAAATAATGTAATTGGGCATGACTACCTCTTACAATAAAAATAAACTCAGAAACCTTTACAAACATCATAGAATGGATTGTGGGATACCTCTTTTCAAATGTTTTCTTTTTAGGAAACTATTATCCTTAGTTATTAATAGCACATATACTAATTTAGCCAGTTCTTTTTTGCTGAGGGGGCCTTTTAAAAAAATTCTTCGTTTAGAGAGTAACAAGAAATCATATTCTGAACATGTAAAAAAAATTCTATTAGCCTGAGAAAATTCCCATACAAAATAACCTCTTTCAGCTTAAATTTCCCCATTATATAAAGAAACTGGATTAGAAAATATCCATGGATTTTCTTAAATGTAACAGTATTACAAAGTCTATTTAAAGATGAATCTGAATCAACACAAATTAACAGATCATACTTATGACTTCAAGATAGGTAATTAACTGTCTTCAGGGATTCTTAAATAACACAAATATTAATTTTTTAAAAATGAACCACAGAGAAACCAAAATGTAAAACTCAAACCAGTATAGCTCTTTACCAAGTATCTCAAAATTTCAGACACCTACGTTAAAAGTTAGGTAAAGGTCATAATTACTATTACCAAAAGGTACCAGTAACTACTCCCTACTCCATTGTTTTAATCAATTCATATTTTCAGAATTGAGGATGAGAGTTCCTTCCTCCTAAACTTTGGGGCTCCACAGTCCTACTATTCTTCTCCTGGATCCTGACATGCAAAATAGAGCTTGATAGACAGGGTATCTGAAGTGAAGAGGTAAGTGGAAGGGAAGTCTGATAATGGTATTTCTATAGCATGGCTGGATTAGAGTTCAGGCTAGAAGGAGCCTCTGGGGTGTCTCTGTGCACGCATGCCTGGCCACTGTAGAGGAGCCTCCTGTGGGTCTCAGTCGTTCTTTGGTATCAACTATGATTAGATTTAGAGGATCCAAGGGAGGCTGTCTCAGTTTGGGGGCTAACCAAGAGATTTGGTCCAGAATTTCCCAAGCTTGTTTGAACAGACTCATCGTTCTACTTCAATCCAAAATTTCATCTTGGGTTTGAAATCAGATCAGTCGCTGATCATAGAAAGACCAAGATATCATTTATCTTTGGTGGGATCATTGTGCTACAGAACTGTCCTATTGCTTGACTGGCATGTTTCAAAAACTGTGTAATGCCACAAAACTGTGTAATGGTGCCACAGGGCACCATGCAGATAGTAAGATACCATAGCACCCAATTCTTGTCATTAAATCCTGTACTGGGAAAGATGAAAACCTCAAAGAGATAGACATAAAATTTATACACACATTAAGAAAGGTTGTCATGACAACTTTGCTTGAAGATATGTATTTTTAAATCTAAGTAAATTTAACATTCAAAACACATTTGCATCTCCCTCAAAGGTTCTGTATCAAGAATATTTTTTTAAATTTCCAATTCCTTCTGAATCTACACTTACTTGAAAGCTTAACAAAATCCTATAACTAAAACGACAGCATAGTCTTAAGCACATATTTTCCGAAGGTATGAGAAAAATCCAAAGTGAAAGTCCACTGCACTGCTCCCAGAAGCCCTAGACTGCTTCTTCTTCTAAATTTTTAAATTGTGGGCAGGCTATGCAATACAATCTCTACAATCCTTTTAAGCTCGAAAAATCAATTCTCTATTAGCTGATGACCTTGTAACACAAGCAACAAATCATGAAAGTTGAACACACCTAATGATGCTGTATAATGAAGCAATGATTCATATAAATAACTATAATATTGTTCCTTAACCTAGTCTAACCACTTCTTAGCTTTGTTTCTTCTCACTGTGAAAGTTCTCCAGTACTCCCATTTAGCATCAATGCTAACAGTCCTTGATAAGATACCTAGTTTCTCTTGCTCATACACTAAAAACAGCAAAAATAATGGTTTGGCTCTGAACTGTTACTTGTGCTTCCTCCCCCACTACAGCCTGTAACTGAAGCCTGTGTTCTTTGTCATGTAGTCATCTCCTGAGTTCCTTCCTGTGTTCCTTTTACCACTAACCTGAAGGGGCCTTGAGCAGCTTCTAAACCCAGGACCTAGAGAGCTCTGACTCCTAGGTTAAACTATGGGACATGAGACTTTGCAGTACTCCCTCCAAGGATAAAACACAGAAGGGAGAGAACAGACATCATGTCTGTTTTCTTCACTGCTATATCTTTTTTTTAAGGTATTATTGATATAGACTCTTATGAAAGTTTCACATGAAAAAACAATGTGATTACTACATTTACCCATATTACCAAGTCCCCACTCATACCCCAATACAGTCACTGTCCATCAGTGTAGTAAGATGACACAGATGCACTGTTTGCCTTCTCTGTGCGACACTGTTATCCCCCTGATCCCCCACACCATGTGTACCAAACATAATACCCCTCAATTCCCTTCTCCCACCCTCCCCATCCACCCTCCCACACCCCTCCCCTTTGGTAACCACTAGTTCCTTCTTTGAGTCTCTGAGTCTGCTGCTATTTTGTTCCTTCAGTTTTGCTTCGTTGTTATACTCCACAAATGAGGGAAATCATTTGGCACATATCTTTCACCGCCTGCCTTATATCAATGAGCATAATATCCTCCAGCTCCACCCATGTTGTTGCAAATGGCAGGATTTGTTTCCTTATGGCTGAATAGTATTCCATTATACCATCTCTTCTTTATCCATTCATCTACTGATGGACACAGGTTGCTTCCATATCTTGGCTATTGTAAAAAGTGCTGCAATAAACATAGGGGTGCATATGTCTTTTTGAATCTGAGAAGTTGTATTCTTTGGGTAATTCCAAGGAGTGGGATTCCCAGGTCAAATGGTATTTCTATTTTTAGTTTTTTGAGGAACCTCCCTATTGCTCTCCACAATGGTTGAACTAGCTTACATTCCCACCAGCAGTGTAGGAGGGTTCCCCTTTCTCTATATCCTCACCAGCATTTGTTGTTCTTCGTCTTTTGGATGCTGGCCATCCTTACTGGTGTGAGGTGATATCTCATTGTGGTTTTAATTTGCATTTCCCAGATGATTAGCGATGTGTAGCATCTTTTCATGTGTCTGTTGGCCATCAGAATTTCTTCTTTGAGAACTGTCCCTTCACATCCTCTGCCCATTTTTTGATCAGGTTATTTGCTTTTTGGGTGTAGAGGCGTCTAAGTTCTTTATATATTTTGGATGTTAACCCTTCTCGGACATATCAGTTACAAATATATTCTCCCATACTGTAGGATGCCTTTTTGTTCTGTTGATGGTGTCCTTTGCCATACAGAAACGTTTTAATTTGATGTAGTCCATAAGTTCATTTTTGCTTTTGTTTCCCTTGCTCAAAGAAGATGCATTCATGCTTATATTCAGGAGATTTTTACCTATGTCATCTTCTAAGAGTTTTATGGTTTCATGACTTACCTTCAGGTCCTTGATCCATTTTGAGTTTACTTTTGTGTATGGGGTTAAACAATAATCCAGTTTAATTCTCTTGCATGTAACTGTCCCGTTTTGCCAACACCAGCTGTTGAAGAGGCTGTCATTTCCCCATTGTATGTCCATGGCTCCTTTATCATATATTAATTGACCATATATGGTTGGTTTTATATCAGGGCTCTCTATTCTGTTCCATTGGTCTATGGGTCTGTTCTAGTGCCAGTACCAAATTGTCTTGAGTATTGCGGCTTTGTAGTAGAGCATGAAGTTGGGGAGCATAATCCCCCCAGCTTTATTCTTCCTTCTCAGGATTGCTTTGACTATTCGGGGTCTTTTGTGGTTAAATATGAATTTTATAATGATTTTCTCTAGTTTGTTGAAAAATGCTGTTGGTATTTTGATAGGAATTGCATTGAATCTGTAGATTGCTTTAGGCACGATGGTTTTTTTGAAAATATTAATTCTTCCTACCCTTGAGCACGGGATGTGTTTCCATTTATTGGTATCTTCTTTAATTTCTCTCATGAGTGTCTTGTAGTTTTCAGAGTATATATCTTTCACTACCTTGCTTAGGTTTATTCCTAGGTATTTTATTCTTTTTGATGCAACTTTGAATGGAATTGTTTTCCTGATTTCTCTCTCTGCTAGTTCATTGTTAGTGTATAGGAATGCAACAGATTTCTGCGTATTAATTTTGTATCCCGCAACGTTGCTGAGTTCAGATATTAGATCTAGTAGTTTTGGAGTAGATTCTTTAGGCTTTTTTATGTACAATATCATCTCATCTGCAAACAGGGACAGTTTAACTTCTTCCCTGCCAATCTGGATGCCTTTTATTTCTTCGTGTTGTCTGGTTGCCGTGGCTAGGACCTCCAGTACTATGATGAATAGAAGTGGAGAGAGTGGGCATCCTTGTTTTGTTCCTGATCTTAAAGGAAAAGCTTTCAGCTTCTCACTGTTAAGTATAATGTTGGCGGTGGGTTTGTCATATATGGCCTTTATTATGTTGAGGTCCTTGCCCTCTATAACCATTTTGTTGAGAGTTTTTATCATGAATGGGTGTTGAATTTTGTCAAATGGTTTTTTCAGAATCTATGGTGATGATCATGTGGTTTTGGTCCTTCTTTTTGTTGATGTGGTGGATGATGTTGATGGATTTTCGAATGTTGAACCATCCTTGCATCTCTGGAATAAATCCTACTTGATCATGATGGATGATACTTTTGATGTATTTTTGAATTCGGTTTGCTAACATTTTGTTGAGTATATTTGCATCTATGTTCATCAGGTATATTGGTCTGTAGTTTTCTTTTTTTGGTATTAGAGTGATGCTGGCCTCATAGAATGAGTTTGGAAGTATTCCCTCTTCTTCTACTCCTTGGAAAACTTTAAGGAGGATGGGTATTAGGTCTTCACTAAATGTTTGATAAAATTCAGTGGTGAGGCCATCTGGTCCTGGTATTTTGTCCTTAGGTAGGTTTTTGATTACCAGTTCAATTTCATTGCTAGTAATTGGTCTTGAGATTTTATGTTTCTTTCTGGGTCAGCCCTGGAAGGTTGTATTTCTCTAAAAAGTTGTCCATTTCTTCTAGGTTATCTAGTTTGTTAGCATATAATTTTTCATAGTATTCTCTAATAGTTCTTTGTATTTCTGTGCTGTCCATAGTGATTTTTCCTTTCTCATTTCTAATTCTGTTTATGTGAGTAGACTCTCTTTTCTTCTTGATAAGTCTTGCTAGGGGTTTATCTGTTTCGTTTATTTTCTGGAAGAACCAGCTCTTGCTTTCATTGATCCTTTTCTATTGTTTTAGTCTTCTCGATTTTATTTATTTATGCCCTAATCTTTATTGTGTCCCTTCTTTTACTGACTTTGGGTCTCATTTGTTCTTCTTTTCCTAGTTTCGTTAATTGTGAGTTTAGACTGATCATATGGGAATATTCTTCTTTCCTGAGGTAGGCCTGTATTGCAATATACTTTCCTCTTACCACGGCCTTGGCTGCGTACCACAGATTTTGCAGTGTTGAATTATTATTGTCATTTGTCTCCATATATTGCTTGATCTCTGTTTTTATTTGGTCATTGATCCATTGATTATTTAGGAGCATGTTATTAAGCCTCCATGTGTTTGTGGGATTTTTCATTTTCTTTGTGTAATTCATTACTAGTTTCATTCCTTTGTGGTCTGAGAAGCAGGTTGGTACAATTTCAATTTTTTTGAATTTACCGGGTCTCTTTTGGTGGCCTGTATATGATCTATTTTTGAAAATGTTCCATGTGCACTTGAGAAGAATGCGTATTCTGCTGCTTTTTGGGTGTAGAGTTCTGTAGATGTCCGTTAGGTCCATCTGTTCTAATGTGCTGTTCACTGCCGCTGTCTCCCTACTTATTCTCTGCCTGGTTGATCTGTTCTTCACAATGAGTGGTGTGTTGAAGTCTCCTGGAATGTATGTATTGCATTCAATTTCCCCCTTTAATTCTCTTAGTATTTGTTTCACATATGTAGGAGCTCTGGTGTTGGGTGCATAGATATTCATAATGGTTATATCTTCTTGTTCGATTGACCCTTTTATCATTATGTAATGTCCTTCTTTGTCTCTTGTCACTTTCTGTGTTTTGAAGTCTATTTTGTCTGATACAAGTACTGCAACTCCAGCTGTTTTGTCCCTATTAGTTGCATGAAATACCTTTTTCCATCCCTTCACTTTTAGTCTGTGTATGTCTTTGGGTTTAAAGTGAGTCTCTTGAAGGCAGCATATAGATGGGTCGTGTTTTTTTATCCATTCAGTGACTCTATGTCTTTTGATTGGTGCATTCAGTCCATTTATATTTAGGGTGATTATGGATAGGAATGTACTTATTGGCATTGCAGGCTTCAGATTCATGGTTACCAAAGGTTCAAGGTTAACTTCCTTACTCTCTAAGAGTCTAACTTAACTCACTTAATATGCTATTACAAACACAATCTAATGGTTCTTTTTTTTTCTCCTCCTTTTTCTTCCTGCTCCATTCTTTATATATTAGGTATCATATTCTGTATTCTTTGTCTATCCCTTAATTGATTTAGGGGATAGTTAATTTAATTTTGCATTTTCTTAGTAATTATCTGTTTTACTTTCTTTACGGTGGTTTTATTACCTCTGGTGACCGCTATTAAACCGTAGGAACACTTCCATCTATAGCAGTCCCTCCAAAACACACGGTAGAGATGGTTTGTAGGAGGGAAATTCTCTCAGCTTTTGCTTATCTGGGAATTGTTTAATCCCTCCTTCAAATTTAAATAATAATCTTGCTGGATAAAGTAATCTTGGTTCAAGGTCCTTCTGCTTTATTGCATTAAATACATCATGCCACTCCCTTCTGGCCTGTAAGGTTTCTGCTGAGAAGTCTGATGATAGCCTGATGGGCTTTCCTTTGTATGTGATCTTATTTCTCTCTCTGGCTGCTTTTAATGGCCTGTCCTTATCCTTGATCTTTGCCATTTTAATTACTGTATGTCTTGATGTTGTCTTCCTTGGATCCCTTGTGTTGGGAGATCTGTGTACCTCCATGGCCTGAGAGACTATCTCCTTCTCCAGATTGGGGAAGTTTTCAGCAATCACCTCCTCAAACACACTTTCTATCCCTTTTTCTCTCTCTTCTTATTCTCGTACCCCTATAATGCGAATATTGTTCCGTTTGGATTGGTCACACAGTTCTCTCAATATTCTTTCATTCTTAGAGATCCTTTTTTCTCTCTGTGCCTCAGCTTCTTTGTATTCCTCTTCTCTAGTTTCTATTTCATTTATCGTCTCCTCCACCATATCCAATCTGCTTTTAATACCATCCATTGTGCTCTTCAATGATTGGATCTCCGACCGTAATTCATTCGTGAGTTCTTGAATATCTTTCCGTACCTCCATGAGCATGTTAATGATTTTTATTTTGAACTTCCTTTCAGGTAGAGTCATGAGGTCAATATCATTTAAATCTTTCTCAGGAGTTGTATTAATAATTTTACTCTGGACCAGGTTCCTTTGGCATTTCATATTTTGTATGGCGCCCTCTAGTGCCCAGAAGCTCTACTCTCTGGAGCTGCTCAGCCCCTGAAGCAATGTTTCGGGTTGCAGGGGGAGTGGTATTGGTGCCTGGGGAGAGGAAAGCACTGTTTCCTGCTTCCCAGCTGCTATGCCTGTCTCCACTGCCTGAACCAGTGGGCCGAGCACACAGGTATAAGCCTCTGTGCTTTGTGTTTTTAGTTGCTGTAGACAGATCTTCCCTCTGGCTGGCCTAACGCCAGGGTAGGGTTTCCCGATTTGCAAGCCCAGTGGGGATGGCCAGGAGAAAGACACAGTTGTCTGCCTGTCACAGAAGGGGTTCTTGGAGCTGTGTAGGCAGCCAGGGAGCTGGAGCACCTGAAGCTCGTGAAAGCTCCCAATCTGCTGAGTAGAGTGCCCCCAGACAATTTTGTCTACCTGTCCTTTCTCCTGAGCAGTAAGCTCTGTGCAATCCTTGCCCCTTTAGCAGCCCTCTTGCTAAGGGCTTCTTTGTCAGGAAGTCTCTCAGACTGCCTGCCTTGCTTTTGTCCCAGAGCAGCTGGATATGGATCCCTGCTTTCCACAAGCAGCTGGAATCTTTGTCTCTCTAGGAATTCTGCCTGTCTTAGCTTTCCCACCCCCTAATTACGAGAGTATCATGCAAGCCCCATGAAATGTAGGTTTGTGCTCCCAGAGCAGATCTCCGGAGTTAGGTATTCAGCAGTCCCAGATCTCCATTCCCGCACTGCTCCGTTCCTGTTCCTCCTGTTGGTGAGCTGGGGTGGGGGAAGGGCTTGGATCCCGCAGGACCACAGCTTTAGTATGTTACCCTTTTCCATGAGGTCTGCTCTTGTCTCCAGGTGTGTGAAGTTTGGTGCAGTCCTCTTTCCTGTTGCTCTTTTAAAAGTAGTTGTATTAGTTATATTTTCATACTATATGCGGTTTTAGGAGGAAGCCTCTCTCTCACCGCTCATGTGGCCATCTTTAATCCTCTGACTGCTCTATCTTTAGTGCCCAACATAAGATCTGGCATGCATTAAGAGCTCAATAAAAAGCCGTTGCCATACTAAACAGATTCTGTTTCTTTGGATAGGAATGGAAGCTAGGACAGGGCTATAGGAAGGACTTCAGCAGGGCTAGAGGATGCTGTGCTCTGACAGAGAAGAGGTAGAGGTAAGGGAATATGAATTCAAAGGAATATGCAATTCAGATGGTTTAAGACTATGATTGTTCCTAGTCCAGTGAATCTTGGACCATGCATTATTCAAGGAACTAGCCAAGACAGATGTTTCTTTGTCTCTAGATCATATTGGACAAAATGGGTTCTACTCTACAGAACACTACTTCCATGAAATACTGGTTTTATAGGATAATACATATAACTGAAAAAAAAGAAGGGTATCTTCATCAAATACCTTTGGAACATTATTTTGCCAACTTAAAACAGGTTTCTTCATACTAGCACTTGTCAGCACTTAAAATATATTTGTATGTATTGTAAGTATCTGAAGGACAGTATAGTATAGAGAATCTGAGAATGAAAATGATCATGGAAATTTTTTCTCTAAGTATCTCACAGGATAGTGTTCCATAACATACTTTGGGAAATAATGCTTTCAATAACCTAGTAAAAAAAACTCTGATCCGTAAACATTTCCTGGCTTAATGATGATCTAGTGGTAAGATACAAAGGGGAGAATGGACTACTGGCTTACCAACTATTTGGTTGATATTTTGTGTAACTACAGCCTATTATAAATCTGTGTTCACACCTAATAAAGGCACCACTGAAAACTGTCCACACAACATATTAAATACTTCCAGTAATAGGTTACATAGCATATCACAAAGTACTGTTAGCATTCAGGGTAGTTTGACTACCTGGATATCTTTGTCAACTATTATGTAATTTCAGTAATTTCCTTAATTTTATTCTACATGCACAGAAAACTTCAATGACTTAATTCATTCAAAAATATTTACATTCCCTTATGTTTATCACAGCACTATTTACAATAGCCAAGAAATGGAAGCAACCTAAGTGTCCATCAGTAGATGAATGGATAAAGAAGATGTGGTACATATACACAACGGAATATTATTCAGCCATAAGAAGGAAAACAAATCCTACCATTTGCAACAACATGGATGGAGCTAGAGGGTATTATGCTCAGTGAAATAAGCCAGGCGGAGAAAGACAAGTATCAAATGATTTCACTCTTCTGTAGAGTATAAGAACAAAGAAAAAACTGAATGAACAAAACAGCAGCAGACTCACAGAACCCAAGAATGGACTAACAGTTACCAAAGGGAAAGGGACTGGGGAAGAGGGGTGGGAAGGGAGGGATAAGGGGGAAAAAGGGCTATTACAATTAGCACACATAATGTAGCAGCAGGTGGGGAGCATACGGGGAAGGCAGTATAGCACAGAGAAGACAAGTAGTGATTCTATAGCATCTTACTACGCTGATGGACAGTGACTGTAATGGGGTATGTGGTGGGGACTTGATAATAGGGGGGAATCTAGTAACCATAATGTTGTTCATGTAATTGTACATTAATAATAGCAAAAGAAAAAAATACTTAGATTGCCTTTTTGGAGACAGGCACTTTACACTTTATCTATGATTAGGTACAATGGGGATGTAATAGTTTCATTCCCTACTATCAGGTTTCATTCCTTAGTATCATGTGTTAAAAACTGAAACAAGTATTTGCAAGTATTTTAGGTGTAAATAAATGTGTGTGTGTATGTGTGAATGTGTATGTGTGTGTTTAAGCTACCGAACAGGATATGTATGACTTATTTGTTCACAGCACTTTATCACATGCCATTCAGAAGGTCCATTTCCACTCTCTAGAAAGACAGCAACCAAACTATAAACCAATTATATGGGAGGTAGAACTGGAAGAAGGAATGTCCTTTCCTTCCTTTCTGTTTATTGCCTGGATGTTTTGCAAAATGGTTCAAAACTCAAATTTTAGTTATCCATTCACTCAGTGTCATAAAATTATATAAATTAAACATTAAACTGATTTCTATTTTAAAAGTTTAACCCAAAAAAAGTCTATTCGCCAAAGCCCTTACAAAAATAAAGCAACAAAGGAATATGTCTAAAATTCACTAAGTGAAAAGTAGACTACATTATGATTGCAATATATAAAAAAAAAATCATGTGGAAACAGCAAAAAATTTAAACCGTACAAATGTGGTTGATTAGGCATTAGATTTAATACTTTTTAGATCATTTTCTTTAGCTATTATGAACAGTACATCATTTGAAACTACTGCTGATTCCCTCTTAAATAAGAACAAAGTATACCAATAAACACCATTGAAAATATTAAGATAATTTGAAATTCAGATCTTTTACTTACTATTTCTTAGCTAGTAGTTGTCTGCATTTGTTGAGAAGGAATGAAAAAGTATTTTAGTTTGTCACAGAATCTACTGTTATGCTATAAAGACTAACTGAGATAGGTATATAAAGTATTTGATTTATAACAAATGCTCATCTTAGTCCCAAATTCTACATTCAGTTTAATTATTACAAGTTTCAGTTTCACTCCTTTTATGAGTGCAGGTCACTCACAAGTGCTCAAAGCAATACTGTATTAAGCCTTTTGGCAGTATTGATTTCCTCTAATTTCCCTAGTGACAGTAACGACTTTGTTGCCATATTACCACAACCTCCCCCCCCAACTCCTCCCTTTGTACCTTAATCATTGGTCTTAGTAACTTAGGAAACAAGCCTAACACTGGCTAAGAAGAAACATAAGGTCACTAGCATCAATTTGTTGACATTATAAAAACCAGCCCTTGAAAATAGTGTCCATTTCTCTCACAGCTATCTTCTCCAGCTACCAAGCTACTCTCTGATGCTACTGGTCATGTCCTGTTTTAAGCACTCAACAGAATTGTGTTTTTTAAGCAGTTTTCAACCTGTCAACATAACCACGTGTGAAAAAAAGAGCACCTTAAAGGTTAACAGTCCTCTTTATGGATCTGGAGAAAAAAATAAAGATGGCTTCAGGGAAGAATCTTAATCTGTTTGCTCCAGAGTCCAAAACAATGAGAAAGTTCTTAGGATTTTCTCTTAAAAGTTGAAATGCCATTTCAGCTTGAACTTAATTATACTAAAGAGTTTTCTTAAACAGTGTAGCACAGAGAAGGCAAACAGTGAATCTGTGTCATCTTACTACACTGATGGACAGTGACTGAATTGGGGTATGGGTGGGGACTTGATAATATGGGTAAATGTAGTAACCACATTGTTTTTTCATGTGAAAAAGAGTATATCAATAATACCTTAATTTAAAAAATGTGAAAAAAAAAGAGTTTTCTTAGAGGAGTTCCATTTCTTAAATGCTCATTGTAACACCTCAGTGTCCTGTGGCTTTAGCAACTTAAGATATACATATAACTGTTTTTGATAGAATGGATGGAGATATAAGGCCAAGTCTAAAGTTGAAATGAATAGTATCTGAAAAGGGAAATAAGGAGAGAAAAAGTAAAGATAACAAAAACCTGTGCTTACATTCTGAGTGAGAAGAAAATGTTCTGACTGTAGAAAATGCTACTGGTTTGTAAAATAGTAAATGAAGAATGTGTAGTGTCTATAAAATGTAAAATGTGTAATGTCTATAAAAATTATATGTGGATAAAAAAGAGGAACAAGATCTACCTCAGAAGCAAGCTTGACACTGGCTAACTTCAAGTAGTGGGACTGATTTCCTGTGGCTTCTAAGGACTAAATGAGATAGGTATAAAAGTATTTGGTTTGCAACAAACTCTTTTTTGTGTGTTTCTGTATTTAGATTTTTTCTATAGGAAATAAACCTATATAAGTTTCTTAATAAAAGACAACATTTTGTTTTTAAAATAAAAACTATGTTGAGAAACAAGAATAAAGAAAACAGATTTTGACAGAGTCTATAAATAAGATAGACTTAATATTAAAGAATGGAATGCGAACACTTGTGGGCCAGGTAAACAGCAGGTGAATCTTTCATTTTTCCCAAACAAATGCACAGAATTAATTCTGCCTTGAAGTTTATTAGCACCAAGTATGGAGGGGCCCTTTCATTCCATAAAACATGTGTTGTGCTGATGTTTTTAACAATAAACTTCTGAACTATCAAAAAGAATGCAGATCAAAAAAATGAAGAGCTAGTTTAAAAGAACCAGAAATCAACAAAATTTAAGTCCTGCTGGAGTCATGCTATTAAGCCATCAGTGACACTAAAACTACTAAAAATTCATTTAATAAATACAAAGAGCCAAGTAGGAACAACAGTGAATGGATAGCTTATTTTATACATAATCAACAGTATTTTATTTTTTAAAAATCCTCAAGAAGATAATTTTTAAATGGCTTTAGTCATAAAATGTGTTTAGCTGATTCTTCTATCCTCTATTTTCCTTGATTCCAACCATCACTAGTAATTACACATTGCCTCATTTATTGGCCAAATGACAACTCCCTGACTCTTGGCTCAGTCTCCTTTTTGTGCCTTGATCATTGCTGATCAGATTTCCATTGCTTTAAAATTCCACTTACCTCATTTGCCTTTATTGACATTTGGTTTACATATCAATTGCCTATTCTAACTTTTCACAGCCTATTTCTAAAGAAGTCAAGGTACCTGGATAACAAATGAAGACACTCTCCATATACAAAACCACAGAAAATGATAGATGGGAGAGAATAAATTAACAACAGGACTTTTTAGAAACATGCTGCTAGGTACTAAGAATACACTTAAAGTTTTATAATTTAAATTATTCCATGAATTAAACATTTTTGTCAGAAATAAAGTCTGCATCCAACCACTTAAGTTCTCTGTTAACCACTCCAACTAAAGTGTTACCTATTAGACCATAAACAGCATAAAATAGCTCAGTAACTAGGGTACATTCTTGAAACTCAAGTACAAGTGAAATTCAGCAGTGTCAAAAATAAGCCCACTTGCAAACATTTATCATTTTTCTTCCTCTCCTATCTGCATTTGGCATATTTCCTTCAGTTGCTGTCTGAACAAAATGTATTTAAAAAAGAAGTCTTCAAGAACAGTGTAACCAAAAAAGGATGACTAAAATACAATGCTATAAAAAATTTATTAAATATAAAACTTATGAGTAATAAAGTGTTTTGAAAGATACTTAAAAATAACCTCAATATTTCTTTGATAGCGACCATTTTTATATGTTTATTAGCTATTTCCTCCTGTAAAACCTGCTTATTCATATCCTTTATCCATTTATCTACTGTATGTTTTCTTGCCAATCTGTATAAGCTCTTCATACATAATACATAAATTACCCCTTTCAGTCATATATTTTGCAAATATTTTCATTCATCTTTGTTTTCTCTTTTTTTTTTAATTTGATTTTGGGTTTTGGTTAGAGCTCTCTCATATGCTCATTAAGTTTAGTATATGACATAATAATTATAAATTTAGTAACTGTTTTCTCCACAAATGAGAATTAGTGGAGTAATATAGTGCTAATATGATTTCCAGCAAAACAGGAGAGACAAGCCTCAATCTCAGTTTGACTATGAAGAGCACTTCAAAGCACATAAAAATATAACTATATTATTTTCCAAATGATTCAGAACTGTTCAAAATGATGAGCCTTGTAAGTCATTAAATAAACATGATTGTCTGGGGAAGCATAAAAATAACAAACACAAGGCAGGTTACTCAAACCTAATAACGATGATTAAATACAAACTAATTTACACCCAGAAAATAAAAACATTAGTAAAGAAATAAAATTCTGGCAAGTCCCTTTTTTTTTAGCTTTAGGGTGAATTGCTGGATATATGAAAAGGAGTTAGGATTATGTCTTTTACGAACAAGTAGAAAATGTGATCCCAAAAATTGTGCAAAATAACTTCTCTCTCCAAAAATACTAATATTAGACATCAACTAAAAAAATTTTTTTAATGACATATGAGTGATAAAACAAATATTAAAAGTAGAAAGATTCCCATTAAAATTATCACATTGATATAAGTATAAATGTGTATCATGAATTAAGAAAATCCAAATTTATATAATGAGGATTAACAATTGTTTATATTACACGATACTTGGTTTATAAAAGGATTCAATACAGATTTTCTAAACGATTATTTTCCTCAACAAAGTTAAATGTATAAAATTTTAATATCTCTTTGAGACAGTGATCCAAGCTTCTTCCTTGGATGATGTTACCAGCTCATACTTAGTCTCAATAACTTGTCCCTCCACAGAATATAGGTGCAGTCTCCTCACCAATACACTCAGAAGTACTGTAGCCACCATATATGCAAACCTGTCAGGAAGAAAATTGGTTACTAAAGATTAATAATTACATTTTAATTACATAGATGTTCATTGTTTCATCAACAGTGATCATCAGAATCGTAAATATAGAGTCTGATGCCTTTACTTTTATTTTACCATCTCTATAATCTCACCTTAACTCTGGGCATTCCTGTGTGCCTGAGAATCCAAGCAAGGAAAAAGTTTTCATTACTGATTCATCATGAAACCGGTCTGGATCAAACCTAAAGAAAAGATTTGGGATTAATCACAACAGAGCTCCACTGGAATTTTACATATTTATACTATAAGAACAAGGACTGTAATACAGTTTAAAAACTAACAAAAGGAGAAACTGCTGTTGCATTATATTTAAAATTCACTCATTGTTATGTTCTCAAATATTACTGAACATATATTTAATCTCCTTCTGCTTACTTTATTATTTCTAAACAACAGATGCAAGATACATTTCTCTGGACCAGCAAGGAATGAAATTATAACATGGGTTTATAACATTTCATGAGATATAAAGATAAATCATACAAAAATCACATAATGAATGTTTAAATTTAAGAGTGTTCAAAACATGTTACAAAAGACCATCTGATCAATATTGAAGTATCTTATACTGCTTCTTCAATTAAAATTTGTTAAAACTGGAGACACCGAGAGACTTCCGGGAAGATGGCGGCGTGAGCAGGGCGGCAGAAATCTCCTCCCAACACTATATTTATCTACGAAAACACAGAAAATACATCTATTCCTAAAAGAGAGACGAGAATACACAGGAAAGCACACAGTGTGCAGCTACACCCGAGAGGACTCGGCACCCCAAGAGGCAGGTAAGATACGGAGCCGCGACCCGGCGGGACCCGAGCACTCCCCACCCCAGCGCACCGGCGGGAGGAGAGTATTCAGAGCCGGGAGGGAGTGGAAGTGCATGCCACGAAGTAGCCAGCCCCGGTGATTTGCGCGGGGAGCGCTGACACACATCGCGCAGTGCGGCGGATATTGGAGAGAGAGAGGGGCAGGATCTGAGCAGGGAACGTGCCAGGGTGCCTGCAGCCGGCTCCAGGGAAGGAAAAAAAAAAAAGTGCGCACGTTCTTCAGCGGTCTTAAAGAGACAGGAGCCTAGCGGAGGAGCCGGATCGCCCCAGCACACTCAGCCCAGCAGGCTGGGAGTCCTGGGGAGTTTCAGACGCCTTAGTTGGCGACTGAGGAAGCTAGCCATACTTAACACTTCTCACTGAGATCAACAGCCTCCCATTCATTCCCACCCCTGCCAGAGCGATAAAGGGCCCTGCGGAGCGGTGCAGTCACAGCCATGGAATAGTGGGGCAACAGCGCCACCTAGAGCATTCCCACAGAATCTACGTCCGGTGGGCATTTTTTTTTGTTTTTTTTGTTTTGTTTTGTTTTTTGTTTTGTTTTTGTTTTTTCTTTTCTTTCTTCCTTCTTTTTTTTCTTTTTTTTCTCTTTTTTTTTCTTCTCTTTGTAAAGTCTTAAAGAGCCCAGCTGACATACGAGGCAACTATCAGTGACCAATTATATAGCCATGAAAAGACAGAGGAATATGGTTCACACCAAATTCAACCAGACAACCTCAGAGAGGGAGTCTGAAGGGATGGAAATGCACAGCCTCCCTGAAAAAGAATTCAGAATAAAAGTCATAACCATGCTGATGGACCTACAGAGAAATGTGCAAGAGCTGAGGGAGGAAGTGAGGGAACTGAGGAAAGACAATACAGAAATCAGACAAGCGATCGACGGGCTTAACAGCAGAATGGATGAGATGCGAGAGACTGTTAATGGAATAGAAAACAGAGAACAGGAGTACAGAGCAGCTGAGGCAGAGAGAGATAAAAGGATTTCTAGGGATGAAAGAATATTAAGAGAACTGTGTGACCAATCCAAACGGAACAATATTCGCATTATAGGAGTACCAGAGGAAGAAGAGAGAGAAAAAGGGATAGAAAGTGTCTTTGAAGAAATAATTGCTGAAAACTTTCCCTCGCTGGGGAAGGAAGTAGTCTCGCAGTCCACCGAAGCTCATAGATCTCCCAACACAAGGGACCCAAGGAAGACAACACCAAGACACATAATAATTAAGATGGCAAAGATCAAAGATAAAGACACGGTATTAAAGGCAGCTAGAGAGAGAAAAAAGATCACCTACAAAGGAAAACCCATCAGATTATCATCAGATTTCTCAACAGAAACCTTACAGGCCAGAACAGAATGGCATGATATATTTAACGTTATGAAACAGAAGGGCCTCGAACCAAGAATATTGTATCCAGCACGATTATCATTTAAATATGATGGAGGGATTAAACAATTTCCAGACAAACGAAAGTTGAGAGAGTTTGCCTCTCATAAACCACCACTACAGGATATCTTAAATGGACTGCTCTAGATGGAAGCACACCTAAGGCTAAAAAGATGTCACCAGAGGAAAAAAAATCATAGCAAAGAAAGCAGACCATCCAAATACTAACTAAAGGCAAAGAATAAAACACCTATTATAGAAAGAATGGAGGAGGAGGAATAAGAAGGGAGAGAAAGAAAGAAACATCAGACTGTGTTTACAATAACTTAACAAGAAAGTTAAGTTAGATTGTTAGATACTAAAGAAGCTACCCTTGAACCCTTGGAAACCACGAATCTAAAGCCAGCAATGGCAATAAGTACATACCTATCAATAATCACCCTAAATGTAAATGGACTGAATGCACCAATCAAAAGACACAGAGTAACAGAATGGATAAAAAAGCAAGACCCATCTATATGCTGCCTACAAGAAACTCACCTCAAATCCAAAGATATACACAGACTAAAAGTGAAGGGATGGAAAAAGATATTTCATGCAAACAACAAAGAGAAAAAAGCAGGTGTTGCAGTACTTGTATCAGACAAAATAGACTTCAAAACGAAGAAAGTAGCAAAAGATAAAGAAGGACATTACATAATGATAAAGGGGTCAGTCCAACAAGAAGATATAACCATTATAAATATATATGCACCCAACACAGGAGCGCCAGCATATGTGAGACAAATACTAACATAATTAAAGGAGGAAATAGACAGCAATGCATTCATCTTAGGAGACTTCAACACACCACTCACTCCAGAGGACAGATCAACCAGACAGAAAATAAGTAAAGACACAGAGGCACTGAACAACACACTAGAACAGATGGACCTAACAGACATCTACAGAACTCTACACCCAAAAGCAACAGGATACACATTCTTCTCAAGTGCACATGGAACATTTTCCAGAATAGACCACATACTAGGCCACAAAAAGAACCTCAGTAATTTCAAAAATATTGAAATCCTACCAACCAACTTCTCAGATCACCAAGGTATAAAACTAGAAATAAATTTTAGAAAGAAATCAAAAAGGCTCACAAATACATGGAGACTTAACAACACTCTCCTAATTAATCAATGGGTTAACGACCAAATCAAAACAGAAATCAAAGAATATATGGAGACTAATGACAACAACAACACAAAGCCACAACTTCTGTGGGACGCAGCAAAGGCAGTTCTAAGAGGAAAGTATATTGCAATCCAGGCCTATTTAAAGAAGGAAGAACATTCCCAAATGAATAGTCTAAAGACACAATTACTGAAATTGGAAAAAGAAGAACAAATGAGGCCCAAAGTCACCAGAAGGAGGGACATAATAAAGATTAGAGAAGAAATAAATAAAACTGAGAAGAATAAAACAATAGAAAAAATCAACAAAAACAAGAGCTGGTTCTTTGAAAAAATAAAGAAAATAGATAAACCCCTAGCCAGACTCATTAAGAGAAAAAGAGAATCTACACACATAAACACAATCAGAAATGAGAAAGGAAAAATCACGACAGACCCCACATAAATACAAAGAAGCATAAGAGAATATTATGAGAATCTATATGCTAAGAAGCTGGAAAACAAAGAAGAAATGGACAACTTCTTAGAAAAATACAACCTTCCAAGACTGACCAAGCAAGAAACAGAAAAACTAAGACAGACCAATCACCAGTGACGAAATCGAATTGGTAATCAAAAAACTACCCAAGAACAAAACCCCTGGGCCTGGTGGATTCACCTCTGAATTCTACCAGACATATAGAGAAGAAATAACACTGATTCTCCTTAAAGATTTCCAAAAAATAGAAAAGGAGGGAATACTTCCAAACTCATTCTATGAAACCAGCATCACTCTAATACCAAAACCTGGAAAAGACCTCACCAAAAAAGAAAATTACAGACCAATATCCCTGATGAACGTAGATGCAAAAATACTCAACAAAATATTAGCAAACCGAATTCAAAAATACATCAAGAGGATCATACACCATGATCAAGTGGGATTCATCCCAGGGATGCAAAGATGGTACAACATTCGAAAATCCATCAACATTATCCACCACATCAACAAAAAGAACAAAAACCACATGATCATCTCCATAGATGCTAAAAAAGCATTTCACAAAATTCAGCATCCATTCCTGATTAAAACTCTCAACAAAATGGGTATAGACGGCAAGTACCTCAACATCATAAAGGCTATATATGACAAACCCACAGCTAACATCATACTTAACGGCGAGACGCTGAAAGCTTTTCATCTAAGATCGGGAACAAGACAGGGATGCCCACTCTCTCCACTGTTATTCAACATAGTACTGGAGGTCCTAGCCACAGCAATCAGACAAAACAAAGACATACAAGGCATCCAGATTGGTAAAGAAGAAGTCAAATTGTCACTATTTGCAGATGACATGATACTGTACATAAAAAACCCTAAAGATTCCATTCCAAAACTACTAGAACTAAAATCTGAATTCAGCAAAGTTGCAGGATACAAAATTAACACACAGAAATCTGTTGCTTTCCTATACACTAATGATGAACTAACAGAAAGAGAAATCAGAAAAACAATTCCATTCACAATTGCATCAAAAAGAATAAAATACCTAGGAATAAACCTAACGAAGGAAGTGAAAGACCTGTACTCTGAAAACTACAAGACACTCCTAAGAGAAATTAAAGAGGACACTAACAAATGGAAATGCATCCCATGCTCTTGGCTAGGAAGAATAAATATTGTCAAAATGGCTATACTACCTAAAGCAATCTACAGATTCAATGCAATCCCTATCAAACTACCAACAGCTTTCTTCAATGAACTGGAACAAATAATTCTAAAATTCATATGGAACCACAAAAGACCCCGAATAGCCAAATCAATCCTGAGAAGGAGGAATAAAACAGGGGGAATTACACTCCCTGACTTCAAGCTCTACTACAAAGCCAAAGTAATCAAGACAATTTGGTATTGGCACAAAAACAGACCCACAGACCAGTGGAACAGAATAGAAAATCCAAACATTAACCCAAACATATACAGTCAATTAATATTTGATAAAAGTGCCTTGGATATACAATGGGGAGATGACAGCCTCTTCAGCAGCTGGTGTTGGAAAAACTGGACAGCTACATGTAAGAGAATGAAACTGGACTACTGTCTAGCCCCATACACAAAGGTAAACTCAAGGTGGATCAAAGACCTGAATGTAAGTCATGAAACCATAAAACTCTTAGAAAAAAACATAGGCAAAAATCTCTTGGACATAAACATGAGCAACTTCTTCATGAACATATCTCCCCGGGCAAGGGAAACAAAAGCAAAAATGAACAAGTGGGACTATATCAAGCTGAAAAGCTTCTGTACAGCAAAGGACACCATCAGTAGAACAAAAGACATCCTACAGTATGGGAGAATATATTCATAAAAAACGTATCTGATAAAGGGTTGACATCCAAAATATATAAAGAACTCATGCACCTTAACAAACAGAAAGCAAATAATCCAATTAAGAAATGGGCAGAGGACATGAATAGACACTTCTCCATAGAAGAAATTCAGATGGCCAACAGGCACATGAAAAGATGCTCCATATCGCTAATCATCAGAGAAATGCAGATTAAAACCACAATGAGATATCACCTCACACCAGTGAGGATGGCCAACAACCAAAACACCAACAACAACAAATGTTGGCGAGGATGTGGAGAAAAGGGAACCCTCCTACACTGCTGGTGGGACTGCAAATTAGTTCAACCATTGTGGAAAGCAGTATGGAGGTTCCTCAAAACTCAAAATAGAAATACCATTTGACCCAGGAATTCCACTCCTAGGAATTTACCCTAAGAATGCAGCAGCCCAATTTGAAAAGGACAGATGCACCCCTATGTTTATTGCAGCACTATTTACAATAGCCAAGAAATGGAAGCAACCTAAGTGTCCATCAGTAGATGAATGGATAAAGAAGATGTGGTACATATACACAATGGAATATTATTCAGCCATAAGAAGAAAACAAATCCTACCATTTGCAACAACATGGATGGAGCTAGAGGGTATTATGCTCAGTGAAATAAGCCAGGCCAAAAAAGCAAGTATCAAATGATCTCACTCATATGTGGAGTATCAGAACAAAGAAAAAAACTGAAGGAACAAAACAGCAGCAGACTCACAGAACCCAAGAACGGACTAATAGTTGCCAAAGGGAAAGGGACTGGGGACAATGGGCGGGAAGGGAGGGATAAGAGGGAAAAAGGGGCATTACGATTAGCAGATGTAATGTTGGGGGTCACGGGGAGGGCAGTACAACTCAGAGAAGACAAGTAGTGATTCTATAGCATCTCACTATGCTGATGGACAGTGACTGTAATGGGGTTGGTGGGGTGACCTGATGAAGTGGTAGTTTAATAATCGTAACATTGCACATGTAATTGTAAATTAATGATAATAAAATAAATTATATTAAAAAAAAAACTGGAGACACCAGGAAAAAGATGGGAGAGTGGGGAGGCAAAGTGGTAACCTCCTCCCATGCACACACCAAGAAAGCAACTAGAACATATACAACTAGCACTGAAAATGACCTAAAGCCTGCAGAACAGACCACCTACACCTGGGGAAGAAGAGAAGACCACACAGAAAGGGTAAAGTGGCGGAAACGCAATTGATCAAGACTCAATCCCTTCCCCAATTCCAGCCCACAAGGAGGAGGGAGAGGAATAGAGCAGGTGAGTAAAAGTGCTCAGGAACTCTGCACACCTGGCCCTGAAGATCTGCTCGGGAAATACAAGTCCAAATTGCACTGGGCTTTGGTGACTAACAGGTGGAACACCAGGGAGAGTTGGAGCACTCTGAAAGGTGGCCACTCCTGTCACTTGCGGAGGACAGGCACATTCCATCAGTTCCGCTGAGACCTAACACAGAGGCAGTAGTTTGAAAGATAAGAGTGGGGATTGGACGGAGTGGGGAAAGGACAGGTAGACAATGATTCCCCAGCCCTCCCTCAAACCAACAGATCAGATGCCCATGGGAGCCAGCGCCAGCTACAAACACTCCATCTTTCTCAGCCACTGGACGTGCTTTATTGCACAACTGCCTACCTGGCTGCTCAGCCCAGCAGCAGTCCTACTTTGCTGCATGACAGCCAGAGAGAGGACACGTTCCTGGCTTTCCCAGCCTTCCTTCAGTCCACCTGGTAGGGCAAGTACGGGAGCCAGCTCTAAAATCTCCATTTTCCTCTCTGGCAGCTCAACCCCACTGCGCACCTCCCTACACACCTACCACACCTAGGCCGCTGGGCCCACTCAGCCCAGGAGGAGACCAATTTTGCAGACTGGTAGGTAAAGGGAGGCTTTCCCAACTTTTCTGGACCTCCCTTACACAACTATTGGAGTACTTGCAGGAGCCAGAACAAGCTCTCCATCTCCCTCACTGGCAACTCAGCTTCCCAGCAGCCATCTCCTACACACGTGTCCTGCCCAGCTCAGCAGCAGCCACCATTGCTGACAGGCAGGAAGAGGGTGGCCCCACCCACAGCAAATCCAAGCAGAAGGGCCTCCAGCACACAAAGGGCACACAGAGGCCAGCAATGGGGACCAGCCACCACAAACCAATAGCAACCATGGCTCTACTACAAAGGAGAACGAGGCACTGGTGGGCAAAATGCCTAGAGATTCAGGGCACCACAGGATGCCTACTTCATAAAGCTATTGCTTTCTTAATCAAGAGGCATACCTGATCTAAAACAAAGGAAGAAACACAGAAATCCAGACATGATGAGGAGGCAGAGAAATATGTTCCAAACAAGGAACAACGTAAGACACCGGAAAGAGGGCTAAATGAAACAGAGATAACCAATCTTCTTGATAAAGACTCAAAGTAACACTCACATAGATGCTCACTGAACTGGAGGAACGAACTGATGATCTCAGTGAGAACTTCAACAGAGATAGAAAACATGAAAAAGAGCCTCTGAGAGCTGAAGAATACAGTAACTAAAATGAAAAATACAATGGAGGGAATGAATAGACTGCTGGAAATAGAGGGAAGAATCAATGACATGGAAGATAGAGAAAAGGAAAACAACAAAGCTGAGCAACAGAGAGAGAAAAGAATTTTTTAAAATGAGAAGATCCTAAGAGAGCTGTGTAATAGCTCCAAACAAAACAACATTGACAGAATCGGGGTACCAGAAGGAGAAGACAAGAGACAAAGGAGTAGAAATTCTCTCTGAAGAAATAATAGGCAAAAACATCCATAATCTGGGGAAGGAAATAAACACCCAGGTCCTGAAAAAGCACAGAGACCCTAACAAAAGGAACCCCAATAAGACAACACCAAGATATATAGTAATTAAAATGGCAAAGATTAAACATAAAAACAGAATCTTAAAAGCAGCAAGAAAGCGGCAGGCAGTTATATATAAGTGTAATTCAATAAGGCTATCCAGTAGATTTCTCAGCAGAAACTTTACAGGTCAGAAGGGAATGGCATGAAATATTGATGTATTGAAAGGGAAGAACCTGCAACCAAGAATCCTTTACCTATCAAGGTTATCATTCAGAATTGAAGGAAATTAAAAGTTTTCCAGATAAACAGAAAGAATTCATCACCACTAAAGCACATTTACAGAATATGTTAAAGGGACTTCTGTAGATGGAAATGTTCTTAAGCCTAAATGTTTTTAATCAGAGAAAATAAACCTACAGTAAACGTAGGAGACCAATTACTAAGCAAGTATGAAGTTAAAAAAAGTAGTAAAATCAACAAAAAAAAGTCAAGGATACACAAAATATGTATATTATGACATCATATACATAGAGTGGAAGAGAAAGAAGAATGAAAAAGTAGTACAATTTACATGTGTTCAAAGAGTGACCATCAACTTAATATAAACTTTTATATACTTAGGAAACTATCTATGAAACCTATGGGCACCACAAAACTAAAGGGATACAAGGATGGTACAATATTCATAAATCAGTCAATGTGATATACACCTTAAGAAATGGAAGGATAAAATTGGACAAGTACATGTAAGAGAATGAAATTGGACTACTGTCTAACCCCTTACACAAAGGTAAACTCAAGGTGGATCAAAGACCTGAATGTAAGTCATGAAACTATAAAACTCTTAGAAAAAAATATAGGCAAAAAGCTCTTGGACATAAACATGTGCGACTTCTTCATGAACATATCTCCTCGAGCAAGGGAAACAAAAGCAAAAATGAACAAGTGGGACTATATCAAGCTGAAAAGCTTCTGTACAGCAAAGGACACCATCAGTAGAACAAAAAGACTTCCTACAGTATGGGAGAAGATATTCATAAATGACATATCCGATAAGGGGTTGACATCCAAAATATATAAAGAACTCACACACCTCAACAAACAAAAAGAAAGTACTCCAATTAAGAAATGGGCAGAGGACATGAATAGACACTTCTCCATAGAAGAAATTCAGATGGCCAACAGGCACATGAAAAGATGCTCCACATCACTAATCATCAGAGAAATGCAGATTAAAACCACAATGAGATATCACCTCACACCAGTGAGGATAGGATGGCCAACATCCAAAACACAAACAACAACAAATGTTGGTGAGGATGTGGAGAAAAGGGAATCCTCCTACACTGCTGGTGGGAATGCAAATTAGTTCAACCATTGTGGAAAACAGTATGGAGGTTCCTCAAAAAACTGAAAATAGAAATACCATTTGACCCAGGAATTCCACTCCTAGGAATTAACCCTAAGAATGCAGCAGCCCAGTTTGAAAAAGACAGATGCACCCCTATGTTTATCGCAGCACTATTTACAATAGCCAAGAAATGGAAGCAACCTAAGTGTCCATCAGTAGATGAATGGATAAAGAAGATGTGGTACATATACACAATGGAATATTATTCAGCCATAAGAAGAAAACAAATCCTACCATTTGCAACAACATGGATGGAGCTAGAGGGTATTATGCTCAGTGAAATAAGCCAAGCTGAAAAAGACAAGTACCAAATGATTTCACTCATATGTGGAGTATAAGAACTAAGGAAAAAAAAAACTGAAGGAACAAAACAGCAGGAGACTCACAGAACCCAAGAATGGACTAATAGTTACCAAAGGGAAAGGGACTGGGGAGGATGGGTTTAAAGGGAGGGGCAAGAGGGAAGAAGGGACATTACGATAGCAGATGTAATGTTGGGGGGGCGCATAGGGAGGGCTGTATAACTCAGAGAGGACAAGTAGTGACTCTATGGCATCTCACAATGCTGATGGACAGTGACTGTAATGGGGTTGGGGGGAGCTGATGAAGGGGGTAGTGTAATCACCATAATATTACTCATTTAATTGTAGATTAATGATATCAAAATAAACTTATAAAAAAAAGAAATGGAAGGATAAAAACCACATAATAATCCTAATAGGTGATGAAAAAGCATTTGACACATTTCAACATCCATTTTCAACAAAGTGGGTATAGATGAAACAAACCTCACCATGATATGGACCATATACAACAAACCCACAGCTAACATCATACTCAATGGTGAAAAGCTGAAAGCTTTTCCTCTACAATCAGGAATAATACAAGGAGGCCCACTCTCATTATTTTTATTCAACATAGTACTGGAGGTCCTAGCAATGGCAATCAGACAAGATAAAGATAAGAGGCATCCAAACTGGTAAAGAAGAACTAAAACTGTCACTATTTGCAGATGACATGATACTATATATAGAAAACTCTAAAGACTCCACCTAAAAACTATTAGAATAACTATATTCAGCAAAGTTGCAGGATACAAATCAATATACAGAAATCTGTTGCATTCCTATATACTAACAGCAAACTAGCAGAAAGATGAATCAGGAAAACAATTCCATTTACAACTGCATCAAAAAAAAAATTAAGCATCAAAAATGCCTAGGAATAAACCTAACCAAGTAGGCGAAAGACCTGCACTCTGATCACTAAGACAATGATGAAAGAAATTGAAGAAACACAAATAAATGGAAATTTACACCATGCTCATGGATAGAAAGAATTAATATTGCCAAAATATTCATCTTCTCCAAAGCTATTTACAGATTCAATGAAATCACTATCAAAATATGAGTGGCATTTTCCAATGCACTAGAGCAAATAATCCTAAAATTCATGTGGAACCATAAAAGGCCCTGAACAGCCAAAGCAACCATGAGAAAGAAGACTAAAGCGGGGGTGTCATGCTCCCTGACTTTAAGCTATACTACAAGGCTACAGTGATGAAAATAGTATGGTACTGGCACAAGAATAGACCCATAGATCAAAGTAACAGAATAGAGAGCCCAGATACAAATCCAGCGTATATGGTCAATTAATAGGCAATAAAGGATCCATGAATATACAATGGGAAAAAGACAGTTTCTTCAATAACTGGTGTTGGAAAATTGGACAGTTACATGCAAAAGTATGAAACTGGATTACTGCCTAACTCCACACACACAAGTAAATTAGAAATATACTGAAGACCTAAATGTAAGACATGAAACCATAAACTCTTAGAAGAAAACATAGGCAAAAAAATCCCTTGAACATAAGCATAAGCAATATTTTTTTGGACACATTTCCCTGGGCAAGGGAAACAAAAAATGAACAAGTGAGACTACGTCAAACTAAAGGCTTCTGTTCAGCAAATGACATCAGAAAAAAAAAAAGCAACCTACAGTATGGGAGAATATATTTGTAAATTATTTATACAGTAAGGGGTTAACATACAAAATATATAAAGAACTCATAAATCTCAACACCAAAAGACAAAAACCCAATTAAAAAATGGGCATAGAACCTGAACATTTTTCCAATTAAGAAATATCAGTGACCAACAGTCACATGAAAAGATGCTCCACATTGCTAATCAGAAAAATGCAAGCCAAAACCGCAATGACATATCACCTCACACCAGTCAAAATGGCCACTATCCAATGACAAGAAATAGTAAATGTTGGCAAGGATATGGAGAAAAGGGAACCCTCCTACACTGCTGGTGGGAATGTAAATCATTTCTTTTTAAAAAGTATAAATTACCTCTCATTTTGAAATACATTTTAATTATAGTCTTTGTAATAATTATATCAAATTTAATTAGCTTTTCCTCTTATTAACAATCTCATAATTGAGACCCTGAATGTTTACCCAAAGACATGTATATATTTTCAGATTAAAAGAAAACCAAACTTAATTTTTTTAAATTAAGGTATCATTGATATACAATCTTATGAAGGTTTCACATGAACACTGTAGTTTCAATATTCACCCATATTGTCAAATCCCCCTCCATCCCATTAGTCACTGTCTATCAGCGTAGTAAGATGCTATAGAGTCATTACTGTCTTCTACATGCTATATATACTGCCTTCCCCGAGACCTACCTATATTGTGACTGTGAATTATAGTGCCCCTTAATCCCCTTCTCCCTCCCTCCCCACCCACCCTCCCCAGCCCCTTCCCCTTGGTAACCACTAGTTCCTTCTTGGAGTCTGTGAATCTGTTGCTGTTTTGTTCCTTCAGTTTTGCTTTGTTGTTATACTTCACAATGAGTGAAATCATTAAATCAAACTTAATTTTTCCAATTATTTATAAAACACCTCACAATATTCAGGATAAAAATAAAATGAAAAATATTTAATCTCAAATACAGAGGGTTTATTTTTCTCTTTCAGCTTTATTGAGGAATAACTGAAAAACTGTAATATATTTAAAATGTATAATATGATTTGATATACATACACACTGAGAAAGGATTCCCACACCCAAGTTAATTAACACATTTATCACATTACATAGTTACCTTTTCTGTGTACGTGGTTATTAGATCATTTCTACTCTTACCAAATTTAAATTATATAGTTGATCCTTGAACAACATGGGCCCACTTACATGTAGATTGTTTTCAGTAAGTACACTGTGAAAATTTTTTGGAGATTTGTGACAATTTGAAAAATTCTTCTCTAGCTTACTTTATTATAAGAATAGAATATATAATACATATAACATACAACAATGTGTGACTTGAATGTTCATGTTATTGTTAAGGTTTCCAGCCAACAATAGGCTATTAGTAGTTAAATTTTGGGGGAGTCAAAAGTTTTACATGAATTTTTGACTGTGCAGGGGGGGTCAGTGCCCCTAAACCCTGTGTTATGAAAGGGTCAGCTGTACAACAGTATTATCAACCACAGTCACCATGTTATATACATTAGATCCTCAGACCTTATTTATCTAATAACTGAAAGTTTGCACCCTTTCATCAGCAGCTCTCTATTCTCCCCGCAACTCCCAAAGCCCCTGGCAGCAACCATTCTACTCTCTTGTTTCTATTTGTTTGACTTTTTTTTTTTTAGGTTACATATGTAAGTGATACAATGCAGCATCTGGCTTTCTTCACTTAGCATAACTCCCCCCAGGTTTAGTTATGTAGTGCAAATGGCAGGATTTACTTTTTTTCATGGCTTAATAATACACCTTTGTGTATATGTGCATGTGTGTATATATGTCTTCTTTATCCATTCTTCTGTTGACAGACACTTAGGTTGCTTCCATACTTGTGAATAATGCTGCAATAAACATGGAAGTACGTAAATCTCTTCAAGATAATGATTTAATCTCCTTTGGATATATATATATATATATATATATATACACACTCACCAGTGGCATTACCCGATGATTCAGTAGTTCTTTTTAATTTCTTGAGGAATTTCCATATTATTTTCCACAGTGGCTATACCAGTTTACATTTGCACCAACAGTGTACAGGGCTCCTTTTTATCCACATCCTCATCAGCGTTTATCTCGTCTTTTTGATAACAGATGTGAGTTGATTACTCATTGCAGTATTGATTTGCATTTCTCTGAATAGTAATGTTGATCATCTTTTCATGTACCTTGGCTATTTTTATGTCTTCTTTGGGAAAATGTCTCTTCAGGTCTTCTACCTATTTTTAATTGGGTTATTCCTTTTTTTTGCTTTTGAGCTGTTTTGATTTCCTTATATATTTTGGATATGAACCCTGTACCAGATACATTGCAAATATTTTCTCTCATTCCATAAGTGGCCTTTGCATTTTGTTGATAGTTTCCTTTGCTGTGCAGAAATTTTTTAGTGTGATGCAGTCCCTCGTTTATTATGACTTTTGTTACCTTTGCTTTTGGTGTCAAATCCAAAAAATCACTGCAAAGACCTATGTGAAGGACATTACCCCTTCTCCTAGGGGCTTTAGGGTTTCAGCTCTTAAATTCAAGAATTAATATATTCTAAATTGACTTTTGTGCATGATATAAGTTAGGGGTCCAGTTTCATTCTTTTGCATGTGAATACTCAGGTTTCTCAGCACCATTTATTGAAAGACAATCCTTTCCCCATTGCATGTTCTTGCCTCCTTCGTTGAAAAGTAATTGACCACATAGGCATAGGTTTATTTTCTGGGCCCTCCACCGTGTGTCTTTATGTCTCAGATCAGTCTGTTTTCATGCCAGTACCATACTATCTTGATTACTGTAGTTTTGTAATATAGCTTGAAATCAGAAGTATGATACCTCCAGCTTTGTTCTTCTTTCTAAAGACTGCTTCGACTATTCTGTCTTTGTGGTTCCATATGAACGTAAGGATTGTTTATTCTATTTCTGTGAAAAGTGACATTAAGATTTTGACAGGGATTTTACTGAAACTATAAATCGCTTTCATTAGTAAGGACATTTAAAAAATATTAATTCTTCCAATCACTGAACATGGATTATTTTTCCATTTATTTGAGTCTTCTTCTATTACTTTCATCAATATTTTAGTTTTTAGTACACAGACATTTCACCTCCTTATTGAGTTTATCCTAAATATTTTATACTTCTTTAACACTATTGTAAATAGGATTGTTGTCTTAATTTTTCTTTGTGATAGTTCACTGTTAGTGTAAAGATACGCAACTGAGTTTTGTATATTGACTTTATATCACATATTCACTTATTTTTCTAACAGTTCTTGGTGGAATATTTATGGTTTTCTCTATATATGTAATCTGCCAATAGAGACAATTTTACTTTTCTTCTCTTCTGGGATTTAGATACCTTTTATTTCTTTTTCTTGCCTAATTGCTTTGGCTAGGACTTCCAAAACTATGTTGAATGAAGTGGTAAGAGTGGGTATCCTTATCTTGTTCTTGATCTTAGAAGAAAAGCTTTAAGCATTTAACCATTATGATGTCAGCTGTAGTAGGCTTGACATATATGACCTTTATCATGTTGAGGCATGTTCTTTCTATACCCAATTTGTTGAGAGCTTTTATCATGGACCAATTTAATTTTGTCAAATACTTTTACTGCATCTATTGAGATGATCATATTATTTTTATCCTTCATTTTGTTAATTGTTATACATTTATTGATTTGCCTAATTTGAATCATCCATCCTGGATTTATCCCAGGAGTAAATCCCACTTGATCATGGTATATGGTCCTTTGGTTTGCCTATATTTTACCAAGTATTTTTCCATCTATGTTTATTAGGGATATTGGCCCATAGTTTTCTTTTCTTGTACTGTCCTTGACTGGTTTTGGTACAGAGTAATGGTTCTACTAAATGAGTTTGGAAATGTTCCCATCTCTTCTTTTTTTAAGGAATTTAAGAAGGACTGGTACGAATTCTTTTGTGTTTTGTAAAACACACAGGAGAGCTCTCTGTTCTTGGAGTTTTCTTTGTTGGGAGGTTTTTTATTCAATCTCTTATAATTTGGTCTGTTGGGCTTTTTCTATTTCTTCATGATTAAGTATGAGTAAGTTTTATGTTTCTAGGAATTTATCCTTTTTTCCTAGGTTATCTTGGCACAAAAAGTATTCATAATTTATGAGGATGATCCTTAGTATGCATGTGTTATCAGTTGTTATGTCTCATCTTTCACTTATAATTTTATTTATCTGACCATTCTTTCTCTTAGTTTTGCTAAAGGTATATCAATTGTGTTTATCTTCTCAAAAAATTAGCTCTTAGTTACACTGATCTTTTCTATTTCTATCTGGTCACTATTTCATTTATGGTCTTTATCATTTTCTTCCTTTTACTAATTTTGGGCTTTCTTCTTCCTTTACTAATTCCTTGAGGTGTAAAGTTATTTATTTCAGATTTTCTTTTTTCTTAATATAGGTGTTTATTGCTGTGAACTTCCCTCTTAGAACTGCTTTTGCTACATTCCACAAGTTTTGGTATGTTGTGTTTTCATTTTTGTCTCAAGGTAGTTTTTTATTTCCTTTTTTGATTTCTTCTTTGCCCTGTTGGTTATTCAGTAGCATGTCATTTAATCTACAAATACTGTGTGAATTTTCCAGTTTCCTTCTTGTAATTGATTTCCTATCTCATAATGGAATTTTTTTTTAACCCAATAAAAAGCTCAATTTTTCTCCTAGGATTTTGAAACATTTAACCCCCCCTAAAAAAATATCTGGAACTTTAAAAGTTAGGTTTACAAACTTGACACATTCTCAATATTAGCAATTTTTCTCTATACATTGTCAAAGAAAATAAGGTCTATGAAGACATCAACAAATTTTTTTAAGACGTCAGTATAAACTATAGCACTTTGCAAATAAATATCCAGTTTGATTATAACAAAACCCTATGGCTGTATTTAACAATATAAAAACATTAATTAAATGCAATTCTCTGGAAATGTACATTATACTTACAACTGTTTTTTCAGTGAGATTCTTCCTGTATTTTTTTCCCCAGTGGACAAAAATATGCTTGATATTCTTTCAATCTTCTTAAATTTACTGTCTTGTTTTGTGGCCTAACATGCAATCTATACTGCAGAATGTTCCATGTGCATTTGAAAACAATACATACTCTGCTTTCAGATGGAATGCTCCATACAATATATATCTATTAAGTCCCTTTGGTCTAATGTCTCATTTAAGGTCAACGTTTCCTTGATTTTCTATCTGGATGATCTATCCATTTATATTAGAGGGGTATTAAAGTCCCCTACTATTCTTATATTGTTATCAATTTCTCCCATAGTTCTGTTAATATTTGCTTTGTATATTTAGGTGCTCCTATGTTGGGTACATAAATATTTTAAAATGTTTTATATTCTTGTTGGACTGACCCTTTGTCATCACATAATGCCTTTCTTTGTCTTTTATTGCAGTCTTTGTTTTAAAGTCTATTTTATCTAAGTATAGCTAGACCAGCTTTCTTTTTATTTGCATGGAGTAACTTTTCCATCCCTTCATTTCCAGTCTGTGTGTGTTCTTAGATCTGGAGTGAGTTTCTTGTAGGCAATATATAGATGAGTCTTATTTTTTAATCCATTCAGCTACTCTGTATCTTTTGATTGGAGAATTTAGCCCATTTACATTTAAAGAAATTATTGGTAGGTATGGACATAATAATGCAGCTGGCTCATTATCTTCTAGCAGTTTTGTAGTTCCTTTCTTCCTGTTTTGTTCTTTTTTGTGATTTCATGATTTTCTGAAGTGGGATGTTTGGATTATCTTTCTTCTTTATGTATTTACTATAGGTTTTTGCTTTGCAGTTATCAGGAGAATTACATCAAACATATAATCATCTACTTTAAGTTGATAAAAAACTTAAATGCATACAAAAGCTCTACATTTTAACATTCTCCCCCAACTTTTCACATTTCTGATTGTTACACTTTACATCTTTTAGTATTATGTAATTAACAAATTATTGTAGTTTTATTTTAAATAATTTTATCTTTTAACCTTTATACTGCAGTTATAAGTAATTCATCCACCACCACTATAACATTAGTTTATTTACCTTTACCAGTGAATTTTATACTTTCAAAGTTTTCATATTATTAATTAGCTTCCTTTCATTTCAGCCTGAAGAACTCCTTTTAACATTTCAGATTTTGTCTAGAAAACTCTTTAGCTCTCAATTCTGAAGGACAATTTTGCCAAGTAGACTATTCTTGGTTGGTAAATTTTTTCCTTTCAGCACTTTTAATATATGATCCCACTCTCTTCTAGCCTGCAAGATTTCTGCTGAAAAATCTGCTCATTATCTTATGGGGGCTCCTTTTTATGTAACATGCTGCTTTTCTCTTGATGTTTTGAAGATTTCCTCTTTGTGTTTAATTTCTGACAATTTAATTGTAATGTCTCCTGATGTGGGTCTCCTTAGAGGCATCTTTTTTGATATCCTTCAGGCTTCCTGGATATGGATATCTGTTTCTTCACTCAGGTACAGAAGTTTTCAGCCATTATTTCTTTGAATAAGCTTTCTTTGCTCCTTCCTCTTTCTCTTTTTCTTGGACACCTGTGGGGTAAAGCATAGAATTTCCAGAATTTCCCTCCTGGTCTTAATACATTTACATATCATTAGGTGTTTTCCGCTGCAGCTTCCTGAAGCCTCTAGGGCAAGGGGTAGAGAGAGGATGGCTGTTCTTTCCTTCCCTCCGTTCTTGGTAAATAATTGGTCTGGCACCTATCAGTCCCAGGAAACCCACCTGTGAGCTTCTCCCAGAACGTACAGGTAGAGAAGTGAGCATGCACAGTGACTGCAGAGACTGCAAGTGGGCTTTGCTATCAGGGACTGGGAGAAAGAAGAGGGTGCACGACAGCCAGAGGGGATGGAGCTAAGCCTCACTGTGAACAAGAAAAGGGTTTCTCCCAACCTTCCTTTGCCTTGACTGATTTCACTCCCATCAGTTTATTCACCCTGGGCCAGGAACACCCACCCCCTGGAGCTACAACACCTATAATGTGTATATTGGTCTGCTTGTGTCCCATAAGTTCCTTAATTTAACTTCCCTATTTCTTTTTTTTTTTTGCTCCTCTGATTGGATGAATCCCACTGTTCTGTCTTCAAGTTTAACTGATCCTTTCTTCTGCTTCATCTAGTCTCCTGTTTAATCCCTCTATTGAATTTTTCAATTTAATTATTGCATTTTCAGCTCTGTGATTTGTTTGGTTCTTTTTTATATTTTCTGTCTCTTTGTTGAAATACTCACTTTATTCATGCATCATTCTCCTGACTGACCTCTGTAAGCATCTTTATGACTGTTGTATTGAACTCTCTATTGGGTAAATCACTTACCTCCATTTCATTAAAATCAATTTCTGGAGATTTATCTTGCTCCGATTGATTATCACAGCTAGGTGATGAGGGTCCATCCCTTGAGTGGCAACCCTAAAATCTGTACTGCTAGGTGTGTGAACAAGCTCCTTCCTGGGAGATATAGGCAAGTTGGTGAAAAGTGAAAGGAAGGGAAATTGCTATTAGGGCTTTGGGGAAGACAGCAGCCAGCACCCATGTGTGGTAATTAGAGGCTAGACCCTCAGCCAGCCACTTGTGAAGTACGCAAACCCCTTCCAGAAAGACTGGGAGATGGCACTTTTACCTGCTCCCTCTGCATTGAACCTTGGAGCTAGCCACAGCAAGTATTCCCATGCCTGTTAACAACTGCTTCTTCGTTGGCTGTAGTCCTGTGGGACTTATAAATGCAAGACTTGCTAGGTCTCAGATGCTAGGCGATTTGGGTTATGTCCCTCAGATGACAGCCATAAAGTTGGGGCACTAAATGTGTGCAAAAGGGAAATGCTGGTGACCTGGTTTACTGTTGGAGTGAGCTGGAGGTAGAAGGTGGGGAATGTGCCCAGGCTCCAAGGGGATCACAGCAAGTTCCTAGAAGCATGCTAATTAGAAGCTGGGCCCTCAGGCAGAAACCTATAAAATATGCTGTCAAACTCCTTTCAGGGAAAGACTGGAGATGGGCACTTCTGCCTGCTCCCTCTGTGCTGAGCTCTAGGGGCATACCCATGGCAAATTCTTGTGTTCCCACTGTGCACTCACTAAGAACTGCTTCTTTATTTGCTATGGTCCTGTGGGACACATGGAAGCAAGTCCTGATGGTTTTAAGAGCTAGATATTTTGGGAGCCCATCCCTCAGATGGGAGTCTTCAAGGTTAGGAGACTAAATGTACAGTCCAAACCCTTTGATTTTCAGGGTGAAGTTGGGAGTTGGGGTTCCTTCCTGATCATATGGCACTGTGCTGGGGGTGAGGTTTATGGGAAGAGTGTGTCTCAGGCTTTACTACTCATTTTATTGTGGCATTTTCTCATTTACACAATGAGTTGGAGTCAGATAGTTTCTGGATTTCTCTTAGAGGGAATTGCTCCATGTGTAGCTAGCTGTATTCAGTGTGTCTGTGGGAGGAAGGAAATTCAGGAACCTGCTGTACCAACTTGGTCCCAAGTCCATACTGAGGTTTTTGATATTTGCCTCCATTCTTTTCACTTGAGAACTGTATTTTAGTCAGTTTTTTTAAAGTTGGTAATATCTTGTCCTTTAGTAACAAGTTATATATATATATTATTATGCATTTAAGTCACAGAATTTGCCCCCGGGTTTCTTGCTCTGAAACACTGGCAATACAGTAACAGTAATAAGGCATTTCCATGCATTTCTTTTTGTTAATAAATCATATCTGAACATTTTTATATGGGGAGAATAAGTTAATGTCAGTTACTCAAAAAAAAAACTTCATAAAAACAATGAAATATCTATCACATACATTTAGAACAACTAAAATATAAAACAGTGATAACAAGTTAATGCTTTGAGGCTGCAGAGAAGCTGAATGTCTCAAATACTCCAAGTAAGAATCTCTGAAAAACAGCATGGCAGTTTCTTGCAAAACTAAACATGCACTAACCATATGACTCAGCATTCACAGTCTAGAGGATTTACCCCAAAGAAATGAAACCCTATGTTCAGAGAAAAACATGTACATGAATGTTCAAAGAAGCTTCATTCATAATAGCAAAATACAAGAAACAACCCAAATGTCCTTCAGTGGGTGAAAGGCTAAACAAATTGTATACATATAAAAGAATACTAGTCAGCCATAAAAAGATATGCAACATCTTATGTTGACCACAAAAGCATTAGGTTTAGTGAAAAAAGTCAGTCTCTTCATCTTCCTCTGTATAACCATTATATTTAAATTATAGTTAATCAATTGTCTCTATAGGACCTACCTCAGTTCTATCTACATACATAGTTAACTATCTATAGTTATCTATGTACATAGTGTGAATGTCCCTTAAGATTCATCCCAAGATACTAACAAGAATGGATCTTCCACAAGGGATGGGTAAGGAGGTGTTCAACTTCAGAAAGCTTTTCCTTATTATACAATATTAGTACTAACATTTCTTCAGATTGATTATATTTGACTCTTTAAAATGATTTTAACATTTTAGCATATATTTTATTATTTTCAATTGTAACCTAGATTTGTCTGAGTGTTGTGATAGGAATAGTGTCAAAAATTCCAGCAAAGTTTTTATATTTTTCATATTACATTAAAAATGTATCAAAAATATGGTATTTTTCCTCATGAGAATTTTTTAAAGACTTTAAAATTTGAAATTTTTGCTTTTTGTCATTATAAACATACATTTCTCCCCCAATATATATTCCAATTTTGCTATAACAAACACTTGGAATATAAAATGTACTTAACTTTCACTTACAGCATATTTTGAAGAATTGCTGTTTCATTTATTAATAGACTTCCTTCAATAACATTTTAACATTAAAAACTAAAATGACAGGAACACTTACTAGGCACCATCCTTATACTGTAGAAGTAGGTGTCCTAATTCAACCATGCCACACACTCTGCTCCCCTGCATTTCACACAGCTGCCTTACCCCCAATCAACTCAATTTATACCTTTCTTCCAAGGTAGTAAATCCTTACCCATTTCTTTAAGGCAGACTTTACTAGATTCTTACATAGAAGGCAAACAAGCAGCTTTGTTCTTTACATTATCTCTCTCTTGCTAGTCTCACACATAACACATATACAAACACCTATTTTCTGAATTCAACTGAAGCGCTTAATAATTGAGACCACCAGAACGAAAACAAAGACACTGCACCAGCAATACCCATTTACCAACAAAAGAATTCCAAAAGTCCACTGCAACTGAAGGATAGTTGTAGAAGATCAAGTAATTAAAAAGATCTTGGGATAGAAGCAGGAATAGGAGAGACAAAGAGTAGCAGAACAGCAGATTCATAACAGAAAAGGCAGTGAGCAGAAGATATAAAGGGGAGGCAGTGGTTTTGTTATGTCATTGTCACATATCGAATTTATTTCTCAAAACTTAGAAAAGGAATGCAAAACAAGCAAACACATAAAAATAAATAATCACAAAGACATGACAGGTATTTCATACTTGAGTGGTGATGGCCAACTATTAGGATCCTGAAGTACCACACCAAGGGCATAAAGGACAAGGGTCTGTGAAAAAAAAAATTACTCTAGTTAGTCAAGGCCTAAATGATTCCTAGAAAGTCAAACTCATCCTAAATGTTGTTTTGATATAGATATGAATATAAAATAAAAATAATAATAAAAGAAAAAGGCCATTATTTTAGTGATCTTACAGTAGGGAAGTCCCCCACCAACTCATGTCACAAAATCTGGAAGCTATAAATAACATACTTAATTATATGAAAATTCAAAACCTGTATCCATTAAAAACAAAACAAAAAACATAAGCACCAGTAGAAGGTAGATAATACGAAAAAAAATACCTACCATATAATTTAGTTAGTATGTAAAATAAAATTTAGACATAAGCTCACTAGAAAGTGAATTATAAGCAATAATTGACAAAAGAAGAAATAAGAACTGTTAATAAATGTATGAAAAGTTGCTGCATCTTCCCAGGGAGTAGGAAAAATCAAATTAAAATATAAGACAATTTTTCACATAAAATTCACAAAATATGAAAAAGATTAAAAAATCCAGAGGTGGTGATGATATGAAGAGAAAAAGCACTCTCCTACATTGCTGCTTAAAAATATAAATTCCCATTCCCTTTTAGAGGGCAATTTAATTTTTTTAAATTGAAATATCATTGGATTTAGGCGGAAAGATGGCAGCATGAGCAGGGTGTCAGAAATCTCCTGCAAAAATCAAATATATTTATGAAAATACAGGAAATACAACTATCCCTAAAAGAGAGACCAGAACATACAGGACGACACCAGCCTGCAGCTACAACTCAGAGGACTCGGCAACCTGTGAGGCAGGTAAGATACATAGCCACGACCCGGCGGGACCCAAACACTCCCCCACCCCAGCACACTGACGGGAGGAGAGGTTCAGAGCACGGAGGGAGTGGAAGCACAGGCTCGCCAAATAATCAGTCCTGGCGATCTGCTCCGGGAGCACTGACACACTTCACACGGCTCATCGGATATTGGAGAGACAGTGGTGCAGAATCCAAGACGGCAGTTCCACCCTGCCAGTTACCCAGAACAAAAGAAAAACATGTGCTTTTTTAGAGGTCTTAAAGAGACAGGGGCCCAACGGAGGAGCAAGATAGTCCCAGCACACTCAGCCAGGTAGGCTGGGAGTCCTGGGAAATTTCGGTACCCTTGGACTGTGGCTGGGAAAAGCAGTCGCATGGAGATTTCCACACAGAAATCAGCAGCCTTCAATTCGTTCCCTCCCTGGCCAGAGTCAAAAAGGGCCCGGCACAGAGGCGTGGCTGTGGAATAGTGCAGGAGCAGCGCCACCTACATGATCCTCACAGAAACTACATCTGGCAGGCATGTTGTTTTTTTCCTCTATTTCCCCTTTATTTTTTTCTTTTTCTGACCACTTCTATTGCCATGAAAACACAGAGAAATACGGTACAAAAAAATTTACCCAGAAAACCCCAGACCAGACTGCCCCAGAGAGGGAGTCTGAAGGGATGGACATGCACAATCTTCCTGAAAAAGAATTCAGAATAAAAGCCATAACCATACTGATGGATCTACAGAGAAATATGCAACAGCTAAGGGAGGAAGTGAGGGAAGTGAGGAAAGACAATGCAGATATGAGACAAGCAAACGACGGGTTTACCACCTGACAGGACAAGATGCAAGAGACTGTTAATGGAATAGAAATCAGAGAACAGAAATACGGAGAAACTGAGGAAATGAGAGATAAAAGGATCTCTAGGAACGAAAGAATTTTAACAGAACTCTGTGACCAATCCAAACAGAACAATATTCGCATTATAGGAGTACCAGAGGAAGAAGAGAGAGAAAAAGGGATAGAAAGTGTCTTTGAAGAAATAATTGCTGAAAACTTTCCCACGCTGGGGAAGGAAATACTCTCCCAGTCCACGGAAGCCCACAGATCTCCCCACACAAGGGAACCAAGGCAGACAACACCAAGACACATAAAAATTAAAATGGTGAAGATCAAAGATAAGGACAGAGTATTAAAGGCAGCTAGAGAGAGAAAAAAGATAACCTACAAAGGAAAATTCATCAGACTACCATCAAACTTCTCAAAAGAAACCTTACAAGGCAGAAGAGAATGCCATGATACATTTAATATAATGAAACAGAAGGGTCTCGAACCAAGAATATTGTATCCAGCACGATTATCATTTAAATTTGAGGTAGGAATTAAACAATTTCCAGACAAGCAAAAGCTGAAGGAATTTGACTCCCATAAACCACCTCTTCAGGATATCTTAAAGGGACTGCTCTAGAGGGAAGCACTCCTAAGGCTAAAAGAGGTCCCTAAAGAAAACAAAATCATAGCAAAGAAAGAAGATCATCCAAATACTAACTAAAGGTAAAGAATAAAACACCTAGTATATAAAGAATGGAGAGGTAAGACTAAGAAGGGATAGAAATAAAGAATCATCAGACTGCATTTACAATAACTTAAGAAGAAAGTTAAGTTAGACTGTTAGATAGTAGAGAAGCTACCCTTGAACCTTTGGTAACCACGAATCTAAAGCCCACAAGGGCAGTAACTACATATCTATCGATAATCACCCTAAATGTAAAAGGACTGAATGCACCAATCAAAAGACACAGAGTAATAGAATAGATAAAAAAGCAAGACCCATCTATATGCTGCCTTACAGGAGACTGACCTCACACCCAAAGACATACACGGACTAAAAGTGAAGGAATGGAAAAAGATATTTCATGCAAACAACAAGGAGAAAAAAACAGGTGTTGCAGTACTTGTATCAGACAAAATAGACTTCAAAACGAAGAAAGTAACAAGAGATAAGGAAGGACATTACATAATGATAAAGGGGTCAGTCCAACAAGAGGATATAACCATTTTAAATATATATGCACCCAACACAGGAGCGCCGGCATATGTGAAACAAATACTAACAGAATTAAAGGAGGAAATAGAAAGCAATGCAGTCATTTTACGAGACTTCAATACACCACTCACTCCAGAGGACAGATCAACCAGACAGAAAAAAAGTAAAGCACAGAGGCACTGAACAACACACTAGAACAGATGGACCTAACAGACATCTACAGAACTCTACACCCAAAAGCAAAAGGATACACATTCTTCTCAAGGGCACATGGAACATTTTCCAGAACAGACAACAAACGAGCCCACAAAAAGTACCTGAGTAAATTCAAAAATACTGAAATTCTACCAACCAACTTCTCAGATGACAAACGTATAAAACTAGAAATAAATTGTAGAAAGAAAAAAGGCTCACAAATACATTGAGACTTAACAACATTCTCCTAATTAATCAATGTATTAATGACATAATCAAAACTGAAATCAAAGAATATATGGAGACTACTGACAACAACAACACAAAGCCACAACTTCTGTGGGACGCAGCAAAGGCAGTTCTAAGAGAAAAGTGTATTGCAATCCAGGCCTATTTAAAGAAGGAAGAACATTCCCAAATGAATAGTCTAAAGACACAACTACAGAAAGTGGAAAAAGAAGAACAAATGAGGCCCAAAGTCACCAGAAGGAGGGACATAATAAAGATCAGAGAAGAAATAAATGAAATTGAGAAGAATAAAACAATAGAAAAAGTCAATGAAACCAAAACTGGTTCTTTGAAAAAATAAACAAAATAGATAAACCCTTAGCCAGACTCATTAAGAGAAAAAGAGAATCTACACACATAAACAGACTCAGAAATGAGAAAGGAAAAATCACGACGGACCCCACAGAACTACAAAGAATTATAAGAGAATATTATGAGAATCTATATGCTAAGAAGCTGGAAAACCTAGAAGAAATGGACAACTTCTTAGAAAAATACAACCTCCCAAGACTGACCAAGCAAGAAACAGAAAAACTAAACAGACCAATCACCAGCAACAAAATTGAATCGGTAATCAAAAAACAACCCAAGAACAAAACCCCCAGACCAGATGGATTCACCTTTGAATTTACCAGACATATAGAGAAGAAATAACACCCATTCTCCTTAAAGTTTTCCAAAAAATAGAAGAGGAGGGAATACTTCCAAACTCATTGTATGAAGCCAGCATTACTCTAATACCCAAACTTGGCAAAGACCTCACCAAAAGGAAAATTATAGACCAATATACTTGATGAACTTAGATGCAAAAATACTCAACCAAATATTAGCAAAACAAATTCAAAAATACATCAAGAGGATCGTACACCATGATCAAGTGGGATTCATCCCAGGGATGCAAGGATGGTACAACATTCGAAAATCCATCAACATCATCCACCACATCAACAAAAAGAAGAACAAAAACCACATGATCATCTCCATCGATGCTGAAAAAGCATTTGACAAAATTCAGCACCCATTCATGATTAAAACTCTCAATAAAATGGGTATAGACGGCAAGAACCTCAACATCATAAAGGCCATATATGACAAAACCACAGCTAACATCATACTTAATGGCGAGAAGATGAAAGCTTTTCATCTAAGATTGGGAACAAGACAGGGATGCCCACTCTCTCCACTGTTATTCAACACAATACTGGAGGTCCTAGCCACAGCAATAAGACAAAACAAAGACATACAAGGCATCCAGATTGGTAAAGAAGAAGTCAAATTGTCACTATTTGCAGATGACATGATACTGTACATAAAAAACCCTAAAGACTCCACTCCAAAACTACTAGAACTAATATCTGAATTCAGCAAAGTTGCAGGATACAAAATTAACACACAGAAATCTGTTGCTTTCCTATACACTAACGATGAACTAACAGAAAGAGAAATCAGAAAAATAATTTGATTCACAACTGCATCAAAAAGAATAAAATACCTAGGAATAAACCTAACAAATGAAGTGAAAGACCTACACCCTGAAACTACAAGACACTGCTAAGAGAAATTAAAGAGGACACTAACAAATGGAAATGCATCCCATGCTTTGGCTAGGAAGAATAAATACTGTCAAAATGGCTATACTACCTTAAACAATCTACAGATTCAACGCAATCACTATCAAAATACCAATAGCTTTCTTCAGTGAACTAGAACAAATAGTTCTAAAATTCATATGGAACCACAAAAGACCCCGAACAGCCCAAGCAATCCTGAGGAGGAATAAAACAGGGGGAATTATGCTCCCTAACTTCAAGCTCTACTACAAGGCCACAGTAATCAAGACAATTTGGTATTGGCACAAAAACAGACCCATAAAACGGGGAATTACGCTCCTTGACTTCAGGCTCTACTACAAAGCCACAGTAATCAAGACAATTTGGTATTGGCACAAAAACAGACTCACAGACCAGTGGAACAGAATAGAAACTCCAAACATTAACCATCACATATACAGTTAATTAATATATGATAAAGGAGCCTTAGATATACAATGCGGAGATGACAGCCTTTTCAGCAGGTGGTGTTGGAAAAACTGGACAGCTACATTTAAGAGAATGAAACTGGACTACTGTCTAACCCCATACACAAAAGTAAACTCAAAATGGATCAAAGACCTGAATGTAAGTCATGAAACCATAGAACTCTTAGAAAAAAACATTGGCAAAAATCTCTTGGACATAAAATGAGCGACTTCTTCATGAACATACCTCCCTGGGCAAGGGAAACAAAAGCAAAAATGAACAAGTGGGACTATATCAAGCTGAAAAGCTCCTGTACAGCAAAGGACACCATCAGTAGAACAAAAAGACATCCTACAGTATGGGAGAATATATTCATAAATGACGTATCCGATAAGGGGTTGACATCCAAAATATATAAAGAACTCACGCACCTCAACAAACAAAAAGAAAGTACTCCAATTAAGAAATGGGCAGAGGACATGAATAGACACTTCTCCAAAGAAGAAATTCAGATGGCGAACAGGCACATGAAAAGATGCTCCACATCACTAATCATCAGAGGAATGCAAATTAAAACCACAGTGAGATATCACCTCACACCAGGAAGGATGGCCAACATCCAAAACACAAACAACAACAAATGTTGGCAAGGATGTGGAGAAAAGGGAACCCTCCTACACTGCTGGTGGGAATGCAAATTAGTTCAACCATTGTGGTAAGCAGTATGGAGGTTCCTCAAAAAACCCAAAATAGAAATACCTTTTGACCCATGAATCCCACTCCTAGGAATTTACCCTAAGAATGCAGCAGCTCAATTTGAAAGACATATGCACCCCTATGTTTATCGCAGCACTGTTTACAATAGCCAAGAAATGGAAGCACCTAAGTGTCCATGAACATATCTCCCCGGGCAAGGGAAACAAAAGCAAAAATGGATAAAGAAGATGTGGTACATATACACAATGGAATATTATTCAGCCGTAAGAAGAAAACAAATCCTACCATTTGCAACAACATGGATGGAGCTAGAGGGCATTATGCTTAGTGAAATAAGCCAAGCGGAAAAAGATAAGTATCAAATGATCTCACTCATATGTGGAGTATAAGAACAAAGAAAAAAAACTGAAGTAACAAAACAGCAGCAAACGTACAGAACCCAAGAACGGACTAATAGTTACCAAAGGGAAAGGAACTGAGGTGGATGTGTGGGAAGGGAGGGACAAGGGGGAAAAGGGGGCAGTATGATTAGCAGACGTAATGTTGCGAGGGCGCGGGGAGGGCTGTACAACTCAGAGAAGACAAGTAATGGTTCTATAGCATCTCACTATGCTGATGGACTGACTGTAATGGGGTTGGTGGTGGGGAACTGATGAAGGGGGTAGTTTCATAACCATAATATTGCACATGTAATTGTAGATTAATGATACCAAAATAAATTATAAATAAAAAAATATCATTGATATACAATCTTACAAAGGTTTCACATGAACATGTGGTTTCAACATTCCACCCATATTACCAAGTCCTCACCCCCAATTGCAGTCACTGCCTATCAGCATCGTAAGATGCTATAGAGTCATTACTTGTCTTCTCTATGCTGTACTGGAGGGCAATTTAATTTATACATATGTACTTTAACCCAAAAATTCCACCTGTAAGACTCTACCTAGTATCTGTACAAGTATGTAATTTGCAATAATAAAAGAATTAATGTCAGTCTAAATTTTCATCAATGGGAACATTAAATAAATTATGCTACATTCATATAATGGTATACTATGCATCCATTAAAATAATGAGCTGGCTTTTTTTCAAGTGCCAATTGTATTAAGAGCCATGATATACTAAATAAAAGAAAATTAAAGAACAATACATGAAGAATAACTTTTCACATATAAATTCATTTATTAAAATATATACATATATATATATATATATATATATATACACACACACATACAGAGTAACAAACATATACAGAGGATCCACAAAAATACACACTGAACTATTGACAGTAGTACCAATGGGAAAAGGAGGCTTTATTTTATATTGTTTGACTTAAAAAAAAGCATGTATTATTTTGCCATGTAAACAATTACGTCTTTGATTTATTGGACACTTTAAACAATAAAATTTACAAATACACTCTAAAACAGTTGAAAAGAGTAACTGAATGAGTTAAGTACACCAAATATTTCCTACCTCTCGAGGAATAATGATTTTGTCAATCTTTCCTTCAATATCTTGAAGCTGGGCAGAAACTGGGGTCAGTTTGGCAGTCCGAACAGATTCACAAAGCACTTGCCGACAATATCTGTTTAAAAAAAAATTTTTTTTTGAATTTTTTTACCTTAGGAGAGGCAGTTTAAAATGTACATAAATTAAAAGATGAAATTCAACAACTTTCATCACCTTCCTAATTTGAAATAGTTGCATCATAATTCTCACTTGCCTTAAGGTATGTTATATATTAGAAATACATAAAGTCCAGGTGGATAAATATTTAAACAAATAAAAAACACCTTAAAGCGTACCAAAAGAAAACGCAAAGATAATATTTTCAGTTTTTGAGTAGAAAACTCCTTTATTTCTATACAGGATTTTAAAAAATGTTAATAAAGGATTTCTGTATTAAAAATTATAAAAATATTGACACCATGACAGAAACCATGGAGAAAAATATTAATAATCTAACTATGGAAATTTTTTTTACATACCCACAAGCATAATAAGTACAACTAAAAGAAAACTAGGAAAAATATTAAATATATCCTTACTGAATAAAAGCTATTTAAAGATCCATAATTGAAATCGTCAAATACTCCAACAGAAATATGGACAGAAAATATAAAAAAGCAATTCACACAAAAAAATCACATGGCCTGGAAATATGTTATCATTGTCAACTGCATAAACAATGAAAAGATGAACAATCAAAGCCATTTTTTTTTACTTCCCAGATTACCAAAAATGAAAAAGAATGACAATTCACAATACTAATTTAAAAAGGAGAAAAGACACTCATATACAGTTGGTGGAAGTATAAATTAGTACAACCACTGTGAAGGGTAATTGACAATATATATATAAATATTAAGTACCAAAATGAGAAAAATAAAAAAGGTGAAATATATTGAATTCCTACCAGGAGCCAGTTCTGTTAAATATTTTCTATGCAGCCTATCACTTAATCCTTGTAACCTCATAGATGCTATTATTATTCTAACTTTATAGATTTAAAAAATGAAGCATTTGTTTAAGATCACATAGCAGGTAAGTGATGATGTCAGGATTCAAACTGCAGTCAGTCTTACATCACAGCCCCCTAATCATAAACATTGTACTATTGCATATATATTTAAATAATAACCTCATTTTTAGGACTTTATTAATAGAAACTAATTGAAATATTAGTAAAGATGTAAGCATAGGAATGTTGACTGTTTATGATATCTAAAGACAACAAAAACAAAAGAGGAAACATCCTTTCCTCTTTGAACAAATTATTTATTGGGTACGTAGTACACTGGAAGCACTTTGATAGCTACTGACACAACTGTGAACAAGACAGAGGCCCACAAAGGAATGCGAAGTCTAGTTGGCATAGAAAGGGAGAGAGTAAGGGATATCAAGGATGAACAATTTAAAAAGCACAGTAACTGGCTTCCAGGAAGATGGCGGCGTGGGCAGGGCGGTGGAAATCTCTTCCCAAAACCAAATATATTTATGAAAACACAGCAAACACAACTATCCCTAAAAGAGAGACCAAAAGATACAGGACGACACCAGCCCGCAGCTATACCAGAGAGGACTCAGCACCCCGCGAGGGAGAGTCACAAAGGGCCCGGCGGAGCGGCGTGGCAGCGCAATAGTGGACTAGCAGCGCCACCTACAGGATCCTCACAGAAACTACACCTGGCAGGCGTATTTTTTTTCTCTATTTTCCCTTTCTTCTTTTTTTCTTTTTCTGACCACTTCTATCACCATGAAAACACAGAGATACACCTTACAAAAAAATTTACCCAGAAAACCCCAGACCAGACTACCCCAGAGAGGGAGTCTGAAGGGATGGACATGCACAATCTTCCTGAAAAAGAATTCAGAATAAAAGTCATAACCATACTGATGGATCTACAGACAAATATGCAAGAGCTAACGGAGGAAGTGAGGGAAGTGAGGAAAGACAATGCAGAGATAAGACAAGCGATCGACGGGCTTAGCAGCAGACTGGACAAGATGCAAGAGACTCTTAATGGAATAGAAACCAAAGAACAGGAATACGGAGAAGCTGAGGCAGAGAGAGATAAAAGGATCTCTAGGAATGAAAGAATTTTAACAGAACTCTGTGACCAATCCAAACGGAATAATATTTGCATTATAGGAGTACCAGAGGAAGAAGAGAGAGAAAAAGTGATAGAAAGTGTCTTTGAAGAAATAATTGCTAAAAACTTCCCCAAGCTGGAGAAGGAAATAGTCTCTCAGACCATGGAGGCCCACAGATCTCCCAACACAAGGGACCCAAGGAAGACAACACCAACACACATAATAATTAAAATGGCAAAGATCAAAGATAAATACAGAGTATTAAAGGCAGCTAGAGAGAGAAGAAATATCACCTACAAAGGAAAATTCATCAGACTATCATCAGACTTCTCAACAGAAACCTTACAAGCCAGAAAGGAATGGCATGACATATTTAACATAATGAAATAGAAGGGCCTCGAACCAAGAATATTGTATCCAGCACGATTATCATTTACATTTGAGAGAAGGATTAAACAATTCCCAGACAAGCAAAAGCTGAAGGAATTTGCCTCCCATAAACCACCTCTTCAGGATATCTTAAAGGGACTGCTCTAGATGGAAGCACTCCTAAGGCTGAAAACAGGTCACCAGAGAAAACAAAATCATAGGAAAGAAAGCAGATCATCCAAATACTAACTAAAGGCAAAGAATAAAACACCTAGTATATAAAGAATGGAGGAGTAAGACTAAGAAGGGAGAGAAACAAAGAATCATCAGACTGTGCTTACAATAACCTAAGAAGAAAGTTAAGTTAGACTGTTAGATAGTAAAGAAGCAAACCCTGAAACTTTGGTAACCATGAATCTAAAGCCTGTAATAGCAATAAGTACATATCTATCGATAATCACCCTAAATGTAAATGGACTGAATGCACCAATCAAAAGACACAGAGTAATAGAATAGATAAAAAAGCGAGACTCATCTATATGCTGCGTACAGGAGACGGACTTCAAACCCAAAGATATACACAGACTAAAGGTGAAGGGACGAAAAAAGGTATTTCCTGCAAACAACAAGGAAAAAAAGCAGGTGTTGCAGTACTTGTATCAGACAAAATAGACTTCAAAACGAAGAAAGTAGCAAGAAATAAAGAAGGATATTACATAATAATAAAGAGCTCAGTCCAACAAGAGGATATAACCATTTAAAAAATATATGCACCCAACACAGGAGCGCCGACATATGTGAAACAAATACTAACAGAATTAAAGGAGGAAACAGAAAGCAATGCAGTCATTTTAGGAGACTTCAACACACCACTCACTCCAAAGGACAAATCAACCAGACATAAAATAAGTAAAGACACAGAGGCACTGAACAACACACTAGAACAGATGGACCTAACAGACATCTACAGAACTCTACACCCAAAAGCAACAGGATACACATTCTTCTCAAGTGTACATGGAACATTTTCCAGGATAGACCACATACTAGGCCATAAAAAGAACCTCAGTAAAGTCAAAAATACTGAAATTCTACCAACCAACTTCTCAGATGACAAGCATATAAAACTAGAAATAAATTGTAGAAAGAAAACAAAAAGGCTCACAAATACATGGAGACTTAACATTCTCCTAATTAATCAATGGATTAATGACCAAATCAAAACAGAAATCAAAGAATATATGAAGACTAATGACAACAACACAAAGCCACAACTTCTGTGGGACGCAGCAAAGGCAGTTCTAAGAGGAAACCATATTGCAATCCAGGCCTATTTAAAGAAGAAAGAACATTCCCAAATGAATAGTCTAAAGACACAATTACTGAAATTGGAAAAAGAAGAAAAAATGAGGCCAAAAGTCACCAGAAGGAGGGACATCATAAAGATCAGAGAAGAAATAAATAAAATTAAGACGAATAAAACAATAGAAAAAAATGAATGCAAACAAGAACTGGTTCTTTGAAAAAATAAACAAAATAGATAAACCACTAGCCAGAATCATTAAGAGAAAAAAGAGAATCTACACACATAAACAGAATCAGAAATGAGAAAGGAAAAATCACGACGGACCCCACAGAAATACAAAGAATTATAAGAGAATATTATGAGAATCTATATGCTAAGAAGCTGGAATACCTAGAAGAAATGGACTTCTCAGAAAAATACAACCTTCCAAGACTGACCTTGCAAGAAACAGAAAAACTAAACAGACCAATCACCAGCAACAAAATTGAATCAGTAATCAAAAAACAACCCAAGAACAAAACCCCCAGACCAGATGGATTCACCTTTGGATTTACCAGACATATAGAGAAGAAATAACAGCCATTCTCCTTAATGTTTTCAAAAAATAAAAGAGGAGGGAATACTTCCAAACTCATTCTATGAAGTCAGCATCACTCTAATACCAAAACTGGGCAAAGACCTCACCAAAAAAGAAAATTAAAGATCAATATCCCTGATGGATGTAGATGCAAAATATACTCAACCAAATATTAGCAAACCAAATTCAAAAATACATCAAGAGGATCATACACCATGATCAAGTGGGATTCATCCCAGGGATGCAAGGATGGTATAACATTCGAAAATCCATCAACATCATCCACCACATCAACAAAAAGAAGAACAAAAACCACATGATCATCTCCATCGATGCTGAAAAAGCATTTGACAAAATTAAGCACCCATTCATGATTAAAGCTCTCAACAAAATGGGTATAGATGGCAAGTACCTCAACATCATAAAGGCTATATATGACAAACCCACAGCTAACATCATACTTAACAGCAAGAAGATGAAAGCTTTTCATCTATGATCGGGAACAAGACCGGGATGTCCACTCTCTCCATTCTTATTCAACATAGTACTGGAGGTCCTAGCCACAGCAATCAGACAAAACAAAGACATACAAGGCATCCAGATTGGTAAAGAAGAAGTCAAATTGTCACTATTTGCAGATGACATGATATTGTACATAAAAATCCCTAAAGACTCCACTCCAAAACTACTAGAACCAATATCTGAATTCAGCAAAGTTGCAGGATACAAAATTAACACACAGAAATCTGTTGCTTTCCTATACACTAACGATGAACTAACAGAAAGAGAAATCAGAAAAACAATTCCATTCACAATTGCATCAAAAAGAATAAAATACCTAGGAATAAACCTAACGAAGGAAGTGAAAGACCTGTACTCTGAAAACTACAAGACACTCCTAAGAGAAATTAGAGGACACTAACAAATGGAAATGCATCCCATGCTCTTGGCTAGGAAGAATAAATATTATCAAAATGGCTATACTACCTAAAGCAATCTACAGATTCAATGCAATCACTATCAAAATACCAATAGCTTTCTTCAGTGAACTAGAACAATTGGTTCTAAAATTCATATGGAAACACAAAAGACCCCGAATAGCCAAAGCAATCCTGAGAAGGAGGAATAAAATGGGGAATTACGCTCCCTGGCTTCAAGCTCTACTACAAAGCCATAGTAATCAAGACAATTTGGTATTGGCACAAAAACAGACCCACAGACCAGTGGAACAGAATAGAAAATCCAAACATTAACCCAAACATATACAGTCAATTAATATATGATAAAGGAGCCTTAGATATACAATGCGGAGATGACAGCCTCTTCAGCAGCTGGTGTTGGAAAAACTGGACAGCTACATTTAAGAGAATGAAACCGGACTACTGTTTAACCCCATACACAAAAGTAAATTCAAAATGGATCAAAGACCTGAATGTAAGTCATGAAACCATAAAACTCTTAAAAAAAACATTGGCAAAAATCTCTTGGACATAAACATGAATGACTTCTTCATGAACATATCTCCCCGGGCAAGGGAAACAAAAGCAAAAATGAACAAGTGGGACTATATCAAGCTGAAAAGCTTCTGTACAGCAAAGGACACCATCAGTAGAACAAAAAGACATCCTACGGTATGGGAGAATATATTCATAAATGACGTATCCGATAAGGGGTGACACTGAAAATATGTAAGAACTCACGCACCTCAACAAATAAAAGAGCAAATACTCCAATTAAGAAATGGGCAGAGGACATGAATAGACACTTCTCCAAAGAAGAAATTCAGATGGCCAACAGGCACATGAAAAGTGCTCCACATCGCTAATCATCAGAGAAATGCAAATTAAAACCACAGTGAAATATCACCTCACAGCGGTAAGGATGGCCACCATCCAAAACACAAACAACAACAAATGTTGGCGAGGATGTGGAGAAGGGGGAACCCTCCTACACTGCTGGTGGGACTGCAAATTAGTTCAACCATTGTGGAAAGCAGTATGGAGATTCCTCAAAAAACTCAACATACAAATACCATTTGACCCAGGAATTCCACTCCTAGGCATTTACCCTAAGAATGCAGCAGCCCAGTTTGAAAAAGACAGATGCACCCCTATGTTTATCGCAGCACTATTTACAATAGCCAAGAAATGGAAGCAATCTAAGTGTCCATCAGTAGATGAATGGATAAAGAAGATGTGGTACATATATAAATAATGGAGCATTATTCAGCTATAAGAAGAAAACAAATCCTACCATTTGCAACAAGATGGATGGAGCTAGAGGGTATTATGCTTAGTGAAATAAGCCAAGCAGAAAAAGACAAATATCAAATGATCTCACTCATATGTGGAGTATAAGAACAAAGAAAAAAACTGAAGGAACAAAAACAGCAGCAAACTTACAGAACCCAAGAACAGAACCAAAGGGAAAGGAACTGAGGAGGATGGGTGGGAAGGGAGGGATAAGGGGGAAAAAGGGGCAGTACGATTAGCAGACGTAATGTTGGGGGGGCGCGGGGAGGGCTGTACAACCCAGAGAAGGTAAGTAATGATTCTATAGCATCTCAGTACGCTGATGGACAGTGACTGTAATAGGGTTGGTGGGGAGGACATGATGAAGGGGGTAGTTTAATAACCATAATATTGCACATGTAACTGTAGATTAATGATACCAAAATAAATTATATAAAAAAAAAATCCCCTTCACACACACACACACACACAAGAAAAAAAGCACAGTAACTGTTATGATAAAGGAAGTTAAAGGTTATCAGGGAACACATGGCACGCACATCTAACAGGAGGAATTTGCAGAGAAGCAGAGTTAAGTTGAGACCTGCAGAGAAAACTCAAGCGAGCTAGAGGAGAGAGGAAGAGAGAATTCAGATAAAGGAATAGTCTGCGAAACCTAGGAGATAAGAAAGAGGCTGTACCTTTGAAGGAACAAAAGATTTCAGTACAGTTGAATCCCAGGATATAAAGAGGTACAAGTAATAAGACATAAGGTGGGACAGGAATGCAAGGCCAACCTCTTGAAATGCCTCATAAGTTATGGTAGTAATTTTAAATTTTATCTTAAGAGCAACCAGAAGCCAGTGAAGGATTTTAAACTGGAGAGTCATATGACCAGATAGGACTCCGCAGATACAGAGATCACTACCAGTACAGTGATTCTCAACTCTGATTACATAGCTTTTGAAAACTTCTGTGCCCAGAGACTTTTCGTTTGGGATTGGTCCCAGGTTATCTGCTTTTAAGGCACCCAAAGTGATAACAGAGTGCAGTCACAGGCTCCAGGAGCAATTTGGTGAATGGACTGGTGAGGAGCAAGATCCAAAGCTATGGAAATATCCCAGACAATTTGATGGTAGTCTGGAAAAAGTGGGGGCAACAGAGAGAAGTAAAATTAACTTCCAACTAAAAGTTGTTTGGAAAGTAGAATCAGCATAACTTGATCATTGACTGGATGTGGTGGAGTCACTATTTATAAGAATACTATCCACAAAACAAAGAAATAAAAGGCATCCAGATTGGTGAGGAAGAAGTCAAACTATCGCTGTTTGCAGATGACATGATATTGTACATAAAAAACCCAAAGAATGCAGGATAAAAAATTAATACACAGATATCTGTTGCATTCCTATACATTAAGAATGAACTAGGAGAAGAAATCAGGAAAACAATTCCATTCACAATTGCATCAAAAAGAATTTAAAATACCTAGGAATAAACTTAACCAAGGAGGTGAAAGACCTATACCCTGAAAACTACAAGACACTCCTAAGACAAATTAAAGAGGACACTAATAAATAGAAATTCATCACATTCACTCATCTGTGGAGTATAAGAACAACAACAAAAAAAAACTGAAGGAACAAAACAGCACCAGACTCCCAGAACCCAAGAATGGACTAACAGTTACCAAAGGGAAAGGGACTAGGGAGAATGGGTGGGAAGGGAGGGATAAGGGGAAAACAGGGCATTATGATTAGCACACATTATTTCGGGGGGGGGGGGGCATGGGCAAGGCAGTATAGCACAGAGAAGACAAGTAGTGATTCTATAGCATCTTACTATGCTGATGGACAGTGACTGTAATGGGGTATGTGGTGGGGACTTAATAATGGGGGGAATCTAGTAACCACAATGTGGTTTATGTAAGTGTGTATTAATGATACAAAAAAAAAGAATACTATCTACAAAATATTTAGAGAAAAAAATGGAATTTACAAAAGGTTATGTTTTGTATTTTTCAACTTTTTTGTTTCAAATACATGAACATATGCATAGAAAAAAATATGAAAAAATAAAGATAGATAACAATTGTCACCTCTTGGTACATTTATAAAGGACCTTTGCTTTCTATTTCATACTCTTCTACATTATAAAAATTTCAAAACACAAGTATGTATTACTTTCAAATTTTTAAATACTTATATTCAATGTAAAAATTAAGACATTTTTAAGAATGTGTAACAGAAGTTTCCCTGTCAAGCCCATGGCTTCAAGTTCTTTCCAAAGGCTGTATCCACATCTTCTTTCCTGAAGTTGAAAGATGCTCCAAGGCAGGGCTGCTTGCTACCCAGTCTTGGACTTTCAACCCACTAGACAGTCACAGCTGCTACTTTTTAAAATCTCTAAAATTAAGGCATTACTTACATATTAAAAAATTCATCCATTTTATCTGTACAATTTGATGAACTTTCGTACTGTTTACAATTGTGTAACCACAATCGCAAGCTTTTCTCATGCCCTAAAAACTTTTCTCTTGTCCCTTTGTAGTGGGTCCCCTCCCCATTCCTGGCTCCAGACAACGAATCATCTGCTTTCCCACAATAGTTTCTAGAATTTCAACTAAATGAACTCATGTTGTAGGCAGTCTGTGTTTGATTTCTCTCACTTAGCACAATAACATTTATCCATGTTGTACTGATACTGTTATTTTTTATTACTTAGAAAAATATTCCATTGTGGGGATATAACATGTACTCACCAGTTGATGAACACTTGCATTGCTTCCAACCTTTTGCTATATTATGAATAATATTGCTATGAACTTTTGGATTCAGGTCTCTGTGGAAATATGTTTTCATTTCTCTTAGATAAATGCCTACAACTGCTGGGTCATATGGTAAGTGTATGTTTAACTTTACAAGATTCTGCCACACTGTTTTCCAACAGGACTGTACAATTTTGCATTCCCATCAACACATTATTGAGTGTTCCACTTACTTGACAACACTGAGAGTATATGATATAGGCTAATGTAAAGGTTTCCCAGAAGTACCTTTTTATTTTAAAAAACAAATTAAATTATCCATTAAAATCTGAATGTAAATATTTGAACTCCTATAAAAATATATATAGCTTTCCTAGATATTAGGATTAGCTTTAAATGACAGTTAAACCAGTTCAAATTTACCTTTTAATGATCTCTTCCTTTCATGTGTCCTTACCTGAGCTGCTCAATTTTCTCTGGATTTACAGGACCCTTCCCAAAAACCCGGTCTATCTCCTCATATAGTTTATTCTGAATGTCTTCAGAGGTGGTTAAAAAACAGATTGCCCAGGTGCACACTAAATGAAAATTAATATTGATAACAATGAAAACAGCTAATTCATAGTTTGGGTGTAGAGTAAGAAAAAACTTACCTTTCCTTGGAATTTTCCTGTTTTCTCTGACACAGAAGACAAATATGCTACCAAATATAAAACAAGGTTGTTCACAGGATTTGTACCTCATTGGAAAGAACATGAATATTTACAGAACACTCCCAATGTTCTGGAATGTGCAATCTGGAAGATTTCTGTCTTAAAACTGGCAAGTAACTGAAGCCACTTAATGTATTTTATCTTAGGTAAAAACAGTAATGATAATAAACTGCACATCTGAGGGAATGTTAAATGTTGATAACTATGATGAATTGTCTCACTCATTCAACATTATAAAATAAAAAAATTGATTTATAAGTTCTCTCAGTAGTCCTAATAAAATAATTTATACAAATCAAAGTAGCAGATTTACCTATAAATCAATATTCTAAAATTTAACTTGAAATGGCAGATACAATGGCCTAAGAACTTAGGACTTGGTAATTGCTTAGGACAGCGGCTCTAAAAAAAAAATCACCTGTGAGTTGGCTGATGGCGCAACTCCACATTCACAGATTCTTATTCAGTAGGTTTAAGATGGGGTCCAGGCATTAAATGATCAAATAACAAATACCACAATTATTTGATGAACCCCAAAATTTGGAGATCACTAAGCTTATGGCTTACTTTTGCTTAAAATGGTTTATGGATAATACTCACTGAGGAAATGAAAAGGGAAGAAAATCACAAGATGAATATAAACCAGAGGAAACAGAGTAGTTATATTTCCCTTAGGAATCCACTGAGATTACAACTATTCAAAGAATGGAAGAACCATCCAAGTACATATTACCTCTTTTCCTAGATTATATTTAAGATGATCCATCTATAGCTCTACTTTTTTCATGATAAGTACTTTTTAAAATGCTCTTAGTAGTTTCTACCTCTACTTATTAATCATCTCTCCTTATTTAAAGGCCAACTTAAGTTTACCTCAAAGTCAGTATTTTTTTAATGTGTGCTTAATTCACATGTTACCCAGTTCCTATACCTGGAAAAGACATAACTCACTTTCTGCATTAAATATTATTGTCAAGCAAATAAATAGCTACCTGGTACCAATTATTTTGATAATTTACTTACATCCAGAGCTCATTTAAGGCACATAAGTAACTGCCTGTCCTTAACATTTTCCTACATATACTTCTTTATTATGGCTTTGGAGTGAACTATACAAGAGATGTGAAAACTTGCACAGTGAGCAATACTTTCATGTACACTATTTTATGACAATTTACAGTAATATACAATATGGAAAGATTTAGCACAAGGATTGTATACAGTAGGCACTCATATACCTTCCTTGACTATATTATCACTTAAAATTAATATAACTGTATAAAGTTAATAATCTCAAACATTGGATGTTTTATAGAACTCTATTAAAAAGTATGACTAGGGATAGTTTAAAAATGTGATTTTAAGCAACTGAAAATTCTTTAGTTACAATACTGAACCAAGACACAATTTTATAGTTGAAAGATAGCTTGGATGTAATCTAGACTTAAACCCTTATTTTAGAAAAAGAGAAAATGTAGAGGTAAGTATCTTGCTCAAGGCTAGTAAGTGGCAGAGGAAGGACTTTAATTAAGGTTTCCTTCCTATCTTGACTCTCAAAAACTTCAGAGGTACTTAAAAAGTAAACAACCCATGTTTTAAATCAGCCTTCAGTATTTTATGTTAGTATACTTTTATGTATATACACACATTTTTATGACTACTGTATGAATGGTTCTGTGCTAAACTAAAATCCATTAAGGAAACCTAGAAACATCACACATTTCAGAATTTTAAATAAAAATTGAAAAGCTCACTACTCTGGTAGGAAAGGTGTCAACAGCAGTTCATTTTAAAGACACTAATTAGAATTCACAATCCATAAACTATGTCAAGAAATTTATGGCAATGTTCAGAGGTGGTATGGAGCACCTGGGGTTTTAAAAAAAAGGTATCTGTGTGAATCAAGCCTTTCAAACAAGAATAAAAAATAAGAGAAGGAAAATTATACAGGTCTTAAAATCATTATTTCTTTTATTTTAAAATAGCTTTGCCCTTGCATATTTTATAATCTATCTCAAAAAGAAATTAATTTATACTTACATTTTGCAGTTATTATGCAGCTGGCCAGAGAAAATATCATACTATCTTCTAGGATCTAGGAAATAAAACTAAGTTTAGGACGTATGATACGTAAGGCGGACTATATGAAGCCCTACTAAAAAAACCTAGATTATAGAATTAGGGTCAAGGAAAGGGAAAAATTATATTATTTTTTTGTTTTCACTTCAAAAAAAGTCTACATAACGTAAAAAACAACCTAAATATTGCATTGCCTTTTTGATGCAGGAAACATTTATCATTAATATTACTGGCATATGATACATTTCTGTAAATAAACTGGCACAGTCCTGTATTACTGGCTTGGCCTAGGGCAGCAACAAAGCCTCAAGAACAGTGTAGAAGAACCTACCTCTGTTCTTGGTGTCTGATTCAATCCTTGCACCCACACAAACCCAGAAACCATTTTTGACTATGAGGACTTGCATGAATAGAGTGGACAGAAGATTCCTATCATGAACAGGTGTGGCAGTCATGGCTCCACTCCGGTCCTTCACCTGACACCACAAGCACAGAGGTGTGCTGGGGTAACACTGGGAGCAAGCCAAGATGCCGTACCTGGTCACGCAGACAGAGTAGCTTAGTTGTTAAAAGCTTACACAAACCCTCTTCTTTTATGAACAGAGATTTTGGGTTTAATATTTGCTTACCCAAATATTAAATAATATACAGCTGCTTCAAAGAGCTAAATAACAGGAGACTAAATATGTGTACTATTTATGGATGATGTGCAATAAAAGAGAAGAGGTCAGTGAATTCTAGGAGGGCATCTGGATTAAACTGAATGAAAAGCACACTTTGTACATGTACATCTTTTATTTGATAAACATTTAACAATTACATCACCTGTTGGTCATTAAGGTTCCCCTGTACTAAGGAGTCAATGAAAATATGTTGACTGAAGTCCCTTCCTTTTCGTTCTTTTATGATTTTCTTTAAAGTATTTTCCATTTGCATAAGGGCTTAGAGAAGAAAAAAAGATTTTAGAATATAAGCATTTGTGAAGATTGAACATTTTCTTATATTTCTGTACAATGTTACTATGTGCAGAATAAAACTTTCAAGGTTAAAAGAGTAGTAACCAACAATTTTAAAAAAGCTAATTTATGTTTAAACTCATCTGCTTTCTCTCCTTTTTGCTAAATTTAACATACATACAAAAAAGTGCATAGAACATTTATAAACTATTTAAGGAATAACTATGAAGCAAACAACCATAATATTGCCATCCATGTTAATAAACAAAACAATGCCAGCACCTTAAAAGTCCCACACACATATACCTATCCCCTGACATTATCCACCTTTTTCTAAATTCTGTCCTCTTAAATTCATTCTTCTCCCAAATCAGGCATCATTCATTTAGCGACAGAAACAGATGTGAAATAATCAGAAAGTAAGTTTCTGAAACCCAAAAGATATAGGATAACTGATATCCAGTAGTCAATAAAATTGTCCAGAGACCATTTCTCAGTCCCCATGTTAATTGAACTACCATAGCATTTGATAGTGTGGATCACTTACTCTTTAGGAAACTTCATTTGGCTCCCAGCTACCACACTTTCTTCCCACTTACTGGTTGCTCATTCTCAGTGTCCTTTGTTGATTACTCTCATCTTTCAAATTTCTTAATGGAATGTGCAAGGTCAGGGCTCAGTTTTTGGACCTCTTCTCTTTTTCTATTTACATAAATTACCTTGATGGTCACCAGTCTCAAGGCTTTAAATACAGTCTATGTACTAAACACTTCCAGATTTATAATTCTAGTTGGGACCTCTCTCCCCTGAACTCCAGACTCCAATGTCTAATAACCATCTCAACATTTCCAGTTGGGTATCTGAAGCATTGCACAGCCAAAACTAAACTTGATCTCTCCTCCCATAACTGGATCTTCCTACAGTCTGTCCCATCTTATTTCCTAGTAACTTCATTTTCCAATTACTCAGGCCTAAAATCTTGGCATCTCCTCTCTTACACTCCACATCTAATCTGTCAGCCAAGGTTGGAAGTTCTATCTTCAATAACAGAATTATTCTCCCTTACTCTTTTTTCATTCTTTATTTTCTGCTGCTTGCCACCTAGTCCAAGCCACATTGTTTCTCTTGTCTGACTCATTGCAATAGCCCCCTAATTAGTCTCCCTGCTTCTGCTCTGGGCTCCTATAATCTATCACAGCAGCCAGAGTGATCCTTTAAAAATATGACTCAGATCATAACTCTATTTCCTATCTCATAGTAATAACTTAGCCATATACAATGATCTACAAGCCAGACAACATCTGTCCCATCCCCAAGACTTTCTAGCCTCATCTCCTAGAGCTCTTCTGAGTCACTTAACTCCAACCACACAGCTCCCTGTTGCACTTTAAGCACACCAGGAAAAATCCTACCTCAAGAACTCTTCCTCTATATGGAATATTTTTCCCTCGGAATGTGGATTACCCTCATGATCTGCACTGACTGGTTTTCTTATCTCTTACAAGTGTTTGCTCAAAAGTCACCTAATCTTGGTGAGACCTTTCCTAATAAATTTATTTAAAACCACAACCTCCCCAACCCCTAACACTCTCTATCCCCTTACTGGTCTAATTTTCTCCATAGCACTTTTCATCTTTTAATACACTATTCAGTTCACTTATGTAGATTATCAATCACCTGCCTCTTCCCACTGGAATGTGGCGCCAGAAGGAAAGGAATTTGTTTTGTTCACTGACATCTCCCTAGCACCAAAAATATGAGGATATTATAGATCTTCACTAAATATCCATAGAATTGAATGAATATGATAACACAATAGTGATTAAAATGAGAAACTAACACTGCAGTTCATTGGTCCCCAAACGTTGCTACATATTAGAATTACCTAGGAAGCTTAAAAAAAATCATAAAGTACAAGTCACACTTCATATCAATTGAATCCAAATGTTTAGCGGTGGCAGCCAAGCTTTGATATTTTTTAGAAGATTCAATGTGTAGCAAAGTTTGGGAACTACTGCTGTACATTCTCAACCCTGCAAGTCCATCAAAATAATATGGAGAGCTTTTATAAAATACCTGATGCCCAGGGGCATCTAACCCACATTCTAAATAAATTGGTCTAGGGTGTGACCTCATCTAGTTTTTTTGTTTTAAGTTCTCAAAGTGATTCTAATGCGCAGATTAGGTTGAGAATTACTTAAACAAAGGAAGCACTGATCCAGTCATGGGATCCCACTCATAAACACCAATATATAACTATTTTCAATAAAGGCTCAAATTTAATCTCTGCCCATGTTACAGCCCAAGGAACACATCATGATGGGCAAATTGCTTTTATTTAAAGAATATAAATACATTTTTTTATTAAGGGGAATTAATCCAAATGCATCTACCAAGATAAGGAGAATGGTAATGAAAACCAGATAGCAGACAATCTGTCAAATAAACTGGCTTTTCTGGACATATGCTGGATATTAAGAGATTCACTAGAATGGTAATTCCCACAGGACAGGGATTTTTGTCTCCTCTATATACATATACATATACATTTTTATCTCCTATCACATATAGGCCTAAATATTTGCTGAAAGAATAAAAGAAGAGAATCCTGAGAACCAATACCATTATATATGGAAAACATTATATATGGAAAAACAATCCATTATTCCAGTGCAGCCTATATATTTTAATTTACCCTGCATACTTCCAAAAAAGGAATTGAAGCAGCTCAGAATAAAAGTATTAAAACATTACAATCATTAAATTACAGACAAATATAGAACAACAACAATAAAGGGAGAATAATTTTGGGGAGCCATCTTAAACTAAAATTGCTATTTTCCTGTGTAATTATATAAAGTTGTAACCAATGCGAAATAATTTTGAAAATATTTTTACTTAATGTTACAATGGCAAGAATTTTTCATGTTGCTACATTTTTTACAAATATCTACATAGTATTTAATCATGTTGATGATATTTCCTTAGAAAATCCTATATTGTTGGACATTTAGATTGTTTCTGGTTTTCTACTTGCAGAAATAGCACTACAAAAAATGTTCACGAATATTTTCTTCTTTTAGATAATTTGGTCCATTATTTATGACTCTTAATATGTACTGTCAAATTGCTTTCCCAGGATTGTACCCGTACATTTTCCATTAATCCTATAGGCTATGCCAACTCCATAGCACCCACATCCTGCAGTGAGTGCTAGAGTTTCATTTACTAATCCATTGCTTTTCCCTCTCTGTTGTTTAAGGAAAACTTTCATAATAGGAAATATAAGAAAAAAAACATAAAGAAAAAATATGCATGACATATAGTCTCAAGATTCAGAGATAACACTATTAAAGTTGGGGCATAGGTCCTTTTGTCCTAAATAAAAACCAAGAGTAGCAAAACTTACCATTTTCATATTGTTTTTTCCTAGTTGTACTTTTATCAAGTGATCCATCTAGATAGCCTTTTCCAATCTCAGACCAAACCTAAAAATAGGAAAACATACCTATTTCTAATAAGCAGATTTTCTAAATAATACCAACCAATCTAAGCTAATAATTGAGGAACTCCTGTCTCACCACAGATCTGATTAAGCTCTCCATTCTAAGTGGGCTGCATAATCATTTACACCATAGTGTCTGTGGATAGGGCATAAAAATATTTTAATAATTTCAGTCAAGGTATTTTCAGAGTAGTTATAACTGGAAAATCAAAAGTTCCTTTTCTAAAATGAGTAGTAACAGGAAAGAAAAGGCCATCAGTGATAAATAAAATTCATAGGGAATTCCAAATTTTTACTCACCAGAGATACTGAAAAGCATTCGCTGAGATCCAGAAAAAGGTTAAAACTTAATCTAAGGTCTGGAGACAGTAAACAACAGAATAGGCTTGCAGTTATTTCAAAATTGGGTAATCTACCCCTGAAAACACTTTAACTTGTTTATAATTCAAGAGTTCTAAAAGAACTCGGGAAAGAACACAATGGTAGATATTTTGATAAATTATTAATAAAGAGTTTACAACTCTTACTTTCAGAGATATACCTTTCAGATTATTTAAACGTAAAAAGTTAAGCTATTAAAAGTACTGTAAAAATGTGTAGTAAACGTTAATATTAGGACTATTCTTAAAGTGAGAAAGGAGTTTCTAAGCATAACACAGAGCACAGGACAAAAATTTATAATGAAAAAGTAGAATTTATTTAGCTACTCCATCCCAATAACAAAAAGCTGAATAGACTAAAAAATAAACAGCTCTTCTTGGATTCTAAGGACAGAGGCACCCAGGGCAAACTGAGGCCCCAAAGACAGGAGAGACAGGGGACAACAAGAGGTCACGTCTTACTGAAATAGACTCACAAGCAGAAACCACCTGAGGAACCAGTGCTAGGGTGAGAAAACCTGAACTATAATTGACAAACTGCTGGAGGTTCAGTATACACAACCCTGAGTTTAATATTCCAGGGGATCCAGTCATATGAGGTCCCCCCAAAATTGTGAGATTTACCTCCAGGAGCTCAACCAGTTTCCCACAATAAATATCAGAGAAAAATCCCCTTGGGCTTCCAGCTGTGGGAAGGGAAAAGGAACCAATCTGAATTAAGCTAGAGCACCCTGTCTAAACAACGCCTGTCTTCAGGGGAGACTTGTTAATCAGAGCCTAACCTACTAGAGTATTATTAGATACTAACTGACCTACGGAGAGAAATACCCCAACTCCAGTCAGGCCTGTCCTTCCACGTGGGAGAAGGGAAATACCAAACTGCAGCCCATTCTAGCAATCCTGTCCTAATTCAGGGGGTAGGAAAAAATTGAGAAAAACTTTTAAAGTTCATAGTCTAGAGGTACAGGCTCCCTAAGACTGAGACCTAATCATAATACTATGGAATGCTTCCCTTTCCCCACATCTCACCATTACCTTCCCAAAGGCCTATTTATACCAGTTTATTTTACCTAGTACATCATGTCCAGCTATTAAGAAAACAATTACAAGATATACCAAAAGGGAAAAAACATAATTTCAAGAAACAGAGCAAGGATCAGAACCAGATATGGCAGTGATGCTGGAATGATCAGACCAGGAATTCAGAACAACTATGATTAATATGCAAAGGGCTCTAAAGGATCCTTAGGTAAAGAATAAAGTAGACAGCATGCAAGAACAGATAGGCAATGTAAGCAGAGAGATGGAAATCCTAAGGAAAAAACAAAATGAAATGTTGGAGATCAAAACCACTGAAACAGAAATGGAGACTGCCCTTGATAGGCTTATTGGTACAATAATTACAGCTTAGAAAAAAATCCCTGAGCTAGACTCTGTCTACAGAATCCTCAAAAATGGTTTCTTACAAAACTAAACATACTTTTACCAAATAATCCAGCAATGGCACTCTGTAATATTTACCCCAAGGAGCTGGAAATTTGTTTACATTTTCTTTATTGTAAAGCATCTAGATTTGGAGATAAAGCCTTTTTTTCTCTGTGTGGTTCAGCTACTTTCTATTTGGTATTATGCACTCAAATTTACATTTACCTATTAAAATTGCCATTTTGTTAAACATTTTTCATGCACAGTAGATTCAAGTTGTATCTGAAAATATCTCTTGTGCTTTTTTGATTTTCCTGACTTTAAAAGGATTAATCTGGGCAGACATATGAAGAGGAAAGGTTGCATTTAATATATTTTTTGGACTTTGTGGGACAAAAGATAACTGGTTAACCTTGAAGTGGCTGTTGTATGGTGGTTGTGCACATGCTTCAAAATACTATGGAAGAGAATGTTTCTACTGGCAGCACATGAGAGGGATAGATGGTGAACCCCCACTATTCTTGCTTAAAGCATAAGTGTTCACTTCTCCAAAGCATTGAAGCAGTTGCCATAATAGGTGGAAATTTGGACTTCCATTGGAGTTTTACTCATTTTCTTCATTTTGAATTGTATGCACTACCATTGACACTCAGTTTGATATCGGTGTTGAAAAATTACCAGTTATATTTGCTGTTTATAATCCATCTGTAGATTAGGATTAAAATGGATTTAATCCATTTTTAAAGCTGTAAATTTTTCTAAACAGGAACAACTATTTGCAATATGGGTTTTCATAGTAATTAAACCAATTATCACTTTAATTATTAGCAGCTGAGAGCACATATTCTTAAAGCAATGTAAAAATATATTATTGAGTATTTGGTAATTTCCAACAGGATTTACCATTAGCATAATTTTGTGTAGTACAATTAAATTATAATTTTGGTAACATTCACTGGTTAACAAAAGTGACAAAAGCTCAAAAAGGAGCTGGAAATTTGTTTACACAAAAACTGCCCACAGATATTTACAACAGCTTTATTCATAACTGCCAAATGTTGGAAGCAACCAAGATGCCCTTTAGTAGGTGAATGGATAAACCAGTACATCCAGACAAGGAATTCTAGTCAGTGCTAAAAGAAATGAGCTACCAAGCCATGAAAAGACTTGGAGAAAGTTTAAATGCATATTACTAAGTGAAAGAAGCTTATCTGAGGTTACATACTATATGATTCCAATTATATGATATTCTGGAAAAGGCAAAACTATGGAAATAATAAAAAGATCAGTGGTTGCCCAGAGTGGGAGTGAGAAGGGAGAGATGAATAGGCAGTGCACAGAAGATTTTTAGGGCAGTGAAAATACTCTGTCTGAGATTTATACATTTGTCCAAACCTACTAAATATAAAACACCAAGTGTAAACCCTTAGGTAAGACTAGGTGATAATGATGTGTCAATGTAAATTCATCCTTGGCAAAAAATGTACCATTCTGGTTAGTAATGATAATGGGGGAGGTTTATACATATGTGGAAGCAGCGTATATTTGGAAAATCTCTGTACCTTCCTATTCTATTGTAACCCTAAAACTACTTTTAAAAAATTAAGTCTTTTTTAAAAAGTACTATAAATAAAAGTAAAAGCAAATCAAAACTGAGATTAAAAAAAGAGCTCTTACATATGAATAAGAAAAAGAAATAAATCAATAGAAATATGGGCAAAGGATGTGAGAAAGCATCCCACAAAAGAAACACAAATGTTCAACAAAAATATTCAACCATGTTTAACCTCATAAACATAAAAATAAAAGAATTATAAATTGTAATCATGAAATACCATTTTTTACTTATTAGATAGGCATTTAAAGGACCAATTATTTAAAGGACCAATTATTCTAAATGGCAAAAACACAAGGGAAGAGCATCCTAATGTTGGTGGGAAATAATTGGGACAATGTTTTGGAGGAGCAGTTCAGAAACACAGTATGTAAATGAAAGTGAGGTTAACCCCTGTGAAATCGGTATGCATCTTACAACGGATGACATTTCCCAACTGTTGTAAGCTAAGCAGCAGTCATGATGTAGCTGTCACTGCTCTGCATTCACAAATGGGTTATTACTCCTGGGGGCATAACCGCACCACAGCAACCCTTTCAGTTGTTTCAGACACTGAAAGATCATTTGAGGAAGGATTTTAAGTCATGTTTATGATCTGAAAATAATAATTTTACAAAGGAATTTTACAAAGTAATTGACCTACCACTTTTAAAAAATATTAAGGTTAAGAAACAAAAGCTGAGGATCTGTTCTACAGTAAAGAGACTTGACCACTAAAAGTAAGGATATTTGAATATGGGCTCCACATCATAATAGTATTGTATGAGTGTTAATGTCCCAAATTTGAAAACTGGTCACCATATAACAGAATATCCTCGTTTTTAAGAAATACAGACTAAAGTATTTGGACAAAATGTCCACTTTACTCTCAAATGGTTCAGGTAAGGCGGGAGGGATGTTTAAATAGATAATGAATGACAAAAGCAGATGGGGCAAAATGTAAACACTGGTGCACCTGGGTAGAGAGAGCTATTATAGTTCCTTGTACAAATTGCAACTTTTCCGTAAATTCGAAATTATTTCTACTCTGAAGTCTTAAGGAAGAAAAAAGAAGAGAAAGAAAATGCCAGCAAAAAACATGCAGAATAGGTTTCAGCACCTTAGAAGAAAATTATGGAAGTAATAGGAGGTCTCTTATTAAAAATGCTGTCTCAACGACATGAAAAAAATTAGGCATCAACAACTGAAGTAAAAATTGATTTTTCATTAAAATATGAAGACATCTTAGGGATTACTTAACCAATTTATTTCACACGGATACACAATTTACTCTAGAAAGTGGAATTCAGAGTGATTTTTCTACTTTTATTTTTATGCTCCCAAACCTGTGAATGTTTTATAAGAAACATATTTTTTAATCATTAAACACAAGTAATAAAACCATTTTTAATGGGAAAAAGCATAACATTAACGAGTGATAGGGTGTTAAGCCACAGTTTCTAGTGCCTTTTATTTTAAACACATTATCTTGATAATTTAACCTCTTTTTATAGATTTGAATAAAATAAGGAGTAATTTCTCAGAGACCCAAAATGAGGTAAATGACCTAAGCATGATTTCAGTTAAATAAATTAATGTTAAAATTTATAAAAATAGAGAATAATAAACAAATTCCAAGTGAATCTAGAAAAGGCTAACGAATTAGCCTTTCTTCAAATCATATTTATTTTGATAGTATTCTAATGCTCCATTGGCTTTAACTTATTTCTACATGGGACATAGTTTTATCTATTAAATAAAGATTTTCTCTTTATTCTAGAATTCTAGTATTATTTTATAACATACTTGCTTCAAAGATAATTTCTTTAGTCATGTGCTTTTTAAATTTCAAAAAGTAATTCTTAAATTTTTTAAAAAGACAATTATCTTTGCTTGCATTGCTGTTTTTAGTCCAAAATAAGGAAGTACTATATTACAGAATTTAAACTTTCTTCTTAATAGGCAAAGTCTACATTATTCAACTATCCAATTTGATGAAAGAATAATTTTAAATTTATCCCTAGTCTTACTGTGCCATGATTCTTCTGGAAATGAATGACTTCCTGGTCATCTTCAAATGTACTACCCATTACCATCTGTGTAACAGACTTCATAGCAAAACCGAGCATATGCTGGCAAAGGGGTACATGCTGGGACTCTGGATAGGAGAGCCACTTATCCAATAATTCTTCTGAAAGCTGCAAGAGAAGAGAAAACCACAATGATTTACTATTTTCTCTTGTTAAATCAGAGAAAAAAATCAGCAACTAGATTCATTTCATAGAATACACAGTACAAGGCTATAATCAAAGTAAGCATTCAAGTGTTCACTTGAATGGTCAGGCCAACACTGGCTCCACCTCTAATTATATCCTCACTGACTGAGGTTCAGATTCTTTCAAAGGACTGATTTGCAAAACAAAACAGAACCACAACAATAAAAGCAAAATATAAATTAGAAGTTCAAAGGTTGGAAAAACCTTAAATTTATTGGAAATTAAGAGACTAAAATCTTAGAATCTAATTAAAAATAGTAAAGATTTAGTACCCCAGAGTGCCTGTGATAATAGTAAACAATAAATATATGAATATGTAAACACCCTAGACATGCTTCAGTGACAGAAACCTCTCTAATTCTCTTGTAATTTCTTCATTCGACAAATATTTATTAAATCCCTTGTGGAACAAAAACAATGTGTAGTAAAAAGATCAAAAGCTTTGGAGTGAGAAAAACTTCGCTTTACTTCTGACTCCATCACTTAGAAGTAATGTAACTTTCAGCAATTTGCTTAACTTTTCCAAGGTTCAGGTGTCTCAACAGTTAAATGGCGATGACATCTCCTATCTTGCATGATTACTGTGACAGGGATATTACACCCATGTTACATAAAATGGGAAGGGTTTTGTGAGGAATATGTTAAAGCTCTTTTCATGTTAGGAACTCAAATTTAAGCTCCTTTTCCATATCAACTCCAATGAAAGTTTTGTCACTGTATAAAGGATTAAAATTAAATTTTATGAGAAACAAAACAAATATTCAAAATTAAAAGATTAGCACTATATGGGTTTAAATCAACTTAGAGTGGAGTATATGGAATATAGCACTTTTTTTTGTTGTTTTATATCCAAATTTAATTGAGAATGATAAAAGAAATACAAAACAGAATAAATAAGGTTAAAGTAAGAAAAAAATACAATCCTGGAATTTTTTGTAAACAAGATATTGTAGTTACAAGAATATAAGAAATGATAATTTGTAAAATCTATGTTTCATAGTATAATGTATAATTTTCATCTTATTTCAGTATTGTTTGACTGCTCTTCTATTCTAATCCTTACCCTAAATCATGCTTCACTCAATCACCTTTTTTTTTATTAAGGTATCATTGATATACAATTTTATGATGGTTTCACATACACAACACAGTGGTTCAACATTCACCCATATTATCAAGTCCTTACCACCTCCACTGAAGTCACTGAATATTTCTTTTTTGGAGAAAGAAAAGGGAAGCCTTAATGATTCCATAGTATCAAGATTAATGAATTGAATCAGTTAATATACTTTAAAAGAACTCTTTGAGATTTGGGTGAAATATGGAGTAAACAGGAAAATAATTATTAAAATAGAATAAAACTGTATAATTAAAATTTTTCTTTCATGTTACTAACAAAATAATTTTATATACTATAACTCAGTAAAAAGTTAGAATTTTATAGTTATTATTGACGTCACATAGTTTCGTTTATACTACAAAGTAAAAAAAGATTTTGGAAACAAACCATTAAAGTGAGGTTACTTCTAGGTAAAAATAGAAGAGCCAATATAACTTTAACTTGTAAGAAATGACAAGTTTCAAATGTGAAAGGTAAACATTGCTTTCTTACAGAAAAAAAAAGATTTCTTGTAGAAAAAAATAAAACATATCAATAGATATAAGATAAATCCATAAATTTCCTTTTCATAACACCTAAAGTTCATTTGCTTCACAAAACACTTTTCTTAATAAGCATGGAGTTTTTGCCTCAAATAATTCTAGAAAAAGTGTGTAACTTGCAAACATCTCAGCTCTACGCACAGAAGTAGGAAGCCAAAGTGAGTTCACCCACTTAAATGTTGAAATGCCAGACCTTAATTCTTCATCATTTGGTCTGTTCCAAATGTGTAATCCTACACAGGCCTTTTTAAGCTACCAGGCCCAATCATATGCAACAAAGCTACATCCTCATCATTAAACCACTTGTTCAAATTTATTCTAAGTACCACATGTCAATGCTGATCTTTTACCTTGATCCTTATGCTTAAAGTAGAATTTTTTTTGGTATAAGGAGTGCATTCCATTGATTTGATTTTTTTGTTCATTTAAATTTTCACAGATAGTTACACTGTTGTCTCACCATTAAGTATCTGTCTTTTTCCCACCATTCTGAAAGGCCACCCATCATACCTGGATTTCTTGTATGGACTCAGGACTATTTCTGGACATTGTCTATTTCACTGATCATTAAATATGCCACTATCATAACTTTGAAATTTTATTGAATCTTTATACTATTGCCCATTATTATTATTCTCTTTAAAAATGTTCTGGAAGAGAGAATAACTTCCAGAATGGTGGAGTGAGGAGCTTGGTAATCTCATTCTCCCTCTAAAATACTGATAATATGTACAAAGCAATTAAACAACTAAAATCAACCACATCAGAATTCAAGATGGCGGCATGAGAGGTGAGACGGAGAGTTCCTCCCAAAATCACAAACAGCACAAAAATATAGTTAATTAATACAACTAACGTTAAGACAGTAACAAGAAAGATGAACCAGACTGCATATAGACCTCACGAACAGAGCAGACCTCACAAAACAGGGTAACGTACGAAAGCCTTAATCCAGAGGGACACAAGCCCTTCCCCCACCCCAGCTCACCAGCGGGAGGAAGAGAAACAGAGCAGGGGAGGGGGTGGAATCCTGGGACTGCTGAACACATAGCCCTGGAGAGCTGCTTTGTAAGCAGAAACCTATACTGTGTGGTGCTATGGAGGGTGTTGGGGAGCTCGGACAGGCAGAGTACTTGAGAAACTGACATTCCGGCCATTTGTGGAGGAGGGTATCCACACCCGGCCGCTCTGTGTCAGAGGAAGGGCGAGCAGTCTGAGAGGCTTCCTAGCAGAGAGATGGCTGCTAAAGGGGTGGGGTTTTGGAGGAGCTTGTGGCACGGGAGAAGGGAGAGCTGGACAAGGTTGTCTCGGTGTGCTCTACCCAGCTGGTTGGGAACTTTGAGGAGCTTCAGGTGTGCCATCCCCCTGGCTGCCTACTCAGCTCTGAGGGCCCCCACTGTGACATGCAGGCTGTTGCACCTTCCTTCTAGCCTGCCAGCACCGGTTTGCAAACTGGCAGTCACTGTGCTGCCATCAGGCCAGCCAGAGGGAGGCCCCACCTACAACAGCTAGAGACGAAAAGCACAGAGGCTTACCCGTGTGTGCTTGGCCCACTGGTTCTGACACTGGAGATAGGCAACACAGACGGGAATCAGGAAACAGATCTTTCCTCCCCCCAGGTACCAGCTCTGCTCCCCTACGACCCCCAACCTCACTCTAGAGGATGAGAAGCTACACAGATTGGAGCTTCTGTGCACTAGTGGGCACCACACAGAAATATGAAATGTCAAAAGAACATGGTTCAGACCAAAATCTCACAAACCCCAGAAAGAGGGCCCAATGAAACCGAACTCATGAATCATCCTGAGAGTTCAAAATAAAAATTATAAATGTGCTTATGGAGGTACAGAAAAATATTCAAGAGCTCAGGAACTAATTTAAGTAACAGATTCAATCATTAAGAAATTCCATATCTAAAATGAAACATACAATGGAGGGATTTAAAAGCAGATGAGATGTAATAGAAAAGACGGTAAATGGAATAGAAATTAGAGGAGTATAAAGAAGCTGAGGCACAGAGAGAAAAAAGAGTCTCTAAGAAAGAAAGAATATTGAGAGAACTGTTTGACCAATCCAAATGGAACAATATTCACATTATAGGGGTACCAGAAGAAGAAGAGAGAGAAAAAGGGATAGAAAGTGTCATTGAGGAGGTAATTACTGAAAACTTCCCCAATCTGGGGAAGGAGATAGTCTCTTAGGCCATGGAGGTGCACAAATCTCCCAACACAAGGGACCCAAGAAGACAACATCAAGACATATAATAATTAAAATGGCAAAGATCAAGAATAAAGATAGACTTTTAAAAGCAGCTAGAGACAGAAAAAAGATCACATATGAAGGAAAATACATCAGGGTATCATCAGACTTCTCAACAGAGAAACCTTACAGGCCAGAAGGGAGTGGCATAATATATTTAATGCAATGAAGCAAAAGGGCCTTGAATCAAGAATACTCTACCCGGCAAGGTTATCATTTAAATTTGAAGAAGGGATTAAACAAAAGCTGAGAGAATTTAATTCCCACAAACCACCTCTACAGTGCATTTTGGAGGGACTCCTATAGATGGAAGTATTCCTAAGGATAAATAGATGTCACCCAAGGGAAGACGAAGAGTACAGAATATGATTCATAACATACAAAGAATGGAGGAAGAAGAAAAAGGAGGAAAACAAAAAAAGAAGCTTTAGGTTGTATCTTTAATAACATACGAAGTAAGTTAAATTAGACTGTTAGATAGTAAGGGAATTACCATTGAACCTTTGGTAACCACAAATCTAAAGCCTGCAGTGACAATAAGTACATACTTATCAATAATCATCCTAAGTGTAAATGTTCTGAAAGCACCAATCAAAAGACATAGAGTTACTGAATGGATAAAAAAACAAGACCCGGAAAATGCGATGAGCAAGATGGTGGCATGAGCAGGGTGGTGGAAATCTCCTCCCAAAACCATATATATTTTTGAAAATACAACAAACACAACTATTCCTAAAAGAGAGACCAGAAGATACAGTACAACAGCCACGGTACATCTACATCTGTGAGAACTCAGCACCTCAAAAAAGGGGTAAGATACAAAGCCGTGACCAGGAGGAACCCGAGCACTCCCCCCACCCCAGCTCACCGGCGGGAAGAAAAGAATCAGAGTGGGGAGGGAGTGGAAGCACAGGACTGCTAAATAACCAGCCCTGGTGATCTGCACCGGGAGCACAGACACACACCTAACAGTGTACTGGATATTAGAGAAATGGAAGGACAGGATCCGAGATGGAGACTGCAAGTGGGTCACCACAGGTGGCTCCCTGGGACAAAAGAAAAGGAGGCGCTATTTAAAAGTCTTAAAGGGACAAGGGCCCAACAGCTGAACAAAATCGTCCCAGAACACTCAGTCCACCAGGCTGGGAATCTTGACGAATTTCGGGCCCCCTAACCCCTGCCAAGTAAAGCAGCCCCAAAGCACCTCACCGCAATAAGCAGCCTGCCATTTGTTCCCCCCAGCCCGCACTGCAAAGGGGCCGGCTGAACCACCACAGCTGCGGAGCAGCCGGAGAGCAGCCCAGCCCACAACAACCACACAGAATCTCCTAGCAGCAGGAGTGAAACTAACCGGGACAGGCTGCAGAAGCCAGAGCAAAGTCCGGAAGGCGCGAAGGGGCCCATCCTTGCTGCAGAACACACCGGGCATGGCTGCAAATCCGCGCAGTGCTCTAAGCTAGCCTGAGGACGGCCCTGCCCACAGCAGCTCAAAGGATTATCCCAGAGACTGCCTCCCAGTGTGCAGGTAACTGGCACAGGCAGTGGAAGCCAGAGCAAGGTCCAGAAGGCAAGAAGGGGCCCATTCTTGCTGCATAACGCACATGGCATGGCTTCCACACCCCCACAGTGCTCTGGGCTAGCCTGAGGGCAGCCCTGCCCACGGCAGCTCAGGGGATTATCCCAGAGACAGCCTCCCAATGTGCAGGTAACCGGCACAGGCTGTGGAAGCCACAGCAAGGTCCGGAAGGCACGAAGGGGCCCATCCTTGCTGCAGAAAGCACACGGCGTGGCGGCCGTGCCCTGCACGGCTCTAGGCTAGGCTGAGGGCAGGCCTGCCCAGAAAAGCTCAGGGGATTATCCCAGAAATGGCCTCCTGGGGTGCAGGTAACCGGCAAGGCTGCAGAGAAGGGCAAGGTGAACAACAAGCAGCAAGGGACTTTATTCTCCCAGCTGACAAACATGTCACCTGTCTGCGACCACATCTATCGCCATGAAAAGAGAAGAATCTGCTCCAGTCAAAAATTCCTCAGACAACTCCAGAGAGAGGGCCAGTGGGATAGATTAAACAATCTACCTGAAAAAGAATTCAAAACAAAAGTCATAACCATCCTGATGGACCTACAGAGAAATATGCAAGAGCTAAGGGATAAAGTCAGGAGGGAGATTACATAACTGAAACAATCGACTGACAGGCTTAAGAGCAACTGGAAGAGGTGAAAGAGATAGTTAATGAAATAGAAATCAGAGAACAGGAGTACAGAGAGGCTGAGGCAGAGAGAGATAAAATGATCTCTAGGAATGAAAGAATATTAAGAGAATGGTGTGACCATTCCAAATGGAACAATATTTGCATTATAGGGGTACCAGAAAAAGAAAAGAGAGAAAAAGGGATAGAAAGTGTCTTTGAAGAAATAATTGCTGAAAACATCCCCAACCTGGGGAAGGAAATAGTCTCTCAGACCATGGAAGACCACAGATCTCCCAACACAAGGGACCCAAGGAGGACAACACCAAGACATATAATAATTAAAATGGCAAAGATCAAAGACAAAGACAGAGTACTAAAGGCAGCCAGAGAGAGGAAAAAGATGACCTACAAAGGAAAACCCACCAGGCTATCATCAGACCTCTCAACAGAAACCTTACAGGCCAGGAGGGAGTGGCATGATATATTTAACGCGATGAAACAGAGGGGCCTTGAACCAAGAATACTGTATCCAGCAAGCTTATCATTTAAGTTTGACGGAGAGATTAAACAATTCCCAGACAAGCAAAAGTTGAGGGAATTAGCCTTCCACAAACCACCTCTACAGGATATTTTAAAGGGACTGCTCTAGATGGAAGAACTCCTAAAGCTAAACAGATGTCATCAGAGAAAATAAAATCACTGCAAAGAAAGCAGAGCATCCAAATACGAACTAAAGGCAAAAAATAAAATCAACTATCCACAAAAACAGTTTTCAAAGGAAACACAAAAGAGTACAGAATAAAACACCTAACATATAAAGAATGGAGGAGGAAGACTAAGAAGGGAGAGAAATAAAAATTATCAGACTGTGTTTATAATACCTTAATAAGAGAGTTAAGTTAGACTGTTAGATAGTAAAGAAGCTACCCATGAACCTTTGGTAACCACAACTCTAGAGCCTGCAATGGCAATAAGTACATATCTATCAATAATCACCCTAAATGTAAATGGACTGAATGCACCAATCAAAAGACACAGAGTAACAGAATGGATAAAAAAGCAAGACTCATCTATATGCTGCTTACAAGAGACTCACCTCAAACCCAAAGATATACACAGACTAAAAGTGAAGGGATGGAAAAAGATATTTCATGCAAACAACAGGGAGAAAAAAGCAGGTGTTGCAGTACTTGTATCAGACAAAATAGACTTCAAAACAAAGAAAGTAGCAAGAGATAAAGAAGGACATTACATAATGATAAACGGGTCAGTCCAACAAGAGGATATAACCATTATAAATATGTATGCACCCAACACAGGAGCGCCGACATGTGAAACAAATACTAACAGAATTAAAGGAGGAAACAGAAAGCAATGCATTCATTTTAGGAGACTTCAACACACCACTCACTCCAAAGGACAGAACAAACAAACAGAAAATAAGTAAAGACAAAGACGCACTGTACAACACACTAGAACAGATGGACCTAACAGATACCTACAGAACTCTACACCCAAAGCAGCAGGATACACATTCTTCTCAAGTGCCCATGGAACATTTTCCAGAACAGACCACATACTAGGCCACAAAAAGACCTCAGTAAATTCAAAAATATTGAAATTCTACCAACCAACTTCTCAGATCACAAAGCTATAAAACTAGAAATAAATTGTACAAAGAAAACAAAAACGCTCACAAATACATGGAGACTTAACAACATGCTCGTAAATAATCAATGGATCAATAACCAAATTAAAACAGAGATCAAGCAATATATGGAGACAAATGACAACAACAGTACAAAGACCCAGCTTCTTTGGGACACAGCAAAGGCAATTCTAAGAGCAAAGTATATTGCAATCCAGGTCTATTTAAAAAAGGAAGAACAATCCCAAATGAATACTCTAAAGTCACAATTAATGGAACTGGAAAAAGAAGAACAAATGAGGCCCAAAGTCACTAGAAGGACGGACATAATAAAGATCAGAGAAGAAATAAATAAAATTGAGAAGAATAATACAATAGAAAAAAATCAGTGAAACCAAGAGCTGGTTCTTTGAAAAAAATAAACAAAATAGATAAACCCCTAGCCAGACCCATTAAGAGAAAAAGAGAATCTACACAGATAAGCTGAATCAGAAATGAGAAAGGAAAAATCATGACAGACCCCACAGAAATACAAATACTTATAGGAGAATATTAGGAAAATCTATATGCTAACAAGCTGAGAAACCTAGAAGAAATGGACAACTTCTTAGAAAAAAACAACCTTCCAAGACTGACCAAGCAAGAAACAGAAAATCTAAACAGACCAATCACCAATGACAAAATTGAATAGGTAATCAAAAACTGCCCAAGAACAAAACCCCCGGGGCAGATGGATTAATGACTGAATTTTATCAAACATTTAGAGAAGACATAATACCCATTCTACTTGAAGTTTTCCAAAAAACAAGAGAGGACAGAAACTTCCGAACTCATTCTATGAAGCCAGCAACACTCTAATACCAAAACCAGGCCAAGAACCCACCAAAAAGAAAATTACAGACCAATATCCCTGATGAAAAATACTCAACAAAATTAACAAACCGAATTCAAAAATACATCAAGAAGATCATACACCATGATCAAGTGGGATTCATCCCAGGGATGCAAGAATGGTACAACACTCGAAAATGGATCAACAACATATACCACATCAACAAAAAGAACAAAAACCACATGATCATCTCCATAGCTACTGAAAAAGCATTCGACAAAATTCAACATTCATGATAAAAACTCTCAACAAAATGGGTATAGAGGGCAAGTACCTCAACATCATAAAGGCCATATATGACAAACCCACAGCCAACATCATACTTAACAGCGAGAAGCTGAAAGCTTTTCGCCTAAGATCGGGAACAACACTGGGATGCCCACTCTCCCCACTGTTATTCAACATAGTACTGGAGGTCCTAGCCATGGCAATCAGACAATACAAAGAAATACAACACGTCCATATTGGTAAAGAAGTCAAACTGTCACTATGTGCAGATGACATGATATTGTACATAAAAAACCCTAAAGACTCCACTCCAAAACTACTAGAACTAATATCTGAATTCAGCAAAGTTGCATGATACATAATTAATACACTGAAACCTGTTGCTTTCCTAAACACTAATGATGACCTAAGAGAAAGAGAAATCAGGAAAACAATTCCATTCACAACTGCATCAAAAAGAATAAAATACCTAGGAACAAACCTAACCAAGGAAGTGAAAGACCTATACAAGACACTCCTAAGAGAAATTAAAGACAACACTAACAAATGGAAATTCATCCCATGCTCTTGGCTAGGAAGAATAAACATTATCAAAATGGCTATACTACCTAAAGCAATTTACAGATTCAGTGCAATCCCTATCAAAATACCAATAGCATTCTTCAACGAACTGGAAAAAATAGTTCTAAAATTTATATGGAAACACAAAAGACCCCAAATAGCCAAAGCAATCCTGAGAAGGAAGAATAAAGCAGAGCGAATTACACTCCCTGACTTCAAGCTCTACTACAAAGCCACAGTAATCAAGACAATTTGGTACTGGCACAAGAACAGACTCACAGACCAGTCGAACAGAATACAGTCTAGATATTAACCCAAACATATATGGTCAATTAATATACAATAAAGGAGCCATGGATATACAATGGGGAAATGACAGCCTCTTCAACAGCTGATGTTGGCAAAACTGGACAGCTACATGTAAGAGATCCCAACTGGATCATTCTCTAACCCCATAAACAAAAGTAAATTCAAAATGGATCAAAGACCTGAATGTAAGTCATGAAACCATAAAACTGTTAGAAAAAAACATAGGCAAAAATCTCTTGGACATAAACATGAGCAACTTCTTCACGAACATCTCTCCCCGGGCATGGGAAACAAAAGCAAAAATGAACAAGTGGGACTATATCAAGCTGAAAAGCTTCTATACAGCAAAGACACCATCAGTAGAAAAAAAGACATCCTACAGTATGGGAGAATATATTCATAAATGACATATCCAATATTGACATCCAAATTATATAAAGAGCTCACATACCTCAACAAACAAAAAGCAAATAAGCCAATTAAAAAATGGGCAGAGGAGCTGAACAGACACTTCTTCAAAGAGGAAATTCAGATGGCCAACAGGCACATGAAAAGATGCTTCACATCACTAGTCATCAGAGAAATGCAAATTAAAAACACAATGAGATATCACCTCACACCACTTAGGATGGCCACCATCCAAAAGACAAACAACAACAAATGTTAGCAAGGATGCAGGGAAAGGGGAACTCTCCTACACTGCTGGTGGGAATGTAAATTAGTTCAACCATTGTGGAAAGCAGTATGGAGGTTCCTCAAAAAACTCAAAATAGAAATACCATTTGACCCAGGAATTCCACTCCTAGGAATTTACCCTAAGACTGCAGCAGCCCAGTTTGAAAAAGACATATGCACCCCTATGTTTATCGCAGCACTATTTATAATAGCCAAGAACTGGAAGCAACCTAAGTGTCCATCAGAAGATGAATGGATAAAGAAGATAAGGTATATATACACAATGGAATATTATTTAGCCATTAAGAAGAAAACAAATCTTACCATTTGCAACTACATGGATGAAGCTAGAGGGTATTATGCTCAGTGAAATAAGCCAGGTGGAGAAATACAAGAATCAAATGATTTCACTCATCTGTAGAGTATAAGAACAAAGCAAAAACTAAAGGAAAAAAACAGCAGCAGACTCCCAGAACCCAAGAATGGACTAACCATTAACAAAGGGAAAGGGACTGGGGAAGATGGGTGGGAAGGGAGGGATAAGGGGAGAAAAGGACTATTACAATTAGCACACATAATGTAGCAGGTGTGGGTGTGGGATGGGGGGATACGGGGAAGGCAGTGTAACACAGAGAAGACAAGTAGTGATTCTATAGCATCTTACTACCCTGATGGACAGTGACTGCAATGGGGTATGTGGTGGGGACTTGATAATAGGGGGAGTCTAGTGCCATAATGTTGCACATGTAATTGTACATTAATAATAGCAATGAAAAATGCAATCAAGCTCTTCTCTTAAGATTTGTACACTTTACTGTATGTTCCTCACACTGCACTTCAATAAAGTATTATTAACAACAACAACAACAAAAAATCAACAACATCAGCACTTTGGGAATTAACCAAAACCAGTACCCACTAGGAAGTGTCTATCCAAGTGAAACCAGTGAACCTTGGTCAAACAGTGGAGGCTGCAATGTTTTACTTAAGGTTATGTTCATCTCCTTCTCCCCCAAGTTCAGCAGCATGGTGGCTACCAACCAACAGCACTACAGACAACCCCTTTGAGTTTGAAAGCAACATCACCACTAGTCACCAAAATGGTCACTGACAATGGAGGGATGGGGGATCCCAGTGACCCTAGCCCTCCCCAAAAGCTAGAAATCAGCTGGTGGGAACTTGTCTGAATCAACTTCGGAAACCTGTTATACAGTCAAAAATTTACAACAACCAGGCTTAGTGAAGAAGCCTGTACCTTGTGGTAAGAAAGCACTGCCGCATTTCGGCAACCTACCTACCATCCTCACACCCCAGATAGGCAGCACCTATGAGAACAGCAGCCCGTACTCCTGGTGCAGATTCCTAAGAAGCAATACAGACATTATTCTCAAAGAACTGTGGTTGTGAGTCTCAACCTGTCTGGCAGCTCCATCAAGGACTGGCTCCCTTTGCTTTGCCCAACTCCCTTCCCACCCATCTTCCCCAGTCCCTTTCCCATTGGTAACTGTTAGTCCATTCTTGGATTCTGGGAGTCTGCTGCTGTTTTGTTCCTTCAGTTTTTTCTTTGTTCTTATACTCCACAAATGAGGGAAATCATTTGGTATTTGTCTTTCTCTGCCTGACTTATTTCACTGAGCATAATACCCTTTAGCTCCATCCATGCTGTTGCAAATGGTAGGATTTCTTTTCTTCTTATGGCTGAAAAATATTCCACTGTGAATATATACCACATCTTCTTTATCCATTCATCTACTGATGGACACTTAGGTTGCTTCCAGTTCTTGGTTATTATAAATAATGCTGCAATAAACATAGGGGTGCATATGTCTTTTTCAAACTGGGCTGCTGCATTCTGGGTTAGGGTTGGGGTTTGGGTCAGGGTCAGGGTCAGAGTGAGGGTTACCAGAGTAGGGATGGGTTCCTGGATGTTTTGTCCCAAAAATGTTTAAAGTCATAGGTAATGGCTGCAAAGGCTGGAGCAAAAATCACCACCAGGGACAAGGAATAAACAGACTACAATGCCCAAGAAGGAAAAGGCTGGGAGGAGATCAATGTGGGAATAAGAGCTTTAAAAGCTCCTGTATATACCAGGGAATTAAGAAAAAAACATGCATATGCCCAAGGGCAAGACTCAAGCTCAGAAAAGGCCTGAGAAACTAAGTTTTTGGCTCCATACAAGTAGGAAGGAAAGCTAAGGTAGAGCGGTAAAAGGCCTGGATAACGTATGAAAGGAGCACTGCAACACAAAACCAACCTGCAAATACTTGGAGGGTATTTTTTTTCTTTTACTTTTTATCAGCTCCAAGAGTTTAAGGTAAATCTGTCAAAACACCATCTGACAATTTAACAGAAAAGCTTCAGGGGCCATATGTGAAAAACATTACACAGACATTACAAAAATAGTTTAGAAAAGACATTAAACAAGCAAACAACAGTCCACAATAGGCAGCAAGAAAAACCTGAGAAAAGTAAAGAATTTGAATGCAAGAGTTGCCTTCCACAACTGACCCTTCCAACAGTCTGGATCTCAGTCTGGGGGGAATGGGATTGTCCTTGGGTCCTCTGTCTCAGCCCAAGAGGTGGTGACTTTACTGACCAAGCAAGTATGAAGTTAAAAAAACAAAGTAGTAAAATCAACAATATACAAAATCAGTCAAGCAATAACACAAAAGATGCAGATTATAACATCTTATACATAAAGAGTGGAGGAGGAAGAATAAAAAAGCAGTACTTTTACATGAGTTCAAAATAGAGCAACCATCAACTTAATACAGACTGTTACATATTTAGGAAACAATCTATGAACAAGATGGTAACCATAAACCTAAATAAAGCCTGTAATAGATACACAAAAAACTTTTGAAGGAATCCAAGCATAACACTAAAGAAAACCATCAAATCACAAGAGCATAAGAGAGGAAGAAGGGAACAGAGAGGAGCTATAAAACCAAAAAAAAATTAATAAAATGGCAATAGGTACATCCACATCAATATTTACCTTAAACGTAAACAGACTGAATGCACCAATCAAAAAACACAGTGTTAGAATGGAAAAAAAAACGAGACCCACCTACATGCTACCTACAGGAGATTCATTTCAGACGCCAGAACACACACAGACTAAAAGTGAAGGGATGGAAGAAGATATTTCATGCAAATAATAGGGAGAAAAAAGCAGGAGTAGCAGTACTTTTATCAGACAAAATAAATTTTAAAACAAAGAAAGTAACAAGAGAGAAAGGAGAACATTACATAATGATGAAGGGGTCAGTCCAACAAGAGGACATAACCATTATAAATATCTATGTCCCCAACATAGGAGCACCTAAATATGTAAAACAAATACTAACAGAATTAAAGAGGGAAATAGATTACAACACATTAACACACCACACAAATCAATAGATAGATCAACCAGACAGAAAATAAATAAGGAAACTGTGGCACTAAACACACATTAGATTAGATGGATTTAACAGACATCTACAGAACACACCACCCAAAATCAGCAGGATATGTATTTTTCTCAAGTGTACATGGAATGAGCTCCAGAAAAGATCACATACTACACCACAAGAAGAGCCTCAATAAATTTAAAAAGATTGAAACTGTATCAAGCATCATTTCACATCAGTGGTTGAAACTAGAAATAAATCCCACAAAGTAAACAAAAAGCCTACCAACATGTGGAAGTTAAACAACATGCTTCTAAATAAACAATGGATCAATGACCAAATTAAAATGGAAATAAAGCAATACATGGTGACAAATGAAAACAAAAATACAATAGTCCCATATTTGTGGGATGCCACAAAGGCCATTCTAAGAGGGAAGTACATAGCAATACAGGCCTACCACTACAAACAAGAACAATCCCAAATAAAGCCTATACTCACAATTAAAGAAACTAGAAAAAGAAGGACAAGTGAACCCAAAGTTAGTGGAAGGAGGAAAATAATAAAGATCAGAGCAGAAATAAATAATATAGAGACATTAAAACAATAGAAAAAATTAATGAAACTAAGAGCTGGTTCTTTGAGAAAATAAATAAAATAGATAAACCCCTAGCCAGACTTAACAAGAAAAAAACAGAGTACACAAATGAACAAAATCAGAAACGAAGAAGGAATGGTTACAATGGATACCACAGAAATACAAAGATTATTAGAAAATACAATAAAAACTTACATGCCAATAAATTGGACAACCTAGAAAAAATGGACAAATTCCTAGAAAACCACAACCTTCCAAGACTCACCCAGGAAGAAACAGAAAATCTGAACAGATCAATTACCATCAATGAAATTGAACTGGTAAACAAAAAACTCCCCAAAAACCAATACACCAGGTCCAGATGGCTTCACAGATTAATTCTACCAAACATTTCAAGAAGAGGTAATACCCATCCTTCTTAAAGTATTCCAAAACGTAGAAGTGGAGGTAATATTTCCCTATTCACTCTATGAGGTCAGCATGACTTGAATTCCAAAACCAGAGATACACAAAACAAGAAAAGTACACACCAATATCCCAGATGAACACAGATGCAAATATCCTTAAACAAAGTATTAGCAAACTGAATTCAAAAATACATCAAAAGGATCATTCATTATGACCAAGTGGGGTTTATTCCAGGGATGCAAGGATGGTATAATATTCATAAATCAATCAATATTATACACATTAACAAAAAGGATAAAAACCATATGATCATCTCAACAGATGCTGAAAAAGCATTTGACAAAATTCAACAGCCATTCATGATAAAAGCTCTCAACAAAATGGGTATAGAGAATACATACTTCAACATAATAAAGGCCATATATGACAAACCCACAGGCAACATCATACTTAACAGCGAACAGCTGAAAGTTTTTCCTCTAAGATTGGGAAGACAAGGATGCCCGCTCTCTCCACTTTTATTCAACACAGTACTGGAAGTCCTAGTCATGGCAATCAGACAACACAAACAGATGAAAGGAATCCAAATTTGGGAGGAAGAAGTTCTACTTTCACTGTTTGCAGATGACATGATATTATACATAGAAAACCTAAAGAACCTGAAAAAACTATTAGAATAACTGGATTCAGAAAAATTGCAGGGTACAAAATTAATACACAGAAATCTGTTGCATTCCTATATACTAACAATGAACTAGCAAAAAAGCAACCAGGAAAACAATTCCATTTACTATCACATCAAAAGAATAAAACACCTAGAAATAAACCTAACCAAGGGAGTGAAAGATCTATATTTTGAAAACTATAAGACACTCATGAGAGAAATTAAAAAAGACACAAGTAACTGGAAATCTATCCTGCGTTCATGGATAGGAAGAATTAATATTATCAAAATGACCATCTTGCCCAAAGCAATTTACAGATTCAATGCAATCCCTATCAAAATTCCAACAACATTTTTCAATGAACTAGAACAAATAGTTCTAAAACTCATATGGAACCATAAAGGGCCCCAAATAGCCAAAGTAATCCTGAGAAAGAAGTACAAAGGTGGGGGGATTATGCTTCCTGATTTCAAGCTATACTACAAAGCTATAGCAATCAAAACAATATGGTACTGGCACAAGAACAGAACCATAGATCAATGGAACAGAATAGAGAGCCCAGATATAAACTCATACATATATGGTCAATTAATATATCATAAAGGAGCCATGAATATACAATGGGGAAAAGACAGCCTCTTCAATAACTGGTGTTGGGATCAAACTAAAAAGCTTCTCTGTACAGCAAAGGACACCATCAGCAGAACAAAAAGGAAACCTACAGTGTTGGAGAATATATTCGTAAATGATCTATCCAATAAGGGTTTAACATAGAAAATATATAAAGAGCTCATGTCACTGAGACAGTAGCACAGCATGGAGAATATGATTAATGACTCTAACATCTTAATATGTTGATAGACAGTGACTGCAGTGGCAGGGGTGAGGGCTTGATATTATAGGTGAATGATGAACCACTGTTTTGTGTATTGAAACCATCATAAGATAGCATATCAATAATACTTTAATAAAAAAATAATAAAATAAAGAGCTCATATGCCTCAACACCAAAAAGACAAATAACCCAATTAAAAAATGGGTGGAGGACTTAAACAGACATTTCTCCAAAGAAGAAATACAGATGGCCAACAGGCACATAAAAAGATGCTCCATATTGCTAATCATCAGGGAAATGAAATCAAAACCACAATCACCTCACAGCAGTCAAAATGGTCACTATTCAAAAGACAAGAAGTAACAAGTGTTGGCAAGGATGTGGAGAAAGGGAACCTTCCTCCACTGCCGGTGGGAAGGTCAATGGTGCAGCCACTGTGGAAAGCAGTATGGAGTTTCCTCAAAAAACTAAAAGTAGCAATACAATATGACCCAGAAACTCCAATTCTAGGAATTTACCTAAAGAAAACAGAATCTCTAATCAAAGAGATATATGCATCCCATTGTTCAGTGCTGCATTATTTACAACAGCCAAGATATGGAAGCAACTGAAGTGCTAGTCAATAGATGAATAGATAAGAAGATATGGTACATATACACAATGGGATATTATTCAGCCATAAAAAAGAAAGAAATCCTGCCATTTGCAAAAACATGGATGGACCTAAAGGGTATTATCCTAAGTGCAATAAACCAGTTAAAGAAAGACAAATACCATATTATTTCACTTATATGGAACCTAAAAACAAAACAAAATGAACAAAACAGCAGTAGACTCACAGACACAGAGAAGTAACTGCTGGTTACCATGGGGAAAAGGTAGCGGTGGGTCAAGGAAATAGATGAAGGGGATAAAGAGGCAAAAATCTCAATCATAATATAAATTAGTCATAGGAATGAAAGGGCAGCATAGAGAATATAATCAATAGTTCTGTAACATCTTTCTATGTTGACAGACAGTAAGTACACTATTTGGGGTGAGAATTTAATAATGTATACAACTGTTGAATCATTATTTTATATACCTGAAAGCAATATAATATTGTACAATAAAACAATTTTAAAAAGCACCAAAAAAAAGGTATTTGGACTAGAAAAGAAAAAAGAACGCTACTACTTATCTCAGACAAGATAAACCATTAGAGCTAATGAGGGAATTTGACAAGGTTAATGACAACAAGGTCAAAATGCAAAAATCAATCATAAACAGCAGCAAGAAAAAAATGAAACTTAAAACAGTATTATTTATGATAGTATCATAAGGCCCATTAAATACCTAGGAATAAATTTAATAGAAGATATACAAGATATCTTTGATGAAAAGAAAAAAAATTTATTGAGAAAAACTAAAGACCAAAATAAGGAAAAGTGTATTCGTCCATGTTCATTAACTGGAAGATTCCATAATATATGTTTATATATATATATATATATATAAAGACAACTTTACATAAATCAAGTGGACTACACAGTCACCTGGTTTGTGGTAAAGGTAACTTTGCAGTTAAATGGAGAAAGGATGATCTTTTCAATGACTATGTTAGCCAATTGATAATCATATGCAAAAAAAGTGAATGTAAACCCCCTTCCTCATTCTTTACACAATAATAAACCCCAAATATATTATATAGATCTAAGTGTGAAATGTAAACAGTAAAACTTTGAGAACAATCTTAGTCAAATATCTTCTAGACATAAGGATATGAAAAGATTTCTTACATAGGACAATAAATACAGTAACAATAAAGGCAAAAAATAAGTTGTACTGCACTAATAATGGAGTATGTTCATCAACAGACAAGCTTAAGAGTGTATAAAACTAAGCCACAGAAGATACTTGCAGTATCTTCTTAAATACAAAAACCTCTTAAAAAACAATAAAAAAGAGAAAACCCAAAAGAAAAATGGGCAAAAGACTTGAAATAGCACTACACCAAAGGGAAAATCCAGCTGGCCAATAAACAAATGAAAAGATGCTCATTTTATTAGCCATCAGAAAAATGCAAATTAAAAACAAACTGAGATACCACTACATATCTACCAATACCAAGGAATGGTGAAGATGTAGAAAAAGCGGAACTCTCACATATTGGTATAAGACTATAAATGGTAAAACCACCGTGGAAAACTGTTTGGAAGTACCTACAAGTGTATCAATTCATTTAATCCTTAATACTATGAGACAAGTAACTGTTGTTACCCTCATTTGACAAATGAGGAAATGTGACAAAGAAAAAAAGTAACATGCTCAGGGCTACACAACAAAAATCATAGAATTCCTATTCCAATCTATGCAGCACAAAGAAGAGCCAAAGCTCTCAACCGCTATGCCTCTATGTAAGTTAGGAGGGTAAGTAAATACATCCTCAGAGTAACCAGCCATGTTCATGCTGGATAAGAAGAAAATAAAAACCAGAAGACTAATGAACTTCAAAAATAGAATGTTTTAAGATTAATGGTCAGGATGTATATAGATTTAGGAGCGAAAGGAAATATAAAGTGGGAAAAATTCTGCTGTCAGAAACACAGTTTGAGACTGGTTCCAACATTTAACAAAAGGAATGCTTTTAATTAGCATCACTATAATATTTGGTTAAATACCCAACAGATAACCATCAGACATAAACCTCTAGAGAGCAGCTTTCTATACTGGTAATTCTAGTACCTAGTACAGTATCCAGCAAATCTCAGGTGCTCAATAAATATTTAGTGAATTTACCAAGTCTCTTTTTCAAAATGTCCTGTCTCTACTTCAAAGAATAAGTATATTTCTGCTAAAGAGTAGAACTCTCTCAAAAGTTCTCGTTACATATCCCATTAACTATTTGATTCTTACTACTGATGTGTGCATCATAACTGTATATGTACTCACTGAACATTAGATCTTTCACTTTCTAAGATTTGGATTTTTATAAAGAATATGGTTTTTCTAAAAAAAAACTGATGAAAAATACTGCACAATACAGTAACAGTAGGGAATATAATTCTTCCCAAATCAACTTCTGTCTACCAGCAGCTTCCAGAAGAATAAATGAAACTAAATACACAGTCCTAAAACGTCCACATATAAAAAGTCTTTTTTCTCAGAGAAAATAAATTATTGAATTTTGGTTTTAATTATTCAATGGAATATTAAGCTTTGTTCTTAATGAAAATCCAATGAATATTCAGACTATCATTGATAGTTGAGTAGTTCATTTTTTTTGAGTTGTATACTAATACAGATCCATGTAAAAGAAAATTAAATAAGTGAAAATATGGAAATGAATTTAAATCACCCTAAATTCAACCCAGATAGAGATAACTTCTAATAACATTTTTATAGCTTTTTATGTTTTTAATAGGTATGTGTATCCATGTATATATGCACACACATATGTATATATAGATACATGTTGGAAAATATAATAATACTATACAAACTGTCATATATGCTGATTTTTTTACTACCATTTGTTATGGGTAGAATTGTGGCCCCCGAATAGATCTTAAAAGACTTAACTCCCAGCACCTGTGAATGTGACTTATTTGGAAATAAGGGTCCTTGCAGATGATCAGCTTAAGAGGAGCACATGAGAGTGGGCCTTATTCCAATATGACTGTGTCCTTATGAAAGGGCAAATTTGGAAACTAAGGCATACACAACGGGAGACTTCCTTATAAACATTAAGGCAGAGATAGGGTTGGTAAATCTACAAGCCAAGGAACACCAAAGATTGTCAGCAAACCACCAGAGACTGGGTAAGAGGCATGTAATAGATTCTCCCTTCCATCCCACAGAAAGAATCAACCCTGCTGACACCTTGATCTTGGATTTCCAGCCTCCAGAACTGTGAGACAATACATTTATGTTGTTTAAGCCATCAAGTTTGTGGTACTTTGTTATGCCAACCCTAGAAAACTAATGCACCATCTTAAGATCATCTCCCTATGTCAATAAATAAACACCTTTGCCATTTTTCTTAATGCTTTCATTCTAATGCATTATATGGATTTACTATCATTTAAATAATTCTCTACTACTAGATATTTATGTTTTCCAATTTCTGCTACAATAAACAATGCTTCAATAGCCATCTCTGTACACTCATCTATTTCCATTTGGCTTCCTTAGATATGAAATTGCTGAGTTTAGAAGTAGGCATTTTTTAAGCTTTTGATATATACTGCCATGCTGCCCTGCAGGAAGCCATGTATTAATTTACTCTTACCAGCAATATCAAAGTGCCCATTCCCACACATTTGACAGCACTAGGTGTTGTGATTTGGAAAAACCTCTGCCAGTCTAGTATCTCAACATTGCTTTCATTGGCTTATTTTGTTGCTAACTATGGGTAGGCCTTGGACAAATTCCAAATATATAATACCATTTATATATTTTCTTCAGTGTACTTCATGCTCACTTCTTTAGCCATTTTCTATTGGGGCTTATATTTTTTCTTAATGACATGTAAGCTTTTGTACATAACTGGTTTTTAAGGGAAATTCAGAGTATATGTTCTTTAGTTCTGAGTGATAGTCAAACACTTCTCTGGTGACCTTTCTTCTGTGAGACATTACACATTAAAAAAAGCTATGAATGGTATTTCTGAATTTCTGAACATCAAATTTGGGACCCAAATATCTTAAAAACCTACTAGGACAATATGTTACTTATCAGTAACATTTTTTACTATAACACAATTTTACTGTGACTATCTCCTCACAGTACCAGACCACTGCTGATTATTCAACTGACAGATTAAATGCTGCCAGCCTCTGCTGGTAAAGTCTTTTTTTTTTCCTAAAGCTACAACCATAAACATTTTGTTATCAATCCTGTCACTTGTGCCACATAACTGTGCTGTGATTTGCTCATGGCTTAATCCACTTCTTTTGCACAGTACTCTACAAAATAATGCAAATATTATAAATGATTCAGATTCACACAGGACTTTTCTAGGCACACATAAACAAATATTAGAGGATTTTAGGTGAATCTTTTAGTTTGTGAATCTTGGCTGATTAGTATTAAGTAGGAATTCTAACAATCTGTTGATGAGCTTCATTTGATAGTCAGTTCAACTGACTTCATTTTATTAGTGGTAGAAATATCCAAACCTATGATAAATGCTTTCATTCCTAAGTCTCCTTTCTGAATGTGCCTTCAAATTTTGTGGTGTGACAAACAGATGGACATTTATATAAAAGAATTACCCAGTAATCAAATAACAGGAATGTGTCTACGCTGGAATATTCTTTTACCAGCCACATTTATATAATATATAAATCCCATATATATGATATATAAACTGTAAAGACCCAACAAATGTATGCTATTAATCTTGCTATGTATCCTGAATAAGGATACAATATTACTTAGACTTCTTCAGAACATTCACATAATACCATGCTAATTTCTTTTTTTTTAATTAAAGTATCATTGATATACAATCTTATGATGTTTTCACATAAACAACACTGTGGTTTCAACATTCACCCATATTATCAAGTCCTTACCCCCTATATTGCTGTCACTGTCCATCAGCGTAGTAAGATGCTATAGAGTCATTACTTGTCTTCTCCGTGCTGTACTGCCCTCCCCAGGACCTACCTATACTGTGACTGCGAATCATAGTGCCCCTTAATCCCCTTCTCCCTTCCTAACCCCTCCCCTCTGGTAACCACTAGACCCTTCTTGGAGTCTGTGAGTCTGCTGCTATTTTGTTCCTTCCGTTTTGCTTTGTTTTTATACCCCAAAAATGAGTGAAGTCATTTCAATACTGTGCTAATTTCAACTAATATAAAGTTATATTACAGAAAAATAAAGTTTGAGATAAAAGTCTACCTGGGATAGACTTACAATTCAACAGATAAGATTTTAAATACATATCAGTTATTCAGAAAGAATACATACTTTTTTTTAAGTCTTCAGGTAATTATTCAGTAATTATTATGAAATTATTAGAATTTCAGAGAAGCAACTGATTTTTTAATTCAACCTCATATTAGAATATTGTGACTATAGCACTCATAAAAGTTTTTTTTAAAAAAAGAGAGAAAAAACTAGCCAGGCAAAACTACATCCCAGGGTAGTAGAACCAAGCTATAGAGAAGCAATGTGCCAAACTGCCTGGGATCAAATCCTATTCCTACTATTTAATAGCTGTATGATCTTGGACAAGTTACTTAACCACCCTGTGCTTCAGTTTTTTTATCTGTAACAAGAAGGAAATAACAACACCTATCTATAAAGTTCTTCGGAGGATTAAATGAGTTTATACAAGCTATTAAAACAATGAACTCAAAAATGTTGGCTATGAATATTATTACTAAGCTGTCAATTATGATGAATCTGAACAATAGTCATAAATTCTAAAATCCAGGCATACTTATTAAATCAGAATTTATCCCTAAGTTTAGGAGACTATGGGGTTGAAGGACACAGAAAAGAGATGTTGCACTCACAGAATTAAAGTGGAGGTTTACATACACACAGCCTTGGAGCAGAGACGGTCAGGGCAGGAAGGAGCCAGAAATCACAGGATGAGGTTTGAGAGGATTAGAAAAGAGTCAGACACAGAACTAAAATCTAGACCAAAAAAGAAAAGGAAAGAAAAGAAAAGGTTTATTATGTCAATATGAAGCATACAACTTATTTTGGGGTGATAACTCTAGTAAACAGTTCTATTATCTTGATGAAAACCATTGGTACGAGGGAGATGCTCTGACAGCAGCACTCTTCAATCACATTCTTGATGATTAAATATTTAATTGGTATTTCTGACTTATGCTAAATACTAAATAACTGGCTTATATTATGGGGCAGATAATATAAAACTGAAACACGTTTCTCACATATAGACCTGGTCTGTGAACCATAGCTTGACAGTATGCTGGCTAGAAACATGAAAATTGGGTAATGATTGTCCACTTTTATTTGCCTTTAACAGGTAGGAGAAGAAAAAGATGGCATACAGAACACCAAAAAATATTGAAAATTTGAGAAATACAGCATATGATAAAAGATTAAAGATGCTAGAATTGCTTAGCTTGAAGCAGAGAGGAATTAAGCCTTTTAATAATAAATATTACTGAAAAGAAAAAGGTATTTCTATCATCACTTAAAACAAAGAAAAGAGAAGTGGGCAAAATTCCCTGGAGATACACAATTTTTTAAAACCTGACAAAATTAGGTGTTTAAACAGAATAGAAAGGGAGATTCTGACTGGTGACTGCTTAGGCAGAGACAACATAACTGCTTCCAGGGAGGACAATGAAGGGCGATAGGAACAGCCACGACAACCCAAGCAGGCAGGCTGAGAGGTCCGGAGAACATGATGTGAGCATGGCCTGTACAGAGCCTGGAGATACGAAACAGGAATGATAAAAATGAGAGGGTGGGAATTTAGTAAACAAGCCTTGTGATGAATCAGTATTCATTCACTGATTTAAATATTTACTGGGGACCTACTCTACACTGAGAGCCAAGTATATCTAACTGATAATGGCTATCACTTATAAATGGAAGTGGAAAGGAAAGAGACTAATGAGCAGCCAGCCATGGCTAAAGGCCCTGTTCAGTCTGTTTTTAGACAGGAGCCAATGTATTAATTAATGCTTCTGATAAATTCAGCAGGCCAGCAAGCCAATCTTGGATGGAAAGTATGAGTTTCAAACAGAACTTTGATAAGGAAAAAATGGCAGAAAGCATCTGCCAAATGTAATTTTTTAAAAATGGACACTACAGGATAAGAGCCAATAGCTCTTAAGAGCTATCAGGTATTTTATGATTCAAAAAAGTTATAAAAGTGCTTATAATGTGCAATCAGAACATTTTAGTAGGAATGAAGAAAGTTATAGAGGAGAATTCTGTAAACAAAAATAAAATTGACCAAGTAGCTATTATACACTAAATAGTCCCTTAAAAGCATGTTCACATTAGTACAATGCCTGGAATTTGCTTTAAAGTAATCCAGAGAGAGAACAGGGGATGTAAGTAGTGGTAAATTGTGTCTAATTTGATAACAGTTAAAGTTTGGCGATGAGAAATGGGTGATCATTATACTATCATGTTTTTGTTTAACTTTGCCATGATTTTTAAAATTACTTACTCTATGTAATGCAAGGGTAAGCAGGGTATGTTTGTGCACCTGTGAATAATTGTGGGTTTAATCTCTATAGAATAGAAAGGACTTCTATATAACCCTCAAATGAGACATACATAGGCACATCAACTATAAGAACCCTGAATGGAAGAAGGAATGCCTTAGCCAAGTTGGAAATATTGATAACAAAGTACAGTTTCAAGAAACAGGAGAAATATAAGCAAGGAGAAAAGTTAAGAGACCAAGAATATTGAGGAGGAAAAAGCAGAAAAGAAATGGCAGGAAAATCTACTTCTCAAGCAAAGGGGAAAGAAAGGTATTTCTTGAGTAGTTACTGTGTTTTAAGACTTGTGGTAGGTATTTTACATCACTGTATCATATAATTATCATAGTAAATTTGTAATATGGAAATTATTAATGTTCAATTTAAGCTGAAGAGTTAAGAGCTCACAAAGGCCAAGTAAAATACAAAATAATCATGCAGATACTAAATGACAGAAGCAAGACTGAAAGCCTCTTGCCCAGGCTTAGCCTTTGCTCTATACAAAAATGCTATTTCCCAAAGAGCAACATTAAGCAAACAACAAAATTAATAATTTTGTTTAAAGTACACATATTAGGGAAAAGGCAAAGGAAAAACACAACCCAAGAAGGGATAGAGATAAGAAAATCAACTATATCCAGGTTTTTATGGCAGCTTAGAGAGAGTGCTTGAGAAAGGGTACATTACTAAACTGTAGAGTGGAGCAGGTATTAACCTGTCTAGGTGGGGAAAATGTTTCTGGGGAGAAAATTGCAAGAATAGACCCAGAAATAAGAGAGAAGATAATGACTGAAGAACTTTTAAGTTGGTCAGTATTTATTCACTGATTTAAATATTTACTGGGGGCCTATTCTACACTGAGAGTCTAGTATACAGTAACAATCAAAATAAGAGTCTCTCCCTTCATTAAGCATACAATTTAGGAGACGGACATTCAAAGAATTACACAAAATGTAATTACAAACTGGGAAGTATTTAAAAGGATAAATGTAGAGTGTTATGACAGCATCTAAAGATGGAACCTATCTTGGGATAGTGGAATGGTCAGAGATGGTTTCCTGGGGAATGATATTTAAACTAAGAGATGAAGAATGAACACTCGTTAACTAGGTGTGTGGATGATTAGGAAAGACAATCAAAGAAGCAATGGGAAGAGCACATACAGAGGTTTTGAGATAGGAGAGAACAAGTTATGTAAGTAAAAGAAAACCAGTGTGGCTAGAGTATAAGCACAAATGAGAATGTGGAAATGAGGCTGAAAAAGTAGGCAGGCTAAATCACAGATGGTCTTTAAGCCTATATTAAAGATTCTGAGTTTTTCTCAAGAGCAAAGGGAAGCCAGTATAGACTTTTGATCAAAGGGGTGATAAAACAAGAATTGCATTTTGAAAGGATCTATTCTCAGGGGTTCTAAACCTTGAGTCCACAGGTAGCAAAAGATCTGGGCATAGAATTCAAGAGTCCATGAACTTGGATAGAGGTAATCTTTATTTTTTACTAACCTCTAAATAAAGTTTAGCATCTCCTTTGTGAATATAGTCAAAACTTTATCACCAGTACAAATTTCAAAAATGTTCACATCATATTATACTTATTGTATAATTCACAAAATAATGGTTTTTGTCCCTCATAACATCATTACTTTAAAATCACGGTTATTTTTGGAAGCATTGCTAAATCTTGTTATTTAATGCACTAATAATGAAGCACATATATTACAGTATCAAGTTTTTAAAAAACAGTATTTTGATGGCTATATTGGTTTCTTTTGTGGTTACACATTTTAAAATGTTATTCTGAGCAGGAGTCCACAGATTTCACCAAAACTGCAAAGGGTACATATCATAAAAAAAAGTTAAAGAATCCCTGCAGAAAGTAGGAAACTGATGATGGGAGAAAGGCAGACAGAAGGTAGAGAAACAAACAATCCAGCTAAAATGATGAACCTTACTTAAGTCAGGATGGTGATAGCGCTAGTGGAGAGAAGTAGACTAATTTGAAAGATATTTAGAAGGTAAGATTGATATTAGAGACTCTTTCCAAATACAATTATCAACAAATACTTGGTGTTATAAAAATGCTTTTATATAATAGTAAATAAAAATGGAAAATTTTAAACTATCCATGCAATGTGATGCTGATTAAAATTCTATTGTGCACAGAAAAGACTGGAATGATAGTAAGTTTAAAATGTTAAACCTGGTTATCACTGGCTAATGGACAGCAATAAAAATGTTTACTTTTTCCTTACAATTTTTCTAAGTTCTTCCATACTTTGTAAAATGACTATCAGATAAAAGTAAGCATAATTTTAGTTGTTGTTGGGAAATTTAAATGACATGGGAAACTGTTTATGATATGTTTTAAAGTGAAAAAGTATATAAAATTGTATATACAGTATGATCTCAACCCTACTATCTAGAGTAAAATTGTGAATGATTTCTTTATAGTTAGATTTTCCACATTTTCTACAGCAACCAGGTATTCCTTATAAATTACATTATTTTTAAAGGCACCTATGGATGGACTAGCTTTGCACAGAAGAAAGAATTATTTAAGATTTAAAATGAGAAGAAAGAACAAAGGACTGAGATGGGTGGATTGTTGGGGGAACAGGATATCGAGGGAGTTCACAGCTAAGGGGCTCTATAGTCTCAGCAAAGCAAGAGGCAAGGGCATCTACAGCAAGCCAAGGGGTTGGGTAGAACTAGAAATACTAGAATAAGGGTGAAGGTTTGGAACAGTCCTATAGAGACAGAGAACTGTCAGGTAGAACGCAGAGCTCAGCTAAGGATCTCTAAGGACAAAAAGGAACTTATATGGATTAGTGTTGTTCTCTAACATTGTCAATAATTTGTGACGCTTCTTAAAAATGTCAGGTCATCCCACAGGAAGATCCCACCTTAAATACAAAATTGTATTTTAAAAAAATCCAGGAAGTTAAAAAGTAAGATTCTTAACATACCATTTAGCAAACAAATAATAACCCGGACCACCCTGGAGGGCAGGGCAAATGGTCTTAATTGATCTGGGAAGAAATCAGCAGTAATTTCTTATGTTAATTTTGCAGAACTACCTGGAAAACTAATTTAAAAAAAGATGTAATGACTCATCAAGGATAAATATTCAGGGACCACTTAACAAGTCCACACCCCTAGCCCTTTGAAAATACTCAACCGCCTATAAAACCCCACATCCTACCTTGAAGGCACCTCTTCCTGAGGTAGCCCACACTCCCCCCTCTCTGAGTGTGCACCTTTTTGCTTTAAATAAATCTATCACTTATAAAAAAAAATTAAATTAAATTAAAAATTTTTTAAATGTCAGGTCATCCCAGTAATTCAAGTTTAAGTAGAGGCCCAGCAATCTGCATTTTTAACACAAGAGAGTGTTTCAAGTAAGTTGAGACCATGTTTTGGGAAACACTGGTTTAGAGTCACCCCTGAAAACAAAGGACAACTCTGTTGACACAGAAAATTTATTCAGGTTCTCTCCACTCCTATCATTTCAACTTACACAGGGAATTTAGGTATTAAGATTTTTGTTAAGTTTTTGTTTAGCTTTAGAATTTCAGGAGGAAAAAAATCAGGTAAGAAAAGAAAAACAAAGACAAGACACAGCAAGAGTCAAAAAATCAGCAGTCAACCTGTGAACGACACAGGTTTCAACAGTGCGGGTCCACTTATACACATATTTTTTTAATGAATATTTGGAAATTTTTTTGGAGATCTGTAACATTTGAAAAAACATTTCCTTTTCTCTAGTTAACTATATCATAAAAATACAAAATATAGGAAGAATTAATATTGTCAAAATGTCCATCCAGCCTAAAACAATATGCAGATTCAATGCGATTTCTATGAAAATAGCAACAGCATTCTTCAACGAACTACAGCAAATAGTTCTAAAATTTATGTGGAACCACAAAAGACCCCAAATAACCAAAGCAATCCTGAGAGGGAAGAATAAAGCAGGGGGGATTTAGTTCCCCAACTTCAAGCTCTACTACAAAGCCACAGTAATCAAGACAATTTGGTACTGGCACAAGAACAGACCCACAGACCAATGGAACAGACTAGAGAGCCCAGATATAAACCCAATCATATATGGTCAATTAATATATGATAAAGCAGCCATGGATAAAATGACAGCCTCTTCAACAGCTGGTGTTGGCAAAACTGGACAGCTATATGCAAGAGAGTGAAACTGAATTATTGTCTAACCCCATATACAAAAGTAAACTCAAAATGGATCAAAGACCTCAATGTAAGTCATGAAACCAAAAAACTCTTAGAAGAAAACATAGGCAAAAATCTCTTGAATATAAACATGAGCAACTTTTTCCTGAACGCATCTCCTCAGGCAAAGGAAACAAAATAAAAAATGAACAAATGGGACTACATCATGCTAAAAAGCTTCTGCACAGCAAAGGACACTATCAGCAGAACAAAAAGGCATCCTACAGTATGGGAGAATATATTTGTAAAAAACATATCTAACCAGGGGTTAACATCCAAAATATATAAAGAACTCATACGCCCCAACACCCAAAAAGCAAATAACCCTATTAAAAAATGGGCGGAAGACATGAACAGACAATTCTCCAAAAAAGAAATTCAGATGGCCAACAGGCACATGAAAAGATGCTCCACATTGCTAATTATTAGGGAAATGCAAATTAAAACCACAATGAGATATCACCTGATGCCAGTTAGGATGGCCAACATAGAAAAGAATAGGAACGACAAATACTGGCGAGGATGTGGAGAAAGGGGAACCATCCTACACTGCTGGTGGGAATGTAAACTAGTTCAACCACTGTGGAAAGCGGTACAGAGGTTCCTCAAAAAACTAAAAATAGAAATACCATTTGACCCAGGAATTCCACTCTAGAAATTTACCCTAAGAATGCAGTTTCCCAGTCTCAAAAAGACATATGCACCCCTATGTCTATTGCAGCACTATTTACAATAGCCAAGAAATGGAAGCAACCTAAGTGTCCATCAGTAGATAAATTGATAAAGATGTGGAACATATACACAATGGAGTATTATTCAGCCATAAAAAGAAAACAAATCCTACCATTTGCAACAACATGAATGGAGCTAGAGGGTATTATGCTCAGTGTAATAAGCCAGGGGGAGAAAGACAAGTACCAAATGATTTCACTCATCTGTGGAACATAGAACAAAGCAAAAACTGAAGGAACAAAACAGCAGCAGACTCACAGAACCCAAGAATGGACTAACAGTTGCCAAAGGGAAAGGGACTGGAGGGGTGGGTGGGAAGGGAGGGAGAAGGGGGAATAAGGGTCATTACAATTAGCACACATAATGTAGCGGTGTGGCATGAGGAAGGCAGTATAGCACAGAGAAGACAAGTAGTGATTCTATAGCATCTTACTATGCTGATGGACAGTGACTGTAATGGGGTATGTGGTGGGGACTTGATAATGGGGGGAATCTAGTAACCACAATGTTGCTCATGTAATTATATATTAGTGATACCAAAATAAAAAAAATACAAAATATATATAAACATACAAAATATGTGTTAACCAACTATTACATTATTGGTAAGGCTTCTGATAGTAGGCTATTAGAAGTTAAGTATCGTGGGAGTCAAGTTATACATGGATTTTCCATTGCACAGGATTTGACACATAGCCCCATGTTATTCAAAGATCAACTATACTATTATCTGTATTACAGAATCCAGGCCAAAACTACTTATTACCTTACCTTTAGCAGGAGAGTAAAATTGCTCTGCAGAGAATTAGTCACACCATTTTCACACAATTTTTTCCTCATGTGGTTTTCACTCACATTCCCAACACCAGACTGATACCTTAATAATGACTTGAGCATGGTTTCAAAAGGGTCCGCTGAAACAGACAAATTAAACATTTCTAAGTCAAAGTAATCCCTCAAAAAAAAACCTCTAGCAAAAGAACAAAGAGATCAAGGAGGTAGGTATAGGACTGTAGCTCGGAGCATGGCAACTTTTTTCAGAGCCCCTTTGATGCCAGGGTTCTTGTTTGCAGAGTCAAAGAATGAACTTAGCAAACACCCAAGGTAGGAGAGCCAGGGAGAGACTTTTATTTAGAGATACAGTGAGAGGACAGAGCTCTTGGCTCATGCCAGGAGAGGACAAGAGAGCCCGTAGCTGTGCATTGTCCAGGGGTTATATAGGCAGTTGAGAATTTTTGGGAACTGGATAAAGGCTTAGGGGTGTGGACTTGTTAAGTGGTGTCTGAATATTTAGAATCAACACAAGGAACTTCCTGCTCTGGTTTTTCCCTGGAATAAGGCGTCTTGGTCTGGGAGCATATCAAACAAGGCCATCTGCCCAGCCCCCAAGGTGGGCTGAGGTACTATTTGCTAAAGAGAAGTTAAGAATCTTACCTCTTAACTTCCTTGGTATTAAAATGCAATCTTATCTTTAAGGTGGAATCCTTCCTGCCTTTTGCCATGTTGTTTATGGCTGGGCCTGCATGATAAATTAGTTGCCCACTTTGCAAATCACCATATCAGGTCTGAAGGAGGAAAGACAGCACAAAGTCCTGGGCCTTTTAGCATGCTAAAGTGAATCTTACACATGATTACAAATGATTAGCCTAATAAAAACATGTGCTACTCTTCTTTATGTCGGGAATATTAACTGATCTCACTGAAGAATGACCCTAGAGCTTAATGTTTTGGTAAGGGGGTTTCCTTGCATGTAGTTACATGGCTCTGACTATAAATATCCTGCCTTGCTTTTTCTAGAGGCCCTCATCCTATTCTGCCTAAGCTCATGGTCCCTGTCTCACCTTCAGTGTCTTTCCTAAATATGAACAGTTCAAGAGGCAATAAAAAAATGACAAAATACAATATCCTGACTGGTTCCACTTTAAATACACCATTAATCACATAAATTTTCTACCTACATGACAAACTTATCTTTCATCTTTTAGAAAAAGCTCATTACACTGATTTTAAAGCAAAATTGATATTCGTATGTAACTTATCAAGTATTACAAGTTAAAACTATTGAGCTGAGTTCAAAATTTCTTTTCTCCTCCATTCATTTTTTAAGTGTTTCTTTACTGGCTATATTATTTTCATACACACAAAAATTAATTGTCTGTGTAAATCTGTAAAACAGCACAGTAAAATAGAGAAAAAAATTCATCTAAATCTCATTACACAGAAAACCTGTCAGATTTCTCTAAGAATACAGTCCTTTCTTTCAGAGCACTTCTCTCAGTTTACCAGTGCAATCATCTGAATAATGTTTACATGCTTTGTTTACTCCCTAACTAGACCATAAACACCACAGCAGCAGAGACCATATCTGGTTTTACTCATTGTATTTCTTGACACAGCCATCCTTCCACATTGTAGAAAACTTAGTGCTAAGAGCACAGACTCAGGCCAGACTGTACAGCTTCAAGTCGCAACTCCATCACTAATTGATTAGTTGTGTGACCTTGCACAAAAAGCCTCTCTTTACCTCAGTTTTCTTTTCTATATAATGGGGATAATCATAATACCTAATTCATAAGGTTGTTCTGAGGATTAAATGAGTTATTATTTGTAAAGGACTTTTAAGAGTTTGGCATACAGTTACTGCCATGCAAGTATTTGACAAAGTAAGATGAATCTGTCATATAAAGGCCTAAATATATTCTTTTTATTTAGACAGTGACTTTAAGTTTTAAGTTTGCTTCAAATTCTTATTGTACATAATACCAATATGCATTTTCTCATTCATGTGATTATCAATTTATAACAGATTCCTTAAGATATTATTGCTAAGTCAAAGTCAGTGTCAACTTTCTCTCCAGAATGTCTGTAAAACATTTATACTCCATGTTTCTCTATTCCCTCATCAACAATGAGTTTTGCCAATATTTTTTTTTCTTCTAGTCAGCTAGGTAAAAAAAATCTCATTTTTATTTGCATCCTACTGATTATTTTTGGTGAGGTTGAAATCTTTTCATTTCTATTTCTTCTTTCTTAATTACCTTGTTTTTGCCCATTTTTCTACAACTGAATTTTATTTTCATTTTCTTATTTTTATATACTTTACATATATTTTATATATATATATGTATTATATTATATACATATAGAGGTAGTAAATAGTTTCTCCATTTCTCTTGTAAACTTTTTTATGGTACCTTTTTGTTTTACAGAAATGTATTAATAAATTACTACACATTATGCATGGTAATGTATGGCAAACATTTTCCTATCTTTTTCTTTCTCATTCCTTTTCAAGGTATTTTTTATTGCACTGAAATTTTTTTTACGTAGACAGATTTATCCATTTTGTGCTTGATGGCTCCTAGATGTCATGTCATGATAAGGAAATGTTTATCAACATCCCCTTCAAAGCATTTAATATTTAACTTTTTTTTTTTTACTTTTATGACTCCAAATTTTAATCATTTGGAATTTATTTTGATGCCAAGGATTGAGATTTATTTTCCCAAGTAGCTAGCCAGTTTTCCCAAAACTGTTCATTACCTTTCCCCTATACCATAAATTGTTCTATCATATATACTTGGTGTGTCTATTGAACTATCTACCCTATATCATCAATCTAGTCCTATCACAGTACAAGATTTTTAATATTATAAAGTACTGCTCTACCTGATAGTACAAGTATTCCCCTCATTAATATTCTTCTCTAGATGTTTCTTAGTTGTTCATGTACCTTTACTCTTCCAGATAGTTCTCTGGAACACTTTTTTTGGATTCTGGAGAAATTCCTGTTAGAATTTACATAGGGATTTTATTGTATGTACCTATCAATTGAAGGAAAAAAATAATCATTTTACAATACTGCACCTTAAATAAGGTAAGAAATATAAAGATTTCAACACAATGCCTGGCACATTACATAAAGCATTCAGTAAATGTTAGCTATTTCTACCCAAGAACAATGTGTGGGTCTTCATTTATAGACATTTATTCTTAAAAGATAAGAACCAGCTAATCAGAAAGAAAATTAAACTTACAAGTCTTGTTGGGGTTGATATGCTGCTTCAATACATCAACAGTACCCAAACTAACCACAAGGCGTCTGCCAAACCAGAAGGAGACCACAGGCCCATATCTCTCATGCAGATTAACCAGGAACTCGTGCAAACTTCCACTGTTCACAATATCTGGAAGATTACCATCTCTGAGAAAAGAGTAATTTTTTGATAAAATGATCAATCCAACTTGGAAGAATCAGAAAAACAATAGTTGATTCTGAATTAACTGTGTCAACAGATGAGAGCCAAGGTACATGAAATTCAAATTACTGCAAAACACAAATGTCAATTACATTTGACTTCTTTCTTTCTACAGTTCTATTTAGACCCGGGTTTGTCTAATATTTTGAGAATTTTTACCATATAAGTAAGCTATACAAGGAACATCTGACTTAGACACTGGAAAAACTACTCAATTTTTGTACCTCTTTCTCAGATAGCAATGGACATCATCATAAGCAGCAGACTTAAATCATCAGATCAGCTAGGGCAATATTTTCCTTCTTTCCTTCTATCTTAATCCTGTCTTTCTATTTTCAACACATTTAAGGTTTTTGATTTATACAGTCTTCCTTTCTGTTCTAAACAAAGTTTACGTTGTATGCCCAGAGATAAATTTAGAGTAAACAAATGTATTAAATAAGCTGAGTAGTGCAAAAATATGGTTTAGTTTTGATACCAAAAATTAAGAGATGACACTACTTTATTCCAAAAAAATACTCACTTTTCTTCAGTGGGAGTAATCCCCGGAATTCCTGCAGCTTGTCTGGAAGCCTTAAGGAAAAGTTTTAAATGGTTTAGTACAATGTCATGTATCACATCTGTCATATGTATTTTGCCAAGACATATGCAGCACCTTAAACTATGGCTTTCCAATTTGGTTGACTCTCAGGAATTATTTCTATATTAAAATGTAAAAACTGGGTTCTTTGTATTAAAAAGAATTATCTTAATATTCTTCCTCTGTGTCAACTAAGGTGTTTAAAGAATTTAACACCCATTCTACATTAATTAATACATATTCAAGTATACTTTTCTTTGCTCTGAGACTAAATACGGTTCCCATCGGGCTTGGCTTAAAAAAATTGTCATGCTTACAACAATTTTGTTCCTAAAATAGTTCTCTGTCTAGTCAGTCATTATTATCAGGATCATACAGGCAATGAGTTGTCTGGTATAGAAATAAACAAAATAGTTAATTGAAAATTGTTAAAATGACAATCTCTGAGGAATGAACTGGGAAAAGTCTAGGGAATTTTAAAGTTTTCACAATTTTGTAATGAGTTTATGGTTGCTGTTTTGGGGTAGCGTTATTTTTTAATTTTACAACAAGCATGTTACTTTCTATTTTTATAAGTAGTGCTATGAAAATCTTTGTACAACTTTACTTTTTTCCTCCTTAGGGGTATGTATGCCAAAAGAGGAATACTAAGTTGAATGGTACTAAGAGAAGAATTTTACAGTTTCTACTAAATTCTACAAGAAATCTAGGCAATAATGTATGTAACCTACATTTAACTGATGACAATGAAATCTACAGTGTATAATTTTGTCCTACAGTGTAATCAACAATGGAAACTTCTCAAGTTTAATGTTATAAATAGTGGGAAAAGGGACGGAAGAAACTGTAATTAGAAAAAGAAAGTCAGTGACATAAAATATCCTTCTTTATATTTTCTGATATTATTGACTGAGATAAACTTCTTGATTTCTCTTCAAACATAGTAGACTGATAACATTCAACTATTATCTCTTCTTCCTGAAATCCCACTAAAATGAAGGTGAAGAAATAAAAAAGGAGGAAACAAAGAGAATGGGAAAGGAGACAACAGTGTGAACAACTCAACCAATTTTTTCAAAATGTTAAGCTGCTGGAGTAGTGATTAATCAATATGGTTGAGAGGTCAGCAGAGGAGGATTCCTACAAGAAGAAATCAGATTTGTACTTGGTAATCAGAAAGGCAGGATAAGGCACAAGACTTTCACAATTAGTAAAAAGTTGTTATACAGATCCCTTAGACAACATAGGTATCCTTCTCTATTCCAATGATTATCATTCTTGTGGAAGGAGACCTCGATTTCAGATTTAAAAACAGGTTGGGCAGGTAGGTAGGGGTAAGGGGGTGGCCCCTAAAATTTTAAGGGAAAATTCTTTCCAACCTAGAGTTTTATTCTAAGACAAACTATTGTTCAAGTGTGAGGCTAGAACAGAAAAGATTTTCAAATAAGCAAGGTCTCATAAAATGTACTTTCCATGCACACTTTCTTGGGAAGCTACTGAAAATGCACTGCAACAAATGAAGGAAGTAGAAGAAAAAGAGAGATTCATGTGGCATACAGGAAATAAGGTATACAACACAAGTGGAAAGCATACACACAATAATAGTAAAAAGAGGAGAGCTAGGCAGCTAAAGGAGATTGTAAAGATTGTAACCAGTACTGAGTGGGGAAGGATGATGGAAGGCTCCCAGAGTGGGTATCTTCATGGGAAAGAAAATGTATCTGATGTCTTTGAATATTTGGGCAACTTCACTGAGCAGTATTATGACAGAAATGTTGAAATATTTGGAAAAATAGAGAAAAAAATTGTAGAAGTAATCCTATTTCTACTTTCATTGAATGTATCCTTATTGCTCTGACTTAAAATCCATTAAGAACATAAAGAAATCAGCGTCTCCAGACATCCTACTCCCAAAAGGACTTCTGGGTTTAGGACTCTTATCCTTAGTTGGTTTATTTCCAGCAATCTATAACTATTCCAGGTTGGGGTGATCTTAGGGTGACCTGTATTGCTGTGCTTGGAAGTATGGCCATATCTTACTGCGCCTCATTTTTATCAATTATGGGCAAAATTCTTACCCATTCATCATATGCTTGTGACACATAATTTACATAATCCACGTAGAGTCTAGCACAATGCCTGGACCATACTAAGTGCTCATTAAAAAACTACTAAATGCAACACCTCCCCACAGCCCTAATCCTGGCTTCCACAGGTCCACCAGCAGGCAGGAAAGGGAGGCTTAGAAATCTGCACTCTGGATAAGATGGCTCATACATCCACCTCCACACCCCCTTAGCAGAAATAACACCAAGTAAAATATTATCCAGCCCTTTACTACATCCACCTCTCCCAAATAGCTAAAATGAGAGAAATTCCAAAACGTGCAAGACCTGCAAAATTTCAATCTCCTGGATAATTGTAGCCTTACCACTACCACCTGCCTTGAGACCATCCAGAATGTTATTATGACCTTTTCCTTACTTGCATCAGATGCCACGCGAAGCCCAGGACTACCAAACCCAGGTCTTCCTTTGTCTCAACTCCTATCCCTGCAGAAGTTTATCCCTTCTCCTGACCCATCTCCCCCCAACTCAAATCTCCACCCTACCTCAGCCTCTCATTCCCATGGTCATACACTAGATGTTGACATTACAAATAACTTCAACATCTCCAGAGTTTCACTATCAAACATCCAAATCTCCAAGCACCTTTCCTTTTCACTATTCTTAGTATTTTTACCCCACAGGGACTTTTAACCTATCCATTTGTATATTCATTTTCCACTTTTACCCATCTTAGATTTCACGGTCCATCATTATAACCATTCCTGTGCCCTGTATACTTTCATCATAATCACTTAGCAAAACACTAATTCTAATTAAATATAATGTTCCATCAACCACCCCTAGAACCCAGACAGCTGAGGAAAACAGCTGGAGAAAAGCACAGCCATGCTGACTAGTCTGCAACTTCATGAACTTCAGGTGAGTCACACTTTTCCCTAGTCCATCGCTCTCCTTATCCTCTAGATGACTGTTTCACTCCTCTCTCTCCAAATCTCCTGTGCTCACCATTAACTGATACTCTTTCTTCTATTTCATTAAATAAATAAAAGCAATCAGGAAATAATTTCCAACCGATAGCTACCTGTCTGCCTACATTTGCGTCCACCTATTCTACCTTCCCTCCTATTACTATGGATGAACTATTTATCCAAATGAAATGTACCCCCATTCCTTTATGCCACCTCTGCTACCACTACCTTTGTCCAAGCCAGCACCATCTCTCACTAAAATCATTTTAAGAGCCTTCTAACTATGCCCACTTTCACCCTTGCCCCAGACCCCTAAATCTATTAACATAGAAGCCAACACAATTTTTTAATTTTAGTTCCCTTAAATTTAAAATGTCATTCTTCTGTTGAAACCCTACAGTGGCTTACCTCAGAGTAAAAACCAAGCCCACAAATTAACCTACAACTAAAATCTGCCCTTCGTCCTGTCATTCTGATATTATCTTTCTGTTTTGTCTCTTCCTCCACTCCAGCCAAACTAGTGTCCTTGTTTTCCTGGAACACACCAGGCATGTTTCTCCTGAAGATGTGCATTTACTGCTCTTTGCCTGGAATCTTCGCCTTTCTCGGATGCCTGCACAAGCCTTGCTCCTTCAGCTCCTTCAGGTCCTTTGCTCAAATTTCTTATCTCTTGACTATCCTACTTCAAAATAACAATCCTACCTACCTCCAACTCAATTTTGCTCCATAATACTTAACACTAACATACTATATATGTTATCCGTTTATGTTGTCTGCTTCTCCTCATCAGAATATAAATTCCCGGAGTCAGGAATTTTGTTCGCTCCATGCTATATTCCCAGTAGATGGAACCCTGTCTGGCACATAAATGGTTGAAAGACTTAAATGTTGCCTTCTATTAGCTAACCAAAAGACGGTCTCATTTAAAGATTATCAAAATTCAAGGCCGGGAGCCACTAAATGTTTAGTTTCTCAGAAAATAAGATATACTGGAAGTTCCATATTGCGTAGTTGCAATATCCCAATTTAATCGAAGCTCTGAAAAGAACACTAAGGTAATCCGGCATAATCAGTGCTGTTTTGGCGAGGTGGGCTACTTTACAGCTTTTTCTATAAAACCACCACCTTGCTCTGCAGAACCCGTTTTAAAGATGACTCCTCGTGTATTAGCTTTGTTTTCAGAACCACCCTCTGAGGCCGACGGAGGCAAGCAAAAGCCAGAAGGAGATTCAGAGATAAAGCACAGCTGCTAAGTGAAGCTCACACACCAACTGCAGTGCTCGTTACAAGACGCCCCTCAGAGCCTGCGAGGGGCAAGACCCGTCTGGACGTGAGGGCTTTGGATGCCAGTAACCGACAGATGGAGAGGGCGGGAAAGGCAGGCGACACAAGAAAGGCGGGGAGAATCCTCGGGAACTGAGAAAGGCGTGGGGCGCCCAGGGCCTCCTCCCACTGGGAAACGGAATGTGGGTTTGGCAGGCACAGCCAAAAAGCCACTCAGAGTATTGCCGACCCTCCAACCAGGGCGCGGCGCTGCCGGACGCGGGGAGGCCGGACAAGGCCGCCCGCCCCTCAGCCCTCCGCTGCGGGCGCGGCCCCGTGCTCGGCTCCTCGGAGCCCCAGCCCGCGTCGCAGCCCGGCTCGACCCGCGCCCGAAAGGCCGAACTGCGCCCGCGCAGCCCCCCTCAGCGCCGGCCGCGCGCGCGTCGGGCGGGGCGTCCCGTGCTGGGAGCTGCCGGGGCGGGAGCCTCCCGAGGCCTGCCCCCTGCGGCCCGTTGCGGGCGAGACCGGCGCCGGGGCTGCGGCCAGACCCCCTGAGGGCCGAGGCGGCGGTTACCGGGTAGAGGTAGAGCACCGCGCCCACCAACGCCAGCAGGAAGGTGACGGCGAAGATCGCGAAGTCCAACATGGTTCTTCCGCCCGGGAGCCACGTCTCGGGTCTCCGCTCGGTCAGCAGCGGCTCGGCCAGGCGGGACCTGAGGGAGGGCGTGTGGGCGCAGGCGCCCCGCGGGACCTGCAAGCAGACGGGCCGCTGGGGCGTGGCCGCGGAGCGCTGAGGGCAGAGCCCGGGGCGGGGACCGCGGCGCACACGTCCCAGGACACGCCCGCGGCGTGCGGACCGCGCTGGCGAGCGCCGTGCCCCGGCTGCCAAAGCACCTGAGGAGTTTTCGTCGCCCTGCCCCAACCATCAATCATCACAGTAGATTTAACATCAGTCCTCCAAACCAGTGCCTCTCCCAGTGTGGTCGCCGGACCAGCAGCTGCAGCATCGCCGGGGAACTCGTTAGAAATGCAGATTCTCCATGCCACCCCAGACTACACACTCAAAAGACACGCTGGAAAGGAGAGGGGTACAAACATCTGTATTTTAACCAAGCTGTTAAACATAGTGAGAACCACTGACCTAAGCTAGCCTGGACAGGGAAATGTCTGAGAGTCATGCACCTTAGATGTTCCTTGTTTCACAGAAGTTATGTTAGAAGTAGCTAGTAAATGGCATTCCTTGGCACTCGTGAGTGAAGGGACGAACTGTTTGATGGTGGGTAAGATTACCTGCTTCTGCTGGAGTTTAAGTTACATTTCTAAATATCCATTTCCTTCTATGTAGAACAGTGGAAATAACCACCACAGTGGCCTGTAGGATTAAATTAGATATATTATGAAAAGTACCTAGCACACTTCCTAGCAAAATGCCCGTTAGCATTAGTCCTGAGAATAGAAATACCCTAAGATTTCTCTACTTCACATGACTCAAAAGTTTTGACGTGGATGAAGTAAAGCAAGGCCCGCCAATTACCTGCGCTCCATTTCGCGAAACCTTCTGTAAAAGTACTTAGAAAGATGGCGGCGTGAGAAATGAGAAGAGGCTTCATCTTAAAACCGCATATAATATGAAAATACAATTACTACAACTAATCCTGAAAGAGTAACAGGAAAGAGGACTGCGCCAGACTCCATACACCTGGAGAAAAGAGCAGACCTCACAGAACAGGGTAACATACCAAAGCTGTGGCCCTGTGGGACCCAAGCCCTTCCCCCACCCCAACTCACCAGCAGAAGGAGGAGAAATGGAGCGGGAAGGGGGTGGAGGTCAGGGACTGCTGAATACCTAACTCCGAAGATCTGCTCTGGGAGCACAAACCTACATTTCATGGTGCTTGCATGATACTCTCGTGATTACGGGGTTGGAAAGCTAAGATGGGCAGAATTCCTGGAGAGACTGAGATTCCAGCCTATTGTGGAAAGCAGGGATCCATATCTTGGACAAAAGAAAGAGGGGCAGTCTGAGAGACTTCCTAACAAGAAAGCCCTTAGCAAGAGGGCTGCTAAAGGCAAGGATTGCACAGAACTTACTGCTCAGCAGAAAGGACAGGTAGAGAAAATTGTCCAGGTGCACTCCTCTCAGCAGGTTGGGAGCTTTCACAATCTTCAGGTGCTCCAGCTCCCTGGCTGACTACACAGCTCCTAGGACCCCCTCCAGGACAGGCAGCCTTCTGCGCCTTTCACATGGCCAGCCCCAACTGGCTTGCAAACTGGAAAACCCTCCCCTTGTGTTAGACTAGCCAGGGGGAAGATCTGTCTAAAGCAACTACAAAGGCAAAGCATAGAGGCTTATACCTGTGTGCTTGGCACACTGGTTCAGGCAGTAGACACAGGCATGGGAGCAGGGAAGCAGACAACAGCTCTTTCCTCCCCCCCAGGCACCAATACCACTCCACTGACCCCAAACATTGCTTCAGGGGCTGAGCAGCTCGAGGAAGAAGACCTTCAGGGCACTAGAGGGCGCCATATGCAAATATGAAACGCCAAAGGAACCTGGTTCAAAGTAAAGTTATTAATACCACTCCTGAGAAAGATTTAAATGACATTGACCTCATGAATCTTCCTGAAAGGGAGTCCAAAATAAAAATCATTAACATGCTCATGGAGGTACAGAAAGATATTCAAGAACTCAGGAATGAGATCCATTCATTGAAGAGCATGATGGAGGGTATTAAAAACAGGTTGGATATGGTAGAGGAGACAATCAATGAAATAGAAACTAGAGAAGAGCAATACAAAGAAGCTGAGGCATAGAGAGGAAAAAGAATCGCTAAGAATGAAAGAATATTGAGAGAACTGTGTGACCAATCCAAATGGAACAATATTTGCATTATAGGGGTACTAGAAGAAAAAGAGAGAAAAAGGGATATAAACTGTCTTTGAGGAGGTAATTGCTGAAAACTTCCCCAATCTAGGGAAGGAGATAGTCTTTCAGGCCATGGAGATGAACAGATCTCCCAACACAAGAGACCCAAGGAAGACAACACCAAGACATATAGTAATTAAAATGGCAAAGATCAAGGATAAGGACAGACTATTAAAAGCAGCCAAAGAGAAAAATAAGATCACATACAAAGGAAAGCCCATCAGGCTATCATCAGACTTCTCAGCAGAAACCTTACAGACCAGAAGGGAGTGGCATGATGTATTTAATGCAATGAAGCAGAAATACCTTGAACCAAGACTACTTTATGGGGCAAGATTATCATTTAAATTTGAAGGAGGGATTAAACAATTTTCAGTTAAGCAAAAGCTGAGAGAATTTACCACCCACAAACCATCTCTACAGTGTATTTTGGAGGGACTGCTATAGAAGGAAGTGTTCCTAAGGTTTAATAGCTGTCATCAGAGGTAATAAAACCACAGTAAAGAAAGGAGAACTGCTAATTACCAAGCAAATGCAAAAATTAAAACAACTATCTCCAAAGTCAATCAAGGGATAGACAAAGAGTACAGAATATGATATCTAATATATAAGGAATGGAGGAGGAAGAAAAAGAACCTTTAGATTGTGTTTGTAATAGCATATTAAGTGAGTTAAGTTAGACTCTTAGTAAGGAAGTTAACTTTGAACCTTTGGTAACCACGAATCTAAAGCCTGCAATGCCAATAAGTACATACCTATTGATAATCACCCAAAATGTAAATAGACTGAATGCACCCATCAAAAGACATAGAGTCGCCGAATGGATAAAAAACAAGACCCATCTTTATGCTGTCTACAAGAGACTCACTTTAAACCCTAAGACATGCACAGACTAAAAGTGAAGGGATGGAAAAAGATATTTCATGCAACTAATAGGGAGAAAAAGCAGGAGTTGCAGTACTTGTATCAAACAAAATAGGCTTGAAAACAAAGACAGTCATGAGAGACAAAGAAGGACACTACATAGTGATAAAAGGGTCAGTCCAGCAAGAGGGTATAACCATTATAAATATCTATGCGCCCAACACAGGAGCACCTACGTATGTGAAACAAATACTAACAGAATTAAAAGGAGAAATAGAATGCAATGCATACATTCTAAGAGACTTCAACACTCCACTCACTCTGAAGGACAGTTCAACCAGACATAAAATAAGTAAGGAGATAGAAGCCCTGAACAAGGCAAAAGAACAGATGGACCTAAGAGACATTTACAGAACTCTACACCCAAAAGCAACAGGATACACACACTTCTCAAGTGCATGTGGAACATTTTCAAGAATAGACCACATACTAGGCCACAAAAAGAACCTCGGTAAATTCAAAAAGATTGAAATTGTACCAACCAGTTTCTCAGACCACAAAGGTATGAAACTAGAAATAAATTATGCACAGAAAATGAAAAATCCCACGAACACATGGAGGATTCACAACATGCGACTAAATAACCAATGGATCAATGACCAAATAAAAACAGAGATCAAGCAATAGATGGAGACAAATGACAACAACAACAATTCAACACCGCAAAATCTGTGGGACGCAGCGAAGGCCGTGCTAAGATGAAAGTATATTGCAATACAGGCCTACCTCAGGAAAGAGGAACAATCCCACATGTACAGACTTAACAAAACTAGAAAAAGAACAAATAAGGCCCAAAGTCAGTAGAAGGAGGGACATAATAAAGATTAGAGCAGAAATAAATGAAATCGAGAAGAATAAAGCAATAGAATCAATGAAAGCAAGAGCTTTTCTTCCAAAAAATAAACAAAATAGATAAGCTCCTAGGCCAGACTTAACAAAAAAAAAAAGAGAGTCTACTCACATAAACAGAATCAGAAATGAAGAATGAAAAATCACTACGGACACCACAGAAATACAAAGAATTATTAGAGAACACTATGAAAAATTACATGCTAAGAAACTGGATAACCTAGAAGAAATGGACAACTTTATAGAAAAATACAACCTTCCAAGGCTGACCCAGAAAGAAACAGAAAATCTGAATGGACTAATTACCAGCAACGAAATTGAACTGGTAATCAAAAAACCTACCTAAGAACAAAACCCTGGACCAGAGGGCTCCACTGAATTTTATGAAACATTTAGTGAAGACCTAATACCCTTCCTCCTTAAAGTTTTCCAAAGAGTAGAAGAGGGAATACTTCCAAACTCATTCTATCAACCCAGCATCACTCTAATACCAAAACCAGGCCAAGACACCACAAAAAAAATAATATTACAGATCAATATCCCTGATAAACATAGATGCAAAAATACTCAACAAAATATTAGCAAACCAAATTCAAAAACACATCAAAAGGATCATCCATCATGATCAAGTAGGATTTATTCCAGGGATGCAAGGATGGTACAACATTCGAAAATCCATCAACATCATCCACCATATCAACAAAAAAAAGGACCAAAACCACATGATCATCTCCAAAGATGCTGAAAATGTATTTGACAAAATTCAACATCCATTCATGATAAAAACTCTCAACAAAATGTGTATAGAGGGCAAGTACCTCAACATAATAAAGGTCATATATGACAAACCCACAGCCAACATCACACTTAACAGCGAGGAGCTGAACACTTTTCCTTTAAGATCGGGAAGAAGACAAGGATGCCCACTCTCCCCACTTCTATTCAACATAGTTCTGGAGGTCCTAGCCATGGCAATCAGACAACACAAAGAAATAAAAGGCATCCAGATTGGCAAGGAAGAAGTTAAACTGTCCCTGTTTGCAGATGACATGATACTGTATATAAAAAACCCTAAAGAATCCACTGCAAAACTGCTAGACCTAATATCTGAATTCAGCAAAGTTGCAACGTACAAAATTAATACGCAGAAATCTGTGGCATTGCTATACACTAACAAAGAACTAGCAGAGAGAGAAATCAGGAAAACAATCCCATTTACAGTTGCATCAAAAAGAATAAAATACCTAGGAATAAAACTAACTAAGGAAGTGAAAGACCTATACTCTGAAAACTACAAGACACTCATGAGGGAAATTAAAGAAGATACCAATAAATGGAAACACATCCATTGCTCATGGATAGGAAGAATTAATATTGTCAAAATGGCCATCCTGCCTAAAGCAATCTGCAGATTCAATACAATTTCTATGAAAATACCAACAGCATTCTTCAACGAACTAGAGAAAACCATTCTAAAATTCATATGGAACCAAAAAAGACCCCGAATAGCCAAAGCAATCCTGAGAAGGAAGAATAAAGCTATGGGGATTATGCTCCACAACTTCAAGACCTACTACAAAGCCACAGTAATCAATACAATTTGGTACTGGCACAACAACAGACCCATAGACCAATGGAACGGAATAGAGAGCCCTGATATAAACCCAACCATATATGGTCAATTAATATATGTTAAAGGAGCCATGGACATACAATGGAGGAAATGACAGCCTCTTCAACAGCTGGTGTTGACAAAACTGGACAGCTACATGCAAGAGAATGAAACTGGATTATTGTTTAACCCCAAACACAAAAGTAAACTTGGAATGGATTAAGGAACTGAATGTAAGTCATGAAACCATAACACTCTTAGAAGACAACATAGGCAAAAATCTCCTGAATATAAGCATGAGCAACTTCTTCCTGAATGCATCTCCTCGAACAAGGGAAACAAAAGCAAAAGTGAACTCATGGGACTACATCAAAGTAAAAAGTTTCTGTACAGCAAAGGACACCATCAACAGAACAAAAAGACATCCTACTGTATGGGAGAGTATATTTGTAAATGACATATCCGACAAGGTGTTAACATCCAAAATATATACAGAACTTACATGCCTCAACACCCATAAAGCAAATTGCCTGATTAAAAAATGTGCAGATAATATGAAGAGACAGTTCTCCAAAGAAGAAATTCAGATGGCCAAGAGACACATGAAAAGATGCTCCACATCACTTATCATCAGGGAAATGCAAATTAAAACCACAATGAGATATCACCTCACACCAATAAGGATGGCCAGCCTTTAAAAGACTAAGTACAGCAAATGCTGGCAAGGATGCAGAGAAAGGGGAACCCTTCTACACTGCTGGTGGGAATGTAAGCTAGTTCAACCATTGTGGAAAGCAATATGGAGGTTCCTCAAAAAACTAAAAATAGAAATACCATTTGACCTGGGAATCCCACTCCCTGGAATTTACCCAAAGAATACAACTTCTCAGATTCAAAAAGACATATGTGCCCCTATGTTTATCACAGCACTTTTTACAATAGCCAAGATATGGAAGCAACCTAAGTGTCCATCAGTAGATGAATGGATAAGGAAGATGTGGTACATATACCCAACGGAATACTATTCAGCCATAAGAAGGAGACAAATCCTACCATTTGCAACAACATGGATGGAGCTGGAGGATATTATGCTCAGTGAAATAAGCCAGGCAGAGAAAGACATGTGCTGAATGATATCACTCATTTGTGGAATATAACAACGAAGCAAAACTGAAGGAACAAAATAGCAGCAGACTCAGAGACTCCAAGAAGGAACTAATGGTTACCAAAGGGGAGGGGTGTGGAAGGGGATGTGGGGAGGGTGGGAGAAGTGGATTGAGGGGTATTATGTTTAGTACACATGGTGTGGGGGGGTCACGGGGAAAACAGTGTAGCACAGAGAAGGCAAATTGTGAATCTGTGGCATCTTACTGCACTGATGGACAGTGACTGTATTGGGGTATGGGTGGGGACTTGATGATATGGGTAAATGTAGTAGCCACAATGTTTTTTTCATGGGAAACCTTCATAAGAGTGTATATCAATAATACCTTAATAATAATAATAAAACCCATTGCTTCACATGTATTTTAGTTTTGTCATTATGAAGGGTTTTTTTAGGGCAGGAAGGTGAGATATCACTTACTTAACAATATGTTAACTTTATTTATGAGTGTTAAGTATTTTGACACGTCACAAATCCATACCAGCATTCACGTATCCCTAAACCCTTGGACTGCTTCTTCTGTAGTAAGGATGACAAATTTCTGTAAAGGAGCAGATAATATGTATTTTAGGCTTTGAGGACCATATGGTCTCTTTCCTAGGTACTCAGTTCTGCTGTGTGGCATGAAAGCAGCTATAGACAGAACATAAATAAATGAGCATAGCTGTCTTCACATAAAATTTTAGTTACAGAAACAGATGGGATTGCAATTCTTAAGGTTGCTGACCCCTGCAAAACAGTATGCCAGTAAATAGCTGGCACCTGCACTTTGAAGGAATGTTGGCCAATAATGAATATGGGTTTGTCAGTTTACTATACAAGCACATTCAGATCCAATTTCAGGTGCTCAAGCTAACATTAAAATTGCAACATGGGAGTGAATGAAACTATATAAAAAATTTGACCCATAACTGGCCTACATATTTTATTTTCTGAACAGATTCCCCTAGAATTCAACCCAGTACATGCTTACGAGGTTCCCTCTGATACATATTAGGAAGGTCTTATTGCTCATTTAATGTATAAGGCAGTGTTCTGCCCCAGGTCCAGGCCACAAGTGGATGCATTGTTTGTAGACAATTTTAAAGCAATAGTAAACCAACTAAATGTGTGTTCTGCTTTTTATTATCTCCGTGGGCCGGCAACTGCAAACATTAGTGATAAATTCCTCCACTCTGCTGGTAGTGTTGCATCACCTGCCCTCTTTTTCTTGAAATGACACTGTTAGGTTATTTCTCCTATGAACTGAACAGGCAGTTCTCTCCCTGGGCTTTGAGGGGTTTAACTCTCTTTATGGGCCTGGAGATAGTGAGGAGAAACAGGACTTCTTCAGGATATTGGCAATCTTTTGTGATGTAACTGACCTGAGGGCAATTTCTGAATGGCTTTTATGTAAGGGAAGGTAGCTTCCTCAGGGAAGAAAGACCTGCTTTCATCAGTGAGGGAGGTTCAGATGAAATTAAGATTTCAGTTTTGTCTTTCACTGACCAAAGGTCCTGATTTCAGAGTCCTATTCCTTTTCAAATGGTGCCTTGATTTTAGAATAAGAGACTTGGCAAGGGAGAGGTTTTAACTGGAATTGAACTCTACAACCTGCACAGATAAGGGATTCTTTTGAGACAACTGTAGAAGCTTTCTGATTTTTCATCTGCTCCTTATGTTGAGGATTCAAGGCCTTACGCTTATTTTTTTCCCTTTCATAAGATTTGTAATGCAGCCAGAAATAGTCACTCTTGTAATCCCAACTGCTGCCATCGAGAGTCACTTGACCACCCAAGGTTGTGTCCCCTACTGGCATTCCATCCATGCGATTTACAGTGATGATTTTAATCATCTTGTTGCCATTTCATGCATGCCACAGACTATCAAGAATGGAGGTCATTCACGAGGTCATCAAATACATGTTTAACCTGGTCCAGAACTCCACCTTGCTTCCAGGAGCCACTCCTGGTGCCAATTAGGTCTGATAGGAAACAGTATCTAACCCAAATGGTTTAAAAGACTCCAATGAAAAAGGGACAATATACAGAGGTGTGAGCCGGGTGAAGGGCACCAACAAGGGACACTGAAGTACCCAGAGACGAGCAACAGGGGAAAGAATCATCACCCCTAAGTCTGAAAGGGCAAGGAGAGAAAATGTCACTACTGCTCAGAGAGGGCTATAGCATTCTAGGAGGTACCTCAAAAGTTTTATATGTAAAGGGATAGGGATATAGTCCCTGTCAGATAATATGGTTCAGAGCTAAGAGGGCAGCGAAAAGGATGTTTCTAAACTGACTTTCTTCTCAGCCCAGCATACTGCTGACTCCTATTTGTGAAACCCAACTGGAGGCAAGTTTTTAAGGAAGCCGTGGTTGTAGTCTGTAGGAATTAGCTCCAATAATCATAATATATAGGACAGAGAACGGCAGAGAATAAATCTGAGGATATGGTGGGAGGGTGGAAGAATGGAGAACAGCCAGTACAGATGTTTCTGTTTCCAATTCTTTACTTGCAGTAAAATTTAAGGAGGGCCTAATTGAGATGTGAATGTGAGGTAGCAGACTATTAAATATAGTTAACCAAATATATATATATATATATATATACATATATATATAAAATCCTAATCATATTTTTATACATATGAGTTATTTTTGGCCTGTCTCAACAAGACCACAAAAATCCTCTTATTTATGTGAAAAAGGTTTTTAAGGGCTTACCTTTATTAAACAAAAAGTAGAATTGACATTGAATCCTGGTTAATTTTAGCAATGAATTATATTCATAAATACATGAACTAATTGAAAAAAGTGCTCATCCATCTGAAGATATGTGTCTCCAATAGAATTTTGCTTACATTTACTACCTTACCAACTTCTCTATTTTTTTAATTTTGTAACAAAATTAAATAACTTGATCATGAGGAGATATTGAAGTTTAAAATTTTTAAATGTTTAAAAATATTTGAATGTTTAAATCTTTTACAAATATTTTAAAATATTTTATAGGGATTTTAAGACAGTTGTTCAAGAGTCACAGAATTGAAAAATATTTAAAATTTAATATGTGTATATGTTAAAGAGAGGTATGACAGGTGATGAAAAATTGACTTTCAAGGATAAAAATCCATAGGATAAAACTGTGTGGGTTAAGTGAAGTGGAAATAAGTTCACAAAAAGGAATCATGGCAAATTTCCAGCTTTTCACAATGAGCTTATGTATTTAAAAAGCCTTGATGATACTCATCATATTACTATAGCACTTAAATTCCTTCTTAATGCATTTAAAACAAAGAACAATTTCAAATCATGAATATTTACAATATACTAGATATTTAATTTTTTAAAGTCAAGATAAAGATTTTAGAGGTCAGAAAAAAATGATGGTTTTATAAAATTCTTTTAGGGAGTATCTGGGCAAAAGTTTGAAGACAACAAGAAGAGGTAAGTGTATCGTTTTAGATTCAATTTCTTAAACATTGTGCCCTGCACAATCAACTGTAATCTTTGTGTCTTTTCACAGATTAAAAAAATTTTCAGATAGTGTCTTTCTGTAGGTCAGTTAAACACTAAAGGGGAGTCCAGATATTCTGGAAGATTAGTGCCTAGGGTTACTGACATGTAGCTACAGTACACATTAAAAAATCCCATGTCTACTGTTTTGAAAACCTATGTGGAACATGATTTCTATGGAAAAAAGACACTTAAAAATGAACTGTTGAAACACATTTATACACGGAGAACTAGAGTTAAAAGTATAATGCCTGCCAAATGAAATATCAAATAGCAACATTTTGTTACATTTTCTAAAGATGCCAAAAAGACTTGGCATTTTCAATGAGAGATGTTTCATGCTTATGTAATAGGTCGTGTATCACATAAGCTCTAAAATGTAATCTGGAATGAGTTTTCTTGCCGATTTGCCACGTGTGTGTACATGTAACTCTTCATATTATTAAAGCTATAATAGCCTCTAAGTTCTTATTTTTTATTAATTTTTTATTAAAGAATTATTGATATACACTTCTATGAAGGTTTCACATGAAAGAAGAATGTGGTCACTACATTTACCCATATTATCAAGTCCCCACCCATACCCCAATACAGTCACTATCCATCAGTGCAGTAAGATGCCAGAGATTCACTATTTGCCTTCTCTGTGCTACACTGTTTACCCCGTTATCCCCCACACCATGTGTACTAAACATAATACCCCTCAATCCACTTCTCCCACCCTCCCCACATGCCCTCCCACACCCCTCCCCTTTGGTAACCATTAGTTCCTTCTTGGAGTCTCTGAGTCTGCTGCTATTTTGTTCCTTCAGTTTTGCTTCGTTGTTATATTCCACAAATGAGTGATATCATTCAGCACATGTCTTTCTCTGCCTGGCTTATTTCACTGAGCATAATATCCTCCAGCTCCATCCATGCTGTTGCAAATGGTAGGATTTGTCTCCTTCTTATGGCTGAATAGTATTCCATTGTGTATATGTACCACATCTTCCTTATCCATTTATCTACTGATGGACACTTAGGTTGCTTCCATATCTTGGCTATTGTAAAAAGTGCTGTGCTAAACATAGGGGCACATATGTCTTTTTGAATCTGAGAAGTTGTATTCTTTGGGTAAATTCCAAGGAGTGGGATTCCCAGGTCAAATGGTATTTCTATTTTTAGTTTTTTGAGGAACCTCCATATTGCTTTCCACAATGGTTGAACTAGCTTACATTCCCACCAGCACTGTAGGAGGGTTTCTTTCTCCGCATCCTTGCCAGCATTTGTTGTTCTTAGTCTTTTAAAGGCTGGCCATCCTTATTGGTGTGAGGTGATATATCATTATGGTTTTAATTTGCATTTCCCTGATGATTAGTGATGTGGAGCATCTTTTCATATGTCTCTTGGCCATCTGAATTTCTTCTTTGGAGAACTGTCTCTTCATATCCGCTGCCCATTTTTTAATCGGGCTATTTGTTTTTTGGGTGTTGAGATGTGTAATTTCTTTATATATTTTGGATGTTAAACCCTTGTTGGATATGTCATTTACAAATATATATTCTCGCATACGGTGGTATGCCTTTTTGTTCTGTTGATGGTGTCCTTTGCTGAACAGAAACGATTTAGTTTGATGTAATCCCATGAGTTCATTTTTGCTTTTGTTTCCCTTGGTTGAGGAGATGCGTTCAAGAAGAAGTTGCTCATGCTTATAAGTAGATTTTTGCCTATGTTGTCTTCTAAGAGTTTTATGGTTTCATGACTTACATTCAGGTCCTTGATCCATTTCAAGTTTACTTTTGTGTATGGGTTAGACAGTAATCCAGTTTCATTCTCTTGCATTTAGCTGTCCAGTTTTGCCAACATCAGCTGTTGACGAGGTTGTCATTTCCCCATTGTATATCCATGGCTCCTTTATCATATACTAATTGACCATATATGGTTGGGTTTATATCAGGGTTCTCTGTAGTCTGTTCCTTTGGTCTATGGGTCTGTTCTTGTGCCAGTACCAAATTTTCCTGATTATTGTGGCTTTGTAGTATAGCTTGAAGTTGGAAGCATATTACTTTGGCTATTTGGGGTCTCTTGTGGTCCCATATGAATTTTAGAATGAGTTTCTCTAGTTTGTTGAAGAATGCTGTTGGCACTTTGATAGGAATTTTATTGAATCTGTAGATTGATTTAGGCAGGACGGCCATTTTGACAATATTAATTCTTCCTATCCATGAGCAATGGATGTGTTTCCATTTATTGGTATCTTCTTTAATTTCTCTCATGAGTGTCTTGTAGTTTTCAGAGTATAGGTCTTTCACTTCCTCGGTTAAGTTTATTCCTAGGTATTTTATTTTTTTTGATGCAATTGGGAATGGAATTGTTTTCTTCATTTCTCTCACTGTTAGTTCATTGTTAGTGTATAGGAATGCCACAGACTTCTGCATATTAATTTTGTATCCCGCTACTTTGCTGAATTCATATATTAGATCTAGTAGTTTTGGAGTGGATATTTTAGGGTTTTTTATGTACAATATCATGTCATTTGCAAACAGGGACAGTTTAACTTCTTCCTTGCCAATCTGGATGCTTTTTATTTCTATGTATTTTCTGATTGCTGTGGCTAGTACCTGCAGTACTATGTTGAATAGAAGTGGGGAGAGTGGACATCCTTGTCTTGTTCCTGATCTTAAAGGAAAAGCGTTCAGCTCCTCACTGTTAAATATGATGTTGGCTGTGGGTTTGTCATATATGGCTTTTATTATGTTGAGGTACTTGCCCTCTATACACATTTTGTTGAGAGTTTTTATTATCAATGGATATTGAGTTTTGTCAAATACTTTTTCAGCATCTTTGGAGATGATCATGTGGTTTTTGTCCTTCTTATTGTTGATATGGTGGATGACGTTGATTGATTTTCGAATGTGGTACCATCTTTGCATCCCGGAATAAATCCTACTTGATCATGATGGATGATCCTTTTGATGTGTTTTTGAATTTGGTTTGCTAATATTTTGTTGAGTATTTTTGCATCTATGTTCATCAGGGATATTGATCTGTAATATTATTTTTTTTGTGGTGTCTTGGCCTGGTTTTGGTATTAGAGTGATGCTGGGTTGATAGAATGAGTTTGGAAGTATTCCCTCTTCTTCTACTCTTTGGAAAACTTTAAGGAGGAAGGGTATTAGGTCTTCACTAAATGTTTCATAAAATTCAGTGGAGCCCTCTGGTCCAGGGTTTTGTTCTTAGGTAGGTTTTTTGATTACCAGTTCAATTTCGTTGCTGGTAATTAGTCCATTCAGATTTTCTGTTTCTTTCTGGGTCAGCCTTGGAAGGTTGTATTTTTCTATAAAGTTGTCCATTTCTTCTAGGTTATCCAGTTTCTTAGCATGTAATTTTTCATAGTGTTCTCTAATAATTCTTTGTATTTCTGTGGTGTCCGTAGTGATTTTTCATTCTTCATTTCTGATTCTGTTTATGTGAGTAGACTCTCTTTTTTTTTTTGTTAAGTCTGGCCTAGGAGCTTATCTATTTTGTTTATTTTTTGGAAGAAAAGCTCTTGCTTTCATTGATTCTATTGCTTTATTCTTCTCGATTTCATTTATTTCTGCTCTAATCTTTATTATGTCCCTCCTTCTACTGACTTTGGGCCTTATTTGTTCTTTTTCTAGTTTTGTTAAGTCTGTACATGTGGGATTGTTCCTCTTTCCTGAGGTAGGCCTGTATTGCAATATACTTTCATCTTAGCACGGCCTTCGCTGCGTCCCACAGATTTTGCGGTGTTGAATTGTTGTTGTTGTCATTTGTCTCCATCTATTGCTTGATCTCTGTTTTTATTTGGTCATTGATCCATTGGTTATTTAGTCGCATGTTGTGAATCCTCCATGTGTTCGTGGGATTTTTCATTTTCTGTGCATAATTTATTTCTAGTTTCATACCTTTGTGGTCTGAGAAACTGGTTGGTACAATTTCAATCTTTTTGAATTTACCGAGGTTCTTTTTGTGGCCTAGTATGTGGTCTATTCTTGAAAATGTTCCACATGCACTTGAGAAGTGTGTGTATCCTGTTGCTTTTGGGTGTAGAGTTCTGTAAATGTCTCTTAGGTCCATCTGTTCTTTTGCCTTGTTCAGGGCTTCTATCTCCTTACTTATTTTATGTCTGGTTGAACTGTCCTTCAGAGTGAGTGGAGTGTTGAAGTCTCTTAGAATGTATGCATTGCATTCTATTTCTCCTTTTAATTCTGTTAGTATTTGTTTCACATACGTAGGTGCTCCTGTGTTGGGCGCATAGATATTTATAATGGTTATACCCTCTTGCTGGACTGACCCTTTTATCACTATGTAGTGTCCTTCTTTGTCTCTCATGACTGTCTTTGTTTTCAAGCCTATTTTGTTTGATACAAGTACTGCAACTCCTGCTTTTTCTCCCTATTAGTTGCATGAAATATCTTTTTCCATCCCTTCACTTTTAGTCTGTGCATGTCTTAGGGTTTAAAGTGAGTCTCTTGTAGACAGCATAAAGATGGGTCTTGTTTTTTATCCATTCGGCGACTCTATGTCTTTTGATGGGTGCATTCAGTCTATTTACATTTTGGGTGATTATCAATAGGTATGTACTTATTGGCATTGCAGGCTTTAGATTCGTGGTTACCAAAGGTTCAAAGTTAACTTCCTTACTAAGAGTCTAACTTAACTCACTTAATATGCTATTACAAACACAATCTAAAGGTTCTTTTTCTTCCTCCTCCATTCCTTATATATTAGATATCATATTCTGTACTCTTTGTCTATCCCTTGATTGACTTTGGAGATAGTTGTTTTAATTTTTGCATTTGCTTGGTAATTAGCAGTTCTCCTTTCTTTACTGTGGTTTTATTACCTCTGATGACAGCTATTAAACCTTAGGAACACTTCCTTCTATAGCAGTCCCTCCAAAATACACTGTAGAGATGGTTTGTGGGTGGTAAATTCTCTCAGCTTTTGCTTAACTGAAAATTGTTTAATCCCTCCTTCAAATTTAAATGATAATCTTGCCCCATAAAGTAGTCTTGGTTCAAGGTATTTCTGCTTCATTGCATTAAATACATCATGCCACTCCCTTCTGGTCTGTAAGGTTTCTGCTGAGAAGTCTGATGATAGCCTGATGGGCTTTCCTTTGTATGTGATCTTATTTTTCTCTTTGGCTGCTTTTAATAGTCTGTCCTTATCCTTGATCTTTGCCATTTTAATTACTATATGTCTTGGTGTTGTCTTCCTTGGGTCTCTTGTGTTGGGAGATCTGTTCATCTCCATGGCCTGAAAGACTATCTCCTTCCCTAGATTGGGGAAGTTTTCAGCAATTACCTCCTCAAAGACAGTTTATATCCCTTTTTCTCTCTTTTTCTTCTAGTACCCCTATAATGCAAATATTGTTCCATTTGGATTGGTCACACAGTTCTCTCAATATTCTTTCATTCTTAGCGATTCTTTTTCCTCTCTATGCCTCAGCTTCTTTGTATTGCTCTTCTCTAGTTTCTATTTCATTGATTGTCTCCTCTACCATATCCAACCTGTTTTTAATACCCTCCATCATGCTCTTCAATGAATGGATCTCATTCCTGAGTTCTTGAATATCTTTCTGTACCTCCATGAGCATGTTAATGATTTTTATTTTGGACTCCCTTTCAGGAAGATTCATGAGGTCAATGTCATTTAAATCTTTCTCAGGAGTTCTATTAATAATTTTACTTTGAACCAGGTTCCCTTGGCGTTTCATATTTGTATGTGGCGCCCTCTAGTGCCCAGAAGCTCTACTCTCTGGAGCTGTTCACCACTGAAGCAATGTCGGGGGTCACAGGAGAGTGGTATTAGTGCCTGGGGGGTGGAAAGAGCTGTTTCCTGCCTCCCAGCTGCTATGCCTGTCTCCACGGCCTGACCCAGTAGGCCGAGCACACAGGTATAAGCCTCTATGCTTTATGTTTTTAGTTGCTTGTAGACAGATTTTCCCTCTGGCTGGCGTAACACCAGGGTAGGGTTAGCCTGTTTGTGAGCCAGGTTGGGCTGGCCAGAAGAAAGGTGCAATAGGCTGCGTATCACAAGGGTGCCCTTGGAGTTGTGTAATCAGCCAGGGAGCTGGAGCACCTGAAGATCATCTAAGGAGGAATTTCTTCTTCCTCCTCAAATATGAGTCTATATGGCAAAGCTCCCAATCTGATGCGCAGAGTGCTCCCGGACAATTTTGTCTACCTGTCCCTCTCTCCTGAGCAGTAAGCTCTGTGCAATCCTTGCCCCTTTAGCAGCTGTCTTGCTAAGGGCTTGCTAAGGGCTTCCTTGTTAGGAAGTCTCTCAGACTGCCCTCCTTTCTTTGGTCCCTGAGCAGCCAGATACGGATGCCTGCTTTGCACAGGGGGCTGGAATCTCAGTCTCTCCAGGAATTCTGACTGTCTTAGGTTTCCAACCCGTAATCACAAGAGTATCATGCAAGCACCATGAAATGTAGGTTTGTGCTCCCAGAGCAGATCTCCAGAGTTAGGTATTCCGCAGTCCCAGGCCTCCACTCCCTCCCTGCTCAATTTATCTTCCTCCCACCCGTGAGCTGGCATGGGGTAATGCTTGGGTCCCACCACGGGCCACAGCTTTGGTACGTTACCCTGTTCTGTGAGGTCTGCTCTTTTCTCCAGGTGTATGCAGTCTGGCGTAGTCCTCTTTCCTGTTGTTTTTTCAGGATTAGTTGTATTAATTATATTTTCGTATTATATGCAGTTTTAGGAGGAAGCCTGTGTCTCACCTCTCACTCTGCCATCTTTAATCCAATCCCCAGTTTTTATGATTGAAAGTCAAACAGAATAACAAGCTAGCTGAACTTAAGTATTGTACTGTACATGTCTGGGTATTCTACAGTGTGATGTTCAGAGAAAAAAATAGACACATAATTCACAAACTATTATATGCTTATTTCATAAAATATTTCTTTTCTCCATTTCAGCAAAATCTCATTTTTATATTTTCATATAAGGTATGTTCTATTGGCACTCATGCCAAATTAGTCTGTCTTGGGTCATTGTAATTCTTGGAGAGATTTAAAAAAAATCTTTCAGGTTTATTGAGGCACATTTATATGAGGGGTAGTTTTTTTAATTCACTTAATTTGGGGAAATTCTGCTCTGTTGAGGCAGCAGCAACTGGAAGTATCAATAAAAATTTACAAGTAATATTTAGATTCAGAAATGAACCATGAATTTTACCTACTTTGTTCAACTATAAGAGTTGTGGCATATGGTAATATGGTGACTGCAGTTAAATGTTACAGAATCGTTTAAATTTAGTTACACACTTGTATCATATATTGTGATATTTCATTATCTCATAAAGCAATAACCTGATCTGTGAAGTAATGGAAAGAATTGGTACACTTCCTCACATTACGTCTAGACTTGCATATATCCTATTTAAAAAGTAAGAGTACTTTAACATAGAAAACTGTTCTTACATTGCCTATTGCAACTATGTAGTTGCCACAGTAATTCTTGAGTAGTTGTAAACAGTTAGTTAGAACCCTAACAGAAATGACCGTTACGTGATTTCCCAGCACTACTGGGAAATAATATTTCATTATGCAGGGATCTACTGTTTATGCTGAGAACAAAGTTTGACAAATTAATTTACCTATTTTTATCCACTTGCTCAAATCCTTTTTCCACCCTTATATTCTCCAATGTTAGCAGTACAACTTACAAAGATTTCTTCAGTCATTTTATTTCAAAAGTGTATGACAGATGTGAAATATATCCCTGAAGCCTGACCAGTATTAGCTATGAGAGTGGGTGTTAAGCTTAGTTTCACTATGCAGACACGAACAATCATATCCTGATTGACCTCCAATTCTTGTTTTGCCCCCTTTTTTTTTTTATGGATTTGTCACATGTGGGTGACTCTCAAGCATGAAAACCAGGGCAGGGACATGTCATGCTGTGGTCTATTGGTGGTACTATCTGTATAAAAGACCATTCAGTGTTTCCTGAGCACTCTCATTTCACATAGCCAGTGGGGGACAGTAGCATAAGATGAGAGGGTCAGGGGAAAGTAAAGATATGCATCCTCCTGCCTTTTATGCTGTGGATTTAACTGTTGGCCACAGCTCCTGTCATACAGCCCTCTCCATACAGATAAGCTTTTGAGGAACTAAAGCTCTTCCTCTTGCCACTTACTAAAAGCTTAACCCAAGATTAAAGATGGCAGCATGAGAGGTGAGAGAGAAACCTCCTCCCAAAACCATATATATTTTGAAATTATAGCAAATACAACTTATCCTGAAAGAGCAACAGGAAAGAAGGCTGCGGAAGACTGCCTACACCTGGGGAACAGAACAGACCTCACAGAAAAGGGTAAAGTACCAAAGCCATGATCTGGCAGAACCCAAGACATTTCCCCACCCCAGCTCACTGGCGTGAGCAAGAGAAAAGGATCAGAGAGAGGGTGGAGGTCTAGGACTGCTAAACACTCGTCCCTAGAGATCTGCTCTGGGAGCACTAACCTTTGTTACATGGTGTTCTGGAGATTAGTGGGGTTGGAAAGCTAACACAGGCAGAATACTTGGAGACACTGAGATCCTAGCCACTTCTGGAGAACAGGTACCCATAACCAGCCACTCTGGGACAAAAGAAAGGCAGGCACTCTGAGAGACTTTCTAATAGCAAGAGGGCTGCTAAAGGAGGAAGGATTGCCAAGAGATTCTGCTGAGGAGACAGGACAGGTAACAAAATTGTCTCAGCACACTCAGCTCAGGAGGGTGGGGATGTTGAGTAGCTTCAGGTGCTCCATCCCCATGACTGGCAACACAGCTATGAGGCCCCTCACTGCAATAGGCAGCCTGCTGCTCCTTCCTCCAGGCTAGCAACAGTTGTAAAATGGGTGCCCCCGTTATTGCGCCAGGCCAGTCAGAGAGCAGCCCGCCAACAGCACATACAAGTGGATAGCTAGAGGCTTCTCCCTGCGTTCTTGGCCCACTGACCTTGGCAGTGAAGGCAGACAGTGCAGCCGGGAAGTAGGAAGACCTCTTTCCTTGTGACAGGCACCAGCGACACTCCCCTGTGACTCCCGCCACTGCTCGACGGGCTGAGCAGCTCCAGAGAGTAGAGCTTCTGGGTACTAGAGGGCACCATCTACAAATAAGAAATGTCAAAGGAACCTGGTTCCAAACAAAAAACAACAGAAAGAGGGCCAAGTGAAACAACTAATAAATCTTTCTGAAAGAGATTTCAAAATAAAAAGCATAAACATGCACACAGAGCTACAGAAAAATATTCAAGACCTAAGGGAGGAATTCAAGAATGAGATTCAAACATAGAAAAATACAGTATTTGAAATGCAACATACACCAGAGGGATTTAAAAACAGATTAGATGAAGTAGAGGAGATGGTAAGTGACATAGAAATTAGAAAACAGGAATACAAAGAACTGGGGAACAGAGAAAAAAATGCTCTCTAGGAATGAGAGAATATTGATAGAACTTTGTGAACAATCCAAATAGAACAATATTCACATTATAGGGATACCAAAGGAAGAAGAAGAGAGAAAAAGGGATAGAAAGAGTCTCTGAGGAGGTAATTGCTGAAAATGTCCCCAATATGTGGGAGGAGATAGTCTCTCAGGCCATGGAAGTACACAGATCTCCCAACACAAGACACCCAAGGAGGACAACACCAAGACATATAATAATTAAAATGGCAAAATTCAAGGATAAGGACAGAGTATTAAAAGCAGCCAGAGAGAGAAAAAAGATCACCTACAAAGGAAAACACATCAGGCTATCATCAGACTTCTCAACAGAAACCTTACAGGTCAGAATGGAGTGGCATGATATATTTAATGCAATAAAGCAGAAGGGCCTACAACAAAGAATACTCTACCTGGAAATATTATCATTTAAATTTGAAGGAGGGATTAAACAATTTCCAGATAAGGAAAAGGTGAGAGAATTTACTTCCCACAAACCATCTCTACAGTATATTTTGGAGGGACAGCTATAGACGGAAGTATTCCTAAGGCTAAATGGCTGTCACTAGAAAAAATAAAGCCAGAATAAAGAAAGTAGACCAATTACTAAGCAAATTCAAAATTAAATGAACTACCCCCATAGTCAGTCAAGGGATAGACAAAGAGTACAGAATATGATACCTAATATATAAAGAATAGAGGAGGAAGAAAAAGGAGGAAAAAAAACTTTAGATTCTGTTTTTCTCAGCGTACTGAGATGTTAGACTGTCAGATAGTAAAGAAGTTACCCTTGAACATTTGATAACCATTAATCTAAAGCCTGCAATGGCAACAAGTACATATCAATCAATAATCACTCTAAATGTAAATGGTCTGAATGCACTAATCAAAAGACATAGAGTCACTAAAAGGAAAAAAAAAAAACAAGACACGTCTATATGCTGAGAGACTCACTTCAAACCCAAAGACATACACAGACTGAAAGTGAAGGGATGTAAAAAGATATTTCATGCAACTAATGGGGAGAAAAAAGTAGGAGCTGCAGTACTTGTAGCAGACAAAATAGACTTCAAAACAAAGAAAGTCATAAGAGACAAGGAAGGACATTACATAATGATAAAGGGGTCAGTGTAACAAGAGGACATAACCATTATAAATATCTATGAACCAACATAGGAGCATCTACATATGTGAAACAAATACCAATTTAATTAAAGGGGGAAATAGAATGCAAACGTATTCATTTTGGGAGACTTCAACACACCACACACTCCAAAAGACAGATAAATCAGACAGAAAATAAGTAAGGAGACAGAGGCATTGCAGAACACATTAGAATAGATGGACCCAACAGATATCTACAGAACACTCCACTCCAAACCAGCAGGATACACATTCTTCTCAAGTGCACATGGAACACTTTCAAGAAGAGATCATATGCTAGGCCACAAAAAGAACCTCAGTAAATTCAGAAGGATTGAAATTGTACCAACTGGCTTCTCAGACCACAAAGGTATGAAACTAGAAATAAATTACACAAAGAAAATGAAATAGCCCTCAAACATATGGAGGCTTAATAACATGCTCCTAAATAATCAATGGGACCAATAAAAACAAAGATCAAGTAATATATGGAGACAAATAAGAACAATAACTCAACATTGCAAAATCTGTGGGTCACAGCAAAAGCTGTGCTAAGAGGGAAGTGTTTTACAATACAGGCCTACCTCAGGAAAGAACAACAATTCCATATGAATAGTCTAAACTCACAATTAATGAAACCAGAAAAAGGAGAACAAATGAGGCAAAAAGTCAGTAGGAGGGACATAATAAAGATTAGAGTAGAAAAAAATAAAGAAGAATAAAACAATAGAAAGAATCAATGAAAGCAAGAGCTGGTTCTTCAAGAAAATTAACAGAATTGATAAACCCATAGCCTGACTTATCAAGAAAAAAAGTCTACACACACAAACAAAATCAGAAATGAGATGGGAAAAATCACTACTGACACCAAAAAATAAAAAGAATTATTAGAAAATAGAATGAAAAAGTATATGCTAACAAACTGGATAACCTAGAAGAAATGGACAACTTTATAGAAAAATACAACCTTCCAAGACTGACCCAGCAAGAAACAGAAAATCTGGAGAGACCAATTACCAGCAATGAAATTGAATCAGTAATCAAAAAATCACCTAAGAACAAAACACCTGGACCAGATGGCCTCACTGCTGAATTTTATCAAACATTTAGTGAAGACCTAATACCCTTCCTCCTTAAAGTTTTCCAAAGAGTAGAAGAAGAGGGAATACTTCCAAACTCATTCTATCAACCCAGCACCACTCTAATACCAAAACCAGGCCAAGACACCACAAAAAAAGAAAATTACAGATCAATATCCCTGATGAATATAGAAGCAAAAATACTCAACAAAATATTAGCAAACCAAATTCAAAAATACATCAAGAGGATCATACATCATGATCAAGTAGGATTCATCCCAGGGATGCAAGGATGGTACAACATTTGAAAATCCATCAACATCATCCACCACATCAGCAAAAAGAAGGACAAAAACCATATGATCATCTCCATAGATGCTGAAAAAGCATTTGACAAAATTCAACACCCATTCATGATAAAAACTCTCAACAAAATGGGTATAGAGGACAAATACCTCAACATAATAAAGGCCATATATGACAAACCCACAGCCAACTTAACATCATACTTAACAGCAAAAAGCGGAAAGCTTTTCCACGAAGATTAGGAACAATAGAAGGATGCCCTCTCCCCACTTTTATTCAACATAGTACTGGAGGTCCCAGCTACAGCAATCAGACAACACAAAGAAATAAAAGGCATCCAGACTGGCAAGAAGAAGTTAAATTGTCAGTCTTTGCAGATGACATGATATTGTAAATAAAAAACCCTAAAGAATCCGCTCCCAAACTACTAGACCTAACATCTGAATTCAGCAAAGTTGCAGGACACAAAATTAATACACAGAAATCTGTGGCATTCCTATATGCTAATGTACTAGCAGAAAGAGAAATCAGGAAAACAATTCCATTCACAATTGCATCAAAAAGAATAAAATACCTAGGAATAAACCTAACCAAGGAAGTGAAAGACCTATACCCTGAAAACTACAAGACACTCATGAGAGAAACTGAAGAAGACACCAATAAATGGAAATACATCCCATGCTCTTGGAAAGGAAGAATTAATACTGTCAAAATGGCCATCCTGCCTAAAGCAATCTACAAATTCAGTGGAATCCCTATGAAAATACCAATGGCATTCTTCAACGAACTAGGGAAAATCATTCTAAAATTCATATGGAACCACTAAAAACCCCGAATAGCCAAAGCAGTCCTGAGAAGGAATAAACCTGGGGGAATTATGCTCCCCAACTTCATATTCTACTACAAAGCCACGGTAATTAAGACAATTTGGTACTGGCACAAAAACAGACCCATAGACCAATGGGACAGAATAGAGAGCCCAGATATAAACCCAAGCCTATATGGTCAATTAATATACAATAAAGGAGCCTTGGATATACAATGGGGAAATGACAACCTCGTCAACAGCTGGTGTTGGCAAAACTAGGCAGCTACATGTAAGAGAATGAAACTGGATTATTGTTTAACTCCATACACAAAAGTAAACTTGAAATGGATCAAAGACATGAATGTAAGTCATGAAACCATACAACTCTTTGAAGAAAGCATAGGCAAAAATCTCTTGAATATAAACATGAGCAACTTTTTTTCTGAACACATCTGCTAGGGCAAGGGAAACAAAAGCAAAAATAAACACAAGGGACTAAATCAAACTAAAAAGCTTCTGTACAACAAAGGACACCATCAGTAGGACAAAAAGGCATCCTATAGTATGTGCAAGTATATTACTAAATGGCATATCTGACAAGGGGTTAACAACCAAAATATATAAAGAACTCACAAGCCGCAACACTCGAAAGCAAATAACCTGATTTAAAAATGGGCAGAAGATATGAACAGACAATTCTCCAAAGAAGAATTTCAGATAGCCAACAGGCACAGGAGAATATGATCCTCATCGCGTATCATCAGGGAAATGCAAATTAAAACCACAATGAGGTATCACCTCCCCACCAGGTAGGATGACCAACATCAAAAAGACTAGGAACAACAAATTCTGGCAAGGGTGTGGAGAAAGGGGAACCCTCCTACACTGCTGGTGGGAATGTGAACTAGTTCTACCATTGTGGAAAGCAGTATGGAGGTTCCTCAAAAAACTAAAAATAGAAGTAACATTTGACCCGGGAATTACACTCCTAGGAATTAACCCAAATGAAACAAGATCTCAGATTCAGAGAGACATGTTCACCCCTATGTTTATCACAGCATTATTTACAATAGCCAAGATATGGAAACAACCTAAGTGTCCATCAGTAGACGAATGGATAAAGATGTGGTACATATACACAATGGAGTATTGTTCAGCCATAAGAAGAAAAGAAATCCTACCATTTGCAACAATATGGATGGAGCTAGAGGGTATTATGCTCAGTGAAATAAGCCGGGGGGAGAAAGACAAGTACCAAAGGATTTCACTCATTTGGAGTGTATGACAACGAAGCAAAACTGAAGGAACAGAACAGCAGCAGACCCACAGACTCCAAGAAGGGACTAGCAGTTACCAAAGGTGGTGGGGAGAAGGGGGTTGAGGGATATTATGATCGGTACACATGGTGTGTATTTGGGAGGGTCACAGGGAAGACAGTGTAGCGCCTAGAAGACAAGTAGTGACTCTGTGGCATCTTAGTACACTGATGGACAGTGCTTCAATGGGGGATGGGGGAGACTTGATAATATGGGTGAATATAATAACCACAATGCTTTTCATGTGAAACCTTCGTAGGAGTGTATATCAGTGATACAATCAATCATTCATAAATAAATAAATAAATAAATAATAAAGCCTAACCCTGGCAGGGATGTAGAGATTTCTCTTTTGTTGAGGATAATCCAAGCACTGAGCTCCCTGAATATTTTTCCCTTTACTTCAAAATCTGTGTTGCCTTAATATGTGTTGTATATTCCCTTGTTTAATAATTTATAATTTATTATTAGCCCTTCAGTGAATTCTTATGATGAAACTGCATACTTGTTATGCAATACTTAAATATACATAGCAACAATCTGGATCATTTCAACCATATGCCAATTGTCCTACTTTTTAATTGTGAAATTAAAATTGTGTATTACAGTGGTATATTTCTTACTTCTGATTATTTAGCATTATTTCATTTGACCTTTATCTCATCAATAACATGCCTATTTTGTAGACAAAGTAACTGGTTTCAGATAGGTTACGTGTCTTATTCTCGTAGAGCTAATCATAGTAGAAACAACTTGAGCCAGACTCTTTTGCTCCAGGTCCATGCCCTTTCCACTACGTCACTTTCTGTCTGCTAGAGGTATAAGATAATACCTCAAAATCTTTTACAGTACTGCTGAGCACAGATCAAAATTTATATTTTGTAGCTTCAATATATTTAAAAATAGTAGTTACTTCAGTACACTAGGATTTGTTGATAGTATATAAGACAACTGTGAGAAATAAAAGAATATATGGTTGTCTTCAGAAAGAATGGGCACTGGAATCTAATACAGCACATAATAAATTAGTAAATTTGCATTGTAATTTATATATGTCACTCTGGTGAACTTAACATTACCCCGCTTGATTATATTTACGATACTGATGGGGCCAGATCCTAAACCATGAAAAGTTCATAAAGGTATTACCATCCTGAGAAAGTCTGTATTTGGATCTCTCTACAGGATTACAGCTCTAATTAATAAAACTATTAATTAATAGAACCACTACTTAATACGGGAAAGCCAAAGTATTTGCGTACAACTGTTCATATTGAAATGACTTTTATTTTCAATAGAAATTGAGATTTTCTCAAATAAATGTTCCTCTAACTTTTACACAACTAAAAGTTCCGAGATGATCTGCATATTCCCTTTCAGACGTGTGACGAAGATTGTTTTTAAGCTGTCAGTGCTCTTCTTCAACCTTAACGTGCTCAAGTGTCTGGTAAGCAAGCTCTCATGGCTTTCCCATCTGCAAATGCCTCTGTGATGTTGCTTGAGAGTATCCTTACAAAAACCTTAAACTGGAGTCTGAAACTATTGTTGTTCTAGGTTGAATAATTAAATCCACCTTTACCTTCTCTTTAATGATCCTATCATATGCATAATGGATGACTTGGCACACTATTTCCTTCTGAAAATCCATGATTTGTTGTTAAAGGATGATTTGGCCTATAAACTAAAACTGAACAACATAAGTAGGCACTTATTTTCCAAGAGGATTTTATATCAATAGAATATAAATAATGGTAATTTACTATTCTTTTGTAGCCTTCTCTTTCTTTCAATCTCGGCAAGGAATGGGTACAACTTTACAAAATGCACCAGACACTCTGCAGGGAGTTTTACAAGAACTGAATGGACTGTCAAATTCATTCTAAAGAGTTTAGTTGTGAAGGAAAAAATATTAGTAAAAAAAATTCACAATACAGCTAAAAAATTTTATTTAATCTCAGATTGTCAACAAATGAATGATATGTGAAGAGAAACTAGAAGCTTCTGTATTATTGTGTTAAGGGAATACATTTATTTGATGCTTAGTATGGTGTTATGGGCTTACTTCACAAAAGCAAAGCAGTCTTAATTAAGTCTGTAACTGACTCAGCTTTGATTGTCCTGTGACTGAGAAATCTCACCAGATGAATTATTAGGAAGCCTACAATTCCAGGAAAGTGTGTTTAATAAACATGTAGTATAGTGCACAGATGGTGCTAGGATGGAAAAAGGTTAATGTTTATTTATGTTGTCCTGGTATTCTGGATCTTGACGCAAAAGCATAAGCAAGAACCTGGAACACAGCTTAGATTCTGTCCTATTACGGATTAGGTTCTATTAACCTTAACAAACACAGATGGATTAGGCCAACATTTAGACTGTCATAGTTGATGAATTAAAGTGTTTATGAATGAAAATAAAAGTTCTTTTAAACCAATATAATGTATTATTTGGTTAATTATAAATAGAGATTTATGGCTTATGATCATTTCCTGTTTTTGAGGTAGCTTTAAAATGAAAGGTTTAATATCTGTTGTTATATATATATGACAGAAATTGGTCAATTAACATAACATTTATCTTGTGCACACAGGACTCAGAAGAAATACTACTCATATGAGAAAGTGATCAATCTGCTGCTTAATAAATACTGTATTTAATCCCTTGTCTAATCTAATAACTTAGCCAAGGTTAAGTTCTAATCAGACTATGAATTGAGAATTACAAATCAACTCAAGAAACTAGCATCATCTTTTTATTTGATTTAAACCCATTTTCATGTACAAAGCTTAATTATGTACAAAATAAATGTACATTTTTAAAAACTGTTAGGATATAAATTTCCAGAGGATTAAAAAAGTGCAAAATTTTCAATTATTATCTCAATCATGCTATACAGAAACAAATCAAACATTAGCTCATATACACACATTGAAAAAATTTAAAATAGCACTCAGTGTAACAAAACAAAACATACATCCCATTTAACTTTAAAAGGATGAGGAAGGCAAGAATGTATTGCGCCAAATTAATAGTAACATCATTATAATGAGAATACTAATCAAAATTATTTACACATGTTCATTACGTCTAAAACTTTCTCAACTTTAAAACCTTTTTTGGCATACAAACAGTTTGCACAGTCAGTAATAAGATATAAATAAGGCTTAATATTCTTTTTCATGGTCAATTCCAGTAAAATAAATGAGAAGGAACATTTTACAATAACTATGCAACTTTCTAAATTCTTTAAATATTTAAGAAGCAGCACGATTTGCAAGTATTTTTTTTAGCTAGTCATTCCAATTTTTCAACAATCCCACTCTGAATTGACAATATACATATATATGCATTAAAGTCATTGCCACCCTCTGTAACACCGAAATGCTCCTATTTAATCTGGGTCCCAAAAGAAGTGACATGAGACAAATCATATGTGTTTGATATTTTTCTGCCTTAATAGATTCACCTGTATAGCAATGCATCTGATAGAAAATGACTGTCTGACTAGACCTCTTGGTTACTTCCTGCTAAATTTTTTGTTCCAAGTCTATAAAAGCAAACAGTTCGGGGAAAGAAAGTCATGCTTGCCTATTAGGGTTTTCTTAACAGACCAGTCATATGATTTTTTTTAACAATTATGTAAAGCTAAATACAAAATAAACAGTAGCCGCAAGAAATTTTTGGTGATGGAATAACAGAGAGCAATAAAAAAGCAGGATAGGGAAAAAACAGTCTAGAATGTAAAAGATCCTTATCCTTAACAGTAAAAATCTATAACATACCATAATTTGGGGCAAAATGTAGAAATTATTATAATTAAATATTTAAAAAGTTATTCAAGACAAAGAAATCCAAATCCCAAAAGAAGAAACAAAGTTATTCTTTTTAATGTCTATGTAAGAAACTAGGATGTTGAAATTTTTTTCAGTTAAAACAACTAGTATATCCTTACCAGAAACACTTTCTAAAGTGTTTATTAATATAATTTTAAGCATTCTGAAAAGCAAAATAATATGACTCGCAAAATAGATTTTTTTTCCTTTCGAAATACAAGAGGAGTATTTGTTGAAGTTGTAGTTTGAGCCCACTAAATCTTAAAACACATTCCTTAGTGTGGGAAAATGATTTCAAGAGAAGGAACATCAGAAACATCATTTTAACATTAACTACTTAGTACACTGGCTACCAGAGGACCTTTGGTTTTAACACATATTAAGCTGAAATAATTTACTACCAAAATAAAAATTTTTAAGGTCCAATTTTAATAAGACATTTTAAAGTTTAAAATTCATTCAATAAAATATAATTTTATTTTTCAATCCTACTTAAATCCTAACTTTTATTATATCATTAATATACAATCACATGAGCAACATTGTTTAAATCCTAACTTTTCTTTATACTCAAATTACAATGCTACATTGTAGTACTATTTTCAAATAGCTAATCACTCTGTACATTCAAAAATAATTATACATTTTAAATAATGAGACAGCTATTATATTATAAATAAAAACACACATATACACACAAACATATCCAAAACTCCATTCCAGTCAACTTTCAAAAATGAATAGGTAATTTTTTCAATGCCAAAATTGTGTTGTTATTATTATTATGGTTATACTGCAAAATAGGCTTCCGAGGAAGCATATTAAAACTATACTATGGAAAACAAATGTTGAATTAGTGATTTTTACTTGTTCTTTTCATTTGAATTTTCAGTTCATAAGATTATAGGCATTAAGACAAAAGTAAATATAATTTATCTCTTGTTTTTCACTAAAGTCATTAGCTTCATAGGTCCACACCCTAGAATATGTTTGGAAATTATCCACATGTGACAAATGTCAGTAAGGTAATCTAAGAAAATGTGTCTGATGAATTACTACAACCTACAGAAAAGTATGGTGATTTACAACCACTTACACACAAGGTTCTAATACTGAAGAAAATTATGTAATTCCTCTAACCTACAATAGCCTTGTATTTTTACTGTAGAAAATAGAATAATTTCAATAGGTCTAATATCTTGAATGTTAATGCTTTATTTTCTGTAATACTAGGACTTTTCATGTAAAATATTGAAAATTACTTCCATACAGAGGCTATACTTACAAAAGTCATAAGAAGTACTTAGGGAATTTATCCAAAGCTTTTTAGTTAGGAAAACTATTGATTACTGCCATCAAGGCTACAAGAAATCTAATTCTGTTTTAAATCTAGTGTTTTATTACTCATGTTCTTTATTAATACTTTAAAATATTAGTTAATTCAAATATGCAATATTCACTGATAGTCACCAGGAACTAATAAAAGCAAACACTTTTGGAAGCAAATATTACTTACAATTTTCAACTGTGAAAGGTCAGAATAGAGTTTACGATAAGAATAATGCAGCTAAAAAGGAAATTTGGTGGTTTCTATGGCATGCAAAACGAAGTAAGCCATCCCAAGCAAATTTTGGACAGAATGTCTCCTATGAAAATAATTGAACTATTTTTCAGACAGGCCTGCCTGTGAATATCAGATCTAATTTGATCTAATGAGTGGACATAGTTTCTATGGAGAAAACTCTTTTATAAGATTTATTTTTTATTTATTTTTTTAAGTTTATTTTGATATCATTAATCTACAATTAAATGAGTAATATTATGGTGATTACACTACCCCCTTCATCAGGTTCCCCTCCGCCCCCCAACCCCATTGCAGTCACTGTCCATCAGCATAGTGAGGTGCCATAGAGTCACTACTTGTCCTCTCTGGGTTGTACAGCCCTCCCCGTGCCCCCCGAACATTACATCTGCTCTTTCATAAGATTTAATATAATAATTCAGAGACATAGTTTTTTAATACCAAGAATATCAAGTAAAGAGATTCATGAAGTCCAGAGCAGTGCCTAGATTTCTCTATTTATAAAACTTCACAGGCAAGTGTGATCTGCAATCTTAATTTAAAAAACACTGGCTTAGAAAATGCTAGATTCAAATTAAAGAAGTAAGGCTGTGGACAACATTTTCATAATAATGAAATGATGACTGGGAACACTATACTGTTGTTGCCTAATGCCATCAGAAAAAGTACCAGCAGGACTCTGATGTAGGAAAATTCTCCAGAACAATGTTCTGGATGGGGTTCAAGTTTAAAGCAAATCAAATATTAAGACTTACTGGGAAAGAACAGTTTGAGCTGATGAGAAGAACAGTAATTCAGACAATCTATGAGTCTGACCAATAAAGGAAAACAACAGATTAGATGTCATTTCTTGCATTAGTCAAAAATTAAATCCTAAAGACAGGTTTAACAATTTATTTACAGAAGACAGTTATTTAATAATGTAGCTGAAGAGAGACCAACCTTCACATCCACACACTATGTATTACACATTATATATTTAATATTTATATAATATTTACATTTAAGTCTATGCACTTGAATCTTTTCACTGGAAAGATGACAAAGACAATGCTACTCATTTTATAAATGTTAATATATAAAAGGAGCTAACCTCTTTAAAGTCAATTAAAATATGTCCCTTAGTGATTTCTTTCAAAGTAACAATATAAAATTTATTTAAAGACAAAGGCCAGGTGCCTCTCATCATTAAATAAAAATCTGGTATTCAAGTGAACAATTTTCTCCGCCTACTCACACTCAAGCAAAACATAAAACACCAACACCTTAGATTAAGTTTCAACTTTCAAGTCTAAATTCTAATTTTGAGAATTCAGAAGCATAAAATTGATTTATAGTACCAGTTCTTCAAGGATAATTCTTTTTTTTCTTTTCCTTTATTTTTTATTTTGCTATTATTAATAAACAATTACATGAGCAACATTATGGTTACTAGGCTCCCCCTATTATCAAGACCCCACCATATATCCCATTGCAGTCACTGTCCATCAGGGTAGTAAGATGCTATAGAATCACTACTTGTCTTCTCTGTTATACTGCCTTCCCTGCATCCCCCACCAAACACCACCCCCGCTACACAATGCATGCTAACTGTAATAGCCCTTTTCCCCCCTTATTCCTCCCTTCCCACTCATCTTCCCCAGTCCCTTTCCCTTTGGTAACTGTTAGTCCATTCTTGGGTTCTGTGAGTCTGCTGCTGTTTTGTTCCTTCACTTTTTCCTTTGTTCTTATACTCCACATATGAGTGAAATCATTTGGTACTTGTCTTTCTCCGCCTGGCTTATTTCACTGAGCATAATACCCTCTAGCTCCATCCATGTTGTTGCAAATGGTAGGATTTGTTTTCTTCTTATGGCTGAATAATATTCCATTGTGTATATATACCACTTTTCTTTATCCATTCATCCATGGATGGACACTTAGGTTGCTTCCATTTCTTGGCTATTGTAAATAGTGCTGTGATAAACATACGGGTGCATATATCTTTTTCAAACTGGGCTGCTGCATTCTTAGGGTAAATTCCTAGGAGTGGAATTCCTGGGTCAAATGGTATTTCTATTTTGAGTTTTTTGAGGAACCTCCATACTGCTTTCCACAATGGTTGAACTAATTTACATTCTCACCAGCAGTGTAGGAGGGTTCCCCTTTCTCCACATCTTCGCCAACATTCGTTGTTGTTTTGTCTTTTGGGTGGCGGCCATCCTAACTGGTGTGAGGTGATATTTCATTGTGGTTTTAATTTGCATTTCTCTGATGACTAGTCATGTGGAGCATCTTTTCATGTGCCTGTTGCCATCTGAATTTCTTTGGAGACGTGTCTGTTCAGCTCCTCTGCTCATTTTTTAATTGGCTTTTTTGCTTTTTGTTTGTTGAGGTGTGTGAGCTCTTTATATAATTTGGATGTCAACCTCGTCAGATATGTCATTTATAAATATATTCTCTCATACTGTCGGAAGACTTTTTGTTCTACTAATGGTATCCCTTACTGTACGGAAGCTTTTTAGTTTGATATAGTCCCATTCATTAATTTTGGTTTGTTTACCTTGCCCAGGGACACATGTTTATGAAGAAGTTGCTTATATTTATATCCAAGAGATTCTTGCCTATATTATTTTCTAAGAGTTTATGGTTTCATGACTTGCATTCAGGTCTTTGATCCTTTTTGAGTTTACTTTGGTGTATGGGGTTAGACAGTAATCCAGTTTCATTCTCTTACATGTAGCTGTCCAGTTTTGCCAGCACCTGCTGTTGAAGAGGCTGTCATTTCCCCATTGTATATCCATGGCTCCTTTATCGTATATTAATTGACCATATATGCTTGGGTTTATATCTGGGCTCTCTATTCTATTCCACTGGTCTATGGGTCTGTTCTTGTGCCAGTACCAAATTGTCTTGATTACTGTGACTTTGTAGTAGAGCTTGAAGTCAGGGAGCGTAATCCCCCCTGCTTTATTCTTCCTTCTCAGGATTGCTTTGGCTATTCAGGGTCTTTTGAGGTTCCATATGAATTTTAGAACTATTTGCTCTAATTCATTGAAGAAAGCTCTTGGTAATTTGATAGGGATTACATTGAATCTGTAGATTGCTTTAGGCAGGATGGCGATTTTGACAATATTAATTCTTCCTAGACAAGAGCATGGGATGAATTTCCATTTATTAGTGTCTTCTTTAATTTCTCTTAAGAGTGTCTTGTAGTTTTCAGGGTATAGGTTTTTCACTTCCTTGGTTAGGTTTATTCCTAGGTATTTTATTCGTTGGGATGTGATTGTGAATGGAATTGTTTTCCTGATTTCTCTTGCTGCTAGTTCATTGTTAGTGTATAGGAATGCAACATATTTCTGTGTATTAATTTTGTTTCCCACAACTTTGCTGAATTCAGATATTAGATCTAATAGTTTTGGAGTGGATTCTTTAGGGTTTTTTATGTACAATATCATGTCATCTGCAAACAGGGACAGTTTGAGTTCTTCCTTGCCAATCTGGATGCCTTTTATATCTTTGTGTTGTCTGACTGCCGTGGCTAGGACCTCCAGTACTATGTTGAATTAAAGTGGGAAGAGTGAGCATCCTTGTATTGTTCCTGATCTTAAAGGAAAAGCTTTCAGCTTCTCGCTGTTAAGTAAAATATTGGCTGTGGGTTTGTCATATATGGCCTTTATTATGTTGAGGTACTTGCCCTCTATACACATTTTGTTGAGAGTTTGTATCATGAATGAATGTTGAATTATGTCAAATGCTTTTTCAGCATCTATGGAGATGATCATGTTTTTGTCCTTCTTTTTACTGATGTAGTGGATGATGTTGATGGATTTTCTAATGTTCTACCATCCTTGCATCCCTGGGATGAATCCTACTTGATCATGATGGATGATCTTTTTGATGTATTTTTGAATTCTGTTTGCTAATATTTTGTTGAGTATTTTTGCATCTATGTTTATCAGGGATATTGATCTGTAATATTATTTTTTTGTGATGTCTTTGCCTGGTTTTGATATTAGACTGATGTTGGCCTTGTAGAATGAGTTTGGGAGTATTCCCTCCTCTTCTACTTTTTGGAAAACTTTAATGAGGATGGGTATTAGGTCTTCACTAAATGTTTGATAAAATTCAGCAGTGAAACCATCCGGTTCAGGAGGTTTGTTCTTAGGTAGTTTTTTGATTACCAATTCAATTTCTTTTCTGGTAATTGGTCTATTCAGATTTTCTGTTTCTTCCTGGGTCAGCCTTGGAAGGTTGTATCTTTCTAGAAAGTTGTGCATTTCTTCTAGGTTATCCAGTTTGTTACCATATACTTTTTCATAGTATTCTCTCATAATTCATTGTATTTCTGTGCATATCTGTAGTGATTTTTCCTTTCTCATTTCTGATTCTGTTTATGTGTGTAGACTCTCTTCCTTTGGTAACCACAAATATGGGCCTGCAATGGCGATAAGTACATACCTATCGATAATCACTCTAAATATAAATGTTCTGGCTAGGGGTTTATGTATTTTGTTTATTTTCTCAAAAAACCAGGTCCTGCTTTCATTGATTCTTTCTATTGTTTTATTCTTCTCAATTTTATTTATTTAGGCTTTAATCTTTATTATGTCCCTCCTTCTATTGACTTTGGGCCTCATCTGTTCTTCCTTTTCAAGTTTCATTAATTGTGAGTTTAGACTGTTCATTTGGGATTGTTCTTCTTTCCTGCGGTAGGCCTGTATTGCAATATATTTCCCTCTTAGCACAGCTTTCGCTACATTCCACAGATTTTGTGGTGTTGAATTATTGTTGTCATTTGTCTCCATATATTGTTTCACCTCTGTTTTTATTTGGTCATTGATCTATTGATTATTTAGGAGCATGTTATTAAGCCTCCATGCATTTGTGGGCTTTTCCATCTTTTTGAATTCACTGAGGTTCTTTTTGTGACCTAATATATGATCAATTCTTGAAAATGTTCCATGTGCACTTGAGAAGAATGTGTATCCTGTTGCTTTTGGATGGAGAGTTCTGTAGATGTCTGTTCAGTCCATCTGTTCTCATATGCTGTTCAATGCCTCTGTCTCTTTACTTATTTTCTGTCTGGTTGCTCTGTCCTTTGGAGTGAGTGGTGTGTTGAAGTCTCCAAAAATGAATGCATTGCATTCTATTTCCCCCTTTAATTCTGTTAGTATTTGTTTCACATATGGAGGTGATCCTGTGTTGGGTGCATAGATATTTATAATAGTTTTTTCCTCTTGTTGGACTGACCCTTTTATCATTATGTAATATCCTTATTTGTCTGTTGTTACTTTCTTTGTTTTGAAGTCTGTTTTATCTGATACAAGTACTGCAACTCCTGCTTTTTTCTCACTATTAGTTGCATGAAATATCTTTTTCCATCACTTTACTTTCAGTCTGTGTATGTGTTTGGATTTAAAGTGAGTCTCTTGTAGGCAGCATATAGATGGCTCTTGTTTTTTTATCCATTCAGTAACTCTATATCTTTTGATTGGTGCATTCAGAACATTTACATTTAGGGTGATTATTGATAGGTATGTACTTATCGCCATTGCAGGCCCATATTTGTGGTTACCAAATGTTCAAGGGCAATTCCCTTACTATCTAACAGTCCAAGTTAACTTATTTTGTATACTATTACAAACTCAACCTATTTTTTTCCCTCCTTTTTCTTCCTCCTCCATTCTTTGTATGTTATGAATCATATTCTGTACTCTTTGTCTTCCCTTGAATGATATCTGTTTAGTCTTAGGAATACTTCCATCTATAGGAGTCCCTCCAAAATGCCCTGTAGAGGTGGTTTGTGGGAGGCAAATTCTCTCAGCTTTTGCTTATCTGTAAATTGTTTAATCCCTCCTTCAAATTTAAACGATAACCTTGCCCGGTAGAGTATTCTTGGTTCAAGTCCCTTCTGCTTCATTGCATTAAATATATCATGCCACTCTCTTCTGGCCTGTAAGGTGTCTGTTGAGAAGTCTGATGATAGGTTGATGGGTTTTCCTTTGTATGTGATGTTTTTTCTCTCTCTAGCTGCTTTTAAAAGTCTGTCTTTATCCTTGATCTTTGCCATTTTAATTATTATATGTCTTGATGTTGTCTTCCTTGTGTCCATTGAGTTGGGAGATCTGTGTGCCTCCATGACTTGAGAGACTATCTCCTTCCTCAGATTGGGGAATTTTTCAGCAATTACTTCCTCAGTGACACTTCCTGTCCATTTTTCTCTCTCTTCTTCTTCTGGTACCCCTACAATGCGAATATTGTTCCATCTGGATAGATCACACAGTTCTCTCAATATTCTTTCATTCTTAGAGATCCTTTTTTCTTTCTGTGCCTCAGCTTCTTTGTATTCCTTTTCTTTAATTTCTATTCCATTTACTGTCTCTTCTACTACATCTAATCTGCTTTTAAATCCCTCCATTGTATGTTCCATTTCAGATATGGTATTTTTTAATGATTGAATCTCCATCTCAAATTTGTTCCTGATGTCTTGAATATTTTTCTGTACCTCCATAAGCATGTTTATAATTTTTATTTTGAACTCTCTTTCTGGAAGATTTGTGAGTTCGGTTTCATTTGACCCTCTTTCTGGGGATTGTGAGATTTTGGTCTGAACCATGTTCTTTTGACATTTCATATTTCTGTGTGGTGCCTATTAGTGTGCAGAAACTCCAGTCTCTGGAGCTGCTCATTCCCTAGAGTGAGGTTGGGGGATGTAAGGGAGCGGAGGTGGTGCCTGGGGGGAGGAAAGATGTTTCCTTATTCCCGTCTGCCATACCTGTCTCCAATGTCAGAGGCAGTGGGCCAAGCACACACGGGTAATCTTCTGTGCTTTGTGTGTCTAACTGTTGTAGGTGGGGCCTCCCTCTGGCCGGCCTAACCCCTGCGTGGTGACTGCGAGTTTGCGAGCATGTGCCTGCAGGCCAGTACTAATGCTAGGCAGGCTGTGTGTCACAGTGGGGGGCCTCGGAGCTGAGTAGGTAGTCAGTGGGCTGTAGCACCTGAACCTCCTCAAAGTTCCCAACCAGCTGGGCAGAGCGCGCCCAGGCCACCTTGTTCAGCTCTCCCTTCTCCCACACAGCAAGCTCCTTGCAAACCCCACCCGTTCAGCAGCCTCTCACTGCTAGGAAGCCTCTCAGACTCTCTGCCTTTCCTCTGACACAGAGCGGCCGGATGTGGATCCCCTTCTTCCACAAATGGCTGGAATGTCAATTCCTCAAGCACTCCCCCTGTCCGAGCTCCCCAACGCCCAGGGCACCACACTATAAAGGATTCTGCTCACAAAGCAGATGTCTAGGGCTAAGTGTCCAGCAGTCCTAGGCTTCCCCCCCCTCCGGTGCTCTGTTTCTCTTCCTCCCGCTGGTGAGCTGGCATGGGGGAAGGGCTTGGGTCCCGCTGGATTAAGGCTTTCGTACGTTATCCTGTTTCTTGAGGTCTGCTCTGTTCATGAGGACTGTATGCTGTCTGGTTCAGTCTTCTTTCTTGTTGCTGTCTGAAGGTTAGTTGTATTTATTAACTATATTTTTGTACTGTTTGTGGTTTTGGGAGGAGCTCTCTGACTCACTTCTCACGCCGCCATCTTGAATCTCCTAAGGATAATTCTAATATACCTTACACAGATAAAAAAAGTAAGCCTCACTGATGTTCCTTGCTAATAACAAGTGAGTATTTGGCATTTTCTCTTCTACAAAAGGATGTGACTAAGAAAAGCACTATGACCTAAAGGAAATTGACAGAAACTTACTCATAGCTCATGAGCTTCACAGGCTTAAAAGACTTTCTATCAACTGGCTTACCTTCATCTTTATATAACTTCCTAATTTTCATGGCCTGATAGACTTTTTCTTCTCTCCTCCAATGTTATCTAAGTAATGACAGAATATTGATCGGGGAGAATTGAAAAAAATGTTTTAAAAAGCTTGTTTATTCTCTAAGTGAACACAGCTTTTATGTTTTAATACTTGACCTCATTTTCTAAAAGTGAAATCATTATTTCAGAGTCTATCTATCTCCCCATCACTAGGATGCTGATATTTTTATTTCCATCATCACCAGTGTCAAGAAACAGAAGCAAATGGGAAGTTCTTCAAAGACAAAAGACTTTGAAGATTGTCTGAGATATTATATTCATCAACTGAAATGTCCACTGGTTATTCCATTCTAATGATATTGTTAACGTCTCCCACTTAACAATATAGAAATAATTTCAATAGATAACATTTAAATAGACCAGAATTCCCCAAAGTATATCTTTCCAGTGATTTTACCTAGTGATTTTTAATTCAATGTGCTAAACTGTTTAAATGAGGAATATATTACTCAGCTAATGGTTCTACTGTATTTATTTATTAGATAAACTTTAAGTTCTGTTTTTTCAGATTGTTGACAGCATTCTCAAAGATTTTCCTCAAAGTTCTATATTTTCGGCTTTTACTTTTTGGAAAAAGTATAATAATCCTATTGTTCTGAACACCTACTGTTAGTCTAGGTAGGGTATCTATTTAGAACAAAGTTTCTTATTTGTGCTATAAAATGAAGACTGCTTGTCCAATTCCTCCATCTAAAAATCAGCAAAGTAAAACACCATAAATTTAGGAATTTTTCCCTGATAAGTTAAACTTTTTGTAACTTATAAGCATCCAAAATAACTTCCAAAACCAACATTAAGTGACCTTAAAAATAACAAAGGCATCCTTATACCAAAATCCCTGGATAAATAAGCCAAAGAAAACTTTCTAAAGTTTTGATTTAGAAATCATTTTTACAAAAATCATCTTTTAAAATGCCAAAAATCAATCATATTGGTTCTGCTGACTTGAAACCTACTAAAATGAGTAAGATAAGAAAATGAAATAGAATGAAGTAAACTCATAGAAGCATAAGTCTCAGTAAGTCATAATTATGTCTATTGATTTGTTTTGAGACCTTTTCACCACAAACTCCTGAAGTCCTCAAGAAGGAAACCTTCACATTGACTTTGTTCTACTTTACACTCACTGCACTAGTTTCAGTATTGTTCACCTAAACATGACTGCTTTTTTTCTGAATAAACCAGAGGATTTTAAGTAATTGGAAAGAAAATTCGTATAGAACCTTTCATAAGTCTTGACTCAAATAGATCTAATCTATTCAAAAAGCTTCCCAAACAGAATCCTTTATATCTTGAAAAATTTTTACTCACTCATAGGATTATAAAGAAAAGAGTACTAGATACTGTGGGCAATAGGGAAGAGTTGAAGAGGGAAAAGATTCAGTTGAGAAAACAACTGGATGTAAAGAAATTTATGATTTGTGGAATAAAAGGAATATTATTTTAAGAAGATATTATGGCAAAAGTTTTTTTCTGATCACACACCACTTTAAGAAAGCCACACGACTATTCATTCCTGAAAAAAATGCAGTTAATATACAGATTTTCTGAATTATTTCAGGGGATTCTTAAATTCCTCAAAACCTATGGAATCTCAGATAAAGGACACTTAGTTACAAAAGCTCTCTGACCTAACCCAAAAGATGACCTTATAAAAGCACTAGGTTTAACAGTCCCTTTGAATTCCAAAATAAATCTATCAGCCTTTTACTCTAAAATCTTGAATAGTAAAGCAAAATATATCATTTAGCTATGTATAATAAAATTCATTATAATCCTAAAATTTATATATAGCATGAAATAAGAAATGCACATTTAAAAATGTTACTATTTCTAAAGACTAGTTTAAGTTATGCCTATACTTTTCAATTCATTTGTCAATCACATAGAAGTCCTAGGTAAAAACAATATATTTGCGTTTCGTTGCTAGCACTTTAATTTCTGGGGGAAAAATCACAGTATTTGCTTAGTAAAGAAAAAGCCAAGAAAATTAAAACTTTGTAGATATAAATTGTGCTGCAAATCCTACTTAAAATGACCCAACTGTCAAAATCATAATGAACATTTTTCCTTATTTATGCTACTAATAAAATACATCTACAAAATGTATCTCTAGGTTCTCTTATTCCCTTAAACCTTATTACTTAAGGATAATAATACATTTCAGTAAATTCTCATTAGTAATGTGCTAAATAGTAGTGGAATGAGCCAGTGTACCAGTTTCAATAGTCTTATTTTCAACCCATCATGAAAACTTGGAATTTATACTGTTTTAAAATCCAGTTATGAAACAGATTCTTTTAAAATACTACCCAATCAGGAGTTCCATAAATAAACTGATGTTTTTTAAAATAATGGTCAGTAAATAGGAAAATTATTAACTAAAGGATGTATGGAATGCCATGTCTCTCAACTGTCCCATTATTTGTACTCTTTTGTGGAAATATCTTAAACTTTCCTGCTGAGAATAATAATAAAATATAACCTAAATTCTTCATTTTTAGAAGTTTGTTTTTAAAAATGGATCCAATGATCTTTAGGAATGGACCACTAAATCTAATCAAATAAATTTCCTCAAATCTACTTTAGTGTAGATGAACAATTAATTAATAAGATTAGATTCAATAATGTTAACTAGAAATTTTTAAAGTAGATAATATACAACCTTTGTCTTTTTACACATGCCATACCAAATTCTGATAATCCCTAAATGATTTTCAAGGATAAAAGTCCTTGTAACATTTCAGACAGTTGAGAGATGTGGTTAAAGTGACAAAGCAATAAGTCAAAAGTTTCAGTTATCTATGACAGAATATGGAAATAACAATCACTTGGAATCTTGAGTATTATATTCAGTTTCTCCAGCTGAAATCTGGCTGAGCCGCTTGCTAGATCCCCACAATTTTCGAGAAAGCTGACCTGAGCGCATCTGTTTAAAGTAGTCCAGAGAAATGAAGAATAGATGTTATTAAGAAAGCAAGAAAAAAAAAATGAATCAAATTTATATACAAGACATTGATTTTATAGAATGCAGAAGAAATAAGTTTTGTTAGCAGAATCATTAACATGTTTAATGATTCTTGATTAATAATAGGTAAAGAAAGGCTTTACTACATTGACTGTCTTTCAGTTGTAAAAGGTCTAACAGCAATATGTAAATTTTAAATGAAATATCCCAGTTACGTCAAAATTACCAGATTCCCCTCCTTTATATCTTAACAAAAATGTATTTCACTTCATTAAAATAGTCTTCTCAAATTATACTTAATCTAGCTAATGAAACACATACATTTGAGGATTTTCTCCTTTTGTATTTGCAGTACTATTAATGCCAATCACAAGGGTCATAAAGTAAAACAATATTTGGATGAAAAGAAATTTTAAAGTATTCTGATATAAGAATTAAAAAATACATGTAACAATAGAAAGATGAAGAGTAATTTAGAAAATAAGAATAGCATAAGCTCTTTAAAGATAAGAATCACTTGTCCACCATTAAACCTGTACAACCTAGCATACTTCTCAGTATATAATAATTATTAATTAAATATTAACTGAATCAGTGAATAAAGCCCCTCTAAAAGTGCTTACACATCTAGGTAGGGCAAAAATCCCCACACAGGAAACACTTTTCAATCTAACCATATGATTTGTTGGAGTTACTATCACAAGTACAAAGTTTTTATTGATGAATCATCTGCCATCCTTTTCTAATTATTACTTTCTAGGGTACATTTATTGGAGTGATAAAAGACAAGCCTCATGCAAAGACACTTTGTCATGCTTGTTTTTCATTTTCATTTCTAGATGTATTTCCAGAAACATTATTTCCATTAACCTACTACCACTTTACCACCTGATTTATAAATATGAATTTCATACTGACAGTCTAATGTATAAAAATTGATATATGATTTAAAAATACAAATTAATCAAGATTTTGAACTTTTAGATAAAAATATATCTTGAAACCAATATTTTCACAAAAAATTTATCTAATTAATTTCTACACTGTCATAGAATTATATTTTAATTATGCAAGATTCTAAGTATTCAGTTAGATTATTTACTATGTATAGTACATCCATACTTCAGCTGGTACATTCAAAGATGAAAAAGTGATAAAAAATACTTGTACTCCAAATCTGTACACAATTCAGATTGTATGTATTATAGATCTGTCAATGAGGACAAAAAACTATTTGATAAATATTACTGAACATTGGTTTAGGCCTATGAAATGAATCTGCTTAGGTGTTTTTTTCCCAAATCAATCTTTAAAGGAAAATTTGTGCACATAATGATTCATTTGAAAAGATTCAGTGAAATCAGAAACTGACAAATTGCCTTAGTAGGGGGAGGGTAGCCAAGTTGAAAAGGCACTTTAGTAAACCTCAGAAAGCGAAATATATTTGCAGTGAATCTGAACAGAGTTCTTAAACATTATTTTAGCATAGAACAGGAGGGCAATATTTATTTAAGAAGTTAATCAAGAAATTATATTACTTAAAATGCTTAAATTGTTTTAAATATAAATGAAATACCAATATATAAACTTGCTGAGGTTGTTTGGAAAACTGTTACACACCTGAAAGTAAATATTGTTGCAATTGTGTTAATAAGACCTCTCTTTCATTAAAATAATATTCTGAAAGAGTATGAAACTAACAAAATCTTAAGGAAAAAAAGGTTCCTATGATCCATGACGGATTTATTAGAACTGACAGTGTGATATTCAGTAATGTCTTCTCTTGAAATATGTCTTTAGATATGTCATGTTTCAGATTTCTCAGAAAAGACTGATGGCTTCAATAAAAATTTATATTGCTTAATTTGACTCTATGTAACAAGATAAATTTTCTAGAAAAATCACTAAATTAGTTAGTAGAGTAGAGCCACTAAATTTTCTTACAAATAGCATTAGATTTATGATACATGAATATTTACTAATTGACAAGCCACTGAAAAATAAATTTACAGTAACTATAGGACACGCATTGAGAATTAGCACATTATATGTGGGTATTTGTAGTTCCAAGTAAAAAATAGTGCTTTTACATAAGGACAACTGACATACAGTTGTGCTGGGTATTTGTTGAAATTAAATAGTTTCATTAAGTTTACATTTCATTTCTTATAAAGGCTTTTATCAAAAATCCAAGTAGTGGTCTTGAATCTAGATTTAGAAAGGTAGAGAAAAAAGTAACTTTCTTATTCATATAGAATAACAGAAGGAAACTGCCAAATGTGTGCTTTCAATTATAGCTTTCAAATATAAACATCACTGTTGAATACAAGCTTTATCCCTTCTTCATTCACTACCCTTTGAAAAATCAAACTTGTTTTTTAATTTGTTTATCCATAATGGAGACTTCTGATTCAGCTGGAATGAAGAACCACCAAAGGAATCCCCAACAGTACGAGAAATGAAATTCTTGATGCTACGTTTTACCTCGGCTGGCTTGCCAACACCTACAACAATCAATTTGCCATCTTCTAATCCTACAAGAATATGGCTGTATTCTTTGGTTACACAAACACAGTGGATAGGCGATCTCATGGTTAATGGGTTGATGCTGAGATTCAAGCTAGAAGAAAAATAGAACACACACACACACACACACAATTACATGAATATATAGTGGATTCACAGAACTTTATACATGGAAGGTAACTTTTCATTTAGTTGCGCCTTCTAATTTTACAGATGTGGGAACTTAGGTTCAGATGGCCTTAGTGACTCAAACAAGGGCCCACATTTATAGCAGTACTTAAAATACTTAATAGATATTTTCTCTAGTCTAACTTTTTTTTTCTTCTAACCATATATATAAGCCCTCACTAAAGGATTTTACCTTGTTGATTACTAAATGTTAAGGTGTATGAAAAGGACAAAAGCTGAAAAAGTGTGCTTATGTATGGGGGGGTAAGGTCAATAAAATTAGTGTATTTGCTTTGTCTTAAAAGACATAATATGTAATACATACATATGTATAAAATATATGTATAACATAAAATATAAAATAATAAATAATATACAATATCTAAAAATACAGTAATACAAAAATAAATACCTCATTATGAAAAAGGCCCACAGCTATTATGATTAGAGAATGAAGACTCTTATGATGTATATACTATGATCTAGACTAACCCGCTAAAAGATACTTTTAGTTTTCTAATTTGGGATTTTCCTAATAATACCCTGATTAAAACAAAATGTTAGAAAAATATGACCAGAATCAGGCTTAATGCTCTACCACAGGAGAAAGAATGACAAAAATGAGAAAGAAAACACAAAAAATAGGAAGGAATGTTGGTACAGAAGTGTTTCTGACATGAATGCAGTAAGACAGGACACCCTGGATCAGGAAATCATTTATAAGAAAGGTTTGGGAGGGGCCAAGATAATTTGAGGAATGTAAATAAAACCACAATAATTTTTTTTTAAAGGAAGTAAAGAAAAGAATATATTTGTGCGTACAGGAATAACAGTGCTTTATATATATATAAGCTAGTATATATGAATAATACCAAACTTAAAAACATGCACTATTCAAACATCCTTCTCCTGCACTGGTTAAGTAACAGAAGACTTCCCACCAATTTTACACACATACACACAATCATGAACAGATGTTAGCCTTAAGACACTTTAGTTTGTTTTACCAAAATTAAAAAAAAAATTTTTATATCCCAACTTTAGTTTATGAAAGACTAATTTCCAAACCTATAACCCAGGCTTGAAACTATGAAAAAAATTTTGCTAGCTCTCCATTTAAAAAAATTTAATTGTGGTAAAACATACATTACAAAAATTTTCACATTTTTGAAACGTACATCTATATTTCAGTTACTAATCCAGGAATTCTTGGGCTTCCCCACTTTTTTTCATAGGTACCCAAAGAAGACATGTTCATAATAAATGAAAAACCAAAAGCTTAGCAATCTTAGACTGCTGATTCTATTCTAGGCTGAGAAAATTCTTATTATTTACCTGTGGAGATCTCTTATGGACAGGAACCCTTGTAAGCTGCCTGTGACAATGTGTTCGCCAATTATACATATATCTGATACTTGTTCCATGAGGACTTGAGACCCTAGATACTTGCCATTTACAGAAAACAGATGTAATGCATTCTTATCCTGTGATGATCAGATGAAGAAAATTTAATGATCTCAAATTAAAACTGAGTTTTAGCACTGTCAATTAAATCTATGACTATAATAGAATGATTGGTTTAAATTCTGTGATAAACATATAATTATATTTAAAGATGAATGTGTAAATAATATTATTAAGTGATTTCAAATCAGAAATATTTAAAATATTTAAGTAAATAATTTCCAAGTAAATAAATATTAAACAAGAACTCTCACCCCTCTAAAAGAATTAAAATCTCATCCAGTCTTTAAAAAAACCCACATTCTTAGAATAAAATAAAAAGACTTTCTTAATTTTTAAAAAGCTTACTTATTATTGAAAGGAAAAAAATGTAATTCATGGCTTTTTTTTTATTCCCTCGTGCAAAAATAATGTGGTTATAATTTCCTTTAAGCTTATGAAGTCCTACATAATCAGAAATAATATTTGAAATGGTGTATTATATAAATTCCTAAAATAAAATACAAACATGAAGCTAAGATTGTGATAGGGGTCCATCTAATGGTAAGTAACAAAGAAACTGAATGATGAAAGGAAAACATTCTTTTTAAAATATGATATTCTTTCCGTTCTCAAAATGCCTCATATATTTAACATGGGAAGGAAGAGATAAGCTTATAGATAGTCTAGCCCTAATGCATGAAATTGTTATATACCTTGAGGTTGGTCTGTTCTTCAGTGCTGGAGTAGATGACAATATGTCCCTCCCAAGATATAGCCAAATTAGGAATGGTCAGGAGCAGAGAACTCTCACAAGGTGGTCGTAAAGTCCTCATGTACTGACCTTTCTTAATGGTATGTGTAATCACAGTGCCATCCTATGCATAGAAAATATAAGAAAATGAAAGACGCAAAGGAAAAGAACAACAAAAAAAGAATAAAAGAAAATAGGCCAGATAAAGAAATATAGGAAAGGAACTGAGAAAATGATTATTACACCAAGGATACATGTAGCTTGGGAAAAATTCCAATCTTAGTATTTCAAACAGTATTTTATTTCATAAAGTGCCCTTCTCCCTTAACTAATAAAACCAGTAAAATCCCCAAATAGAATCCAGTCTAAGTCTTTTCTTTGTTTATTCTACTTTTGCAAAGTCCTATACAAATATAGTATAAAATTTATATACTTTTATCAATTCTCCTAGAAAAAAATTAAAACAAAAATACTGCTTCTGAATTTGTAGAAAAATAGTACTTCTTAAAGGTGAAATCTTACCCTTGATCCTGACACTGCCATGTCTAGCTCCGTGCTGATGCCGACACTCAATACCTCATCAGTGTGTCCATATAGAATCTGAAAGGGTTTAGATGCTAAGCCCACAGGAACGCCTCCCTAATATTAAAATAGAAAAGCAAAGATAATTTTTCTTGTAGGCCATTTTCTATAAAAAGTTTAACACTATTTAAACTGTCTAATCACAAACTAACATGGCAACTACTTCTTAACCACTAAGTCTATTCAAAGTAGTACTCATTCCTGTGTTTCTCCTTAGGTTCTCAAATTACTCTCCACCTTTTGAAACTCAAAACTTATCTGAATAGTTTTAAAATTGATTGCTTTGGATTAACTTTACCAGTTGTATTATTTACTCTTTTCATCTATACATTTATTCATTCTTTACCGCGAAGAAACTTTTTGTATTACATCTCTGGTTTCTCTTTTCCACTTATTAGAGTCCCTATTTCAGGACATCGATTGCCTTTATGTTAATTTGTCCTTGATTTCCATAGGTCTCTTTTTCTAATTGCTTTAATATGTTTATGTTTTCACTTGTACTCACTTTACTTTAAATTTTCTTCCATGCTAATAATTTGATTTTCAGCTCCATCAAATTTGTTCCTTGCTATTTCTGCTTTGGGTCTATTTATCATATCTGTAATGGAATTGATTTTAACCTCAGTTTGATTCTTCTGCAGTTTCCCTTTTCACCTTAGTATGCTATTTTATAATTTCATCTTTGATGTCCTATTTTATTGAGTTGATATTCTTATATTTTCTAATAGCACAATTTTATTGAGGGAATTTCTGTTTTATGATTATTCTAGATAACTCTGTCTAGACTTTCCTTGTGCTCTATAATATGGACGAATGCCCCTTGACACTCTGTTACCTGGGACACTTTTGTCTTCCTCTAAGACTGTCCATCTTACTGCACTCTAATTTTTAAAAATCAGGTAATTCCCATATTATTTACACAATTCAAGTTACCGAGAAAGATAGACTCTTTACAGATTTATTTTATAAAGTTTGCATAACCCAATACTAAACATGGTAAAGACAAAACAAAGAGACTTATTTTACTTATGAGGAGAGAAATAGTAAAGTATTAGTGAATAAAATCCTGCAGTAAAATATAATAATACACCATAAGTTACATGGGTTTGTTATAGAATTCAAAGATGGTTGAAGCTGAGGACACTTCTCAACATAATACATGACATTAAGAAAAAGAGAAAAAGTGAATAAAAAAGGAAGAGAAACTGGGGGAAATAGCTGTAAAGGACATAATGTGACTCCTAACAAAATTAGAACTTGACTGTGGATTAGGTAATGGTATTGTATGTTAAGTATTCTGACTTTGATAACCACATTGTGGTTAAGTACAAGAATGTCTATGTTCTTACATAATACACACTGAAGTATTTACAGACAAAGGAACAGAATGTCTCCAACTTTCAAATTGTTCAGAAAAAAAAATAAGATGCTAGGAGATAGATTAGGAGAAAATGATAAGACAAATAGCAAAAATATACTATTTTTGTAACTTTTCTGTAAATTGAAATTTTATGAAAACTAAAAGTTACTAAAAGAAAAAAAAATAGAAACAAGGAAACTAACTTTAATATAAAAAAAGCACAACCAATGAAATCCAACAGCAAACAGTATATACTAAATGGAGCAATAGTGAAGGCACTTTCAATAAAATCAGACATAAGATAGGGATGATCCATATAATTTTCTTACTTTATTGCATTAGCTAATTATGTAATAGGATAGGAAAGTGAAATAATTAGCATATTGGAAAAGATAAAGAAAACCATTTTTATTTTCAAATCATATGATTGTATATCTAACTTATTCTCAGAACATCCAAGAAATAGTAATAATTATAAGAGCTGGATAAGATTTGGTAAACTGATCAGATATAAGATAACTGTGTAGAAATCAATAGCTTTTTAAATATTAGCCATAACAGTCAGAAATAAAAATGATTTAAAAAATCCCACCAAAATAGTAGTAAGAGTGATAATTAGAAGTAACTATGACAATGTAGAAGACCTAAATGGGAAAAAAATTATTAAAAATTTTTATTAAAGGACATAAATAAAAATCTGAAACAAATATAGAAAGATACTACCTATTTCTAGATAGGAGCAATTATAAAAATGTCAATCCATACCAAATTAATTTCATTAGACTAAAATGGAGTTTTTGAAGAGGACATAGCTAAAATATTTTTAAAGATCATATGTAAAAATAAATACTCATATAAGCATAGTCAAGGACTTTTTTTTATAAAGGAAACACTGCTAGGGGAACATGCCTTACCAAATACTCCACAATTAAAAACATATCAGTGTTGACATAAAAATAAGTAAGTGTAAAAGAATGAGGAATCTAGAAAAAGATTCAATTCAGTGGGTAATCATTTATGCTGGCATAAAGAACTTTCCACCTAGAAGTAAAAAAAAATCAGTTATTTTTATATTGTATACCTATATCTGTATATATTCTATTATATAGCTATATATTATGATATATTATAAAACACAGAAAAATTAATCACCAGTGGACTAAAAATTGAAATGTAAAAAAAAATTGTATTACAAGAAAATTCTCAGATATTTTTATAAATTTGGAGTGGGAAAAAGCCTGTTAAGCAAGGTAGAAAACACAGAAGCTATTAAAAAAAGACACTTTCTTGAACCAAAATTATTATGAGAGTAATATAAGACTGATGAAAATTATAAAACTGTATAGTAGTCCTACCTGAAAGGAAAACAGTATTATTATGTTAATGAGACCAGAAAAATACTGCTTTCCTAGAGAGGTCAACAAGGAAGAGTTTTTGGAAAGTCATATGAGATAAGGTCATGAATCACACAATAAACCTAAAGGAAAAAACACCACTGAATTAAGACAGGACAGAATGGGGGTAAAAGAATGCAAAGGAGCTCAAATATTCATTCAATGCCAGAGAAAAATTCACTGGTCTTTCAGAACACCTCAACAGTATTCCCATGGTGAACATCTGATCTAAACCGAGAGTATTTAAATGTGTGACTACCTGTTGTGTTATTTGCCATATCATACATGTAGTATCTCTGGAACCAGAAATCAAATGTATTCCACAGTAATCTGTAGCCAAACAAGTTACAATGTCTGTAAGAAAAAGGAATTAAAAAAGATGAAATGGCTTGGTTTTGCTGGACACAAATATAAGGACAATTTTAGTTTATGTTCAAACTATTACTAAATTGGTTGTTCTAGCATGGAAAAATGTAGGAATGACGTTGGAAAAGCATTAGGAAAGAGTAACACAGGAAAAAGGCAGTATTAAAATCATGTGGGAGAGCTTTCTTTGAGGCCCACCTTCTTTGAATCTTGGTAGGAGGTTAGGTAGAAGACTCCATTTCCTTTTCCTAATTAAGATTTATCAGGAAAAAAATGTACTCAATATTTTAATCTTTTATTGAAGCCTGAGACACTAAAAAGCACAGGTTAATTAAACAATTTTACCTCTTTCATGCTTTGCTCTGAACAAAGTAACAGGGCAGTTGATGCCTTATTTAACTATGACATTTTTTTTCTTACCATTTTATTTAAAAATTTTTATTCTGTCAACCAATTTTTAAGAAGACAGCCTAACAGCTTTCAGTACTATGAAGCTAGCTGTATTTAATTTATATGATGCTTATAATAACCCCCCAAAATTAGACACTGTTAAAGAAAGCATATAATATTCATAACACTGTTCTATCAGAAAGTTTACTCAGCCTCAAAGGTAAAATTTCATGTTTTTCATAAGGAGTATGTACTACTTTTATAGTTAGAAAAAACTGAGAAATTTTTGTTTTGGGGGAAAAAAAGAGTTAATGCTTACCCATATGTCTGATATTGTGTGAAATAACTTTGCCTTTTATAAGTGACATCACTTGAATGCTATTATCCCAGTGTCCAGCACTGAAAAGCAACTTTGCATCATGTGTTACTATAAACAGTTTAGAAGTAATCTCCAGCCCTGGAGCAAAAGGACCATTCATGCTACGCTGAGTTCTGTAAATAGAATTAAATATTAGACTTTTCCTTAAAAGATCACTTACACTGATGTCAACTGTTTTTTAAATCTTAAATCAAACTGTTCAGTTTGAAATGTCTATTAATAAGTGATGAGGACTTTCAGAAAATGCATTGATATTATTCATATTTTTCACTAAACAGATATACATAACAAATAGTCTCAAGGTTTAAACATAAAGAAGTTAAAACTGGTGATAGTGTGAAAAAGATTTAAAATTCTGCCTTTCAAAGCCAATTTAGTAAACAGCAGCTGCAAAGTCTAAAGTACAAGGTAAGAATATGACAGGACCAGGGAAGTTGGAAATAAACTGAAACCAGGAATCTACTATATAGGCAGATAAATATATATCTAACAATACTCATGAAGATAATTTTCCATCCCAACTAAGGCAAGCATATGATGTTTCCTACTGAATACCTGTGAGCTAATTATTAGCCAATCTAGATTCTTCAGAAAGACACACAGAAATGAGGGCCAGTTCTGACACTTAGACTCTAGAACTTTATTACTCAATATTAATTTGATGAAGGTATGGTTTATGCTAAATCCTATATGGGATAAGAAGGGAAAAAGACACTGCCCCTAATAAACATACAACTAAAATAATTCAGGGTAAGGGAAACATCACTTTAACTTAGGATGCAACATTTGGATATCTAAAAAATTAACCAAGCTAAATAATAAATTCTTATTACATGAAACACAGAAGGCTTATTTGTAATATTGCACAATAAAAATATAATTAAGCCTAAAAACTATTCCTAATAATTTTTGCTTCCATACTGTTATTATAGAAATTGTTTTGTTTTTAAGCCAATACCAAGTTAGGGGAGGGAATGAGGGAAGGAAGGAAGAAGGGAAGAAAGGAAGATGGAAAGGAGGGAAGTAAGAAAGGAAGGAAGGAAAGAGGGAAGAGAGAGGAAGAAAATCAAATGCCTACAATATTACTTTCAAAATGACACCAATAAAAATTTAGTTGTTTTTCTTGGCAATAAAGTATGGGCTGTTTTGCTTTAAATATTCATTTACTTACTTTGGATTTGTCACAGTTTGATCCTTGATGAATGTAAAGTAATTAGAAATGTTTCTGTCATAAGGCAGCCATCCATGGGTTCCAATAACATAATTCATACTTACTGTTATCTGGAAAAAGAACATGTGAATTTGAAGATTAAATGAAAGATTAAAGAAAGCAGCATGGAATAACCAAATGCTCATAAGATGTTAACATTTATCACTTTGGGAATAATGTGGGATTATGTTCTTAAAACATGAAACTCATTAAGAAGGTCTTAAACAGAATAAATTTTAATCTTTATTTTTAGTTTATCTTTTATCTTATTGAAAGAAAAATTGTCCAATGTATCTTTCTTTGGTAAGATTATTTTCTTCATAATTTCTCAAAGTTTATTAGTCAGCAGTCTAATGAAAGCAGAAGTAATGAAAGGTCAAAAATATGATATATATCATTTAGAACATAAATCAGAAGTAGAATTTATGATGACTTGTTAAAGTCTCCCTTCTTAATGACAGTCATACCGAATATTTTCTTTTAAATAGGAAAAGTTTCCCCCTTGATTATGAAAGTCACAGATTACAAAACAAAACAAAACAAAAACAAAGAACAGGTAACTTTCAAAAAGAGAGGTATTAAAGCTGAAGAGAATTCTAAAAAGTACTTTTACTATTTTTCTATGTCTTTTGGGTCTTCTTTTCTAAGCAACAAATAATATGCATAATTTGGAAGACAGGTCTAATTATGTAATCTCACTGCTCACTGTGCTATAATCCATTTTTATCATTTTTATGTGACAAAATTAGAGTAAGATAGTCCTAGGTTTGGTCCATGTGCCAGGGTCCCAGGTACCTCACTTGCTAGCTCTGTGACTTTAAGCAAGTTAGTTCTGAGTTTTAATTTTCTCAACTGTAGAAGGGAAATAGTAATAGTGCCTATCTTATGGGACTGTTAGGTGGACTAAATGACAAAAATCATGTAAAGCAGTCACTAACATGTCCTGCATGTATGCCTCAATCAATTCTGTATTCTCACTTTCATTATTTTTACTGCTTTATGATAAACTTTAATTTCTGATCAGGTGTGATATCCTATTTTTCTTGTACAAAATTTCCTGGTATTTTCACATATTTATCATTCCAGATACACTTTAGAATTATAGTAACTACTTAAAATAAAAGCTGTGAAAATGAAAGGTACATTTTTATACTTGGTCAAATTTTATAAAAATTTTCTCTATTATTTTTAAAAAACCCTTTTAAAAAAATTTTATTCAATTACTTTGGTAAGTTGTAAAGGATATAAGCATGACAATGTGATAAAAGTATAAACCACATACCAGTAACTCAGGACTGCCTTGAGACATAAAAGAACGAGACTGATTTTGGGGGACAATGGCTTTTATAAGTGGAATACCGTCACTGATTCCCTATAAAATAAAGACAAAGGTTTACTGTCTGGTTCTGCTTATCTTAACAGATAGAAATTATTGAAAACTTTTATTTCTTTAAGCAAGGATGAACACTGTGATATAGATATTTTACTGTCAAAACATATATAACTTAAAATGTAGGAAAGGAATTAAACTATGAATGGATGGCATACTTGAAAATTGTGAAACCCATAACCTTATATTCCACTACTCTGCTGTTAAATAGACAGATTTCAAGGAGCAACAACCATTTAAAACAGCCAGTGATTTAGGATCTTTCCTTTTCCCTTGCCATACTAACATGAAAAGAAAGTAGAAAATACAGACCACATAAGAGTACATTTCTTAAATAAGTCAAATAGGGAAACTTGTATTTTATAAAAATTTCCTTTTGAGTTTAACTTTCTAAAAATAGATGTATTCCATTAACTGAGGCATTCTCTGAAAGCTACAGCAATAAGACAAGAAAATAAACATAGTCCTCAGAAATCTGCCAATATCTATTACAATGTGAAAGAGAAAAATGATTTGAACTGTTTCCTGATGTGACAATAGTTCACAAATTATACCTAACATTTAATATATAAATTATAACCCATTATTGGGTACAGAGTATGTGCCAGGCACTATTCTAAGAGCCTGCTTTCACTGCTACCTGCATTTTCTTCACCATTTTAACACCTAGGAAAAGACCTACGGAGAGGCCTTCTCTTTTCTTAGAATAACTGGGGAAACAACTTCTACTATGATAATGAAAGGGATTAACACATTATCAAGTACCCAAGGATATCTACTGTGTCCTTTATCCTGCTCCAGATACTAGACCTGGGAAAAGCTACCCGGTCACATTGTAGGTACAGAGAGGAGACAAGGTCACTATACTTGCAGATGGAACTCAGAATGTATTATTCTATACACTTGATCTTAGCCAAAAGGCATAAAAGTGATAGAATGTATTATTCTATAAATACAATGTCCCAAATGGTTAAACACAATGAAAATATTATCAGCATTACATGACAAATATAGTATTACCCATCCATTGGATTCGTTTAATAGCATTCTATGGATTGCCCTATGTGCAGTAAAGAGTTAACACAACCGGACTGAGCCTGCTATCCTTAGGCCTGCCCACAAGGTTGGCCACTGGCTGGCATTTGGAACTTGGCAGGCAGAGTTTTTTACACTGATATAAAACTTGCTATCAATGGAATGGGTGGTGCACTATACCTAGACTATTTGTGCAAACAATATGGTTTATGCTGAATACCTGCTCTTCTTCCAAGAGTCTGGAAGTTTGGAATGTGCTAGGCAAAGGGTGCCTATGTAACCAGTCACCAATGCAAACCTTAGGTGTTGAGTCTCTAATTAGCTTCCCTGATAGACAGAAACATGTTTTCAAATTTCAATACTGAAAATTTTTAAGCATGTCCTGTGTGACTCCACTGGGAAAGAATTCTTGGACACTTGAGCATGGTTTCCCCCACCTTTACTCAACATACCTCCGCTGCTTGCAGATACTGCTTTTCATCTTATCACTGTACTGAATCTCAGCTCTGAGTACAATTATCTGTTGAATTCTGCAAGTCCTTCTAGCAAATCACCAAATCTGAGGATGGTCTTGGCAGCCCACAACACATCTGGGAATTAGTCATTATTTCTAAGCACTGTTCCTATGTGTTCTGAGTTCAGGCAACTGATTTAAATATCTTTGGAAAACAACAAATTCTGCAGAGATTGAATTGTTAAGTACTAAGTGAATCTAGAAAAAGTGTGACAAAGATTCATTTTGAAATGTTTTCACTAACACATCAAACATATTTACATTAAAGTACTGTGAAGCTTACTACAACATTGTTCATTTGAGTAAAATTTAGTATAAATTTAACTGCAATAAATGGCAGAAAATGTTTTTCAAATAAAACATTATTTTTAAATTCTATAAAGATTTCCCAAGATATATGAACCTAGGAAACATATTACAATGATGCTGTAATGCAGGATTTGACAAACTAGGCCTGTAGGACAAAGCCGGCCTACCACCTGTTTTGTAGGCAGTAGGTCAGCTAAAAATGGTTTTTACATTTTTAAATTGCTATATTTTAAGTGGTTATATATGTACTACATAATATCCTTGATTTTGTGTTTGATCAAAGACCAAAATATTTACTATTTGGCCATTTAAGAAAAAGTTTATCAATCTTTGCTATACTGCATGAGAGTTCTTACTTGTTTTTGTACATCTCCAAACTATTCTCAGTAATTTTTGGGGGTGGGGTAGAATTATTTATTTTTAAAATTGAAATATAGTTTATATACAATATTATTTTGGTTTTGGATGAATAATTTAGGAAATTCATCAATTATATACATATGCGTAGTTAACATCTGTCACCATACAAAGATTATTATAATATTATGAGGTATATTCACTAAGCTATACATCCATCCCTGTGACTAAATTACTTTATAATGGAAGTTTGTACCTCTTTATTCCCTTCACCTATGTCACTAGATGGCAATCATCCTGCCATGGTAATCAACCATACAGTCTCTGTGTTTATGAGTCTATTTGTTTTGTTTGTTTTGATTTTCAGATTCAACAATATAAGTGAAACCATATGGTATTCATCTTTCTCTGACTTATTTGACTTATCATGATACCCTCTAGGTCTACCATGTTGTTGCAAATGGTAGGATCTCTTTTTTATAGAAGAATAATATTCCATTACATATATGTACCACTTTTTCTTCATTCATCTACTGACGGACATTTAGGTTGCTTCCATATCCTGGCTATTTTAAATGATGCTGCAATAAACACAGGGGTGTATATATCTTTTCAAATAGTTGATTTTGTTTTCTTCGGGTAGATTCCAAGAAGTAGAATTGCTGAGTCATATGGTATTTCTATTTTTATTTTTTTGAGGAACCACCATATTGTTTTCCATAGTGGCTGGACCAATTTATATTCCAACCAACAGTGCAGGAGGGATCCCTTTTCCCCCACATCCTCTCCAACATTTGTTATTTCTTGTCTCATTGATACTGTCCATTTTGACTGATGTGAAGTGATACCACATTGTGGTTTTGATTTGCATTTCCCTGATGATTAGTGATGTTGAGCTTTTTTTCCTGTGTCTGTTAGCCAACTGTAGTCTTTGGAAAAATGATTCAGGTCCTTTGCCCATTTTTAATCAGGTTATTTATTTTTTTGGTGTTGAGTCATATGAGTTCTCTATGTATTTTGGATATTAGCCCTTTATTAGATACACCATTTGCAAATATATTCACCCATACAGTAGGTTGCCTTTTTGTTTTGTTGATGGTTTCCTTTGCTGTGCAAGGCTTTTTAGTATGAAATGGTCCCACTTGTTTATTTTTGTTTTTGTTTCCCTTGCCTGAGGAGAGACATATTCAGAAAAAAATTTCTATTGTTGATGTTCAAGAGTTCACTGCCTATGTTTTCTTCTAGTTTTATGGTTTCAAGTTTCACATTTAGGCCTTTAATCCATTTTGAGTTTATTTTTGTATATAGTGTAAAGAGAGTGAGCCAGTTTCATTCTTCTGCATGTGCCCGTCCAGTCTTCCAAATACTACTTATTAAAGAGATTCTTGTCTCCTTTGTCATATATTAATTAACCATATAAGTGTAGGTTTATTTCTGGGCTCTCTATTCTATTTCATTGGTCTTTGTATCTGATCTTGTACCAGTACCATACTGTTTTGATTACTGTACGCTTGCAGAACAGTTTGAAATCAGGGAGCATAATATCCCTAGCTTTGATGTTTCTCAAGATTGCTTTAGCTATTTGGGGTCTTTTGCAGTTACATACAAATTTTAGGATTGCCTGCTCCAGTTTAGTGAACTGCCATTTTGATAGCGATTGCAGTGAATCTGTGGATTGCTTTAGGCAGCATGGCCATTTTAACAATATTAAGTCTTCCTATCCATGAACATGGAATAGCTTTCCATTTGTATTGTCTTCAGTTTCTGTTATCAATATTTTATGGTTTTCAGAATACAAGTCTTTCACCATCTTGGTTAGATTTATCCCTAGGTATTTTATTCTTCTTGATGCAACTGTAAATGGGATTGATTTTTAAAATTTCTCTTTCTGCTAGTTCAGTTTGTATATATAAATAAAACAGATTTCTGTACATAAATTTTGTATCTTGTGACTTTACTGAATCCATTTATTAATTCTAATAGTTTTTTTAATCAAATCTTTAGATTTTTCTATAGTATCACATCAACTGCAAACAGTGACAGTTTTATTTCTTCCTTACCGATTTGGATGCATTATATTCCTTTTTCTTGTCTGACTGCTGTGGCTAGGACTTTTAGCACTACAATGAATAAAAATGGTGAGTAGGCATCCTTGTCTTTTTCCTGATCTTACCAGAAAAGCTTTTAGCTTTTCACCATTGAGTATGATGTTAGCTGTGGAATTGTAATACATGGCCTTTATTATCTTGAGATATATGCTCTCTTCACCCACTTTGTTGAGTTTTTATCTTGAAAAGGGTGTTGAATTTTGTCAAATGCTTTCCCAGAATCGGTTGAGATGATATGCTTTTTTATCCTCCTTTTTATTAATGTAGTATATCACATGGATTGATTTGTGGATATTAAATCTAACTTGATCATGGTGAATGATCTTTTTAATGTATATTTAAATTCAGTTTGCTAGTATTTTGTTGAGGATTTCTGCATCTATGTTAATCAAGGATTTTGGTCTGTAGTGTCCTTCTCTGGTTTTGGTATCAGTAATGGTAGTCGCACAGCATGAATATAGAAGCTTTCTTTCTTCTTCTTTTTTCTTTTAATAGTTTGGTAGAAGTATTAATTCTTCTTTAAATATTTGATAGAACTCACCTGTGAAGTCATACAGTCTTGGGATTTTTTTCTGGTGGGAGATTTTTTGATTATTGATTCAATTTCATTACTAGTAACTGTTCTGTTCAATTTTTCTATTTCTTCCTGATTCAGTCTTGGAAGATTGTATGTTTTGAGGAATTTATCCATTTTTTCTAAGTTGTTCAATTTGTTGGCATAGAATTTTTCATAATACTCTCTTATAATCATTTATATTTCTGTAGTTTCAGTTGTAACTGCTCCTCTTTCATTTCTGATTTGAGTCCTCACTTTTTTTCTTAACGAGTCTAGCTAAAGATTTATCAATTTTGTTTATCTTTTCAAATTAGTTTCACTGTTCTTTTATGTAGTTTTTTAGTCTCTATTTCACTTATTTCCACTTTGATCTTCGTTATTTCCTTTCATCTACTACTTTGGGCTTTATTGTTCTTTTTCTAGTTCCTTAAAGTGTCAGGTTAGATTGCTTATTTGAGATTTGTTTTGCATCTTGAGCTAGGCCTGTATTATTATAAACTTCCCTGTTAGGACTGTTTTTCATGCATCCCAAAGATTTTGAACTACTGTATTTCTACATTCATTATCCTTCAAATATTTCTTGATTTCTCCTTTGATTTCTTTGATGAGCCATTGGTTGATTAGTAGCATGCTGTTTAACCTCCATGTGTTTGTGCTTTTTCCATTTTTTTCTTGTAATTGATTTGCAGTTTCATACCATTGTAGTATGAAAAGATGCTTGATATGATTTCAATCATCTTAAATTCATTAATATTTGCTTTGTGGCCTAACATGTGATCTATTCTGGAGACTGTTACATGTGCATTTGAAAAGAGTGTATCAGCTGGTTTTAGATGTAATGTTTTGTATATATCTATTAATTCCACTTACTCTTATGTGTTATTCAAATCCACAATTTCCTTATTGATTTTCTGTCTGGAAGATCTACCCATTGAAGTGGGGGGTGTTAAAGTCTCTCATTATTATTGCATTCCTGTCAATCTCTTCTTTATGTCTGCTGATGTTTGCTTTATATATTCAGGTGCTCTTCTGCTCGGTGCATAGACATTTACAATTGTTATATCTTCTTGCTGGACTGTGCCCTTAATTGTTATAAAATGTCCTTCTTTGTCTCGTTACCTTTATGTGATCTTTCTATTCCTCATTCTGCACTAAGGCCTCGGTGCTCACCTGGGCCTTAGTTCTTCCTCAAGATGAACTTCTATGTGTGTAGGTGTAGATTTTGTCTGAAGGTGGGAGAAGATGGGTTCAAGCTCTCTTTACACTGCCATATTCCCATGCTATTACCATTTCTTGCCTCTATTCTTAATAACTTTATCATCATTTTTACTTTTTGCCAAAAGAGTTAATATTATCTGTCCTTACCAAATTCATAGTTCTGAATGCATTTCATATTTACATTCTGAAATATTCAAAGTAATTCAGTATGTACATTTAAACATTTGACTTTGAAGAAGCTCTTTCAATTACAGCATTACCTATCTTGTTTTATATGACTATTTCTTCTGATATTAGCAATTAACAATCAAAGAAACTTTCAATTACAGCATTATCTATCTTGTTTTATATGACTATTTCTTCTGATATTAGGAATTAATCAAACTCACTGGGCCATTTTTTTTTAATTTTGTAATCATTAATCTACAATTGCATGTGAAACATTATGGTTATTAAACTCCCCACTTGATCAGGTCCCCCCTACCAACCCCATTACAGTCACTGTCCGTCAGCGTAGTGAGATGCTGTAGACTCATTACTTGTCTTCTCTGAGTTGTACAGCCCTCCCTTTGCCTCCCCAACATTGTGTCTGCTAATCGTAATGTCACTGGGCCATATTTTATACCAGCAAACATTAATTAAGAATTTCTTAGACACCCTTTACATATCATCTCAGCTAGCACAAGAAGCAATTTAAATCAAATTATATATTCTTCCTTGTTAGGAAAATGTGAAGTAGAAGAAAGCAAGTCAGGAAAACAGTTCAGCTACCACTCAGCAGCAAACAAAAGCTTTCAATAAGATTGTTTTAAAAATCCAAGAATGTTATTATTGCAGTATCACTTCCTATTTTGAATTAAATGTGATAATCCACTTCCTCCATTAAAGAATAAAAGGAACATTAAGGTGTACAGAATTTACAGAGAAAAGTTTTTGATATTACCAAAGTGGACATTACCTCTATAAAAAACGACTTGAGTTCAGGGAGGTGCTGAAAGAGGTTTAGGGTTGAAGTATCTGTTTTGGTCTGCTTCTGTACTGCTTCCTCTGCTGATAATCGAGGAGGATGTGGTTCCTTCAAAACAATTTTAAGGAAAGAGAATTCCACAATTATATTAAAACATTTCTCACTGTATTCCTTCATTCATACCGGGCTCTAGTTACAATGGATTACACAACATGCACTGTTGACACCAGGCCCCTGCTCACACTATTCCCTCAGCAGAGTTTCTACACAACTCATTTCTAGACAAACTCTATTTCTACTTGAAAGCTTTTCTTACTGATGTCGCTCCTGAATTTCTAAGCCAGAGTTAATTATTCTCTTTTATTATTTTCTTCAGCATATTACTTTAGTATTTTATTTAGTACTTATTTGTTTTGGATTACGCATACTTTTTCATGGTCTATCTTCTACAACTGGCAATAGGTATCTTAAAGTCTTAATCATGTTTGAATTTTCAACACCTAACACATTATTTAAACATGACAGATGCTTAATAAATGGCAAAATTAAACGCAATATTCAAAAGTCAAAATTCTAATATGGATGAATCTTTAATTACAAAAATGAGATTAAAATGTCAGTACTATCAGAATCAAATTATGGGTTTGCTGCATTTCTTTTCAAATGAACTGAATTATTCTTCTTTAACTTTAATGTCAGAGATAGAGAACAATATTATTTTTATAAATAAAAAGATAATGATGAATCAAATTAACATTCCAAAGGCACAGTTAAAATATAGAATTCTATCTAAAGAATTTGATTCTTCGAACTCCACCACAAAATATTAGATTTTAGGAAATAAATATCCAGCTATTAAATACTTAAATATTTAGGTCTCAATTATCCATGTATTACTCACTTCATTTTTATGGTGATGAAAACTCATTAGCACTACTCTTGTTAAAAGAAAAAAGTAAACCTGGTACAAAAATTTCACAGAAGAGCAGGGATTAAAGATGGCGGCGTGAGAGGTGAGACAGAGGCTTCCTCCTAAAACCTCATATAATACGAAAACAAAGCTACTACAACTACTCTTGAAAGAGCAACGGGAAAGAGGACGGCAACAAACTGCATACACCTGGAGACAAGAGCAGCCCTCACAGAAAGGGGTAACATACTAAAGCTGTGGTCCTGAGGGATCCAAGCCCTTCCCCCACCCCAGCTCACCAACTGGAGGAACAGGAATGGAGAGGGAGGGAGTGGAGATGTGGGACTGCTGAATACCTAACTCTGGAGATCTGCTCGGGGAGCACAAACCTACATTTCATGGTGCTTGCATGATACTCTTGTAATTAGGGGGTTGGAAAGCTAAGACAGGCAGAATTCCTGGAGAGACTAAGAATCCAGCTGCTTGTGAAAGCAGGGATCCATACCCAGATGCTTGGGGACAAAAGAAAGGCGGGCAATCTGAGAGACTTCCTAACAAAGAAGTCCTTAGCAAGAGGGCTGCTAAAGGGGCAAGGATTGCACAGAGCTTACTGCTCAGGAGAAAGGACAGGCAGACAGTATTGTCTGGGTGCACTCTGCTCAGCAGGTTGGGAGCTTTCACAATCTTCAGGTGCTCCAGCTCCCTGGCTGCCTACACAGCTCCAAGAACCCCTTCTGTGTCAGGGAGACTTGTGCGCCTTTCTTCTGGCCAGCCCCACTGGGATTGCAAACCGGAAAATCCTTCCCTGGTGTTAGGCCAGCCAGAGGGAAGATCTGTCTACAGCAACTAAAAATGCAAAGCACAGAGGCTTATACCTGTGTGCTCAGCCCACTGGTTCAGGCAATGGAGACAGACATAGCAGCCAAGAACCAGCAAACACCCCTTTCCTCCCCAGAGGCACCAATACCACTCCCCTACAATCCCCCATTGCTTCAGGGGCTGAGCAGCTCCAGAGAGTAGAGCTTCTGGGCACTAGAGGGTGCCATACACAAATATGAAATGCCAAAGGAACCTGGTCCAGAGTAAAATGATGAACACAACTCCTGAGAAAGATTTAAATGATATGGACCTTATGACTCTCCCTGAAAAGGAGTTCAAAATAAAAATCATTAACATGCTCATGGAGGTACAGAAAGATATTCAAGAACTCAGGAATGAATTCCAGTCAGAGATCCAATCACTGAAGAACACAATGGACGGTATTAAAAGCAGATTGGATATGGTGGAGGAGACAATAAATGAAATAGAAACTAGAGAAGAGGAATACAAAGAAGCTAAGGCACAGAGAGAAAAAAGGACCTCTAAGAATGAAAGAAAATTGAGAGAACTGTGTAACCAATCCAAACGGAACAATATTCGCATTATAGGGGTAACCAGAGGAAGAAGAGAGAGAAAAAGCGATAGAAAGCGTCTTTGAGGAGGTGATTGCTGAAAACTTCCCCAATCTGGGGAAGGAGACAGTCTCTCAGACCATGGAGGTGTGCAGATCTCCCAACGCAAGGGACCCAAGGAAGACAACAGCAAGACATATAGTAATTAAAATGGCAAAGATCAAGGATAAGAACAGAATATTAAAAGGAGCCAGAGAGAGAAATAGGATCACATACAAAGGAACACCCATCAGGCTATCATCAGACTTCTCAGCAGAAACCTTACAGGCCAGAAGGGAGTGGCATGATGTATTTAATGCAATGAAGCAGAAGGGCCTTGAACCAAGATTACTTTATCCAGCAAGATTATCATTTAAATTTGAAGGAGGTATTAAACAATGCCCAGATAAGCAAAAGCTGAGAGAATTTGCCTCCCACAAACCATCTCTACAGTGTATGTTGGAGGGACTGCTATAGATGGAAGTGTTCCTACAGATTAATAGCTGTCACCACAGATAATAAAACCACAGTAAAGAAAACAGAACAGCTAATTACTAAGAAAATGCAAAATTTTATTAACTATCCCCAAAGTCAATCAAGGGATAGACAAACACTACAGAATATGATACCTAATATATAAAGAAAGTAATAGAAAAAGGAGGAAGCAACCAAAGAAACAAACAAAAAAAGAACCTGTAGATTGTGTTTGTAATACCATATTAAGTTGTTAGACTTTTACATAGTAGGGATGTTAACCTTGAACCTTTGGTAACCACGAATCTGAAGCCTGCAATGCCAATAAGTACATACATACCCATAATCACCCTAAATGTAAATGGACTGAATGCACCAGTCAAAAGACATACAGTCACTGAATGGATAAAAAAACAAGACCCATCTATACGCTGCCTTCAAGAGACTCACTTTAAACCCAAAGACATACACAGACTAAAAGTGAAGGGATGGAAAAAGATATTTCATGCAAACAACAAGGAGAAAAAAGCAGGTATTTCAGTACTTGTATCACACAAAATAGACTTCAAAACGAAGAAACTAGCAAAAGATAAAGAAGGACATTACATAATGATAAAGGGGTCAGTCCAACAAGAAGATATAACCATTATAAATATGTATGCACCCAACACAGGAGCGGCAATCATATGTGAAACAAATACTAACAGAATTAAAAGAGGAAATAGACAGGAATGCATTCATTTTAGGAGACTTAAACACACCACTCACTCCAAAGGACGTATCAACCAGACACAGAATAAGTAAAGACACAGATGCACTGAACAACACACTAGAACAGACGGACCTAACAGACATCTACAGAACTCTGCACCCAAAAGCAGCAGGATACAAATTCTTCTCAAGTGCACATGGAACATTTTCCAGAATAGACCATACACTAGGCCACAAAAAGAACCTCAGTTAATTCAAAAATATTGAAATCCTACCAACCAACTTCTCAGATCACAAAGGTATAAAACTAGAAATAAATTTTAGAAATAAATCAGAAAGGCTCACAAATACATGGAGACTTAACAACATTCTCCTAACTATTCAATGGGTTAACGACCAAATCAAAACAGAAATGAAAGAATATATGGAGACTAATGACAACAACAACACAAAGCCACAACTTCTGTGGGACGCAGCAAAGGCAGTTCTAAGAGGAGAGTATATTGCAATCCAGGCCTATTTAAAGAAGGAAGAACATTCCCAAATGAATAGTCTAAAGACACAATTACTGAAATTGGAAAAAGAAGAAAAAATGAGGCCCACAGTCACCAGAAGGAGGGAGATAATAAAGATCAGAGAAGAAATAAATAAAATTGAGAAGAATAAAACAATAGAAAAAAATCAATGAAACCAAGAGCTGGTTCTTTGAAAAAATAAACAAAATAGATAAACCCCTAGCCAGACTCATTAAGAGAAAAAGAGAATCTACATACATAAACAGAATCAGAAATGAGAAAGGAAAAATAACGACAGACCCCACATAAATACAAAGAATTATAAGAGAATACTATGAGAATCTATATGCTAACAAGCTGGAAAACCTAGAAGAAATGGACGATTTCTTAGAAAAATACAACCTTCCAAGACTGACCAAGCAAGAAACAGAAAAACTAAACAGACCAATCACCAGCAAGGAAATTGAATCAGTAATCAAAAAACAACCCAAGAACAAACCCCCGGACCAGATGGATTCACCTCTGAATTCTACCAGACATATAGAGAAGAAATAACACACATTGTCTTTAAAGTTTTCCAAAAAATAGAAGAGGAGGGAATACTTCCAAACTCATTCTATGAAGCCAGCATCACTCTAATACCAAAACCTGGCAAAGACCTCACCAAAAAAGAAAATTACAGACCAATATCCCGGATGAACGTAGATGCAAAAATACTCAACAAAATATTAGCAAACCAAATTCAAAAATACATCAAGAGGATCACACACCATTATCAAGTGGGATTCATCCCAGGGATGCAAGTATGGTACAACATTCGAAAATCCATCAACATCATCCACCACATCAACAAAAAGAAGAACAGAAACCACATGATCATCTCCATAGATGCTGAAAAAGCATTTGACAAAATTCAGCATTCATTCCTGATTAAAACTCTCAACAAAATGAGTATAGACGGCAAGTAAGTCAACATCATAAAGGCCATATATGACAAACTCACAGCTAACGTCATACCTAACAGCGAAAAGCTGAAAGCTTTTCATCTAAGATCGGGAACAAGACAGGGATTCCCACTCTCTCCACCCTTATTCAACATAGTACTGGAGGTCCTAGCCACAGCAATCAGACAAAACAAAGACATACAAGGCATCCAGATTGGTAAAGAAGTCAAATTGTCACTATTTGCAGATGACATGATATTGTACATAAAAAACCCTAAAGACTCCACTCCAAAACTACTAAAACTAATATATGAATTCAGCAAAGTTGCAGGATACAAAATTAACACACAGAAATCTGTTGCTTTCCTATATACTAACGATGAACTAACAGAAAGAGAAATCAGAAAAACAATTCCATTCACAATTGCATCAAAAAGAATAAAATACCTAGGAATAAACCTAACGAAGGAAGTGAAAGACCTGTACTCTGAAAACTACAAGACACTCCTAAGAGAAATTAAAGAGGACACTAACAAATGGAAATGCATCCCATGCTCTTGGCTAGGAAGAATAAATATTGTCAAAATGGCTATACTACCTAAAGCAATCTGCAGATTCAACGCAGTCCCTATCAAACTACCAACAGCTTTCTTCAATGAACTGGAACAAATAATTCTAAAATTCATGTGGAACCACAGATGACCCCGAATAGCCAAAGCAATCCTGAGAAGGAGGAATAAAACAGGGGGAATTACGCTCCCTGACTTCAAGCTCTACTACAAAGCCACAGTAATCAAGACAATTTGGTGCTGGCAGAAAAACAGACCCACAGACCTGTGGAATAGAATAGAAAATCCAAACATTAACCCAAACATATACAGTCAATTAATATTTGATAAAGGAGCAGTGGATATACAATGGGGAGATGACTGCTTCTTCAGCAGCTGCTGTTGGAAAAACTGGACAGCAGCATGTAAGAGAATGAAACTGGACTACTGCCTAACCCCATACACAAAGGTAAACTCAAGGTGGATCAAAGACCTGAATGTAAGTCATGAAACCATAAAACTCTTAGAAAAAAACATAGGCAAAAATCTCTTGGACATAAACATGAACGACTTCTTCATGAACATATCTCCCCGGGTAAGGGAAACAAAAGCAAAAATGAACAAGTGGGACTATATCAAGCTGAAAAGCTTCTGTACAGCAAAGGACACCATCAGTAGAACAAAAAGACATCCTACAGTATGGGAGAATATATTCATAAATGACGTATCCGATAAGGGGTTGACATCCAAAATATATAAAGAACTCATGCACCTTAACAAACAAAAAGCAAATATTCCAATTAAGAAATGGGCAGAGGACATGAATAGATACTTCTGTAAAGAAGAAATTCAGATGGCCAACAGGCATATGAAAAGATGCTCCACATCACTAATCATCAGAGAAATGCAGATTAAAACCACAGTGAGATATCACCTCACACCAGTGAGGATGGCCAACATCCAAAACACAAACAACAACAAATGTTGGCGAGGATGTGGAGAAAAGGGAACCCTCCTACACTGCTGGTGGGAATGCAAATTAGTTCAACCATTGTGGAAAGCAGTATGGAGGTTCCTCAAAAAACTCAAAATAGAAAAACCATTTGACTCAGGAATTCCACTCCTAGGAATTTACCCTAAGAATACCGCAACCCAGTTTGAAAAAGACAGATGCACCCCTATGTTTATCACAGCACTATTTACAATAGCCAAGAAATGGAAGCAACCTAAGTGTCCATCAGTAGATGAATGGATAAAGAAGAGGTGGTACATATACACAATGAAATATTATTCAGCCATAAGAAGAAAACAAATCCTACCATCTGGAACAAGATGGATGGAGCTAGAGGGTATTATGCTCAGTGAAATAAGCCAAGCCGAAAAAGACAAGTATCAAATGATTTCACTCATATGTGGATTATAAGAACAAAGAAAAAAACTGAAGGAACAAAACAGCCACAGACTCACAGAACCAAAGAACGGACTAATAGTTACCAAAGGGAAGGGGATTGGGGAAGATGGGTGGGAAGGGAGGGATAAGAAGGAAAAAGGGGCATTATGATTAGCAGATATAATGTTGGGCGGTATGGGGAGGGCTGTACAACTCAGAGAAGACAAGTAGTGATTCTATCGCATCTCACTACGCTGATGGACAGTGACTGTAATGAGGTTGGTGCGGGGGGACCTGATGAAGGGGTTAGTTTAATAATCATAATATTGCACATGTAATTATAGATTAATGATCCAAAATAAATTATAAAAAAAATTTCACAGAATTTATTTCAAAGCCCAATGAAGTTATTTTATTCTGTTACTTTTGTTTTCTGAATCTATCATCAGTTAAGGGATAGATTATATCTATCAGCATTGGTTTAAAATATGACTGTTTTATGAAAACTAATGCTGGAGACTTCAAATAAACTGTTCCTAAGTGTTGTAAAGCTTAGTCCCATAACTGAAATAACAGAAGTACATCTATAAACCAGAGTTTCAATACACTGTTGCTGTAATAGCTGTGGAGATTTCAATTCAACAACTATTTACTGCATACATAGTATATGTAAGAAAGATATAAAGATGATTATGAGAAGGTCACTGGCTTTCACATATTTATAATAAAGTGAGGAGATAGATAAATACACAACCGAAGAAAAAAGTGTCAAAACTAGGATATAAGTAACAGCCCATATAGTTTAAAGGGGCCTTTAATAGCTATTAATGCAGAGAAACATGGCATGGCAGAAGGCTTTGGAGTTAAGATGGTCATGCATCCAAATCCTGCCCAGTTACATTCTAGTTACATAAACTTGGAAAAAGTATTTGATTTCTCTAAGGTTTGTAGGCTAGGTATTAATTTCTGTTAGGCTTGGCTTTATAATGTGAAAAAAAAGGACAAGTGGAAATTTACTGTAAATCACCTAGCACAATACCCCGCATAAGAAAGCATTGACTTAATAAATGGTATATTATTGTATATTCCTCATTTTTGAATTCATATACTAATAAAATTAAGACATCTTTGAAAACTAATATTGGATTAACTTCTAACATCCAAACTATGCAATCAGGAAAACAATAATTTAAGTTCAGATACTATTATGCGGAAAGAAATACATTAATATTTACAGTTTGATTTTGTTTTTATGTATTCTATAGTTTGATTTTTAGGACTGGGTTTGAGTTCTTCATGGTAATTACCATTTTGGGGCTGATGTCAGCTACTAGAAGTCTTATGTATGGAACAAGTCCCAATTTAAGGGCAATTTTAATGGCACAACCTAACTGGTAACAGTTAGAATGCCTCCATTTAAATAAGGGAGGGAATAATCTCACCTGACAGACGGCCTTCAACTCACATTTTCCTTTCTCAGAAATAACAAAATAGTATGACTGACTTACTTGCTTGCTTTTTTACTGAAGTATAATTGACACACAATATTATATTGGTTTCAGGGTGCAACAGTGATTCAACAATTATACGCATTAGAAATGATTGGCTTTCTAAGTAAATATCAATCCTCTGTGACTTAAAAGTAATTAACTGTATATGTGGATCTTGATTGCAATATTTGTTATTCCAAAACAGGAACAATCATTTAAACCTATATTTTTTGTGTGGCCGAATAACTGTTCCCAAAATCTAGCTAATTCTAAAATAAAGTTTTTAATCATTAAAATCCTTGAAAATACTGGTAGCACTATTTCTTAGCAATTAAATTCTAGACTGCTTATGTAATCAATAACCTTTATGATTTACCTTTAACAGTTGACAAGGTGTTTGCCCAAAATTATTAATCATCCCTTCTAAGGCTTTTCTTTCCTTCTCATCTGTTAAGGCATCCAGATCCACAGCTCCTAAAACCAGGAGGAGAAGTCAGTTCTCTTTAGAGTGAAAACAAATCAGAAGCTACATAACTGAGACTGATCAGATATTTTCAACAAAATATCATTCCATTATTCAATTAATAAAACACTGTAAAAGAGGTCATTTTTTAAAAACACAATAAAGTTTCAAACATTAAATATGTATAAACAAAAATTCTATCCACTATTTAGAACTAAAATATTTTAAACAAAAGTTAACTGTTAGTCTGTAAAAATTTCTCTTAGAAAAATACAAACTGTACTCATAGTGCACCAAATTGTTTTCTTCATGATAGTCAGGCTGAAACAAGTGTAATAACCACACAAAAAAAATAATGCTAAAAGCTACTGCTTATCAAACAATTGTTGGGAAAGGTGACATTCTGGTTAATTGATTATATCCATCCATACTTAATACAGACCATTGTGTGGCTATTAATTGTCCAAACAAGGTAAGTCGGATTTCAAAGTCTACGTTTCTAGCCATTATGCTATGCTACCCCTCAAAAAAACTATTATCAAATGAATATGGTAAGGTAAAAACACTTGTCTACCAAAACTCATGTGGCCTCTGCTCAAATTCACATAATTTCACATTATTCACAGTCTTTAGAACTATTAGCTCTAAAGGATTAGAAAAGAAACCACCTCTTAAGTTTTTCAAAGCCTTCAGAAAATGTTCTTGACCCTGAGCCAAACATTAGAATGTCATCTTCTTTATCATTTGAAGAATTTTTTAATTTATAGTTCTTTCAAAGTCTGCTAACAATTTAATACTGAATACTTACTATAGGACCCAACTGAATAGGACACATATGATCAGATATCAATTACTTTTATGCTAATGATTTACACTTATAATTAGATTGGCATATATACTCTTAACTACTATTTAAAATAATCTTTATTAATCCCTCCAATAGAAAACATCACTAAAATTATTTTTAAATGTAGTGTTTCTCGTTAAATATTTATGTTCAAAAATGCATGTATAAATACATATTAAATAATACTTTCTACCAATGTAATACAAGAGATAAAGAATATAGGTCTATACCTTCATAACTACAGTAATAGAAAACATTGAGGGCCTCCACTGCAGCTGGCCCCCTCTGTTTATAGCCAAAAATCAAATCTATCCATTCATGAAGATGAGCAGAAACATATTCAGACTCCTAGAAAAATAACAATTTAAAAATTAACATAGAGATCCATCTCAACTATAATGTAAACATGGGTCCTGTGAAAAACAGCAAATTAAACATTTCCACAAACAAATCTTACCAATTAAAAACTGTCTCAAAATCATGTTAAACACTTATTCAATATGTACTACATATGTTGACTAAATTCTACCTAGTATAATGTAGGTATCATATTTATTAATATTTACTTCATATGCATCTCTTAACATGGGAAACCAAAATAACACAAATATTCTAATAGCCCAAATATCATCAACAAAAAAATTAGTAGCAGTAGAATGTATCTTTGTTGTGAAATTTAGTTGTCTAGAAATGGAAGGAAACAATGAAACCACACTAGGGTTGATTAAAGATGGCTGCAAGTAACCCCTCCACCCCAGGCACCCCACCTCACTAAGTGGTGGACTGGGTGGCAGGCAGAGGCTTCAAGGACCTCCTAGAACTTTTTTCCTGATGGCTTGAGATAGTAAGGAAATTATTATTGGAGACTGGAGAAAAGGGGACTCATATGTTAGTCACATGATAGATAGAAAGGGTACCTATTCTTGGGTCTAGGGATGGAGATTCCAAGAAGAATGTTTTTAAGTGCTAATTGGCTTCATTTAGCTGCCTATGGTAAGTGTTGGAGGAATATGATAAGTTAAAAAAATTTGTTCAAATTTTAAGCATAACTTTAAAAAATATATAAAGGAGCCAGGTACGGCAGGGTTCAAAATAAAATTATTTCTCATTTCCAGGATCTTTACAGAGCAGCTCTCAAAGTGAGAAATGGCCTAAGTCAAAGATCAAATCAGTGTCACCAGTAAACTACGGCTTCAGGCAAAAGATTAGTTCAAGAGTGTGCTTGAAAGCAACCTGTTGAGACCTTCAAAAATATAAGGTTGTGCCTCATAGACACACTCAACTGAAAAAACAGCATCTTTAGAATTAAAAAAAAAATTTTGGTATCATTAATCTACACTTACATTTGCAACATTATGGTTACTAAACTCCGCACTTCATCAGGTCCCCCCCACTTACCCCATTACAGTCACTGTCCATCAGCATAGTGAGATGCTATAGAATCACTACTTGTCTTCTCTGAGGTGTACAGCCCTCCCCGTGCCCCCCCAACATTACGTCTGCTAATCGTAATGCCCCCTTTTCCCCCTTGTGCCTCCCTTCCCACCCATACTCCCCAGTCCCTTTCCCTTTGGTATCTGCTGGTCAATTCTTAGGTTCTGTGAATCTGTTGCTGTTTTTTTCTTCCAGTTTTTTTCTTTGCTCTTATGCTCCTCATATGAGTGAAATCATTTGATACTTGTCTTTTTCCACTTGGCTTATTTCACTCAGCATAATACTTGCTAGCTCCGTCCATGTTGTTGTAAATGATAGGATTTGTTTTCTTCTTATGGCTGCATAATATTCCATTGTGTATATGTACCATTTCTTCTTTTTCCATTCATCTACTAATGGACACTTAGGCGTCTTCCATTTCTTGGCTATTGTGAATAGTGCTGCGATAAACATGGGGTGCATCTGTCTTTTTCAAATTGGGCTGCTGAATTCTTAGGGTAAATTCCTAGGAGTGGGATTCCTGGGTCAAATGGTATTTTTATTTTGAGTTTTTTGAGGAACCTCCATACTGCTTTCCACAATGGTTGAACTAATTTGCATTCCCACTAGCAGTGTAGAAGGGTTCCCTTTTCTCAACGTCCTCGCCAACATTTGCTGTTGTTTGTGTTTTGGATGTTGGCCATCCTTACTGGTATGAGGTGATATCTCATTGTGATTTTAATTTGCATTTCTCTGATGATTAGCGATGTGGAGCATCTTTTCATGTGCCTGTTGGCCATCTGAATTTCTTTAGAGAAGTGTCTATTCATGTCCTCTGCCCATTTCTTAATTGGAATATTTGCTTTTTGTTTGTTAAGGTGCGTGAGTTCTTTATATATTTTGGATGTCAACCCCTTATTGGATGATATATGATTTATGAATATATTCTCCCATACTGTAGGATGTCTTTTTGTTCTACTGATGGTATGCTTTGTTGTACAGAAGCTTTTCAGCTTGATATAGTCCCACTTGTTCATTTTTGCTTTTGTTTCACTTCCCAGGGCGATATGTTCATGAAGAAGTCACTCATGTTTATGTCCAAGAGATTTGTGCCTATGTTTTTTTCTAAGAGTTTTATGGTTTCATGACTTACATTCAGGTCTTTGATCCACCTTGAGTTTACCTTTGTGTATGGGGTTAGGCAGTAGTCCAGTTTCATTCTCTTACATGCTGCTGTCCAGTTTTTCCAACAGCAGCTGCTGAAGAAGCAGTCATCTCCCCGTTGTATATCCACTGCTCCTTTATCAAATATTAATTGACTGTATATGTTTGGGTTAATGTTTGGATTTTCTATTCTATTCCACAGGTCTGTGGGTCTGTTTTTCTGCCAGCACCAAATTGTCTTGATTACTGTGGCTTTGTAGTAGAGCTTGAAGTCAGGGAGCGTAATTCCCCCTGTTTTATTCCTCCTTCTCAGGATTGCTTTGGCTATTCGGGGTCATCTGTGGTTCCACATGAATTTTAGAATTATTTGTTCCAGTTCATTGAAGAAAGCTGTTGGTAGTTTGATAGGGACTGCGTTGAATCTGCAGATTGCTTTAGGTAGTATAGCCATTTTGACAATATTTATTCTTCCTAGCCAAGAGCATGGGATGCATTTCCATTTGTTAGTGTCCTCTTTAATTTCTCTTAGGAGTGTCTTGTAGTTTTCAGAGTACAGGTCTTTCACTTCCTTCGTTAGGTTTATTCCTAGGTATTTTATTCTTTCTGATGCAATTGTGAATGGAATTGTTTTTCTGATTTCTCTTTCTGTTAACTCATCGTTAGTGTATAGGAAAGCAGAGATTTCTGTGTATTAATTTTGTATCCAGCAACTTTGCTGAATTCAGATATTAGTTCTAGTAGTTTTGGGGTGGAGTCTTTAGTGTTTTTTATGCACAATATCATGTCATCTGCAAACAGTGACTATTTGACTTCTTCTTTTACCAATCTGGATGCCTTGTATGTCTTTGTTTTGTCTGATTGCCGTGCTAGGACCTCCAGTACTATGTTGAATAACAGTGGAGAGAGTGGGAATCCCTGTCTTGTTCCCAATCTTAGATGAAAAACTTTCAGCTTCTCGCTGTTAAGTATGAAGTTAGCTGTGGGTTTGTCATATATGGCCCTTTATGATGTTGAGGTACTTGCCCTCTATACCCATTTTGTTGAGAGTTTTTATCATGAATGGATGTTGAATTTTGTCAAATGCTTTTTCAGCACCTATGGAGATGATCATGTGGTTTATGTTCTTCTTTTTTTTGATGTGGTGGATGATGTTGATGGATTTTTGAATGTTGTACCATCCTTGCATCCCTGGGATGAATCCCACTTGATAATGGTGTATGATCCTCTTGATGTATTTTTGAATTTGGTTTGCTAATATTTTGTTGAGTATATTTTTTTGGTGAGGTCTTTGGCTGGTTTCAGTATTAGAGTGATGCTGGCTTCATAGAATCAGTTTGGAAGTATTCCCTCCTCTTCTATTTTTTGGAAAACTTTAAGGAGAATGGGTATTATTTCTTCTCTATATGTATACGTCTGGTAAAATTCAGAGGTGAACCCATCTGGCCCGGGAGTTTTGTTCTTGGGTAGTTTTTTGATTACTGATTCAATGTCATTGTTGGTGATTGGTCTGTTTAGGTTTTCTGTTTCTTGCTTGGTCTTGGAAGGTTGTATTTTTCTCAGAAGTTGTCCATTTCTTCTAGGTTTTCCAGCTTGTTAGCATATAGATTTTCATAGTATTCTCTTATAATTCTTTGTATTTCTGTGGGGTCTGTCATTATTTTTCCTTTCTCATTTCTGATTCTGTTTATGTGTGTAGATTCTCTTTTTTCTCTTCATAAGTCTGGTAGGGGTTTATCTATTTTGTTTATTTTTTCAAAGAACCAGCTCTTGGTTTCATTGATTTTTTCTATTGTTTTATTCTGCTGAATTGTATTTATTTCTTCTCTGATCTTTATTTTTTCCATCCTTCGGCTGACTTTCGGCCTCATTTGTTCTTCTTTTTCCAGTTTCAATAATTGTGTCTTAAGACTATTCATTTGGGATTGTTCTTCCTTTTTTAAATAGGCCTGGATTGCAATATACTTTCCTCTTAGAACTGCCTTTACTGCATTCCACAGAAGTTGCGGCTTTGTGTTTTTGTTGTCATTAGTCTCCATCTATTGTTTGATCTGTTTTAATTTGGTCATTTATCCATTGATTATTTAGGAGCATGTTGTTAAGTCTCCATTATTTGTGAGCCTTTTTGTTTTCTTTCCACAATTTATTTCTAGTTTATACCTTTGTGATCTGAGAAGTTGGTTGGCAGAACTTCAGTATTTTTGAATTTACTGAGGTTCTTTTTGTGGCCTAGAATGTGGCCTATTCTGGAAAATGTTCCATGTGCACTTGAGAAGAATGTGTATCCTGTTGCTTTTGGGTGTAGAGTTCTGTAGATATCTGTTAGGTCCATCTGTTATAATGTGTTGTTCAGTGCCTCTGTGTCTTTACTTATTTTCTGTCTGGTTGATCTATCCTTTGGATGAGTGGTGTGTTGAAGTCTCCTAAAATGACTGCATTGCTTTCTATTTCCTCCTTTAATTATGTCAGTATTTGTTTCACTTATGTCGGCGCTCCTGTGTTGTGTGCATATTTACTTAAAATACTTATATCCTCTCGTTGGACTGACCCCTTGATCTTTGTGTAATGTCCTTCTTTATCTCTTGCTACTTCCTTAATTTTGAAGTCTATTTTGTCTGATAGAAGTACTGCAACACCTGCTTTTTTCTCCTTGTTGTTTGCATGAAATATCTTTTTCCATCCCTTCACTTTTATTCTGTGTATATCTTTGGGTTTGAGGGGAGTCTCTTGTAAGAAGCATATAGATGGGTCTTGCTTTTTTATCCATTCAGTAACTCTGTTTCTTTGATTGGTGCATTCAGTCCATTTACATTTAGGGTGATTATTGATAGATATGTACTTATTGCCATTGCTGGCTTTAGATTCGTGGTTTCCAAAGGTTGAAGGGTAGCTTTTTTACTATCTAACAGTCTAACTTAACTCTCTTGTTAAGGTATTATAAACACAGTCTGATGGTTCTTTATTTATCTCTCCTCTTCTTATTCCTCCTCCATTCTTTATATACTAGGTGTTTTATTCTGTACTCTTTTACATTTCCTTTGAGTGTTTTTGTGGCTAGTTGATTTTACCTTTTGCCTTTAGTTAGTATTTGGATGGTCTGTTTTCTTTGCTATGATTTTATTTTCTCTGGTGACATCTTTTTAGCGTTAGGCGTGTTTCCATCGAGAGCAGTCCCTTTAAGATATCCTGTAGAGCTGGTTTGTGGGAGGCAAATTCCCTCAGCTTTCACTTGTCTAGGCATTGTTTAATCCCTCCCTCAAATTTAAATGATAATCGTGCTGGATACAGTATTCTTGGTTCAAGCCCCTTCTGTTTCATTACGTTAAATATATCGTGCCATTCTCTTCTGGCCTGTAAGGTTTCTGTTGAAAAGTCTGATGATAGTCTGATGGGTTTTCCTTTGTAGGTGATCTTTTTTCTCTCTCTAGGTGCTTTTAATACTCTGTCCTTATCTTTGATCTTTGCCATTTTAATTATTATGTGTCTTGGTGTTGTCTTCCTTGGGTCCCTTGTGTTGGGAGATCTGTGGGCGTCCATAGTCTGAGAGACTATTTCCTTCCCCAGCTTGGGTAAGTTTTCAGCAATTATGTCTTCAAAGGCACTTTCTATCCCTTTTTCTGTCTGTTCTTCTTTTCTGGTACTCCTATAATGCGAATATTGTTCCATTTGGATTGGTCACACATTTCTCTTAATATTCTTTCATTCCTAGAGAACCTTTTATCTCTCTCTGCCTCAGCTTCTCTGTATTCCTGTTCTCTGATTTCTGTTCCATTAACAGTCTCTTGCATCTCGTCCAGTTTGCCGCTTAGCTCGTCGATCGCTTGTCTTGATTCCTGCATTGTCTTTCCTCACTTCCTACCTTAGCTCTTGCATATTTCTCTGTAGATCCATCAGCATAGTTATGACTTTTATTCTTAATTCTTTTTCAGGAAGATGGTATAAATCTATCCCATCAGGCCCTCTCTCTGGGGTTGTCTGTGTAATCTTTGTCTTACCATAGTCCTCTGTCTTTTCATGGTGATAGAAGTGGTCGCTGGTAGGTGCCACGTGTGTCAGCTAGGAGAACAAAGTCCCTTCCTGCTTGTTGTGCTACTTGCCCTTCTCTGGGTCCTCAACTGGTTTCTCGCCCACCAGGAGGCAGTCTATGGGATAATCCCTGGAGCTGCCTGTGTGCAGGATCGCCCTCAGCCTAGCCTATAGCACTGTGGCAGTTTGAAGTCTTGCTAGGTGCCTTCTGGTCCCCTTGGTGCTTTTCAGCCCTTGATGTGGGTTCTGGGGTCCTTCCCGCTTAGCTGCGTGCCTGTCGGAAGTAGATTCTGTGAGGATGCTGTGGGCGGGGCCGCTCCTCAGGTGTTCCAGAGCAGTGGAGGCTCCCTGACCCTTTGAGGCGCTGGCTGGGGGTGGGGGGTGGGGGGGACGAATGGCAGACTGCTGAACCCTGTGGGAAGCCTCGGCGTGCCTGCTTTACCAGCCGCTGGCCAGGGGGTCCGAAATTCCCCAAGACTCCCAGCTTGCTGGGCTGAGTGTGCTGGGATGATTTTTTTCTGCTGTTGGGCCCTTGTCTCTTTAAGACTTTAACCAAACAAAAAAAACAAAACAAACAAACAAAAAATGGCGCCTATTTTTCTCTTGTCCCAGGGAGCCGGCTGAGGGGACCCGCTTGTTGTCTCTGACTCAGATCCTGCACTTCTGTTTCTCTAATTTCCAATATACCACGCGATGTGTGTCAATGCTCCTGGCGCAGATCACCAGGGATGGTTATTTGGTGGGCCTGTGCTTCCACACCCTCCCAGCTCTGAATCTTTTCCTCCCGCTGGTGCGCTGCGGTGGGGGAGTGCTCAGGTCTTGCCACGTCGTGGCCTTTGTATCTTACCCACTTCGTGAGGCACTGAGTTCTCACAGGTGTAGCTGTAGCTTGGTTGTTGTTCTGTATCTTCTGGTCTCTTTTTTAGGAATAGTTGTATTTGTTGTATTTTCACAAATATATATGGTTTTGGGAGGAGATTTCCTCCACCCTGCTCACGCTGCCATCTTCCCAGAAGTCTTGCATCTTGAGAATTTTAATGGTTTTTCCCACAGTTGCCTCCGACTCAGTGCAATAGAGATAAGGGACTATTTACAAAAGTAATGTGAAATGGTTTTTGCCTAACAAAGTTGATGCATAAGAAATGCACAGAATTTTTAAAGAAATTATATTAATCCAGACTGAGACAGAAACTGTTCAAAAAAGAAGAGAGACCTTTGGATTCCAACTTACTATGGTTAGGAAAGAAGGTGAGAAAAACAGTCATATAAACAATGTGGTTTGGTTTGTTTTTTTAATGAAAAAGAGAGTGACTTAGAGCTGGGAGCCAAAGGCCCAAGGATACAACAAAGAGCCATGGAAAAACACTCTCAGGATATAGCTCTGGGGCCCTCACAAATGAACTGAGAGCATGTCCCTACTGGAATTCTCAATTGTCATAAAAGTTATTGCTAGTTGATCTTGTTTTTCTCTCCCTTTTGAGTATCTATTATAATTCTCCTGTCCTTGTCAAGCCACTATTGTTATGTGGAGGCAGATAATTTGTCTCTTTCCTTCATGGTCTTCAGATCCAAACTACATGTGAGTAGTTTCATCCATACATGGATTTGATTTAATGACTAACAAGATTCTGGACTTCAGGCCTCATATCTTAATGCAGGGATCAGAAAACTTCTGCCTGTGGGCCAAATCTTATTATCTGCCACATTTTTAGAACACAGCCACACCCATTTTATTTTGCACTACAGTGGCAGAATTTCAACACAGACCTTAAAAGCTAAGGAATATACAACACACAGTTGTTGTGGATTAAAGATAGTCACAAATTCTTTCTTATTCCTACCACTGAAAGATGGAGTTTATTTTCCCTCCTCTTGAATCTGCACTGATCTTGTTACTGGTTAACCATTTCAAGATGGCAGTAGTGATGCTGGGATGATTCACAGCCTTAAGCCTTAAGAAAGTGTAGAAGCTTCCACCTCTGTACTCTTGTGGAGCCTTGAGGTACCATGTATGAAGTCTGGCTATCCAGCTAGAGAGACCACATTAAGAGGAGATATCCTGAGACTACATGGGGAGGGAGGATAGTACAGCATCCCAATGTATCAATGCAGCCTCCAAATGACTCCATCAGCTGCCATTAAGACTGCAAGTGCATGAGAACTTCAAGCAAGAACAGAACAGCTCAACTGAGACCAGTCAATTCACACAACTGTGAGAGATAATAAAATGACTAGAGTTTTAAGCCACTAAACTTTGGGATAGTTTGTTACAAGTAATACTTCACTAAAATGTAAACTTCTAACATATTAATAAGGGCATATTAATGTCTTTCTAAAATCATGGACCCCTACTTCATGCCATAGATAATATAGAGGAAAGCATCTTGTGGGTAAAATTGTAATATTTCCAGAATCTTCCTCCTGGCTTTAGTGCACCTGCATATCAATAGGTGTTTCCAAGGGGTGGAGAAAGGTAGCCATCTACATATCAATAGGTAATCACAAGGGCGTGGGAGGGTTTATCCGGACCAGAGAGGTTGGGTGGAGCTCTCTTCTGCTGCAGCCTGGTTGAGAGAGACTGGATGACTGCTTATAAGAAATACACAGGTTTCTTAAACTTTATTTCTCCCTTTGAATGATTTCAGTTTCAAAGGTATTTTGCCCTAGGATTTATCCCCCTGGATTTACAATCTGAAACGTTCCTGACTAGCTATTAAGTAACATTTTTTTTCAGAGTTGCTTTATTTTTTTTCTCCCAGTTCCTTATTCGTGTATAGGGTTATTCCTTACAAATATTATAATCTACTCCTGAATTTTGTAAATCTGACAAGCAATGTTCTAATGACAAGGAATGTTCCCAAGTATTGGCCTAATCAGTTCCAGAGCATGTAACATTTCAGTTTAGATAGAGGCTCTTGTGGGGTGAGAAAACATATTATCTGCAAGATAATACACAATATGATCATTAAACTAACACTCACTAGTCCTTCAATTCAAAACTGGAAATTTGTCTAAAAGCTAACAATGTATTTTTAAATGGTATTTAGGATTTAGGTGTCTTATTAAAAAATTACTAAAATCCTTCAGAGAAAACAAAAATGTACTTATCCCTGATGGATTTTAACAAATATGGGAACTACAAAACATCAAGCTATACTAGCTTGGTGACTGGAATAACTTCACATACAACAGGCAGGTCTTACAGAACTGAAATTTTTTGGCTGTATATCCATGTACTATACTTTTACTATCAGAAGATTCATAACCTCAAAATTACTATAGTATACTTTCTAAAATAGCATATATTATACATTACAAATTAGTCTAGAAAAATAATTAATGTTAGATATATTTTATTCCATGCTTTGGAAAACACATAAATCTTTATCTTACTAATCTTACATATTTAACTTACTAAAACTTACTAAAGGTACTAAGTATCTTACTAATGCTTACTATTAACTTATTAATAACCAAATACAAAAATCTTACCAGAGCTTTCCTATGTTTACAGATGAAATCTTCAGCTGACTTAGCCCATTTGGGGAGAATTACATCATTTACTAGTTCTTTGGAAACTTGTAGATGACCCAAGTTAAATTCTAGGACATGTAAAAAAATAAATGTACCAAATCATTTTAAGACTTCAATAAATCAAGTAAAACAAATGAGTGCACATTACTTAGCAGAACTGAAGGCTTTCTTTTCTTCTTTAAGAGTGAAAGTTGAGAATCAAGTTCCCTTCTTGATCTAAATTTATTGAACAGGTAAAAATAATTTTGATCTATTGGAATGCATTTTACCAGCTGATTTAAAAGGTAAACCAAAATAAAGTAGTTTAAAATTAGCTACTATGTGGTAAATCAGATTAATCATTGATTTTTGGTTGAGAAGTGGGGGAGACTATAGATATGACCAAAAGCTTAATCTGAACAAAATTGCAATACTAGGTATTCTTCTTACATTAAAAAGAATTAACAATCCCTCTTAGGGTTAATTTACAAAATACAGCTCCCTAAAGCTTTTTAGTGTATCACACCTTAAACTCACTCAATGGAAGAGTTATTATCTGTCTTATAGGAGAAAACTATATTTATATACCATTATTCTAAGTAGATACTGACATCATAAAGATTTGCTCATATAGTTAGAAGGCAGCATTTTGACAAAATTATCCCAAAGATGAAGTTTTCTTGTTCACATAGTGTGGGGAGGGAAAAGTGTTAACACAAAAGACCTTCATAAAAGAAGCTGCATAAAATAGCAGTGTGTCCCAAAGCTAGAGAGAGATTTGAGTATCACAGATGACAGGATGCACAGGGTCTGCAGCTTTGTTAACCCAACCACTGTATAACAGATGTTGTTTGCTGCCCAACTGATCTGATAGCTATCCCTCCTTATTTGGTAACAGAACCTTAGTAGTCAAGTGTCCATTCTTGCAATGTATTTCATGCCTGTTGTAGGTAACTAGTGTAGGGGTTGGTATATGACCCAGCTCTTAACACAAAGAATTAATAGACCCATTTCTTTCTAAGACATTGTTGTATCTGCCTATGATACCTAGAACTGCTTTAGTCCTTTGTAACCTTGCGAGAACTAGCCAAATAAAAAGCCAAAATACTTAGAACAGCAGAGTGAAAATACAGAAAGAACTTGGTTTGGATGGTGTGTTAAGTTACCTGAAATTACCATACCTTGGGGTTTTTATTATGGAAAATACTAAAATTTTCTTGTTCATACAAATTTGGAATTGGTTTTATTAATATTTGTTGAATTAATTAATATTAGGATTGTTGGCACTTTAACTAATGTACTTTGCTTTTTCTCACCCAGCTCATTTCAAACAAGCAATGTAGAAATGGAGGCCACCAGGAAAGAAGTGCAAGACAGCAACTAGCTCCAGTTAACATCAGAAATTGTCAAGCTATGAGCACCTTAAATTCTGTGTTCACATTTAATCTGCTCATCACCCCTATCCCAGATACCCGGCTTTAGGAGACTCCAGTCCTGCAGCTAAGGGTCTAAGATCAGCCTCAATCAACAGATTCACTTGATTTTCTGAAAGTGACCAATTCTCACTGCCTCACTCTCAGAGTCAGATGCACTGCCTCCAGCAGCATGTCCCACAGTGCAAGATCAAAGGACAAGAGCCCTGGACATCTTCTACCCAGCATGACAGGAAGTTCTACTGGGGAAGCAAAGGGTCCAACATTAACATCACATTCTAGGGGAAGAAAAAGAAGTTGGTAATTGTTCTTTGACACTGGAACTTCTTCTCTAGGAAATACCAGTATTAACTACTTTGACGATTTCCTCATTTGTGCTTAAAAATAAATCTAAAACTTCCTCATAGAAGACATATTTGTATATTTTTAAAGACTCTATTTAAATGATTCTCTATTTCAAAAACATAATATGATTTTTCAAGTATTGTGGTAACTTACAACCAGTTATTATCTTAAATTGGTCTCCTCTCCTCTATTCTAAACAAGGAGTCAGCAAATTTTTTTCTATAAAGTGTCAAAGAACAAATATTTCTGGTATTGTGAGCTCTATGTTCTCTGATGCAATTACTCAAATCTGCCATTACACTGTGAAAGTAGGCACAATTTATACATAAATTAATCAGCTGGCTGTGTCCCAACAAAAATTTATATATAAACACATGATTTTGCCCACGGCAAACCCATGGACCTATAGTTCAATGACCCTAAGTCTAAATCCTCATCTTATCTAACGTAAACACCAACCTAAGTAACTATATGGCTGAAATTATATATGGCCATTTTTTCTTTTCTAGTCAACACTGTACTCTGAAAAACTCTCTTACCAATTTAGATTTGACTAATTTATTTTAAATTTACTGTAGCACTTCCCTGAAGGTAAGAACAGTATCTGGGCATCAGGTAAGCCCTGTTACTGATTCATACACAGACAGAATGAACCTTAAATAATCTATAGGACATTCCAAAAAGGTCCCAAAAGGTGTTTTTCAGGATCTTCCATTAGGACCTGTTGAGTCAAATTTTTAATCTCCTGTTTCTTACGATTTTGATTTTCCAAAAACTCTGGGAAGTAGAAGAACTCAGGAATAAGTTCCTTCACATCATATGGATTGTCCATGAGAGCCTGCCAGGTAGCAGGAATGGAATGGAATTGTCGATCTGCACAGTCAAACCTGCACATAGAGATTTAAAGAGAGCAATGAATATTGAATGAGAACAAACAGTATGAAACAAACCTGTAAACTCCTTTTAAGTTTCCTAATGATTAGAGCTTTTCTTGCTTCATCTTTCTCTTCAATGTCTAAAAACACGATTTTGCTCTTATGATATTCTATCTTTCATATTTTGTTGTCAGGAACTAAATACTATAATTTTAATCACTAGTAAGATCTTAAGTTACAATAGAGGAAAACCAGATCATACTGAAGAACATTCTCAAGTAATTAAACTAAATATAAACCTGAGACTTTTTTAAAATGGCACAATTTTTGCTGAGTAAAATTTATTACAGAAAATGAATTATTATTTGGATGTTTAAATCACAGAGTTTAAATATCACTATTAATATATGAGTTAATAGATCTATAGGAATGCTGATTTAATTCTCCATACATAAATATCTTTATAAACTCTTCTGCTAAAAACCAGATGTTAGGGAAATAGATCTGTGGCTAAGGTTTTATATTTTACTTGCACATACTGTTATCTTATTATCTTATTTCAACTTTGTTTTTAAGTTCCATCATGGGCCTATGGTAACTGAAAGCAGCTTAACTGGTCATGCTGCAATAATGCTTTCTCTAATCACAAAATGCATAAACTCGTCTGTTGACACAGTTTTCCTGGATTTATTTAGTAAGTAATAACTTACTAAGTAACACAAATAAATAATTTGACTTTTTTTATGCCTACCAATCTTGGTTCGAAGCACAGATGAACTTAGCAAACCTCTGAATTTAATTATAGTCAATGACTGGGTCATCAATAAAGCCTAATGATGGCATATCCAAAGTCAAAGACAGGTGTAGCTTTAGTGGTAATATCTTTTTGTTTGGGTTGGGGAGACCAGCTTTACTGAGATATAATTTACAAATAATTCACCTTTTTAAGTTGACAATTCAATGGGTTTCAGCATATTCCCAGAGTTGTGCAACCTTCAGAACAATCAATTTTAGAACACTTTCAAAAAGAAATTCTTTATCTATTAGCAGTCACTCTCCATTCACCCTACCTCCACTCCAGCAACTACTAATCTACTTTCTGTCCCTATGTATTTGCCTATTTTGGACAGTTCACATAAATCATACAATATGTGGCCTTTCGTGTCTGGCTTATTTCATTTAGCATATTATTGTCAAGATTCAACCATGTTGTTGTCATGTATCAATCTTCCATCCCTTTTATTAGTTCATGACCAAGTAATATTCCATTGTATGGATATATCACTTTTTATTTATTCCTTTATCAGTTGGACATTAGGGTTGTTTCTACTTTTTGGCTATTATAAATAATGTTGCTATGTCCATTTGTGTACAAGTTTTTATGTGAACATGTTTTTTCTTGGCATGCTCACCAACATTAGGTATTATCTGTCTTTTTGATTATAGTCATCCTTGTGGGTATGAAGAGGTATCCCAATTTGTTTTGAATTTCCCTGATGACTAATGATGTTGAGCAACTTTTCATATGTTTATTGAACATTTGTATATCTTCTTTGGAGAAATTCAGATCCTTTCCAGCTTTTAACTGGATCACTTGTCTTTTTATTATTGTGTTATAAAGGTCTTTATATATTCTAGATAAAAACCCCTTATCAGATATACAATTTGCAAATATTTTCTCCCACTGACTGGGGTTGTTTCTTCACTTTTTTGATGGTGTTCTGTGAAGTACAAACAGAATCTGTTTTTGAAGTCTTGTAAAATAATCATTTATTCATAAAATCATTAAGAGCTGAAAAGATCCAGTTACACTTTAATAGGGAGAAAATTACCTGCTATAATGGTAAATGTAACATTCAGAGATGTGTAGGAATCTTGGGGACAGAGTCTTTTCTTAAAAGCCAAGGCTTACTGTGCCAGTGACAGGAAAAGGGTTAATTCTGAGAGATAAAAATTACATAGAAAGAGAGAATAGGCAATGTTTACACAGTTCTTGATTGGGTAGGAAAGGCAAAATGGTAATGTTAAAAAGTAAGACAACACGAAGCAAAATGTGAATAAATAGGGAGCTGCCTGGAGGATACACCTGGGAACTGAGGATTCATGAAAAAGTTGATTTCCTTAAGATTATTAGGAAAATGTAAAATATAGGTCATAATACTGACAGACAATATGACTAATGGCATCACAGATCTCTGAGCTGCTAATAATGTAAAAACTTGTGCACAAATGTCATTCCTCCTTCTTTATTCCTCTTGATGAATAAAAATTTTTAGGACGACTACACAGGCATTGGGTCAGTTTGAATCTCTGGTAGATGTCTTGGATCTAGGTCTAAACCAGTTCTAGCTCTGTATCTCTAGTAGGTTCCCAAAACCAGTAAGAATCACAATGGTACACTGGACAACAGTAAAAAGGAATTCTTCTTAAAAATCATTGGCATACGTCAGTTTGCATGTCCCATTCTCAAACTAGTTTGACTGTTTTATCTAGAGGCTATTATATGAATCAAAACCTAACAGAGGAGGATGAAAAAGATACGGCCTTGTTATACAGTACATGACATGAAGGCAGTTTTCAACGTTAACATATTGTCTTAACAGCTTATATACCCAAAACATACCTTCCACTCTGAAGCTGGATGTGAAGAGTGGTGAATGGTTCTGTACGAATAAGATAGTGCATCACCCCGGCAGAATTTGAATAGTGAGTACCATAATGAAATTTATCAATAGTTCCCATAGGATCCTCAAAATTTTCATATCTAAAAAAAGAAATGAAAGTTTTATAATCATAAGAACAAAATTAAATTAGGAGTACATGTATTGCATGGTTAATAACAGAGTTTTTAAGAAGTCTTTATTAATATTTTTCATTATCTCTGTATTTTTGTATCATTACATCATGTTAATAAGTGAAAGAAATTTATTCATTAATACTTTTTTGTGAAAAATGAAATATCACTAATACTGGATTCTAGGACATTTTTGTATTACATGATAATACATGTTCACTGTAGCTAAATTAGAAAACAAATAGAACCAAAAAAAGAACTTAAAATCAAACTAGGTAGTCATTTCCCAGAGATAATTAATATTAAAATTTTGGTGACTATCTGTCAATCCTTAATGTATAAGTTAATACACACATATATTTTAATATAAAAGTACTATTCATAATATATTGTTTACAGTTATTTTTTTCATTTAACAATTTTCTATTTATGTCTTTCCAAATGACTGAATAGCCTATTTTGAACAAATATGTGTATTTATAACAGGTACATGCATGGAAGTGTATGACAATTTAACCATTTCTTTACTTTTCAATAGTTAGGTTGTTTATATTTTTCTGCTATTCTAAGCAATGTGATAATTACACATGATTTTGTGGCCAAGGAAATGGAAAAATATGGAGCATCAGCCAAGAATTGTGGAAATGAATGACTAACAATCCAAAAGTAAAAGAAGAAGGTGAAGATCTAAATTAGATTATCAGCAAAGGATATACATACATACATAATACATATATATTGATACTGTAAGTGCTATCACTGATACATGTGTAATTGTTTTGAATGGTGGTGACCTTTGAATTATTGCATATGAAGTCTGAATATGAATGAAGAGATTTTTGGAGGCAATAAACATTGAAATTTAAAAAATGTAATGCTAATCAGCTCATCAAGCTGAAGCCAATTTACTTTTATACAGAAATCATTAATATTCAGGGAAATAAAAAATGTTTTCAGTTCAAAGTCATTTGTACCAAAGCAAAAAAAAAATACTGTTAAAATTTAAAACTACCTTTGATTATCAATGAAATAAGTTACTCATATGATAAGTATACAGTGTTAAGAAGGCTTTTTTTGGTACTATAAGAAACACTTTGACTAATGGTAGTGAAGTAATACACACACAGCAAAATTCTACTAGTAAATCAAATAGTAGACACTGAAAGAAGTCCTCAGGAAGATTTGCATATAAATAGGAAAGAAAGAAGAATGTCTCACCTACTCTCAAAAAAATCTACAAATAAGTTTGTTAGCAAAACCTTATTTTAGAAGTCATAACTGATAAGTACCCAAAAATTCACATGGAAAAAAAGGGAAATTAAATCTGATTATTCTTTTACCTGTTAGTAGCTTGCTTTGGGAAAAAGACATGTGAGATGTTTACAGGTAGACCATAAATACACAGAAGTATAAAAATTTCCTCTCTTTATTAAAATAACACTTTGGAAATCTCCACACATTTCACTGTTTTTATTCATATTATTTGTGAAGAGGTTAGTATTATTATATCTACCAAAATATCGTATTAGGTAGATGTTTGTATCTGTTAGATTAATAGATTATTAAATCTAAAATATCTGAGAAGAAAAATTTCAACAACCTTTAGCACCTACTTATTTAGCACATACTGCTTTTCACAAGATGAAAAGAAATTGTGAACATCAATTTAAATTTAGCAAAAAGGGAAATAGACTATAGTTAAGATACTTGAAGGATAACTTAGTTATTTTCAAGAAAACTTAGTGAAGGAATCATCAGACTCTGATTATCCAAAATAGTTGTACATGTAAAAATGGGAACATCTGGTTGGCCATGATAGGAAATCAATACAAATCCAAACAAGCGATGGGAATTTTTTAAAAGGGATAAAAGGCACTTACTTTTCTCTCACGGCTTTGGCATTTTTATCATTAACTACTCCAATTGGTTTGGAAAGGTCTCGAAATACAGATGGATTATTAAGATCCAACACTTCTGAAGTATAATCTTGTAAAATCCAGGGAAACTGAAAGTGCCACAATTTACAATTTAGACATTACTTCCTAGAGCTCTAACCCCCATATCTAGTATAAAATACTTATCTAAAGACAAAAAGGGATAGTGTTTAAGAATATTTTTCCTTTGCAAATGTTTATTCACCTTTTAGTTCAAAAAACAACAGCATTATTTCCTATAATTCAACTGGAATATTTTCCATTCAATTTTCAAGTGAAGGAAAGGGGCTTTTATTTTTTAATTACTTTTCATGTTGATATACTTCTTAAAAATAGCAGGGTAGAAAATATACAGAAAGGTAAACAGTTTTTATATCTTTTTAAATAAAAAATATGCATATAAATTTTTGTATTATTATAAAACTGAAAGGCAATTCCGTATTTATGAGATTTATATAAAACTTACCACAGGATACTGTGCGAGGTCGTTATAGGTTCGTCCTGCCATTGTATTTATTTGAATTAGGTAGTCAAAATTTGATATTTCTCTGTTCACCCATTTCTAGGCAGTACAAAAAAAGAAATAAAAATTAATCTGTATATCTTAGAAATTAGTAGCTATTACTGATAGTACTAATATAATCTTTTTGTTCCCACTTTCTCTGTCACCTTATAGATAAAAGGAATGGGGCTTCAAAATGGCTTAACAGGGAGATAAAATCAATATACTCCTCCTAAATTCATTTCCTTTTAAAAATTGGTCTCTAGAAAATGAACAGAAAATAGAACATAAATCTTATACTACAGTCTAAAGACTTCACAAGAATGAAGTCCTTTCTACAATTAAATATTTTACTTAAACATCTTAAAATTTTTAATTCTAGGACTATCCAACATTGAACATCTTGTGGTACGTTGAAATTTTCTTAAGTGCACATATTAAAAAAAAAACAGTACTTTAGTGTACTAAAATGATCTACAATTTTAAACATTATGTTAACTATCCTCAGAGAACTCCCTTACTAGAGCAACAGTTTACAGGATTTAATGTAGATTTTATAGAAAGCCCAATTATAATTGTTCCTGAGTACCAAACTGAGGGATCAATACTTTATGAACAAAGTTATTTCATAGAAAATAGGGAATGTATTCTAAATTAAGCTTATTCCATAAACAATAGAAAAGAACTGTTGATAGATTTGAATTTAAGAATAAGATTAATGAATATGTAAGAGGAAGAAGAGAGCCAGTAGGCAGAAACTCTAATTAGGAGACTACTAACAGTTCTGGAAAGCAAAAATCATTGGTCCTCCTTGCATTTTGGCTGTACGAATTTAAGAGATGCTGGGATATAGGTCAGGATAAACACATGAGTATTAGTTAGCTTTGGGTGATAGAAGGATTTTGGAGATTGTTTTTCCCTTTTTCCATGCTTTTTGTATTAACTCCCATCGTCTACTTTATGCATGGATTATTTTTATTACTAAGAAAACAAAACCCCACATGTTATTTTTTAAAAGGAGGAAATTATTAAGAAAGAGGAATTCATAAGATAGGCCCATGAACTGAATGACGTGGGAACTGGAAGACAGGGTACTTGTACGTGTGAGGGAACCAAAAGAAATACTCAAAGGTAATTCAAAAGATCAATCTGAATGGAAAAATAGGAGTTGTAATAATAAAAATGAAATAATCAGAAGGAATTTTTACTTTTAAGCAAAAGTCTGAGATGTAAAATGTACTGTAAAACAGTAACTGTTAAAATGTCCTACCTGTGTCAATCCTGATGTTTTGAATAACTCCTGTGGTGATCTGGTTCCATAACTATTTGGAGAATAAAGTGACAACAGTCTGCTATACACTTTGTTTCTAACCTATAAAAAAACAGCATTTTGTATTTTAAAAATTGATCAAGGTAAACCAAGATTATGGCTTTTGTAACAGCTTTATTGAGATATAATCCATATATTATAAAATACACCCTTTTAAATTATATAATTCAGGGGGCTTTTGTGTATTCACAGAGTTCTGCAACCATAAATATTACATTATCACTCCTAAATTCCCACTCCCTTCTAGACCCTGACAACCTCTAGTCTAGTTTCTGTCTCTATGGATTCACTTATTTTAGACATTACAGAGGATTCTTTTTTTAACTTCACCATCTAGGTTTGAAGCCAAGCCATGTATTTTTTGAGAAAGTTACAGTGTATAATGGAATGATCATCAGATACTGAATCAGAAAACTAGCTCAAGTCTAGACCAAATTTGGCTCTATCACTTACTAATCATATTGGCAAATCAATTAATTGAGTCTCTTTTGTATATTAAACAACAAACTCTTCCCTTACAGTTTTGTGAGTTATTCAAGGCTATACAAACATAAAGTAATAAAATTCATCTTTGAACTTCAGTTTGCTCATCTATTAGAAAAGAAATAATGGAATTTGCCATATCTAATCTGAAGGCTGTTATGAAGAGTAAATATTACACATAAAAGAGCTATAAAAATTACAAAGCTGGAAGTAGCTCCAGGGAAGATGTTGGAAAAGGAGATCACTGTGATAACCTCCTCCAATGTATATACCAAAAAACCAACTACACTGAATACAACTAACTCTGAAAATGACCTGAAGATGGCAGAACAGACCCTCTACACCTGGCAAAGAAGAGAAGAACACACTGAAAAGGGAAAAGGACAGAGCCACTATCTATAAAGGTCAAAGCCCTAACCCCATCTCAGCCCTCAAGTGGGAGGTAGAGGAATGGCACAAGGAGGTGACAAATGCCCACAAATCTAGTATACCTGCCCTGAGGAACTGGTTTGGAAAGATGAGTTCCCATTGCACTGGACTTTGAAGATTAACAGGGCTGGACACCAGGGACAGATGGAGCACTCTGGGAGACTCTGGTCGTTTGTAGAGGACCAGCGTGCTATGTCAGTCCACTGAGACTAAACACAGAGGTAGCAGTTTGAAAGATTTGCTAACAGTGGGAAATGTGCTGGACGGATGGGGGTCTGAGGGAGCTTTCTCCATGAGATAAAGGGCAGGAGGATAACACTTTTCAAGCCCTCCCTCAGCCCAACTAAACAGGTGCTCGTGCAAGCCAGCGCTGAAACTTTCTACCTGCTCTACTGGCTCAGCACCAGCATTCCCTTGTGTATCTGCCCTGCCCAGCATGCTGGGCCCAGAAGCAGACAGCTATTACTGACAGGAAGGTACAGGGGGGCCGCACCCACAATCCCAGTAGTAACACCTAACTTCAAAGGGCACAGAGAGGCTAGATATGGGGATACACCATTATTGGTACAAGGCACAAAGAGGCTTGCACTATGGATTGACATTACTGGCAGAGTGGCAGAAAGGTGGGCCTTGCCCACAGCGCACCACCAACAGCTTTGGCTCAGCCATAATAGAGAGGGTTTTGAGCTTCTAGGCACCACAGGACACCTGCTACAATAAAGCCACAACTTCCAAAACCAGAAGGCATAGCTGATCTGTTTAATACAAATGAAGAAACACAGAGACCCAGACAAAATGATGAGACAGAGGAATATGCTCCAAACAAAAGGACAGAATACACAAAAAGTGTTCATGAAAAGGAAATAAGGAATCGTCCTGATAAAGAATTTAAAGTAATGGTCATAAAGATGTTTACTGAAGTGGAGGAAAGAATTGAAGATTTTAGGGAGAAATTCAACAATGAGAACATATAAAAAAGAGCCATTCAGAGATGAAGAATACAATAACTGAAATGAAATATACAACAGAGGGAATCAATAGTAGACTGTAGGAGGCAGAGAAATGGATCAGCAAGACAGAAGTTGGGTATGGAAGAGTAACCAAGCTGAGGAACAGGGAAAAATAAAGAATTTCTAAACATGAGAAGATGCTGAGAGAGCTATGTACCAAGTGCAAAGACAAAATATTTGCATAATAGGGGTCCTAGAAGGAGAAGAGAGAGATAAAGGGCAGAAAGTCTGTTTGAAGAAATAATAGATGAAAACTCCCCTGGAAGGAAGGAAATAGACATCAAGGTCCTGGAAGCACAGAGAGCCCGTAACAAGATGAACCCAAGGAGGTCCATACACACACAGTAATTAAAACAGCAATTTAAAGAGAAAAATCTTAAAAGCACTAGAGAGAAGCAGAGAGTTATCTATAAGGAAAACTCCGTAAGGTTACAGTATATTTCTCAGCAGAAACTTTACAGGCTAGTAGGAATGCCATGAAATATTCAAAGTACTGAAAGGGAAAAATCTAAAAGCATGAATACCTTACCCAACAAAGTTATCATTCAAAATTGAAGGAGGGAATAAAAGTTTCGCAGATAAATGAAAGTTAAAAGACTTCATCACCACTAAACTGGCCTTACAGAATATGTTAAAGGGACGTTTTTTGATGGAATTTTTTTTTACAGTCAATTATTAGCAACATTTATTCGTACAAATGAAAAATGCTGTTCACCTGCCAATACACACCAGATATTTGACACATCCTGTGTCCTGGACACAGAATGACTGCTCACACACTCTGTGTGTGGTGAGACAGTGCTCCTAAAGTCTTCTTTTTTTTAATATAATTATTTTGGTATCATTAATCTACAATTACATGTGCAATATTATGGTTATTAAACTACCTCCTTCATCAGGTCCCCCACCAACCCCACTACAGTCACCGTCCATCAGTGTAGTGAGATGATATAGAATCACTACTTGTCTTCTCTGAGTTGTACAGCCCTCCCGGTGGCCCCCAACATTACATCTGTTAATCATAATGCCCCTTTCCCCCCTTATCCCTCCCTTCCCACCCATCTTCCCCAGTCCCTTTCTCTTTGGTAACTATTAGTCCATTCTTGGATTCTGTGAGTCTGTGGCTGTTTTGTTCCTTCAGTTTTTTTCTTTGTTCTTATACGCCACATATGAGTGAAATCATTTGATACTTGTCTTTTTCGGCTTGGCTTATTTCACTGAGCATAATACCCTCTAGCTCCATCCATCTTGTTGCAAAAGGTAGGATTTGTTTTCTTCTTATGGCTGAATAATATTCCATTGTGTATATGTACCACCTCTTCTTTATCCATTCATCTACTGATGGACACTTAGGTTGCTTCCATTTCTTGGCTATTGTAAATAGTGCTGCAATAAACATAGAGGTGCATCTGTCTTTTTCAAACTGGGCTGCTGCATTCTTAGGGTAAATTCCTAGGAGTGGGATTCCTGGGTCAAATGGTATTTCTATTTTGAGTGTTTTGAGGAACCTCCATACTGCTTTACACAATGGTTGAACTAAATTGCAGTCCCACCAGCAGTGTAGGAGGGTTCCCCTTTCTCCACATCCTCACCAACATTTGTTGTTGTTTGTGTTTTGAATGTTGACCATCCTCACCGGTGCGAGGTGATATCTCATTGTGGTTTTAATCTGCATTTCTCTGATGATTAGTGATGTGGAGCATCTTTTCATGTGCCTGTTGGCCATGTGAATTTCTTCTTTGGAGAAGTGTCTATTCATGTCCTCTACCCATTTCCTAATTGGATTATTTGCTTTTTGTTTGTTAAGGTGCATGAGTTCTTTATATATTTTGGATGTCAACCCCTTATCGGATACGTCATTTATGAATATATTCTCCCATATTGTAGGATGTCTTTTTGTTTTACTGATGGTGTCCTTTGTTGTACAAAAGCTTTTCAGCTTGATATAGTCCCACTTGTTCATTTTTGCTTCTGTTTCCCTTACCCGGGGAGATATGTTCATGAAGAAGTCGCTCATGTTTATGTCCAAGATATTTTTGCCTATGTTTTGTTCTAAGAGTTTTATGGTTTCATGACTTACATTCAGGTCTTTGATTCACCTTGAGTTTACCTTTGTGCATGGGAATAGAGAGTAGTCCAGTTTCATTCTCTTACATGTAGCTGTCCAGTTTTTCCAACACCAGCTGCTGAAAAGGCTGTCATCTCCCCATTGTATATCCACTGCTCCTTTATCAAATATTAATTGACTGTATATGTTTGGGTTAATATTTGGATTTTGTATTCTGTTCCACTGGTCTGTGGGTCGTTTTTGTGCCAATACCAAATTCTCTTGATTACTGTGGCTTTATAGTAGAGCTTGAAGTCAGGGAGCGTAATTCCCCCTGTTTTATTCCTCCTTCTCAGGATTGCTTTGGCTATTCGGGGTCATCTGTGGTTCCACATGAATTTTAGAATTATTTGTTCCAGTTCATTGAAGAAAGCTGTTGGTAGTTTGATAGGGACTGCATTGAATCTGCAGATTGCTTTAGGTAGTATAGCCATTTTGACAATATTTATTCTTCCTAGCCAGGAGCATGGGATGCATTTCCATTTGTTAGTGTCCTCTTTAATTTCTCTTAGGAGTGTCTTGCAGTTTTCAGAGTACAGGTCTTTCACTTTCTTCGTTAGGTTTATTCCTAGGTATTTTATCCTTTTTGATGCAATTGTGAATGGAATTGTTTTTCTGATTTCTCTTTCTGTTAGTTCATCGTTAGTATATAGGAAAGCAACAGATTTCTGTGTGTTAATTTTGTATCCTGCAACTTTGCTGAATTCAGATATTAGTTCTAGTAGTTTTGGAGTGGAGTCCTTAGTGTTTTTAATGTACAGTATCATGTCATTTGCAAATAGTGACAATTTGACTTCTTCTTAACCAATCTGGATGCCTTGCATGTCTTTGTTTTGTCTGATTGCCGTGGCTAGGACCTCCAGTACTATGTTGAATAAGAGTGGAGAGAATAGGCATCCCTGTCTTGTTCCTGATCTTAAAGGAAAAGCTTTCAGCTTCTCGCTGTTAAGTATGATGTTAGCTGTGGGTTTGTCACACATGGCCTTTATGATGTTGAGGTACTTGCCGTCTATACCCACTTTGTTGAGAGTTTTAATCAGGAATGGATGCTGAATTTTGTCATATGCCTTCCAGCATCTATGGAGATGATCATGTGGTTTTTGTTTTTCTTTTTGTTGATGTGGTGGATGATGTTGATGGATTTTCAAATGTTGTACCATCCTTGCATCCCTGGGATGAATCCCACTTGGTCTCATGGTATATCATCCTCTTGATGTATTTTTGAATTCGGTTTGCTAATATTTTGTTGAGTATTTTTGCATCTACGTTCATCAGGGATATTTGTCTGTAATTTTCTTTTTTAGTGAAGTCTTTGCCCGGTTTTGGTATTAGAGTGATGCTGGCTTCATAGAATGAGTTTGGAGAATGGGTGTTATTTCTTTTCTACATGTCCAGTAGAATTCAGATGTGAACCCATCTGGTCCGGGGGCTTTGTTCTTGGGTCGTTTTTTGAATACCGATTCAATTTTGTTGCTGGTGATTGGTCTGTTTAGTTTTTCTGTTTCTTGCTTGGTCTTGGAAGGTTGTATTTTTCTAAGAAGTTGTCCATTTCTTCTAGGTTTTCCAGCTTGTTAGCATATAGATTCTCATAATATTCTCTTATAATTCTTTGTATTTCTGTAGGGTCCTTCTTATTTTACCTTTCTCATTTCTGATTCTGTTTATGTGTGTAGATTCTCTTTTTCTCTTAATGAGTCTGGCTAGGGGTTTATCTATTTTGTTTATTTTTTCAAAGAGCCAGCTCTTGGTTTCATTGATTTTTTTCTATTGTTTTATTATTCTCAATTTTATTTATTTCTTCTCTGATCTTTATTCTGTCCCTCCTTCTGGTGACTTTGGGCCTCATTTGTTCTTCTTTTTCCAATTTCAGTAATTGTGTCCTTAGACTATTCATTTGGGAATGTTCTTCCTTCTTTGATTAGGCCTGGATTGCAATAAACTTTCCTCTTAGAACTGCCTTTGCTGCGTCCCACAGAAGTTGTGGCTTTGTGTTGTTGTTGTCATTAGTCTCCATATATTCTTTGATTTCTGTTTTGATTTGATCATTAACCCATTGATTAATTAGGAGAATGTTGTTAAGTCTCCATGTATTTGTGAGCCTTTTTTATTTCTTTCTAAAATTTATTTCTAGTTTTATACCTTTGTGATCTGAGAAGTTGGTTGGTAGAATTTCAATATTTTTGAATTTATTGAGGTTCTTTTTGTGGCCTAGTATGTGGTCTATTGTAGAAAGTGTTCCACATGCACCTGAGAAGACTGTGTATTCTGTTGCTTTTGGGTGTGGAGTTCTGTAGATGTCTGTTAGGTCCATCTGTTCTAGTGTGCTGTTCAGTGCCTCTGTGTCTTTACTTATTCTCTGTCTGGTTGATCTGTCCTTTGGAGTGAGTGGTGTGTTGAAGTCTCCTAAACAGAATGCATTGCTTTCTATTTCCTCTTTTAATTCTTTTAGTATTTGTTTCACATATGCTGGCACTCCTGTGTTGGGTGCATATATATTTATAATGGTTATACCTTCTTGTTGGACTGACCCCTTTATCATTGTGTAATGTCCTTCTTTATCTCTTGCTACTTTCTTCGTTTTGAAGTCTATTTTGTCTGATACAAGTACTCCAACACCTGCTTTTTTCTCCTTGTTGTTTGCATGAAATATCTTTTTCCATCCCTTGACTTTTAGTCTGTGTATAGCTTTGGGTTTGTAGTGAGTCTCTTTTAAGTAGCATATAGATGGGTCTTGTTTTTTTATCCATTCTATTACTCTGTGTCTTTTGATTGGTGCATTCAGTCCATTTACATTTAGGGTGATTATCGATAGATATGTACTTATTGCCATTGCTGGCTTAGGTTCGTGGTTACCAAAGATTGAAGGGTTGCTTCTTTACTATCTAACAGTCTAACTTAACTTTCTTGTTAAGTTATTGTAAACACCGTCTGATGTTTCTTTATTTCCCTTCCTTATTCTTCCTCCTCCATTCTTTATATACTAGGTGTTTTATTCTTTGCCTTTAGTTAGTATTTGGATGGTCTGCTTTCTTTGCTATGATTTTATTTTCCCTGGTGACATCTTTTTAGCCTTAGGAGTGCTTCCCTCTAGAGCAGTCCGTTTAAGATATCCTGTAGAGGTGGTTTATGAGAGGCGAACTCTCTCAACTTTCGCTAGTCTGGAAATTGTTTAATCCCTTTTTCATAGTTAAATGATAATCGTGCTGGATACAATATTCTTGGTTCGAGGCCCTTCTGTTTCATTATGTTAAATATATAATGCCATTCTCTTCTGGCTTGTAAGGTTTCTGTTGAGAAGTCTGATGATAGTCTGATGGGTTTTCCTTTGTAGGTGATCTTTTTTCTCTCTCTAGCTGCCTTTAATACTCTGTCTTTATCTTTAATCTTTGCCATTTTAATTATTATGTGTCTTGGTGTTGTCTTCCTGGGGTCCCTTGTGTTGGGAGATCTGTGGGATTCCATGGAATGTGAGCCTATTTCCTTCCCCAACATGGGCAAGTTTTCAGCAATTATTTCTTCAAAGACACTTTCTACCCCTTTGTGTCTCTTCTTTCTCTGGTACTTCTATAATGCGAATATTGTTCTGTTCGGTTGGTCACACAGTTCTCTTAACATTCTTTCATTCCTAGAGATCCTTTTATCTCTCTCTGCCTCAGCTTCTCTGTATTCCTGTTCTCTGATTTCTATTCCATTAACAGTCTCTTGCATCTCGTCCAGTCTGCTGCTATGCCTGTTGATTGCTTGTCTCAATTCTGCATTGTCTTTCCTGACTTCCCTCATTTCCTCCCTCAGCTCTTGCATATTTCTGTGTAGATCAGTCAGTATGGTTATGACTTTTTTTCTGAATTCTTTTTCAGGAAGATTGTGCATTTCCATCCCTTCAGTTTCCCTCTCTGGTATTGTCTGCGTCTGGATGAGTTTGGTTTGTACCATATTCCTCTGTCTTTTCGTGGCGATAGAAGTGGCTGCTGGTAGGTGCCCCGTATGTTAGCGGGGCTCTGTAAGACTTTTAAAGAGAAAAAAAGAAAGAAAAAGAGAAGAAAGAGAAGAGAGAAAAAAGAAATAAGGAAAAGAAAGAAAATAAAAGAAAAAAGAAAGAAAGAAAAAAAAACGCCCACTGGGAGTAGATTCTGTGGGGATGCTGTAGGTGGCACTGTTGCTCCACTATTCTGCAGCCGCGTCCGCGCCGCTCCCCAGGGCCCTTTGTAGTTCTGGCTGGGGCGGGAACGAATGGGAGGCTGTTGATCTCTGTGGAAAGTCTGAGTGTGGCTACTCTTTCTCAATCGCCAGCCAAGGGGTCCAAAATTCCCCAGGACTCCCAGCCTGCTGGGCTGAGTGTGATGGGACGATCCTGGGCCCTTGTCTCTTTAAGACCGCTCAGAAAAAAAGCACACACTTTTCTTTTGTCCCGGGAGCCGGCTGCGAGGACCCGGGTGCATTCCCAAGCTCAGATCCTGCACCCTCTGTCTCTCCAATCTCCGATACACCACGTGATGTGTGTCAATGCTCCTGGCACACATCACCAGGGCTGGTTATTTCGCGGGCCTGTACTTCCACTTCCTCCTGGTTCTGAATCCTCTCCTCCTGTGCGCTGGGGTGGGGGAGTGCTCGGGTCCCGCCGGGTCGCGGCTCCGTATCTTACCCACCTCGTGGGGTGCCGAGTCCTCTCAGGTGTAGATGAAGGCTGTGTGCTGTCCTGTATCTTCTGGTCAATTTTTTAGGAATAGTTGTATTTGTTGTATTTTCATAAATACATATGGTTTTGGGAGGAGATTTTCACCGCCCTGCTCACGCCATCATCTTCCCCATACTCTCCTAAAGTCTTCTTAACAAGCAGGAAGAAATTCTTGGCTGTTTCTGCAACAAGTGCATGGGCAATCTGACAAGAAGAGAAGCCTCCGCTTGCAGGGTGAAATGGGGGACAAGCAGAGTCCCCATCTGCAGGCACTGCCTCTCAGCCATTGCTTAGAGGGACGGGCGAAGGAACTGTTTTTAAGTATAAATGTTTCTCATCAGTGAAGATAAACCTAAAGTAAATGTAGTAGACCAATCACTTACTAGTGTAAGGTTTAAAAAACAAAAGTAGTACAATTAAGTAAGTATATGCAAAATTAAGAAACACAGAAAGATGTAGATTATGACATAATACACATAAAACGTGGAGAAAGAATAAGAAGAAAATGGTAGTACTTTTAGAATGTGTTCAAAATCAAGCAAACATCAACTTACTATAGACTGTTATATATTAAAGAGGCTACATATGAACCTATGGTAAAATAAAAAGGAATCCATGCATAACACTGAAGAAATCATCAAATCAAAGGGGAGAAAGGAACAGAGAAGAACTACAAAAACAACCAGAAAGCAATTAACGAAATGGCAATAAATACATACCTATCAATAATTATTTTAAATGTAAATGGATGAAATGCTCTATTCAAAAGACAGAGTGGCTAAATGAATACAGAAAAAAGATCTACATACATGTTGCCTGTAAGAGACTCATTTCAGACCTAAAAACATATACAAGAGGTAAAGGTATGAAAAAAGATATTCCACATAAATAAAAGAAAGAAAAAAGCATGAGTACCAATACTTTTATCAGACAAAACAGATGTTAAAGAAAGTAACAAGAGAAAAAGGATTACACAATGATAAAGAGATCAGTCCAACAAAAAAACATAACAATTGTAAATACTGATGCACAAAACATAGGAGCACCTAAACTATAAAGCAAACAGTAACAGAACTAAAGGGAGAAATTGATGGTAACACAATAATAATAGAGGACTTTAACACCCCACTGATATCAATGGATAGGTGATCCAGACAGAAAATAAGGAAATAGTGGTGCCTAACAACATATCAACGAAATTGACTTAACAGATATATACAGAATGCTCCAACCAAAAGCAACAGGATACATTCACATTTTGCTCAAGTGCACATGGTATGCTCTACAGAAGAGATCACATATTAGGACACAGAAAGAGCCTCAATAAATTTAAAAAAGACTGAAATTTCATCTAGCACTAGAAATCAATTACATGAAGAAAAAGGGAAAACACAGACACACGGAGGCTAAACAACATACTTCTAAATAATCAGTGGATCAATGAACAAATCAAAGAGTTAAACAATACGTGGAAACAAATGAAAACAGCAACACAACAGCTCAAATATGTGAGACACGGCAAAAGTGGTTCCTAGAGGGAACTTCACAGTGATACAAGCCTACCTCAAGAAACACAACCCCAAATAAACCATCTCATCTTACAACTAAAGGAACTAGAAAAAAAAAAAGCCCAAAGTTAGTAGAAGGAGTTATATAATAAAGAACAGAGCATAAATAAACATACAAAAATGGAATATTATTCACCCATTAAGAGGAATAAAATCTTGCTATTTGCAACAACATGAATGGATCTAGAGGGTATTGTGCTAAGTGAAATAAACTAGGCACAGAAAGACAAATAGTATATGATTTCACTTATATGTGGAATCTACAAAAAAAAACAAAGTAAAATGAACAAAACAGAAACAGACTCATGAACACAGAGAAAAGACCAGTGGTTACCAGAGGGGGAGGGTTTGGGGTAGGTGGAAGAAATAGGTGAAGGGGATAAAGAGGCACAAAATCTCAATTATAATATAAATAGTCAAAGGGATAAAAGTGCAGCATAGAATATAGTCAATAGTTCTGTAACATCTATGTTAACAGACAGTAACTACATTAGTTGAGGTGAGCATTTAATAATGTAGATAACTGCCAAATCACTATGTTGTATACTTGAAACTTATATAATACTGCATATCAACTACAGTTCAATTTTTAAAAAGTAAAAATAAAAACTATAAAGTTATACTATGTACAGTATTCACAGGAATACTTGATTTAATTATGACACAGCTTTCTAAAAAAGTAAATGTGCTGTATTTTCCTATAGCGAAAAATTTATTTTTAATAGTAAAAGAGTATCCTTTTTAAAAAATAGAAAAATGCTCTTAAACATCTGAATCAAATCATCTCTAAGGAAACCTAGACCCCACAAATAAAGAGAAATTTGAGTTATTGACTGTGGTAATTCAGGTCATGTGTGAGGCAGATGCCAAGACAGACTTGAACATGCAAGGATTTTATTAGGGAAGACGCCTATGAAAGAAAATGGAGAGAAGGCTAGTCAAGGTTGGAAGAGCTATCCAACAGTGATATAAGTCTGACCCCAAGAGAGTGATAGGATAGAGGGAACGAAGGTTAGGAAAAGCATCCTAAGTAACATGGCAAAGATTACATAACTAATGGTGAAGCTGGTACTTGGATCCAAGTAATCTGGCTTCAGTAGTAATCTCTTAACCACTTACACTATTTAAGAATGTACTCCTAGAAGAAACAAATGCCTCATTATTGCTGATTTGAACACAACATAATTTCATAAATTCCATCATACCATAAATATTAAATATTAGTTCATAACTGGATACTGTGAGACACCTATAGACTGACAATCAATATTCTAGTGACTTCTTCATCTACCCTTTATAAAAACTAAAAACCAGCACCCTCCAAACACAAATCCCAACAGAAATTCTTATACTGCTTGTGCCTCAAGACATACATTTTTTCCCCTAATATTTTGACTTGATGAAAGAGTAGTGTCCAAAGTTTCATTACAGCTCACCAGCTGGAGAATTATTTCAAGTTAATGCTTTGTGACTTAGAGAAAGGTAGCATCTTACATACCTCTTTTTTGAAATTGAGAAAGTAGTTGGATTGGTCAACATGAAAAATCTCAAGGGCTGACCTTCTTAAGTTGTAACGCCGCAGGTGAATCTCTCGAATTTGAGAATGAGGCCACTTGAAATCAAAGCCTACTCCTGAAAACAGAAGAAACCTTGTGACTGAGGTACCATATAAAGTTACTTGTGCTATGCATAAAATATCCCTAAGTTCCTGACAAAAGAAGCACTTCGGGAAAAGGAATTAAATTTCTGTATCACAAAAACCATTTGTTAAATTTATAGGACTCTTAAATTGCTCTCTTTAAAACTTTAAAATTCTAATAGCTATTCTATTCTTCTTTCTCATGATCTTGGGAATAATTTGAATATTATATCTTAGAAACATTTTTCCTTTCTCTTTGTGCTGGCATTTTAGATTTAAATATCCTTTTATTTTCATATAAACGATTAGGTGAGAACCTATAGGAACAAGTGTACATACAAATAAAATTAAGATGGTATTTTATAACAAGTTTATAGAAATCCCCTGTAGCCAAACCTAAAAAACATTAATAATAAAAAAAGCATTCCCTTCAATACAGTTGAATATTAAATTTAATCCCACACTGACTTTCTATTTTTCCATCTACATGATAAACTGCAACTCCAGCCCCATATTATCACTTTCTTCTCATTAATGATTGATAAACTAGATACTTAACTATTGAATAACAGAAATTATTCCCCCAGAACTTCTCACCATCTTCTTTTTCAATGCTGCCATCACAGAAGTAAATGTGCTGAGTAGTGATTTCTAATCGGCCAGGAATGACATCAATTATTGTAATGAGTTCACAGTCTTCTGACAGCACCAATTTTTCTTTTTGATCCTGTTCTTCTTTCTCATCACTATAAAAACAATAACCAACCAAACAAAAATCCAACAATGTATTCTGTGTAAACAGAAAAGAATACCATATTCAAATAAAAACCTCATGTCTGTAAAATTAGTATTCAAGAAAGAGTATTTGAATTACTTACCAAAAAAATTCCACCACATATTGCTAAATATTTTCCAAATATTCTTATTATCCAACAACTCAGTTTCCAAAAAAATGTTTTACATTTTAATTGGATATGAGCAATAAAAAAAAGTGACTCTAATAGTACTGTCAGAGGACAGGTCAAATATGCAGCAATACTGGTCCTGGCATTTTAGTTATATTTGGGAGACATGAATTAACCCAGGGAATATATGAATCTGTGAATAAAGGACTGCATCATTAGTGGAGCTGTATAAATAATTATCAGAAGTACTAATTATGAGCATCATCACCATAACATCCCCTGACGATGGAACTAGAGATAATACAAAGGGCTGCTATTGCCACCTCACTTAAAGTGAAGTCATCGTGCATTAAAAGAACTGTTATCGTTTAAGTTTACAGGAGGGAATCCGGGAAACACCAGTCTTTGGTAGCCTAAGTGACTTTTAACTGCCAAGTATAGAAATGCTCACTCTTACCATTAACAGAATGTTGTTCAAATAAATCCTTCAAGCCAGTTGCTCCCTGGTCCTAGACATTTCACATCAGCCTCATTTCCAGAAGAGCAATGACTAACTCTAATTTTGTTTCCAATAGCTTCCCATGAGGAATTTCTACAAGGATCAACAACCTAACTAGTAAAATTGCAAACCTTAACTTAAAGCAAAGATTTTTTAAGAGTTAAAAATTAAGAATATTTTCCTAAACAATGCAATTCCAATATTTACAGTGATAAAATGGAAAAGTAAGTGACCTGAGAGAGTAGTCTAAAGATTATTCTACAAAAGGAACTGGTTTTTCAACTTAAAATAAATGTGACTGAAATGCATTGAACTTATATCAATGAAAAAGAAAATAAAATCTCTGTTAAAAGGCGGACTAAATAATCTACCAAAGATGGCTCCCTATGTAACTATCACTAACTAGTTCCCTAAACTTCATTAAGGAAATCTTTAAAAATTATCAAAATCATATTAATAAAAATTCTATTTATGCAAAGTATATTATTGAACCTGTTACTTGTATTATCAAAACAAGTTCCAAAGAAATATTTGCCCTGTGTAGTTTATGATCCAAAAAGTGATGTTCAGAAGAAATTATATGCTTGAGACTTAGTTACTCATTCTAGGCTGAATGTGAGGCTTTATGAACATAGAAAGTAAAAATCAGGGCAGATGTGTAATGTATGGAAATTGAACACATTCTCTAAATCAAACATAGATCCACTAGCAGAGTGGCAGTCTTACTGGATCAAAGGGTTTAAACACAACCACTAACTAATTACTGGTTGACCATCAAGTTATGTTGACCAAGGGGCAACCCCTAGTAGGCTAGGTTTTAAAAACAAAATGAAAAAACCCAAACCCAACAAGTATAGACATCACTGGCAACACACAGCAGGTAAAACAGACTCCAAAGTAGTCCTGGAAAATCACTAAACCTATAAACAAAAATTAGCAATAACAACCACCATCAAAAGAGAGGGTCAGAAACCAGAGTGGTTACAATTTACTACATAATATGCATAATCATCACAAAAATTATGGGACACACAAAGAAACAATAAATAATGCACCATAAACACAAAAGCAGTGAAAAGAAACTATCTCCAGGGATCTCAGATGTTCAACTTAGTAGACAAAGACTTCAAAGAAACTATCATAAATACATTAAAAGAACTAAAAGAAACCATGTTTAAAGGGTTAAGGCACATTATGGTTACAAAACCTAGTCTAATAGATACTACCAATAAAGAGAAATTTTTATTAATATATATTTTACTTTTATCTTTTCTTTTCTTTTTTTAAACAAAAGAAACAAATGGAAAATTGTGGAATTGAAAAGTATAATAGCTAAATGAGAAATTCACAAGAAGGACTCAACAGCATATTCAACTTGTATTAGAAAGAAGCAGGGCTCTTGAAAATAGATAAAAAGAAACTGCCTAATTCTGAAGAACATGAATATAAAATAATCAAGCAGAATTAGAGCCTCGGAGGGTCATTATGCAAAACAACATACATGCAAAGGGAGTCTCAGAAGGAGAAGACAGAGAGAGAGGGGCAAGAAACATATTTGAAGAATTAATGTCAGACAACTCCCAAATACGAGAAGAATTAATCTATACATCCAGGAAGATCAACTAAGTCTGATGAATATTCAAAGGTATCCACACATAGACCTAAAGCCAAGGTGTTGAAAGCCAAGGACAAAAAGAAAAACCTAAAAGCACCATGGTATAGGACATCATAAGATTAATAGCACATTTCTCCTTAGAAAAAATGGAAGCCAGAATGTAGTGGGATGACATACCCATAAGGCAGAAAGGAAAAAACTGTCAACCAAGAATTCCACATCTAGCAAAACTATACTCCAAAAAGAAAGTGATGGTGCTGGGAACTCTGGATAACTACAGGCAAAAGAATGAATATGGACCCCTATCAAAACACATATAAAAATTAGCTCAAAATGTATCAAAGACCGAGATGTAAGAGATAAAATAAAAAACTCTTAGAGGAAAATAAATGGAATTTCATCAAAATCAAAACCTTTGTGCATCAGAAGATACCATCAAAAAGTGAAAAAACCACATTCAATGTGAGAACATTTGCATAAATATTTCTCCAAAAAAGACATATAAACGGCCAATAAATACATGAAAAGATACTCAGCATCACTAGTCATTAGGGGAAATGAAACTAAAAAACATGACACACTACTTAAAATCTTCTAGGATGGTATAAAAATTAAAAAATGAAATCATTATAACAAATGTTATTGTTATTAGGATGTGGAGAACTTAGAATTTTCATACATTGGGGGAATGTAAAATGGTATAGTCATTGTGAAAACAGTTTCACAATTCTTCAAAAGGTTAAATATAGAACTACAGTATGACCAGCAAATCCAGTCCAGAGTATATACAAAAGACAACTGAAAATATATGTTCATACAAAGATTTGTACATGAATATTCAAGGCAGTATTACTCATAATAGCCAAAAAGTCAAAACAAATATCCATCAATTGATGAATAAACAAAACTCATACGTCCATACAATGAAATATATTCAGCAATAAAAAGACATGAAGTCAAAAATGAACAAGTGGGACTATATCAAACTAAAAAGCTTCTGTACAGCAAAGGACACCATCAATAGAACAAAAAGACATCCTACAGTATGGGAGAATATATTCATAAATGACATATCCGATAAGGGGTTGACATCCAAATCATATAAAGAGCTCACGCACCTCAACAAACAAAAAGCAAATAAGCCAATTCAAAAATGGGCAGAGGAGCTGAACAGAACTTCTCCAAAGAAGAAATTCAGATGGCCAACAGGCACATGAAAAGATGCTCCACATCACTAATCATCAGAGAAATGCAAATTAAAACCACAATGAGATATCACCTCACACCAGTGAGGATGGCCACCATCCAAAAGACAAACAACAAATGTTGGCAAGGATGTGGAGAAAGGGGAACCCTCCTACACTGCTGGTGGGAATGTAAATTAGTTCAACCATTATGGAAAGCAGTATGGAGGTTCCTCAAAAAACTCAAAATAGAAATACGATTTGACCCAGGAATCCCACTCCTAGGAATTTACCCTAAGAATGCAGCAGCCCAGTTTCAAAAAGACATATGCATCCTTATGTTTATCACAGCACTATTTACAATAGCCAAGAAATGGAAGCAACCTAAGTGTCCATCAGTAGATGAATGGATAAAGAAGAGGTGGTACATATACACAATGGAATATTATTCAGCCATAAGAAGAAAACAAATCCTACCATTTGCAACAACATGAATGGGGCTAGAGGGTATTATGCTCAGTGAAATAAGCCAGGCGGAGAAAGACAACTACCAAATCATTTCACTCATCTGTGGAGTATAAGAACAAAGAAAAAACTGAAGGAACAAAACAGCAGCAGACTCACAGAACCCAAGAATGGACTAACAGTTACCAAAGGGAAAGGGACTGGGGAGGATGGGTGGGAAGGGAGGGATAAGGGGGAAAAAGGGTTATTACGGTTAGCACACATAATGTAGCGGGGCGGGGGGCATACAGGGGAGGCAGTATAACACAAAGAAGACAAGTAGTGATTCTACAGCATCTTACTACGCTGATGGATAGTGACTGTGTGGGCTATGTGGTGGGAACTTGATAATAGGGAGAGTCTTGCAACCATAATATTGCTCATGTAACTGTACAGTAATAGTAGCAAAATAAAAAAAATATAGGAAAATGATTTTTGTAACTTATACTGATTACAAAACTCAGACTTAACACTCAACTAAAATGCAGAAAACTTAAGAAAAAGGAGTTTTGAGAACCCACTAAGCTTGCAAGATTTGTTATAAAATTTCACTGTATGACAGTTTTGTTGCACTTTATGAGACTATAGATAGATTATTGTATAAAAAAGAGGAAGTTAAACTATACAAAAAAAAAGACATGAAGTACTGTTACATACTACTACATAGATGTACCTTGGAAACATAATACTGAATGAAATAAGACAGACATAAAAGGCTACATATTGTATGAAATGTTGAAAACAAGCAAATCCAGAGATAAAATGCAGATCAGTGGTTGAAAGAGGAAGCAGAAAGGAGAAAACTGGGACTGACTACTAAAAGATTTCCTTTCAAGATGACAGAAATGTTTTAGAATTAGACAATTGGTAATGTTACACAACTCTGAATATATTAAAAACCACTGAATTGCACACTTTAAAATTGTAAATTCTACATTATGGGAATTTTAATTTTAAAAAATGTATCTCAATTTTTTAAAAAGCCAAAAATGAAGGCAAAGTAAAGACCTCCACAGATGACACAGACCGAGAGAATTTGTGAGTATGAGACAGTCCTTACAAGAAATACTAAAGGAAGTCCTTAAGGCTAACAGGAAGTGATATGAGATGATAATTTGAATGTACATAAACAAACAAAGTTTATAAGTGTGGTAATTATGTAGGCAAATATAAAGGAAAGGATAGTTATATAACTTTCTCTTTTCTTCCCCATTGAAAGACAAGTGCATAAAGCACTTAACTATGAAACTGTATTGATGGGCCTAAAACATAAGGGTCTAATATTTATGACAATAACACAAAGAAGATATGACGGAGTACATTTATTTTATATTTGCTTAGGGGAAGTTTTTATACTACAAATCAAAAATTTTAAATATATCTAAGGTATTCAGATTAAATATTTCTTCTTTAGGGAGATTTGTTATTTCTTCTTGAGGGAGGTTTCTATATTTCAAGGAATTTGTCCACTTCATTTAAATTGTCAAATTTATTGGCATAAAGTTGTCATTAGTATGTCTTTTTAATCATTTTAATATTTGTAGCATTATTTCCTCTTTCATTTCCCATGTTAATTTATGTCTTTCTTTCCTGACCAGTCTACCAGGAGGCTTTTGTTATGTTTGTTTTTTAATAACCAGCTTTTGTTTTCTTTGATCTTCTTGTTTTTCTTGTTCATGGATTTTTACATGTATATTTTAAATTTCTTCCTTCTACTTAAGAATTCTTTCATGATGGGCTCTCCATCTAAACATAGCTTCAGCTGTATCCCATCAATTTGATTTATGTTTTCATTATCATTCATTTCAAAATATCTTCTAATTTAAACATCTTCCTTCAAGTTACCTCAGTTCTAAGAAGCTTTCCTCAGTAACCTCAGTTAACACTGATAGATTCCTAACAGCTGAAAAAGCATTAATTGTTGGGAGCTCAGAAATACACAGTATTAGAATTTCAAGGCAAGTATCGTCCACAATTTTACAATCCCGTTTCTCAGAACAAAGTAATTTTAAATTCTTTCAAATACTTATACATACATATTTACTCTGGCTGTTGTATCTTCTTCAGGAATGTCTAATTTATCCTCTTCCATATCACTAACTTTTACTTGTTTCACTGCTTCCAAAAGCAATGACTCACTGGAAGGCTGTGAGTGTTGGATACCTGTTTAAATATAAAATATCTATTAAACATGAAGTAAAAAAAATTGTATTATACAGCTCTTCTATAATTTCTGACAGTTAATTATTTAATAATAATGGGTATTATAAGCAAGGAAAGGGAGACAAGGGTATTGGGTGAAGGTGGTCAAAAGGTACAAACTTCCAGTTATAAGATAAATGAGTACTGGAGATGTATGTACAATATGATGACTATGGTTAACAATGCTGTATGGTATATATGAAAGTTGCTAAGTGAGTAGATCCTAAGAGTTCATCACAAGGAAAAAAAATTTTTAACTATATGAGATAAACTTATTGTTGTAATCATTTTGCAATATGTGCACCTGAAACTTATACAGTGTTTTATGCCAATTATATTCCAATAAAACTGAAAAAGAAAATATAGGAAGTATTTGAAATTACCTAAGACAAAAAGCAATTTACTAAAGAAAAGTTTGTATACATGATTTAGAGTGATCTATACTGTTTGTGATTTTAAAAATTACTATATATATAAAGAAATAAATGTTCAAAAACTATGGTATCTATTTTTAATGACAGTACAATTTGTTTCAGAAATAGGCCAAGTAATCTCTTCAATTAAGTTTAATTCTAAAGCATGCAAATAATTAAGTCAAAGAAAGAATTATTCTCATTATATTAATGGAACTATTTTTACTATGCATTTGTACTAAAGAAATATTAAGAAAGGATGTGACAAGTTATCTTTAACTGGAAGATAATACATAGACCAAGAGCTGAACTGTTCCTTTCTAGAGCACACAGAATTTAATAAGTAATTCTAATACACATATAGGTAATAAATGTAATGCTTTTTATAAACTATACATTTTGTAAGAAGGCAGGGCTAATGTAATGGAAAAACCACAGGCTAATGAAGTGGCAAACCTTGATTCAAATTCTGTTCTGCAATTTATTAACCATCTGATCCCTCTGAACCTGTGTTTTCTTAACGGTGATATGGAAATACATCACATCACATAAAGAATAAATAAATGGCAACTATTATTATTGTACATTCAACTCTCAATTATCTGGGAGGTTGAGCATAAGAACAGTAATAAAAATATATGCATAATTTATAGGTAGGACTGGGGAAATTCATTTAACTTTGAATAAAGACATTTTCATTTGTAGAAAATAAAAATAATTCATACTAAATAAAAAAATAAATTATAAAAGATGGAAAATCCTCCCTTAGTTTCTCAAGTGGTATTACTGCTGAGACTTCTAAAATGAATCACTATAGTTGTGTTTTTCTATGTAAATCTGCTTTGATCACACATTCTTCGATACTAGGAACTCTTGGCTCACACACTCCCTAGAGTATTTCTACTGAACATGTTTTTTCATGTGGTAAGCAAAAATTTATTGTTAAATATTTAATTAAAGAACAAAAGAATGCCATAAAAACTGAGAAACAGGTAGTTTAGATAATCTGATAGAAACAGAAAGTTGACTTTAGGTGGATGATGACTCTGCTCCACTAAGAGTATAAGTTCAAAATCATATAAAATACTGGTGAGTAAACCAGGCATAGGGAACAATGCAAATAAAGAGGCCATCTGGGAAACTACTGTAGGCTTGGAAAAAGGAAGCACCTAGCTAAGCCATGGCAACAGCAAAAAGAATAAACATAAGGAAAACATTCAAAAGATATATAAGAGGTAGAATTAATAGGACACTGTACCTGAAGAGCTATTATGTGTAGGGGATTAAGAAGAATGAGGACAGACTCATTGTTAATACTAACAATTTTGAGTGATTAATAGGTGGAGGCAATAATAACTACAACACAAGATATAAGAGAAGCAGAATCTAGGATGAGGAGTAGACAAAAGAGAAAAATGTTATAAGGAGACCTCTGTGGAAGAGGTATCCTAAATAGGCAGATAGGCAGTTGAAAACCTTGATCTGAATTTCAAAAGGCAGGTTAGAATTAGAAATACAGATGAGAAAACATAATTTTATATATATTCTACGGTGAAGCCATGAGATCACCATGTCATTAAAAAGCATAGGTAAAAGGGAAGATGGCTAGCCCCGCATATGAGAAAACCATCATTTAAAAGTTTCTAGGCAAAAAAAGACTAAAAATTGGTAAGAAAATTAGGGGTTTAAGCAGTATTTCTAGGAAAGAAATACCCTTATAGAGGAGTATACCTATTACAAGCTTCAAAGATTATGGAAGCGGTATAAGGACTAAAAAAGTCAATTGTGACAAATCCTCAGAAAAGAATATTCCTAATGAAGGAGTATGGACAAAAAAACTTCTCTAAAGTCAAATATTTTTAATTACATATTTAGGAATATACTTTCTTTTTGAATATTCTTGTCCCAAAATTTACAAGTGCATTTGCTCCAAAAGATACTTCACATTTCACTTGTTTGGAATTCATAATGAATTTTCCATAGAGATGTTATGATTAATGGTTACCTTTGTAGGTTAGCCCATAATGTAAAAACTACTCTGTATATTTGCAATGGAATGCTTAAAAAGCAGTACCAGGGTAAGCAAAACAAATAAAATAGTGTTTTTTTAAAAAGCACCATGAATTCAAGCAACTAATAAAAATACCGACAAAAATGAGTAGATAAAACATTTTGCTTCAGGAAACTTTTTAAAAAGAGTTTTAAGGACTGATCCACTGGTTTTGCACTATTTCCTATTTCACTTTGAAATGTATGACTATTTTCTTCTATATCATTTTAGTGTTGCCATTGTACTTGGGGTAATTTTGAAAACTAGGTAAAGAGAAAGACTGAGAGATGGAAAAAAAGGAAGGACAACTAGTTTTCCTGGACTTAAAAACAACTAAGACCAAGAAGGAGGGATATAAAATTACATCTGTGTAAATGTGTAGAGGGGTAAGGGGAGAAAGACAGGGAATTTCCTCGGTTGAAATTTCTTAGCAAAACTGAAAAAAAAAAATAGGGGATGCTATTCTTTAAATGTTATTTGCCAAAAGATAGTTGCTAGGTTATCAGTATAGTCAAATTTCAAGTAGTAAAATATAATGATCTCAGGATACCAGGGAAGACAAGCTATATGCAATTGACCATTCCTATACAAGATACTCTCAAAGTTAGTGTTTGTATCATGAGTAGGGTCATTATTTTGCATTAAGGAAAATCAATTGCTGTGTCTGACTTGTTTTAGAATGTAAGACTCTACATGATAGGCATCATGGCTCTCATGATTAATTTTATAGCATCAACTGTTACTGGCCAATATATTAAGGCAATTTAAAAAGCAAGATAAACTGGCATTCATTCCATATTAGTGAACACAAGGTGCACAGGTGACCATAATAAATTAAATGTAATATAGTGTATATATGACTGCCAAAGATTTTTTTTATTAAGGTATTATTGATATACACTCTAATGAAGGTTTCACATGAAAAAACAAAGTGGTTACTACATTTACCCATATTATCAAGTCCCCACTCATACCCCAATTCAGTCACTGTCCATCACTGTAGTAAGATGACACAGATTCACTGTTTGCCTTCTCTGTGCCACACTGTTTTCCCAGTGATTCCCCACACCATGTGTACTAAGCATAATACCCCACAATCCCCTTCTCCCTCCCTCTGCACCCACCTTCCCACACCCCTCCCCTTTGGTAACCACTAGTTCCTTCTTGGAGTGCCAAAGACTTTTAACAATCAATTTTTGGGGGTATTTCACAAACCTGTCTTCAAAAAGGGAGAGACACCAAATCAGACAGTTAGAAAGGAGGGGCTTCTTTAAAATCTGTTTTGAAATACTGCTAGGCTATGTGTTTTGCACTTTTTTCTAGAAAAAGGCATTGGCCCATCTAAGATACTAAGGTCTAGAATTTTATAAGAACAGGTTATAAAAGAAAGGCTTACAGGATTACTAAGAATTCTAAAAACATTTAACACTAGCTTCAGTCTTGGTAAGCAAAAGGCTAAGGAAAAAGAATCACTGTTTCCCTGTACCATAATAGATACAAGACACAACAGATTTTACATAAACTACAGTATAAATTTATGATTTAAAATTATATTCTTTGAAAAATTACAATGCATTGAAATAGGAAGTTGTCTTAGATTTAGGTCAAAGGTAACAGCACTTAACATATATAACCATTTAATATCAGCTATAAAATGTCATCCTTTCATGAATAAACAATTTTGAACCATTAATAAAAACAATAACCAACCCCACCAATACCCTACCTTCAACAAATAATTGAACAGTTGCTGGAACTCACCTAGATTATCTCTCAAGGCGCTAGCTTCATTGTGGGTTTTGAAGCTATAATTTGGCACCAATTTAAGTCTCATGCGGGAGTAATTTTCTACATTAGCTAGTTTCCAGTGAATTGGATTTTGTTTCCTATGAATATTAGTAAGTAAATACATAACATTATTTGGCTTAACATTGTAAATATTGGCTGACTAAAATACAGTAAGAAAAGGATCAGGTACTTTACATTTGTTTAGCATCATTTCATAAAAACATTCACATTCAAGATCTTATTTGACTAAAACAACTCTGAGAGAAAACCAGTATGAGTATTTGTAGCTACAGGTTTTATATGAGGAATCTAAGACAGGCTAAATTACTTGCCCAAGACACCTTGTGGTTTACGGGTAGCAGAAATAAGATTTGAACATAAATCTTCACACTTATAGGTTAATATCTTTTACTCTTCCACTGTTAAACAGAAGTTCTTATAAGCTATATAATGAGTTTACTCCAAATATAGGTTTCAAAATAAAATAATAATTTTACTAGAAATAATACAATTGCAAATGGATCAAAGATTTAAATATAAGAGCTAAAACTCGTAGAAGAAAGATAGGAGTAAATCTTCATGACCTTGGATTTGGGAATGGTTTTTTAGATATGGCATGAAAAACACAATCAACAAAAGAAAAAATAGGTAATTGGGCACCAAAATTACTTTTGTGCACTAAAGGCCACTATCAAGAAGTGAAATGGTAAACTACATTTTTATAAATCATATGTCAGGTAAGGGTATATTATTGAAAATATAAAAATTCTTACATTTTAACTATAAAAGTCAAACAATCCAACTTAAAAGGTAAGGACTTGAGCAGACACTTCAATAGACAAAGAAGATATACAAATGTACAGAAGTACATGAAAAAGATGCTCAACATCACTGGTTATTAAGAAACAAATCAAAGTTATAGATACCACTTCACACTAGAATGATATGTATTAATAAGGTTGTGGAGAAATAAGAACCCTCAAATATTGCTTATAGGAATGCTAAATGATGTTAAATGTTAAATGATATAGATGCTATGGAACAGTTTGGTAGTTCCTCAGTAAGTTAAACACTGAATTACCACATGAATCAGAAATTCTGCTTTTAAGTATATAACCATGAGAATGAAAAATAAATGTTGGAACAAACACTTCTTCACAAATGTTCATAGTAGTACTATTCACAATAGTCACAAGGAAAACAATGCAAACGTCCATCATCTGATGAATAGATAATATGTGCTATATCCATACAATGGAGTATCATTCAGCCACAAAAAGGAAAGAAGTACTGATAAATACTAATTAAAATATAATGACAACATTATGCTAAGTAAAAGAAGCCAGACACAAAAGGCCATGTATTGTATAACTCCAGTGAAATATCAATAGGCAAATTCATAGAGACAGAAAGCAGACTGATGGTTGCCAGGGGTTGGGGGAAGGGGTAATAGGGCGTAAGGGCTTAAGGGGTTCAAGGTCTCTTTTTTAGGTAATGAAAATATTCTGAAGCTGGACAATAGTGATGATTGTACAACATTATGAATATACACGATGCCACTAAACTGTACACTTAAAAATGGCTAAAATAGTAAATTTTATATGTATTTTACCACAATAAAAAGGCCTATAATATACATATACATACACATGTACAGACACACACACAAACACAATTGAGCAAAACAGAAATGATTTACCATTATGTAAATAAATTGTAAAATATTCAAACACATAATATCACTAACCATAGTTCAAAAGACAGTATCAGGAAGACTGAAGTAAACTGATTTAAGACAAACTCTGTACTTCAGAATAAAAAGAAGGGAATTAACTCCATAGTGAAAAACATGCACATAAAGCTCTAGAAATACACATCTAAAATTCACAAAAAAACAATCAATTTAATTAAAAGGAAGCTTCTATCAATTGAGTGTTTTTAAAACTGAATCAGAGAGGTCACTAGCTCAGAAAGCTCTACAACAGAGTTCCAAACGAAAAAGGTATTGAATAAATGATATACTATACCTTTCAGCCCAAGGTCCTCTTTCACATGTAAGATAGAGCTGTATTGCCTTCCAGCATCTCAGCGTGGCTACCTGTTGACTGCTAAGTTGTTTAAGCATATTATTATATCTTAAATTCTCTTGGCGGGCTTTTCGATTAAATGGCTCCACAAAAAACTCCTGAAAGAAAGAGCAATCAATGATAGCACTGAATTATATATTTACAGGTACATTTAAATTTTAATACCATACTTTAAAAAATTTGACCCAATAAAATCATGTAGTAAAAGAAAGAAGCTAGCAACCAACAGGATTTTCTTATTCTATTAGAATAATTTTCTTTAATGAAGCATGATATGATCTTAGCCATAATCTATTTGTATTTTTTACAACTTAAAAAATAATCAACAATAAATATGTGAAGAATTTAAAAAATGTAAGGTACCTCAGTAAAGGACTTTTAAACTTAGAAGTACTAAACTTATACTGTGAAGTGAAATGATTTTCCTCTGGGATCTTTTCATTTATAAGGCATCTGGGATGACACTCAAGTTTAAGTAACACTGAAGGAATAATAACCACATTCCATGCTACTATTGATGGCCAAAAAGGCAGTAACTAAAGACGAAAGAAATCTATAGGGGCAAATCTCTCACCCTGAGAAATTTCATCGCTTGGATTGCTGCTTTCTGCATAGCATCCTAGCTAGCAAATGAATTCACATAGTTATTTCAGTTTTCAGGATAAAGTAGATTTTGACAATAGGTCCTACAAAGATGAACTCTAAGCCCTGATTAAAATTCTACAGTTTTCAAAGAAACAATAAGACTGACTTATCTAACTCACACAGATATTCATGTGGTAGGAACTAAAATGACAGTATTAATTTGTTCCACACAAATCAACAATGAGCCACATAAAAAGAACAGTTAAATAACACAGATTTAGCCATGGATTTAAAAGACTTTTTAGAGAGGCAGTAAAACAGTGTGTGGTTAAGAACGTAAGCTTGGGAGTTAGACATGGGTACAAATCTTAGATAATTCTCTGAGGTGTAGCATCCTTACCTGTAAAATGAGGTTCACAATAATTGTCATAAAAGATTAAGATTTAAAATAAAAAAAGATTAAGATTTAAAGTACTTAATATAATGTCAAAAGCAGCAAGCTTTCAATGAATTGTAATTGTTATCCTAATTGTTACTATACTTATTACTAGTCATGTAAAAAATCAATGACCTGGGATACAGTGTTCTCAAATATTTAAAACAGATCATTGCTGAGAAAACTGAGGAAGTAGTGTAGTGACAGCTCCATGCTTAGACATCAATTTCAGAGATTTGGAGTTCAAGCACGTGAGAATACTCTTAAGTTTGGTTTTTCCAAAAGCTAAGGGTGAAGTTAAAAATTGTTGGTTGGAATATAAACTTGGTAGCACTTCTATGAGGGCAATGTAACAGCATTTATCTTAAGGGCTACATACCAGTGATTCCACTTATCCTAGGGAAGTCATATGAATACAGAAATGTTCAATACCATTTTTGTTATAATAAAGAAAAAACTGGTAAATTAGGTCCAGAACTGGAAAACAAGTTTAAATACATTCTAGTATATAATATAATGGAATACATAGTTATCTAATGGCATGGAAAAATGTTCACAATCTATTTTAAGTTAAGAAAGGTGTAGCACATGAAAGTGTGCCATTTCAGTTTAGCCAAATAGACACATAAAAAACAGCAAATATATATACTGAAATATTAATAGTGGTGGATTACATATGTTTCTTTTCATACCTATTTCATGGAACAAACGTATTTTTATTTGGTCTTCTGTCATAGTGTATACAGATCCCATACACATTTTGTCAGATTGATACCTAAGTATTTGATTCTTTTTAGACTTATTAACAATTTTTTTAAATTTGTTTCCTCATTGCTAGTTTCTAAAAATATGATTAAATTTTGCATATTGATTTATCTTGTGCCCTGATTGTTGCTAAACTCATTAATCAAAGGAGATTTTTGGTAGATTTCTTAGGATTTTCTACATAGATAATTGTATTATCTGGAAATAGCTTTATTTTTTCCTTCCCAATATAAATGCTTTTTATTTCTTTTTGTATTCTTATTTCATTTGCTAGGACTGATAGTATGATAGTGACTAGGAGTGATGAAAGTGGACATTCTTGCCTAGTTCTCTTCTCACAGGGAGAGCACTCAGTTTTTCACCATTAAATATAAAGCTAGCTGTAAGATTTTTGTAGAGATCTGGCAGTTCCCTTCTATTCCTAGTTTTCTGAGAGCTTTGATTGTAACTGGATGTTGAATTTTGTTAAATGCTTTTTCTACTGATATGTGGCTTCTCTTAAGTCTATTAATATGGCCCATTATATTAATTAGTTATCACATGTTGAACCAGCCTTGCATTCCCAAGATACACTCTACCTGGTTGTGATGTATTTTTTTTTTTATATTTTGCTGTATGTGGTTTCCACCTATATTCTAGAGGGGTATTGGCTTATAGTTTTCTTGTACTATTTTTGTATGGTTCAATATGAGGGCAATATGAGGGAAGTGATACAACTTTTCTATTTTCTAAAGAGATTGTGAGGAATTGGTGTCATTTCTCCATTAAATGTGTGGTAGAATTTGCCAGGGAAACTACAGGGGTCTGAAGTTTTTCCTTTCAGAAGATGTTTAAAAATCAACTTCTTTGCTAGATAGGAGATTATTCAGGTTATCACCTTATTTTTGAATTAAGTTTTGGAAATTTCTATTTGTCAAGAATTGATCCATTTCATTTAAGTCATCTTATTTATGTGCATAGATTGGTTTGCAGTAGTCCCTTATTATCATACTGATTTTTGTGAGGTCAGTGGTGAAGCCCCCCTCCTTTAATTCCTCATATTAGTAACTTCTTCCTTTTCTTTTTTTGCTTTGATATTTTGAAGAACTAGATTTTGGCTTCATTTATTTTCTCTACTGTTTTTCTGCTTTACAATTTCATTGATTTATTTTATCTTTATTAGGTTTCTTATTTAGAAACAAATTTAGATACGTTTAGATCACTTTCTCTAGTTTCTTAAGGTAGAAACAAACTATTAGTTTGAGGTCTTTCTTCTTTTCTAATACAAGTGTTTAGTGCTATAAATTCTCTCAAGCACTAATATATATACCCAGCCACCTTAGAGATAGCTACCATCAGCTTAACGGACTTTTTACATAATAACCATGCATAGGACATTTTGATAATAATTTTTTAAATTATATTGATCAGTGGTTTTCTTCCAATTCTGAAATAATTTTCAGACATACAAGAGGAAACACTGTTTTCAAAGTTCATACTTGTTAATATTCTCATTTGAATATTAAGTGCTTAAAATGAACATAAACAACTATATGATGTTTTTAACATTGAGTAAGTTTTACCTGAAACTTGAGCTTGCTTTCTCCTCCTTCCCGGTCTCGTTTATGCATATTCACCATTAAGGCTTCATAACATTCCTTCCAGTAAAGTGCCATGTTCTCATGACCATCATAAAATGTGTGGGTTTCATATTGCTTCATGTAAGGTACAATCTTATAAAAAAATATACATATACAGAAAATTTAATATATACTTATATAAGATTGATGATTTAGTCAAAAAATTTCACTCAAAAACACAGCACTTACATATTTTTCAATGTAAACTTGCCATTCATTTGAACTGCAATATTCTTGAAAATCTTCAAAAAATGAGGAGCTACTGTTGGTAAAAGGAAATGAAGGCAGGTGCAAGTTCATGAAGAGAAGCTCATAAATTTTGGAAACAAGGGTACGGAGAAGAGGAATCAAAAATGAGTAAATTTCAGACTGTTCCTTGATGGATTGACTTAGAACATTTTCCAGCTTCCCTAAAATGTAACATGCTTCTTCCTGATTTTCAATCACTTTGGTCTGCAGAAGGGTATTTAGTTTAGCTGATGCCATTGCACAAACCTGAGGAAAACAGTATAGGTGAGAAAGAGCACAGTGATTCAGACATTTCATGATAGCAAAATTTCTCTGGTTGTTCTTGAAGATTTTTGTTGGTGTTGTTTTCCCTTTCTTTAATAAATTATAAAAGTAACCAATGTTTAATTTGGAATATATATAGAAAAGGTGTGGTAGATAATTCATCAACCCAACATCTATTCCATTCCTTCTTATAGTTTGCAAGGACAGGAGGATGATTCCATCTGTAGTTCTAACAATAGGTCCTAAAAGATATAAGCCAACCAGAATATCCAACCTCTTTCCACAGGGACTGGTTTAGATAACTGAACTTTCAGTCAATTCCTGTCACTGTCTTTGTCACAGAGATTCCTTCAGGGATGGCCTTATCAGTACAAGTTCAGAACTTTTACACACTAACTCTCAAGAATTGTGAAGGGTCTTAGATTTGAACTTACCTCCAAGCTATCAAGTTAGCCTGTCAGTTCCTCATATGCTAGCAGAAGACATGAAACTCCTGGGTCAGAAACAAAGATCTACAGCAACAGCAACAGCTAGAATATCAGCATTTGCCCTCATTACCTGAATGACAATTCTTCTAGTGAGAGATGAATAGAACTTCATCATGCCTGCACAGGTAGTGACTACATTATAGTAGAGGAGCCCCGAGCATCGGGAACCCAACTCTTTTACATTCGGCAATAAGCTTGCCTGAAGTTTTCCTTGGAGAGAGATATTATTAAACTGGAGAGTAAACAAACATGCCTTTTTGCTCTGGAGGGAGACATGATTTCTGTCTTTTTAAGTTGTTCACTTAAAAAGATAGTTCATAACATAAGACACCTATTTCTAGGTGGAGAAAAAAGAATATTACAATGAACATCTATGTATACAAAGATTGCTCAGTATTTTAGATTACCTTAGCATAGAGTTTTAGAGAATTACTAGAGAAAGAGCAAAATCAGTTTTTAAAGTTCATAGTTTATATTTTTAAATTGCATTTAAACGGCTGTACAATTTTAACTTCTACAATCCATGTATAGGAAAGCCCATCCTCTTATTTAGCTTTTATGCATTTTCCATGTTTTTACAATGAACATGTTTTACTGTTATGATTATGAAAAAAAACCTGTTTCTTAAAAAGTAAGATGGAGAAATGAGATCACAATCTTAAGAGAAAGAATACAAAATATAAAAATATATGATGACTTCAATTGTCAGAAAAAGATAAACAGAAAAAAATGCTAAAATACTGACAATTGTTTCCTCTTTGTACTATAGGATGATGAGTAGTTTATCTTTTCCTCTTTATGTTTTTGTGTATTTTCCATAATGAACAAGTATTACATTTACAATTACAAAAAAATATATTTCTATTGAAAAGTAGGGCCTTTTTAATGTGGGGCAACCTTATGGAATTTTAACCTCTCCATGTTCATATAAACATTAAAGCAAGTTTACATGTATTAGAAACCATCCCCACCTGGATACCTTTGCCCCAATTACTTAAAAACCCCAATATCAAAAGAAAATAAAAAGAGCCAATAAATGTAGGGGACACATGCCTTAACTAATTCACTCCAGGTTCTCACAAGTATCCAATGTAAATAAAGATGACAGACTAAAATTCACATGGAGCTTGTACAACCTTAAATTTTTTTAATTTAAAATAAAAATAATAAATATTCCTTGGGTCCATATTTTATTTACCTTTACTTTGGAAAGCTAACACAATGCTAAAACTTGGTAGTTATTCAGTAAGTGTCTGATAAATGAAAAATATACAAGAGTATAAAACTGTAAATTACTAAAGCAACAGAAAAGGATGTAAAAGAAACAACTTGGATTAAAGATGGCGGCATGAGAGGTGAGACAGAGGCTTCCTCCTAAAACCGCATAGAATATGAAAATATAACTAATACAACTACTCTTGAAAGAGCAACAGTAAAGAGGACTGCACCAAACTGCATACAACTGGAGACAAGACCAGACCTCACAGACAAGGGTAATGTACTAAAGCTGTGGTCCTGTGGGATCCAAGCCATTCCCCCACCCCAGCTCACCAACGGGAGGAAGAGGAATGGAGCAGGGAGGGAGTGGAGACCTGAGACTGCTGAACACCTAACTCCACAGATCGGCTCTGGGAGCACAAACCTACATGTCATGGTGCTTGCATGATACTCTCATAATTAGGGGGTTGGAAAGCTAAGACAGGCAGAATTCTTGGAGAGACTAAGATACCAGCTGCTTGTGGAAAACAGGGATCAATATCCAGCTGCTCAGGGACAAAAGAAAGGGGGGCAGTCTGAGAGACTTGCTAACAAAGAAGGCCTTAGAAGAGGGCTGCAAAAGGGGCAAGGAATACACAGAGCTTACTGCTCAGGAGAAAGGACAGGTAGACAAAATTGTCCGGCTGCACTCTGATCAGCAGACTGGGAGCTTTCACGATCTTCAGGTGCTCCAGCTCCCTGGATGTCTACACAGCTCCAAGAAGACATTCTGTGACAGGCAGACTACTGCGCCTTTCTCCTGGCCAGCCCACCAGGCTTGCATACCGGGAAACCCTACCCTGGCATTAGGCCAGCCAGAAGGAAGATCTGTCTACAGCAACTAGAACATAAAGCACAGAGGATTATACCTGTGTGCTCAGCACACTGGTTCAGGCAGTGGAGACAGTCATAGCAGCCAGGAAGCAGGAAACAGCTCTTTCCTCTCCCCAGGCACCAATACCACTCCCCTGCAACCCCCGACATGGCTTCAGGGGCTGAGCAGCTCCAGAGAGTAGAGCTTCTGGGCACTAGAGGGCGCCATACACAAATATGAAATGCCAAAGGAACCTGGTCCAGAGTAAAATTATTAATACAACTCCTGAGAAAGATTTAAATGATATTGACCTCATGACTCTCCCTGAAAGGGAGTTCAAAATAAAAATCATTAACATGCTCATGGAGGTACGGAAAGATATTCAAGAACTCATGAATGAATTATGGTCAGAACTCCAATAACTGAAGAGCACAATGGATGGTATTAAAAGCAGATTGGATATGGTGGAGGAGATGATAAATGAAACAGAAACTAGAGAAGAGGAATACAAAGAAGCTGATGCACAGAGAGAAAAAAGGATCTCTAAGAATGAAAGAATATTGAGAGAATTGTGTGACCTATCCAAACGGAACAAAATTCGCATTATAGGGGTACCAGAAGAAGAAGAGAGAGAAAAAGGGATAGACAGTGTCTTTGAGGAGATGATTGCTGAAAACTTCTGCATTCTGGAGAAGGAGATAGTCTCTCAGGCCAAGGAGGTGCACAGATCTCCCAACACAAGGGACACAAGGAAGACAACGTCAGTACATACAGTAATGAAAATGGCAAAGATCAAGGATAAGGACAGACTATTAAAAGCAGCCAGAGAGAGAAATAAGATCACATACAAAGGAAAGCCCATCAGGCTATCATCAGATTTCTCAGCAGAAACCTTACAGGCCAGAAGGGAGTGGCATGATGTATTTAATGCAATGAAGCAGAAGGGCCTTGAACCAAGACTACTTTACGGGGCAAGATTATCGTTTAAATTTTAAGGAGGGATTAAACAATTTTCAGTTAAGCAAAAGTTGAATTTACCTCCCACAAACCATCTCTACAGTGTATTTTTGAGGGACTGCTATAGATGGAAGTGTTCGTACGGTTTAATAGCTGTCACCAGAGGTAATAAAACCACAGTAAAGAAAATAGAACAGCTAATTACTAAGAAAATGCAAAATTAAATTCACTATCTGCAAGTCAATCAAGGGATAGACAAACAGTACAGAATATGATACCTAATATATAAAGAATGGAGGAGGAAGAAAAAGGAGAAGGAAAAAACAAAACAAAACAAAAAAAGAACCTTTAGATTGTGTTTGTAATAGCATATTAAGTGAGTTAAGTTAGACTCTCAGATAATAAGAAAGTTAACCTTGAACCTTTGGTAACCACGAATCTGAAGCATGCAATGCCAATAAGTACATACCTATCCATAATCACCCTAGATGTAAATGGACTGAATGAACCAATCAAAAGACATAGAGTCACTGAATGGATAAAAAAACAAGACCCATCTATATGCTGTCTACAAGAAAGAGACTCACTTCAAACCCAAAGACATATACAGACTGAAAGTAAAGGGATGGAAAAAGATATTTCATGCAACTAATAGGGAGAAAAAAGCAGGAGTTGCAGTACTTAGATCAGACAAAATAGACTTCAAAACAAAGAAAGTGATGAGACAAAGAAGGACATTACATAATGATAAAACGGTCAATCCAACAAGAAGATATAACCATTATAAATATCTATGCAGCCAACACAGGAGCTCCTACATATGTGAAACAAATACTAAGAGAATTAAAGGGGGAAATAGAATGAAATGCATTCATTCTAGGAGACTTCAACACAGAACTCACTCTGAAGGACAGATCAACCAGACAGAAAATAAGTAAGGAGACAGAGGCACTGAACCACACATTAGAACAGATTGACCTAACAGACATCTACAGAACTCTACACCCAAAAGGAGCAGAATACACATTCTTCTCAAGTGCACATGGAACATTTTCAAAAACAGATCATACACTAGGCCACCAAAAGAGCCTCGGTAAATTCAAAAAGACTGAAATTGTACCAACCAGCTTCTCAGACCACAAAGGAATGAAACTAGAAATGAATTACACAAAGAAAATGAAAAATCCCACAAATGCATGGAGGCTTAATAACACGCTTCTAAATAATCAATGGATCAATGACCAAATAAAAACAGAGATCAAGCAATATATGAAGACAAATGACAACAATTCAACACCGCAAAATCTGTGGGACGCAGTGAAGTCCGTGCTAAGAGGAAAGTATATTGCAACACAGGCCTACCTCAGGAAAGAAGAACAATCCCATATGGCAGTCTAATCTCACAATTAACAGAACTAGAAAAAGAAGAACAAACGAGACCCAAAGTCAGTAGAAGGAGGGACATAATAAAGACTTGAGCAGCAGTAAATAAAATCGAGAAGAATAAAACAATAGAAAGGATCAACGAAAGCAAGAGCTGTTTCTTTGAGAAAATAAACAAAATAGATAAATCCCTTGCCAGACTTATCAAGAAAAAAAGAGAGTCTACTCACATAAACAGAATCAGAAATGAGAAAGGAAAAATCACTACAGACAGCACAGAAATACAAAGAACTATTAGAGAATACTATGAAAAATTATATGCTAACAAACTGGATTATCTAGAAGAAATGGACAACTTTCTGGAAAAATACAACCTTCCAAGGCTGACCCATAAAGAAACAGAAAATCTCAACAGACGAATTACCAGCAATGAAATTGAACTGGTAATCAAAAACCTACCTAAGAACGAAACCCCTGGAACAGATGGCTTCACCTCTGAATTTTATCAAACATTTAGTGAAGACCTAATACCCATCCTCCTTAAAGTTTTCCAAGGAATAGAAGAAGAGGGAATACTTCCAAACTCATTCTATGAGGCCAGCATCACTCTAGTACCAAAACCAGGCAAAGACACCACCAAAAAGGAAAACTACACACCAATATCTCTGATGAACACAGATCCAAAAATACTCAACAAATTATTAGCAAACCAAATTCAAAACACATCAAAAGGATCATCCATCATGATCAAGTAGGATTTATTCCAGGGAGGCAAGGATGGTTCAGCATTCGAAAATCCATCAACATCATCCACCATATCAACAAAAAGGACAAAAACCACATGATCATCTCCATAGATGCTGAAAAAAAATTTGACAAAATTCAACATCTATTCATGATAAACGCTCTCAACAAAATGGGTATAGAGGGCAAGTACCTCAACATAATAAAGGCCATATATGACAAACCCACAGCCAACATTATACTTAACAGCGAGAAGCTGAAAGCTTTTCATTTAAGATCGGGAACAAGACAAGGATGCCCACTCTCCTCACTTCCATTGAACATAGTACTGGAGGTCATAGTAACGGCAATCAGACAACACAAAGAAATAAAAGGCATCCAGATTTGCCAGGAAGAAGTTAAACTGTGTCTGTTTGCAGATGATGTGATACTGTACATAAAAAACCCTAAAGAATCCACTCCAAAACTACTAGACCTAATATCTGAATTCAGCAAAGTTGCAGGATACAAAATTAATATGCAGAAATCTGTGGCATTCCTATACACTAACAATGACCTAGCAGAGAGAGAAATCAGGAAAACAATTCCATTCAAAGTTGCATCAAAAAGAATAAAATACCTAGGAATAAACCTAACCAAGGAAGTGAAAGACACACACTCTTAAAACTACAAGACACTCATGAGAGAAATTAAAGAAGATACTAATAAATGGAAACACATCCCATGCTCATGAATAGGAAGAATTAATATTGTCAAAATGGCCATTCTGCCTAAAGCAATCTACAGATTCAATGCAATTCCTATCAAAATACCAACAGCATTCTTCAACGAACTACAGAAAATAGTTCTAAAATTCATATGGAACCACAAAAGACCCCGTATAGCAAAAGCAATCCTGAGAAGGAAGAATAAAGCTGGGGGGATTATGCTCCCCAACTTCAAGCTTTACTACAAAGCCGCAATACTCAAGACAATTTGGTACTGGCACAAGAACAGATCCATAGACCAATGCAACAGAATAGAGAGCCCTGATATAAAACCAACCATATATGGTCAATTAATATATGATAAAGGAGCCATGGACATACAATGGGGAAATGACAGCCTCTTCAACAGCTGGTGTTGGCAAAACTGGACAGTTACATGCAAGAGAATGAAACTGGATTATTGTTTAACGCCATACACAAAAGTAAACTCGAAATGGATGAAGGACCTGAATGTAAGTCATGAAACCATAAAACTCTTAGAAGACTACATAGGCAAAAATCTCCTGAATATAAGCATGAGCAACTTCTTCCTGGACGCATCTCCTCGAGCAAGGGAAACCAAAGCAAAAATGAACTCATGGGACTACATCAAACTAAAAAGTTTCTGTATGGCAAAGGACACCATCAACAGAACAAAAAGACATCCTACAGTATGGGAGAATATATTCGTAAATGACATATTCAATAAGGGGTTAACAGCCAAAATGTATAAAGAACTTACACGCCTCTACATTCAAAAAGCAAATAACCCAATTAAAAAATGGGCAGAGGATATGAAGAGACAGTTCTCCAAAGAAGAAATTCAGGTGGTCAACAGACACATGAAAAGATGCTCCACGTCACTAATCGTCAGGGAAATGCAAATTAAAACCACAGTGAGATATCACTTCACACCAGTAAGGATGGCCAGCACCGAAAAGACTAAGAACAACAAATGCTGGTGAGGATGCGGAGAAAGGGGAACCCTCCTACACTGACCTGGAAATCCCACTCCTTGGAATTTACTCAAAGAATACAGCTTCTCAGATTCAAAAAGACATATGCAGCCCTATGTTTATTGCAGCACTTTTTACAATAGCCAAGATATGGAAGCAACCTAAATGTCCATCAGGAGATGAATGGATAAAGAAGAGATGGTACATATACACAATGGAATACTATTCAGCCATAAGAAGGAAACAAATCCTGCCATTTGCAACAACATGGATGGAGCTGGAGGATATTATGCTTAGTGAAATAAGCCAGGCAGAGAAAGACAAGTGCCAAATGATTTCCCTCATTTGTGGAGTATAATAATGAAGCAAAACTGAAGGAACAAAATAGTAGCAGACTCAGAGACTCCAAGAAGGAATTAGTGGTTACCAAAGGGGATGGGTGTGGGAGGGCGGGTAGGGAGCGTGGGAGAAGGGGATTGTGGGGTATTTTGTTTAGGACACATGGTGTGGGCAATTATGGGGAAAACAGTGTAGCACAGAGAAGGCAAACAGTGAATCTGTGTCATCTTACTACACTGATAGACAGTGACTGAACTGGTGCATGAGTGTGGACTTGATAATATGGGTAAATGTATTAACTACATTGTTTTTTCATTTGAAACCTTCATAAGAGTGTATATTAATAATACCTTCATAAAATAAATAAATAAAAGAAACAACTTAAAACACAATTTTCCTTCATATGCAAGCCCTAAACTGCACAAGTATAGTCTATGCAGGCTGTATAATATCCCAGCTACCTAAATATAGATGATATGAGTAATGCCTTTTAATATAGTTTCTCTATATATCATTTAAAAGGAAACCTGAAAATTAAATTGAACCATAAACACCAGCAAAATAATCTGCCTCTCAAGCTTCTTTCTCGTCTCACAAAAGTGAAACGAGTGAAATCATGGATAGTTTTGGAACTAATAAAAAAGAATTAAAATACTGAAAATCATTTAGCAATAATGCAAATAATTACTATGTTGCATGCACAGACAGTAAGTAAGGTAAAAATGACAAACCTGCAAATCACCCCTTCCAATGAATCCTAGAAACAACTGGATTTGAATTTGAGAAAGTTTTGCCCATATTGGACTTTCAGCATACCAAACTGACAGGCCATCAAAGAGCAGCATCATATCCTCTAAGAACTATCACAAAGGAAAAATTAAGAAATAAAAACATTCAATTTTTAAATCTAATAATAAGGAATTTTCTCCAAAGTAATACAAATCATAAATATTTCAAATCTAGTTCAACATTGAGTTGGTAAAAGCCAAAAGAATTATCCTAGTAATAGCTAACAAAATCTGTGACTATTTATCACATTTTATCTGTTTATTGCATCTGATTAAATGTTTATGCTCTGAAAAGAGAGAGTAGAAAATTTCATTCTTTGAATAAAGTCATTGACCACCAGAAAAATAATTTCAAAGAGATATTACTGTACCTTTTCAGTCCATATGTTAGAATTAACAAGTCCCTCTGACTGCAGAAAGTCCTGTATGATCAGCATGAGTCGGAAGGCATTTTCAGCAGTTACTGGATTAAGCTTTACTTCTCTGTTTTCTGTTACAGCCCATTCTAACATCTTCTGCAGCAAACTAAGTGCAAAACAAAATCCTCTTAAAACCATTTGAAGTTTAGAAAAATAGTAGGACATTAAGAAAAGTTTTATTAATAGGATTGTATCTTCAAAGATACACGATTACTGGCAGGTATCAGAGGACACTATGGATGGTATTTAAAACAATAAAGCAATTATTTAATCTCTGAGTATCTATTTTTAAAGCACATAATAACTAAAAGGTGAAGTAAGTTACGTTTTATTTCACTATAAAAAGCTATGAAAATAATCCAAATTCCAGTCTCCATGAGATACTTAAAAATTTCTTTAAAGCTAGAAAACAGGAATGCTAGAAAAGAAGGTTTTATCATACCTTACAGAGGCTCTAGCCCTGCAGGGAACTAGAAATGTTTTAGAGAAGTAATTATCATGAAAATACTACTTCCTTCTCTTAGCATGGAAACACTCAAACTAGGATAAGACTGTAGAACACAATGCCCCTAGTGTTTATATATGACAAAAAACAATTTAAAGAACAAAGAGTATGTATTCAGTAAAACCAAAATTAAAGATTTAAAACTCACACTGGAGTTAGTTTTGGATTTCTCTCCAGATCTCAAGAGAATGGCAATAGAGAAAGGGGCTGAACACAAAGCCCCTCCTTTTCTCTCACTATTCCCACTGAATACTGAACAAATGTTCAATAAATAATACTATTTTTGACTCCTGTCCACTCCAAAGGGGGAGGGGAATTCACAAACTGAGTGCTTACATTAGTTTTATTTCATTTGATGGCCGCAGTAGCTCACTGGACATTCCCGGTTTAGTTAGTGCTGAAAACACTTGTCCCCGTTCAATCCAAGTATCATCATCAGACTTTTCTAGTCCCTTACACATTATATAGTTCAAAATATCTGTCAGTAATTGAAGAAGCTCCTCCTCACATCTCTAATAAAAAGATAAAGTAATATTACTAGAGAAAGGTGTAAAATACACATAATAAGAATCATCACAGTCACTGAGGATTTTCGGAAAAAGATGGCAGAGTAGACAAGGAGGAAACCTCTTCCCACATACACACCATAGAAGCAAATACGTCAAAAACAATCAAACCTGAAACTGACCTGAAGGATGAGGAACAGACCATCTACATCTGGTGAAGAAGAGAAGCCCACACAGAGAGGGCTAAAGAGGCAGAACATGCTATCGATTGGGACACAAGCCCTTCCTCCATCCCAACCCTCAGATGTGAGGAGAGGAATGGTGCAGGGAGGGTATAAGCACTCAGAAACTCTGCAAGCCTGGCCCTGGAGATCAGCTCTGGGAACATGAGTGCACACTGCATTGGGCTTTGGTGATTAGCAGGGCTAGACACCAGGGAGAGTAAGAGCACTCTTGGGAGGCTGAGAATACTACTGTTTGTGGAGGACAGGCACGTGACCTCAGTCCCATGGAAACTCAACACAGAGGCAGCAGTTTGAATGATTTGCCAACAGCAGAAGGGTGCCAGAGGGATGGGGGTCAGAGGAAGCTTTCTCTACAGAAGAAAGGGCAGGTGGGCAACACTTCCCCAGCCCTCCTTCAGCGCAACTGTTTGGGGGCATGTAGGAGCCAGCCCTAAACATTCCAACCCCCCTTGCTATGGTTCAGCCCCAAGGTGCTTCCATGGATGTGTGTCTGGCTCACTTGGCCCAAAAGCAGCCAGATTTTGCTGCCTGGTAGATGAAGGGAGATTTGCTGCCTGGCAGATAAAGTGAGTCATTCCCAGTTTTCCTGGCCCTCTATCAGCCCAACTTGAGAGGCATCTGCAGGAGCCAGCTCCAAACACTCTCTCTTCCTTGCTGGTGGCCAAACCCATGCTACACTGGCCCACAGACCAGCCCTGTCTACCCTGTCAGCCCAGCAGTATCAACCACCACTGCAGGGCAGGCAGAGAGCGGCCCTGCCTGCAACATTCCCCACAGAAGCACTGCTGCAAGGTTTACAAAGGCCTATGCTGACAGAGATGAGTTACTGCTGGCAGACAGGCAGAAAGGCCACCCCATCAATAGCAACTGCAGCTCCACTGCAAAGAAGAGCCAGGCACAGGTTAGCAAAGAGTCTTGAGCTTCTGAGCACCACAGGACACCTTCTTCATAAAGCTATTGCTCTCTAGACCAGGAGGCATAGTGGATTAAACTAATAAAAAGGAAGAAACACAGAAACCCAGACAAAATGAGAAGGCAGAGGAATAGGTTCCAAACAAAACTACAAGATAAGACAGCAAAAAAAGATTTAAATGAAACAGAACACCAATCTTCTTGATAGAGGTTTCAAACTACCAGTCATAAATATGCTCACTGATCTGCAGTGAAGTACTGATGATCTCAGGGAGGACTTCAACAAAGAGACAGAAGAGTTGAAAAAGAGCCACAAAACAATGGAGTGAATAAATAATACAATGCTGCAAGTAGACAAGATAATCAGTGAGATGGAATTAGAGAACAGAAAAACAACAAATCTGAGGAACACAGAGAAAAAAGAATCTCTACCACCGAGAGGATGCTGAGAGCTGTGTGAAAACTTGAAACAAAACAGTATTTGCATAATATGGGTAACAGAAGGAGAAGAGAGAGACAAATAAGTAGAAAGTCTCTTTGAAGAAATAATTATTTGAAAACATCCCACATTGGGGGAAGGAAATAGACACGCAGGTCCTGGAAGTGCAGAGAGCCCCAAACACAAGGAATCCCAGGAAGATAGCACCTAGACATAATAATTAAAATGACAAAGATTAAGGGTAAGAGAGGGTATTGAAAGCAGCTAGACAGAGGCAAAAAATTGCTTAAAAGGGAAATCCCATCAGGTTCTCAGATTTCTCAGAAGAAACATTACAGGCCAGAAGAGAGTGGCATGAAATATTTAATGTATTGAAACAAAATGTCTTTTAACCAAGAATCCTCTACACAGCAAGGTTATTATTCAGAATCAGTGGAGAGATTAAAAGTTTCTCAGATAAACAAGTTAAAAGAATTCATCACCACTAAACCGGCCTTATAGGATATGTTAAAGGGAGTTCTGTAGATGGAAATGTTCTTAAGCATAAATATTTTTCATCAGTGAAAATGAAATACAGTAAAGATAGTAGACCAATTATTGACTGCAAACTTAAAATTTTTTTTAAAAGAGAAAAAAGTAGTAAACCAACTAAACACAAAACCAGTCAAGAGATACACACAACAAAATACATATTATGACATTAAATACATAAAGTGTGCAGGAGGAAGAAGAATAAAACAGAAGTATTTTTAGATTATGTTTGAAAAAGAGCAACCATCAACTTACCATAGACTATTATTTAGGAAACTATTCATGAACCTTATGATAACCACAAACCTAAAGCCTATAATAGAAAAACTAAAAATTTAGAAAGAGAAATCCAACCACAACATTAAATAAAATCAACAAATAACAAGAGACTAGTATAAGACAGGAAAAAAGGAACAGAAAGGAACTATAAAAACAACTGGAAAACAATAAAATGGCAAAAAGTACATATATTATCAATAATTACCTTAAATGTAAATGGACTGAATGCACCAATCAAAGGACATAGGGAGGTAGAATAGATAAAGAAACAAGACCCATCTATACACTGCCTGTAAGAGACTCATTTCAGATCTAAAGACATACATAGACTGAGTATGGATTGAAAGGTAAAGTAAAACTGAAGGGATGGAATAAAATATTTCATACAAATAAAAGGGAGGAAAAAAGAAGTAGCAGCATTTATATCATACAAAATTGACTTCAAAACAAAGAAAGTAACAAAAGACAAAAAAAAAGGACATTATATAATGACAAAGGGATCAGTCCAACAAGAGGATGTAAGAATTCTAAATATTAAGGCACCCAACCATAGAAGCACCTAAAATATGAGGCAAATACTAACAAAACTAAAGGGAAAAATAGACAGCAACATAGTCATATTTGGAGAGTTTAACATCCCCACTTACATCAGTGGACCGATCAACCAGACAAAAAAGGCACATTAGACCAGATGGACCTACCAGATATATACAGAACAATACAAAAGCAGCAGCATACACATTTTATTCAAGTCCAATGAAGATTCTCCAGAAAAGATCACAAATTAGGCCACAAAAAGAGCCTCAATAAATTCAAAGATTGAAATTGTATTGAGCATTAACAGATCACAATGGTATGAAACTAACAATCAATTACATGAAGTAAACAAAACAACACACACACACAGAGGCTAAACAGCATGCTTCTAAATAATCAATGGATCAATGAACAAGTTGAAGGGGAAATCAAGCAATACATGGAGACAAATGATAACAGAAACACAATGGTTCAAAATATGTGGGGTGCTGCAACAACAAGGGAAGTAAGTACACAGCAATATAAGCATATCTCAAGAATCAAGAACAATACCAAATGAACAATCTTAGGTCACAACGAAAGAAACTAGAAAAAGAACAAATGAAACCCAAAGTTAGTAGGAGAGACATAGTAAAATATCAGACCAGAAATGAGTAATGTAGAGAATAAGAAAACAACAGAAAAAAAATCAATGAAACCAAGAGCTTGTTCTTCCATAAGATAAACAAAATAGATAACCCCCTAGCCAGACTTATCAAGAAAAGAGAAGATATAAATACACAAAATCAGAAACAAAAAAGGAATACTTAAAACTGACACCACAGAAATACAAAGAATTAGAGAATTCCATGAAAAATAACATGCCTATAAATCAGACAACCTAGAAAAAATTAACAAATTCATAAAAAAGAACAACCTTCCAAGACTGAGCAAGAAAGAAGCAGGTTATCTAAACAGACCAATAACAATTAACAAAATTGAACTGTTAATCAAAAAACTTCCAACAAAGAAAACTGCAGGACCAGATGGCTTCACAGCTAAACTCTACTAAACATTTAAAGAAGAGCTCATAACAATACTTAAAGTATTCCAAAAAGAGGAGAGGAATACTTCCAAACTCACGTTTGAGGCCAGCTTCACTCTAATACCAAAACCAAAGACAAAACAAAAAGAGAAAATTACAGACCAATATCCCTGATGAATGCAAAAATCCTCAACAAAATATTAGCAAACCAAATTCAAAAATATATCAAAAAGATAATCCATCATTACCAAGTGGGATTTATTCCAGGGATGTGAGGTGGTAAAATATTTGAAAATCCATCATCATACACCACATCAACAAAAAGAAGGATAAAAACTATATGATCATATCAATAGATGCTGAAAATGCATTAGACATCTATTTATGGTAAAAATGCTCAAGAAAATGGGTATCGAGGGAATGTACCTCAGCATAATAAAGGCCATATACAACAAACCCACAGCTAACATCATATTTAAAGGCAAAAAACTGAAAACTTTTACTCTAAGATCAGGAAAAAGACAAGTATGTCCACTCTCACTTTTATTCAACATAGTACTGCAGGTCCTAGTCATGCTAATGGGACAAATAAAGATAAAAGGCATCCAAATTAGTAATAAGTAAAACTGTCACTATTTATAGATGACATGATACTATATATAGAAAACCCTAAAGAGTCCACGAAAAAACTATTAGAACTAATACCTGGATTCAGCAAAGATGCATGATATAAAATTAATACCCAGAAATCTGTTATGTTCCTATACACTAACAAAGAACTAGCAGAAGGAGAAATCAGGAAACTAACTCCAATGACAATTGCACCAAAAAGAATAAATACCTAGGAATAATCCTCACCAAGGAGGTGAAAGACCTATACTCTGAAAACTATAAGACACTGATGAGGGATATTAAGACACAAATAAATGAAAATCTATGCCATGCTCATGGATAGGAAGACTTAATATTGTCAAAATGGCCATCCTGCCCAAATCAATTTACAGGTTCAATGCAATTCATATCAAAATACCAACAGCATTTTTAATGAATTAGAGAAAATAATCCTAAAATTCATATGGAGTTCAACCATTGTGGAAAGCAATATGGAGGTTCCTCAAGAAACTAAAAATACAAATACTATTTGACCCAGGAATCCCACTCCTTGGAATTTACCCAAAGAATACAACTTCTCAGATTCAAAAAGACATATGTGCCCCTATGTTTATTGCAGCACTTTTTACAATAGCCAAGATATGGAAGCAACCTAAGTGTCCATCAGTAGATGAATGGATAAAGAAGAGATGGTACATATACACAATGGAATACTATTCAGCCATAAGAAGGAAACAAATCCTGCCATTTGCAACAACATGGATGGAGCTGGAGGATATTATGTTTAGTGAAATAAGCCAGGCAGAGAAAGACAAGTGCCAAATGATTTCCCTCATTTGTGGAGTATAACAATGAAGCAAAACTGAAGGAACAAAATAGTAGCAGACTCAGAGACTCAAAGAAGGAACTAGTGGTTACCAAAGGGGATGGGTGTGGGAGAGTGGGTGGGGAGGGTGGGAGAAGGGGATTGTGGAGTATTATGTTTAGTACACATGGTGTGGGGAATCACAGGGAAAACAGTGTAGCACAGAGAAGGCAAACAGTGAATCTGTGTCATCTTACTACACTGATGGACAGTGACTGAATTGGTGTATGAGTGGGGACTTGATAATATGGGTAAATGTAGTAACCACATTGTTTTTTCATGTGAAACCTTCATAAGAGTGTATATCAATAATACCTTAATAAAAAAATTTAAAAAAAAATTCACATGGAACCACAAAGACCAACAACAGCTAAAACAATCCTGAGAAAGAAGAACAAAGCTGGGGGGAATTACACTTCCTGACTTCAGGCTATACTACAAAGCTACAATAATCAAAACAATATGATACTGGCACAAGAACAGATCCACAGATCAATGGAACACAATACAGAGCCTAGATATAAACCCAAACAGGTATAGTCAATTAATATATGATAAAGGATCTGTGAATACACAATGGAGAAAAGGCAGCCTTTTCAACAGGTGGTGTTGGGAAAACTGGACAGCTACATGCAAGAGAATGAAATACGATTACTGCCTAACTCCATACAGAAAAATAAACTTCATGAAATGGATTAAAGATCTAAATATAAAACATGAAACCATAAAACTCTTAGAAGAAAACAAAGGCAAAAATCTCTTGAACATAAGCATGAGCAATTTTTTTAATCCTGAACATAATCTCCCTGGGCAAGGGTAACAAAATAAAAAATCAACAAGTGGGACTACATCAAACTTAAAAGCAAAGGACATCAGCAGAACAAAAAGGCAACCTACAGTATGGAAGAATATATTCATAAATGATTTATCCCATAAGGGGTTAACATCCAAAATACATAAAGAACTCATAAGCCTCAACACCAAAAAAATAAATAACCCATGTAAAAAATGGGCAGAGGACCTGAACAGACATTTTGCAAAGAAGAAATACAGATGGCCAACAGGCACATGAAAAGATGTTCCACATTGTTAATCAATCAACAGAGAAATGCAAGGCAAAACTACAATGAGACATCATCTCACACCACTTAGATTGGCCACATCCAAAAGGCAAGAAATGTTTTGGCAAAGGATGTGGAGAAAAGGGAACCCCCCTGCACTGTTGGTGGGAATGTCAATTAGTGAATCAACTATGGAAAGCAAAAGACTAAAAATAGAAATACAATACAACCTAGTAATTCCACCTCTAGGAATTTACCTGAAGAAAACAAAACAACTGGTTTGAAAAGATATACGCACGCTTAAGTTACTGTCACATTATGTACAACAGTCAAGATACAGAATCAACCAAAGTGTCTGTCAATAGATAAATGGATAAAGAAGATGTGGTACATATACACAATGGAATTTTACTCAGCCATAAAAAGAATGAAATCCTCCCATTTGCTAAAACATGGAGGACTTACAAGGTATTATACTAAGTGAAATAAGCCAGGCAGAGACAGACCAATGCTATGTGATTCCACTTATTTGTGGAATCCAGAACAGAACAAAAGAAAATGAACAAAACAGCCACAGACTCATAGACACTGAGAAGTGAATGGTGGTTATTATGGGGGATGGGTTGGGGTGAGTGGGTGGGGATGAGGAGGGGAAGAAAGGGGCACAAAAATTCTCAGTCATAACATAAGCTGGTCACAGGGGTGGTAATAAAGTATGGAGAACGTAGCTAATGGTTCTGGTAACATCTTCCTAGGTCAACCTATGTTGACAGATAGTAACTACATTAGCTGCAGTGAGAATTTAATAATGTGTCTGACTGTTGAACCACTGTATACTTGAAACCAACATAAGATTGTATATCAACTATACTTCAATAAAAAAAGAATCATCACATATAGTGATCATAAACATTTAACATATTTTTTAAGTTTGTTAATGAACCTGGACCTTTACTACCCCGGCCCTTAGAGAGACAGTAAGAATTGGGCTTTACTGTTAAGATACTCAAAATTTAGTGACTTAAAGGCCTCTAAATCTTGTATCATGAGCTTTACAACATGAATATGACATTTTTAACAATTACACATTTCTAAGGATTAGAAGCATATGATAGACAAAGAAAAATAAGAGCATTTGGACAAATAAGGAATCTTACCTCTTGGCTTTCAAGTAAAGAGAAGTCATCACTAAAGCCTGTATCATTTGTAATGCCGCTTTCTTTGTCAGGCTGCACTGAAAATGATTTAGAAGACTCTATTGGGGATGGTGTGCTAGGCAGACTGTCTGGTATTTGATTTCCAATATCACTCAGTTCACATGAGTCAAGTCCACTGAAATCTAAACTTAAATGGAGGTTATTATGCCAGAATTCTTCTTGATTCTCTGATTTAAAAGACAACTCTCTCAATGAACTATCTTCTTGAAATAATGGTGTGTTTGAGTCTAAAGAGTGTCTGTCTTCTAAACTCCACTGATCTGAAGACTTTTTAGCTGAAGCAGAAGTGTCAGTTTTTTCCTCATCAGTCTTTTCATCAAAGTTCCTCTTAATACCTTCAGCTGATACATTTTTATCATTGTCTTTCATCAAAACAGTCCTACTTGGCTTCTGAAAAGTATTTCTATTTTCAAAATTTGCTTTAAAAAAAAGCCTAACTAAAGTGTCTTGCCAACCCACTTGTTGAGATATTTGATGTGCTGCATCTGGCTGGGACCGTAAAATCTGTAAAATCTGCAGAGATTGAGAATACAAAATTTGGCACAAAGTATACAGTACATTAGCAGAAACAGTTTCTTTTCAGTTTAATGTCAAAGTAAATTAATGAGAAATATGGGAGGATAAACTTCCCAAAGATTATATTTTAACTGGATTATAAACTATTTGGAGGGCAAACATTGTGTTTCTAACTAATCTGCATATAAATAATTATACAGAATAGGGATGTAATGAAAAATTTGCTGAGAGATAAAAAAGGAAAAAGATAAAATGATCCTCCACACATCAACATATTGTTATTAATTAAATTTGGTCAGATGGAAAATATAAATAAAATGAAGGTATCTTCACAATGTAATAAAGTTATAACCTCTCAACTAAACATTCTCGATTAGCTTACTATATTTGTTTAGTAAATATTGAGCACCCACTGTGTGCCAGGCACAGTTTTGGCTCTAGGATTAGGGGAATAAACATGACACACAAGACTCTCATAAAATCCAGGTACTCCACTAGAGGGTATCATGCTCAGTGAAATAAGTCAGGAAGAGAAAGACAAATAACAAATGATTTCTCTCATTTGTGGAGTATAATAATGAAGCAAAACTGAAGGACAAAATAGCAGCAGACTCACAGACTCCAAGAAGGCACTAGTGGTTACCAAAGGAGAGAGTGGTGGGGGGAGGGAGGGAGAAGGGCATTGTGGGGTATCATGATTGGTGTACATGGTGTGTGTGGGGTCACGGGAAAGAAAGTGTAGATCAGAGAAGATAAATGGGCACTCTGTGGCATCTTACTAATCTGATGGACAGTGCCTGCAATGGGGTACGGGGGGGGGACTCGATAATAGGGGTAAATGTAATAACCACATTGTTATTCTTGTGAAGCATTCTTAAGAGTGTTTATAAACGATACCTTATTTAAAAACAAAAAACAAGAAAAACCTACATACTTCAATAACAGACTTCCCACCTCATTTTCTTTTCCAGGCAAAGTTAATGGTTGCTAGAGCAAAAACATTATTTTTCATTAACTCTATATTGTAACAACAAAACAAAAACTAGACTTTAGTTGGAAAAAACTAATTCCAATTAGATGGACACTGCTATTAACTGGAAAAAGATAATGACATTAAAGAGTAGACAATGACATGGCTACACTGCCAACAGACTTCACGTTTTTTAGATTAAACAATGTTTTCAAACACTATCGGAAATTCACATATCTTCATTTTTATTTTGGTGTCATTAATATAAAATTACATAAATAACACTGTAGTTAATAGATTCCCCCCATTATCAAGAAGCCAGCACATAAACCATTACAGACACTGTCCATCAGCAAAGTAAGATGCTATAGAATCACTACTTGTCTTCTCTGTGCTATATGGCCTTCCCTGTGGCCCCCACTATATTTTGTGTGCTAATAGTAAAGCTCCTTTTTCCCTTTATCCCTGTCTTCCCACCCATCCTCCCCAGTCCCTTTCCCTTTGGTAACTGTTAGTCCATTCTTGGGTTCTGTGAGTCTGCTGCTGTTTTGTTCCTTCAGTTTTTTCTTTGTTCTTATACTCCACAGACGAGTGAAATCATTTGATACTTGTCTTTCTCCACCTGGCTTATTTCACTGAGCATAATACCCTCTAGCTACATCCAGGTAGTTGCAAATGGTAGGATTTGTTTTCTTCTTATGGCTTAATGATATTCCATTGTGTATATGTACCACATCTTCTTTATCCATTCATCTACTGATGGACACTTAGGTTGCGTCCAGTTCTTGGCTATTATAAATAGTGCTGCGATAAACATAGGGGTGCATATGTCTTTTTCAAACTGGGCTGCTGCAGTCTTAGGGTAAATTCCTAGGAGTGGAATTCCTGGGTCAAATGGTATTTCTATTTTGAGTTTTTTCAGGAACCCCATACTGCTTTCGACAATGGTTGAACTAATTTGCATTCCCACAAGCAGTGTAGGAGGTTCCCCTTTCTCCACATCCTTGCCAACATTTGTTGTTGTTTGTCTTTTGGGTGGTGGCCATCCTAACTGCTGTGAGATGATATCTCATTGTGTTTTTAATTTGCATTTCTCTAATGATAGTGATGTGGAGCATCTTTTCATGTGCCTGTTGGCCATCTGAATTTCTTCTTTGGAAAAGTGTCTGTTCAGCTCCTCTGCCCACTTTTTAATTGGATTATTTGCTTTTTGTTTGTTGAGGTGCATGAGCTCTTTGTATATTTGGATGTCAAACCCTTATCAGATTTGTCATTTATGAATATATTCTCCCATATTGTAGGAGCCTTTTTGTTCTACTTATGGTGTCCTTTGCTGTACAGAAGTTTTTTAGATTGATATAGTCCCACTTGTTCATTTTGCTTTTGTTTCCCTTGTCCATGGAGATATGTTTGCAGAAGTTACTCATGTTTATATTCAGGAGAGTTTTGTCTATGTTTTCTTCTAAGAGTTTTATGGTTTCATAACTTACACTGAAGTCTTTATTCCATTTCGAGTTTACCTTTGTGTATGGAGTTATACAGTAATCCAGTTTCATTCTCTTACATGCAGCTGTCCAGTTTTGCCAATACCAGCAGTTGAAGAGGCTGTCATTTCCCAACTGTCCATCTATGGCTCCTTTATTGTATATTAATTGACCATAAATGATTGGGTTAATATCTGGACGCTATATTCTGTTTCATTGGTCTATGGGTCTCTTCTTGTGCCAGTACCAAATCGTCTTGATTACTGTGGCTTTGTAGTAGAGCTTGAAGTTGGGAAGCGAGATTCCACCCTGTTTTATTCTTTCTTCTCAGGACTGCTTTGGTTATTTGGGGTCTTTTTTGGTTCCATACGAATTTTAGAACTATTTGTTCCAGTTCATTGAAGAATGCTGTTGGTATTTTGATAGGGATTACATTGAATCTGTAGATTGCTTTAGGCAGGATGGACATTTTGACAATATTAATTCTTCCTACTCAAGTTCATGGGATGAATTTCCATTTATTAGTGCCCTCTTTAATTTCTCTTAAGAGTGCTTGTAGTTTTCAGGGTATAGGTTTTTCACTTCCTTGGTTAGGCTTATTCCTAGGTATTTTATTCTTTTTGATGCAGTTGTGAATGGAATTCTTTTTCTGATTTCTCTTTCTGGTAGTTCATCATTAGTGTACAGGAAATGCAACAGATTTCTGTGTATTAATTTTGTATCCTGCAACTTTGCTGAATTCAGATATTAGATCTAGTAGTTTTGGAGTGGATTCTTAAGGGTCTTTTATGTACAATATCATCATGTCATCTGCAAACAGTGACAGTTGGAGTTCTTCCTTACCAATCTGCATGCCTTTTATTTCTTTGTGTTGTCTGATTGCCGTGGCTAGGACCTCCAGTACTATGTTCAATAAAAGCGGGGAGAGTGGGCATCCTTGTCTTGTTCCCGATGTTAGAGTAAAAGATTACAGCTTCTCGATGTTAAGTATAATGTTCGCTGTGGGTTTGTCACATATGGCCCTTATTATGATGAGGTACTTTCCCTCTATGCCCATTTTGAAGAGAGTTTTTATCATGAACGGATGTTGAATTTTGTCAAATGCTTTTTCAACATCTATGGAGATGATCATGTGGTTTTTGTCCTTCTTTTTGTTGATGTGGAGGATGATGTTGATGGATTTTCGAATGTTGTACCATCCTTGCATCCCTGAGATGAATCCCACTTGATCATGGTATTTGATCCTCTTGATATATTCTTGAATTTGGTTTGCTAATATTTTGCTGAGTATTTCTGCATCTATGTTCATCAGGATATTGGTCTCTAATTTTCTATTTTTGTGGTGGCTTTGCCTGGTTTTGGTATTAGAGTGATGCTGACTTCATAGAATGAGTTGGGAGTATTCCTTCCTCTTCTATTTTTTGCAAAACTTTAAGGAGAATGGGTATTATGTCTTCACTAAATGTCTGATAGAATTCAGTGGTGAATCCATCTGGTCCAGGGGTTTTGTTCTTGGGTAGTTTTTTGATTACCGATTCATTTCATTTCATTGCTGTTATTTGGTCTATTTAGATTTTCTGTTTCTTACTTGGTCAGCCTAGGAAGGTTGTATTTTTCTAGAAAATTGTCCATTTCTTCTATGTTATCCAGTTTGTTAGTATATAGATTTTCATAGTATTCTCTAATAAGTCTTTGTATTTCTGTAGAGTCCATCATGATTTTTCCTTTCTCATTTCTGATTCTATTTATGTGGGTAGATTCTCTTTTTCTCTTAAAAAGGCTGGCTAGGGGTTTATCTATTTTGTTTATTTACTCAAAGAACCAGCTCTTGGTTCCATTCATTTTTTCTAGTGTTTTATTGTCCTCAATTTTATTTATTTCTTCTCTGATCTTTACTATGTCCTTCCTTCTGCTGACATTGGGTCTCAATTTTTCTTTTTCCAATTTCAATAATTGTGAATTTAGACTACACATTTAGGATTGTTCCTCCTTCTTTAAATAGGCCTGGATTGCTATATACATTTCTTTTATAACTACCTTCCCTGCATCCCACAGAAGTTGGGGCACTGCGCTGTTGTTTTCATTTGTCTCCATGTATTGCTTGATCTCTGTTTTAATTTGGTTATTGATCCATTATTTAGGAGCATGTTGTTAAGACTCCATGTGTTTGTGAGCCTTTTCGTTTTCTTTGTACAATTGATTTCTAGTTTTATACCTTTTTGATCTGAGAAGTTGGTTGGTAGAATTTCAAACATTTTGAATTTACTGAGGTTCTTTTTGTGGCCTAGTATGTGGTCTACTCTGAAAATGTTCCATGTGCACTTGAGAAGAATGTGTACCCTGCTGCTTTTGGGTGGAGTATTCTGTAGTTGTCTCTAAGGTCCATCTGTTCTAATGTGTTGTTCAGTGTCTCTGTGTCCTTTTTTTTGTCTGGTTGACCCATCCTTTAGAGTGAGTGATGTGTTGAAGTCTCCTAAAATGAACACATTGCATTCTATTTCCTCCTTTAATTCTGTTAGTATTTGTTTCACATATGTAGGTGCTCCTATGCTGGGTGCATAGATATTTATAATGGTTATATCCTCTTGTTGGACTGACCCCTTTATCACTATGTAATGTCCTTCGTTATCTCATTACTTTTTTTGTTTTGAAGTTTATTTTGTCTGATACAAGTACTGCAACACCTGCTTTTTTTCTCCCTATTGTTTGCATGAAATATCTCTTTCCATCCCTTCACTTTTAGTCTGTGTATGCCTTTGGGTTTGAGGTGAGTCTCCTGTAGGCAGCATATACATGGGTCTTGCTTTTTTAACCATTCTGTTACTCTGTGTCTTTTGATTGGTGCATTCAGTCCATTTACATTTGGGGTGATTATCAATAGACATGTACTTATTGCCATCGAAGGCTTTGGATTCGTGGTTACCAAAATTTCAAGGGCAGCTTCTTTACTTTCTACCCATCTAACTTAGCTCACTTATTACACTATTGTAAACACACTCTGATGATTCTTTATTTCTCTTCCTTCTTTTTCTTTCTCCTCCACTCTTTATGTTATGTGTTTTATTCTGTACTTTTTGTTTTTCCCTTGACTGATTTTGTGGATCGCTGGTTTTATTTTGCATTTAGTTAGTATTTGGTTAGTTTATTTTCTTTGCTGTGGTTTTATTTTCTCTGGTGACAGCTATTTAGCCTTATTAGCAGTTCAATCTACAGCAGTCCCTTTAAAATACACTGTAGAGATGGTTTGTGGGATGCAAATTCCCTCAACTTTTGCTTATCTGGGAATTGTTTAATCCCTCCCTCAAATTTAAATGAAAATCTTGCTGGATACAGTATTTTGGTTTGAGGCCCTTCTGTTTCATTGCATTGGATATATTATGCCATTCCCTTCTGGCCTGTAAAGTTTCTGCTGAGAACCTCATGGGTTTTTCTTTGTAAGTGACCTTTTTTCTCTCTCTGGCTGCTTTTAATACTCTGTCCTGGTCTTTGATCTTTGCCATTTCAATTATTGTATGTCTTGGTTTTGTCCTCCTTGGGTCCCTTGTGTTGGGAGATCTGTGGACTTCCATGGTCTGAGAGACTATTTCCTTCCCCTGATTGGGGAAGTCTTCAGCAATTATTTCTTCAAAGACACTTTCTATCCCTTTTTCTCTCTTTTCTTCTTCTGGTACCCCTATAATGTGAATATTGTTCTGTTTGGATTGGTCACACAGTTCTCTTAATATTCTTTCATTCCTAGAGATCCTTTTATCTCTCTCTGCCTCAGCTTCTCTGTATTCCTATTCTCTGATTTCTGTTTCTTTAACAGTCTCTTCCACCTCACCCAGTCTGCTCTTAAGTCCTTCTATTGATTGTTTCATTTGTTATCTCCCTCCAAACTTCACCCCGTAGCTCTTGCATAATTCTCTGTAGCTCCATCAGCATGCTTATGACTTTTATTTTGAGTTCTTTTTCAGGAAGATTGATTTCAGTCTCACCAAGCCCTCTCTTCGGTGTTTGAGGAATTTTGGACTGAACAAGTTTCTTCTGGCTTTTCATGGCAATGGGAGTGATCGCCGGTGAGTGGCGTGTGTGTCAGCTGGGAGAACCAAGTCCCTTCCTGCATGCCGGTCGCCTTGCCTGTCTCCGCTGTCTGTGCTGGTTAAGCACACCCAGGGAGCAGTCTCCGAGATGGCCTAGGGCAATGTCGGGGTTGCAGGCCAAAGCGCATGTTCTGCTGCAAGGGCAAAGCCCCTTTGTACTTCCTGGACTCTACACCCATCTCCGCTGTCTGTGCCGGTTAACCGCAAGCAGGGAGCAGCCTCTGGGCTAATCCCCTGACCTGCTGTAGGCGGGTCAGCCCTCAGGATGACCTAGGGCACTGGCGGGGTCCAGGTGAGTGGCATGTGTTCTGTCACGAGTACAAAGCTCCTTCGTGCTTTCCAGAGTATGCGCCCATCTCTGCTGTCTCTGCCGGTCAACCACGCGCAGGTAGCAGCCTCTTGGTTAATCCCCTGAGCTGCCGTGGGCAGGGTGTTTTTCGGGATGGCCTCTGGCACTGGTGGAGGTCTCAGGTCAGCAGCATGTGTTCTGCCTTGAGAACAAAGCCCCTTTGTGTCTCCCGGACTCTGTGCCAGTCTCCACTGTCTGTGCCAGTCAACCGCATGCAGGGAGTAGCCTCTGGGTCTTGGCCCATTAGTCGCATGCAGGGAGAAGCCTCTGTGTTAAGCTGTGTAGTTGCTGTAGATGGTGCTGCTCCCTAGCTATTCTGTAGCAATGGCAGGTCAGCCAGTTTGCTTGCAGTGCTGGCAGGGGGGAAGGAATGGTAGGCTGCTTATCACCATCAGGGGTTTCAGAGTTGTGCTGCCACCCAGTGGGTTAGGGTGCCTGACGTTTCTTAAAGTTCCCAACCTGCTGGACTGAGTGTGCCTGGACGATTTGTCCACCTGTTAAACCTTTGTCCCTTTAAGACTTTAAAGTGCCTGCTTTACTTTTGTCCCAGGGCAACCAGCTGTGGGAACCTATTCGCAGTCTTAATCTCGTATTTTGCTTTTCTGCTTCTCTAATATCCAGTGTGCCATGCAATGTGTGTCTGTGCTCCTGGGGCAGATTACTAGGGCTGGTTATTTAGCAGTCCTGTGCTTCCACTTCCTCCCTGCTCTGATTCTTTTCCTCCCACCGGTGAGCTAGGGTGAGGGGAGTGCTCGGATTCTACCGGGTCACGGCTTTGTATCTTACCCTTTTCCATGAGATGCTGGGTTTTCGCAGATGTAGCCTGGCTGGTGTACTGTATCTTCTGGTAACTCTTTTAGGAACAGTTTGCTGTATTTTCAAAATATATATGGTTTTGGGAGGAGATTTCCACCACCCTACTCATGCTGCCATCTTGAGAATCTCTCTCCCAGTAAGATCTTTAAGACATTTTTATCACAAAACCAAAAAACTTCTTTCTAAATGAAAAGAACTTTGTTTCCCAGTACAAAGAGTGTCTTTCAGATCAGAATTTCTAATTCTGATACATTTCACAGCAGATGAATAACGTTGGTAGAGCTTTCAGTATCAATGGTTCTAATGAATGCTGATGTTGATATACAAAGCAGTATGTCTCGAGTCACAACTGACATGTGAAGTTCCTTTCTTTACTAATGTTATCAATCAGAGAGTTACCATTATTCTACCAGTACAGAATACCAATTTTTTTCTTAGAGATTAAGCATTGCTTGCCAAAGAAATTTCATGACTTTAAAATTTCCATAAAGTAAGACCTATTTTATGTCTATTTTATTTACATGTAATGGATAAAAACTAGACTGCACTGAAAGCTGTTTCAAACAGTACCATGAAAGAAAAACATCAATTTATATGACCCGCTTCAAGTACAAGACAGCAAAATCCATCAAAATGTAAAATGTGAATACCCTGTCACAGCAATACCATTTCATGGATCTGATTCTCTGACCTGAAAGACAACTCTCCCACTAAACTATCTCCTTGAAATAACGGTGTGCTTGAATATAGCGAGTGTCTGTCTTCTAAGCTCCACTGATCTGAAGACATGTTAATTGAGGCAGAAGTGTCGGTTTTTTCCTCATATGTCTTTTCATTGAAGTTCCTCTTAATATTTTCAGCTGATACATTTTTACCATTGTCTTTTGTTAACATGGTCTGAAGAATTCCGGTTTTCAATATTTGCTGTTGAAAAAATACCATGTCTTGCCAACCACTTGCTGAGGTATCTGATGGCTACCACAGGCATATTACTACAAAGAGGCAAAAACCTATGTAAAATGATGCTTTTAACCAAAGTTCAGTAGCAAAAAAAAGGAGACAACCTAAATGTTCATCAATAGAGAACTGGATTACACTTTATGGAACAGCCATATAATGAAAATCTATGCAGCCATTAAAGAGAAAGATATAGATCCAGATTTACTGATGGGAAAATACCATAATGTAATTAGGGAGTACTATTAAAAAGAAAAGCAGGGAAACAAATTCAAAAGTAGACAGGCCAGTGGTTACCAAAGGAGGAGAGAGATCATAATCAGAAGGAAGCACCTGGGATAACCATTTCTTGACTTAGTCAAAGGTTAAACGGACACACTGTGGGCAAATCATTATTGGAATACTCATAAACAAACTATAGAAAATTCTTTCCACAAAGTTTAAAACATTCAGGAACTCTAAAATATGGTATATGAATTAGAAATGGTCACAGTCATTGAAGGTTCTTGACGAAGAAACTATTCTCTGCTAACTAATAAAGTTTCCATTCTGGAAAGGGTGTATATAGGAGACCATGTAGGACTAAGAAAAACAAATTCACATGCTGATTTCTTGTGATTACATGAAGTTCATTTATCTCAAAAAAGGAAATTATTTATTTATAAAACTATATCATTTATAAAATAAATTACTTACATCTGGTGTAAAATAATCTATGTTATTCAAGGTATAACAACAGTGCTATTTTTAGGTGTATCTTTAAAGTTACTAACCTTTCTGCAGATGACCACCCTGACGTTTATACATGCTCTGTGAGATATATATACCACAGATAACAGATCTTTGAAATTAATAACAGGATCTATGATGGGAGAAAAAAAAGTTAAAATTCCAGAGATAATCAAAGAACTGTGGATAACAGTACATAAATGCTGAAATAGTTGTTTCATTTTTCTTTTCCTTTTTCTTGCTGTTAACAACAAATGCCCTTTGTTTTTTTCCCAGTTTTACTGAGATATAAACTGACAAAAAGGTGATGCTACAATGAACATGGAGGTGCAGATATCTCTTTGTGATAGTGATTTCATTTCCTTTAGCTATATACCCAGAAAAGGGATAGTTGGATCATATGGTAGTTCTACTTTTAATTTTTGGAGGAACCTCCATACAGTTTTCTATAGTGGCTGTACAAATTTTCATTCCCACCAACACCTCACAAAGGTTCTGTTTCTCCACATTCCCACCAGCATTTGTTAAGCTCTTATCTTTTTGATAATAGCTATCCTAGCAGATGTGAGGTGATTCCTCATTCTGGTTTTGATTTGCATTTCCCCTGATGATTAGAGATGTCAAGCACCTTTTCATGTACTTGTTGACCATTTGCATGTCTTTAGAAAAATGTCTAGTTAGATTCTGCTCATTTAACTGAATTAAAAAAATTTTTTTTTTGCTGTTGAGTTGTATGATTTCTTTACATATTTTGGATATTAACTACTTATCAGATATTTGACTCTCAAATATTTTCTCCCATTCTGTAGGTTGCCTTTTCATTTTGTTGATGGTTTCTTTTGCTGTGCAAAAGCCTTTTAGTTTGGTGTAGTCCCACTTGTTTATTTTGCTTTTACTGCTTCTGTTTTGGGTGGCATATCTATAAAGTCGTTGCCAAGACAAATACCAAGATTTTTCCCTGCTTTCTTCTAGGAGTTCAATGGTTCAAGGCTTACATTTAAATCTTTAAGCCATTTGGACTTAATTTGTATAAGTTGTATAAAAAGGGTTCCATTTTCATTCTTTTGCATACAAATATCCAGTTTTCCCAACATTTATTGAAGAGACTGTTTTTTTCCCATTGAGTATTCTTGATCTCTTGTCAAATATTAGTTGACTATATAGGCATGGTTTTATTTCTGGGCTCTCAATTCTGTTCCATAAAAAACACAATTCTGTGTTTTTTAATGTGAATACTATACTGTTTTGATTACTACAACTTTGCAGTATAGTTTGAAATTAGGACATAAGATGCCCCCAGCTTTCTTATTTTTCTCAAGTTCTTTCTCAAAGAAAAAAACTGTGGGTAAAAGTTATATAAATGCTGAAATAACTGTTTCACTTGAAATAAGAATTATTGACATGTTTAAATATTATAAAGAAAATAGGTTTAGAGTGTTGGACATCCTCCAAGTTAACCCTAAATAACTGATCTTTCTTTTTTGATTAACTGAAAATATTTTCCATACTGCTTTAATCTTCTACCATTATCTTTTTATGTACATATCTTATATATTTGTCTTCATAAGATGGTAAACTATTCAAGACATAGAGCCTTATCCTATATCTTTTGAAGCCCTGGCACCTAATATAAATTCTACAATTTGTACTATTAGAAAAAAAAGGTTTATTAAAAAAAAAAGATTATCTGAAATAAGTTTTCATCTTGCCTTTAAAAATTTTAGCTCCATAAACAAAGGAAGAAGATTTTGTACCTATTCTCTCTGGTGTCCTTTTCTTGTTATAGAAACTCAGATATTTACTAATCACTCACTCAATAAATATTTCCTGAAGGCCTACCAAGTACAGCACTATTTATGTCATGGGGAGACAAAAACAACAAAGGTGAGTAAGAAACAGTACTCCAGGCAAGCCCTGCTGAATCAAATGAAAGCAACCTGAGGAAGGAGGAAGAAAAAAAAAACTTCAGAAAAAAACCCTTGTAAACCATCAAGTAAAATTATGTTACTATGAAGAACATTTCTTAAATGTTTCAGTATTACCAGTCTTAATCTTACCTGTATTTATGATTTGATTAGTAAGACTTTTAATAAGAGATGTATTAACAGGTGCTTCATTGAGAAGGAGTCCCAATCCTGAGTAGCCAACTTCTCTAAGTCGAATACGTTGTTTACTTCGTTCATAAACATTTGTGCATTTCAACATTTGTTCTATAACCTGGTCACAGTAATATATTCTTCTCAATACAGAGAACTAAGAACAACTTGTAATTCAGGTTAATATTGAATAAAATATTACAGTATAATATTTTTGGAGCATTATTTTGTTCCTTAAGCATAAAAAGCAAACAGGCCCAGCACTAATATCGAAGAGTACTCCATATCCATATTAAAGAATGCATTTAAGAAGAAACTGGACAGAAACACATTTGCATTTGCATAATTAATATGTTTAAAACTCTAGTTTACATATATTTCTCAGCAGATCAAAGAAGTAATTTAAAATTTTGTTTAATGTTTAAGGCATAGGTGGAAACAAACCCCTATATCCTGCAAGAGGAACAAAGGTATGTTTGAAAGAGAACAGAGATTCTTCTAGATATGGTAATTTATGTAACACTACATAAAGGTTATCAAAATAATTTTCAAGAATGAGAAAACACTGACATAATACTTAATCTCCATAAAGGAACCTCTGTTTGGGCAGCAGATTTAAAGAGTAGCCTTAGGGGTCACCATAACCAATACTCTAGAGAAACAATGTCAGACCATTTTTACTGCACCTTTGCTTTCCAAAGTTTGGGGATTCCAAACATAGGCAATCAAAACTGAACACCACAAGCAGACTTTATAATGTAACACTAATGATGTAAGAGAAAACAGCTGTCACAAGGATAATGCGTTAAGAGAATAAATCATGAAAAAAAATGTATTTGGCAACAGAAATGTAACTGCCTCCTCTACTTTTAGTTAACAAAACAGGTGGAGTGGTGAATTCAATCAAGATTCAAAGTGACTATTTCGGATAGCTTAACAATATATATTCAATATCCTTTGACCAGTTACTAATTTTTCTGGTCTCAGTTTCTTTATATGTAAAATAAGGATAACAATATCCACTTCATAAAGTTTTTGCAAGGATTAAGAAAACTAGTATGTGAAGAGTGTTTAGTGCTGACAAGCAGTGGATGCTACATAAAGTTAGTTATTATTATTAACTGATAAAATGTCTGATCTGCCATGCAGACCCACAGTAAGTCAAAAGGAAGCTGAGAGGTTTTATATTGAGGATGGTATGACAAAGTGAATAATAATTGATTATTATTCACTGAAATAACTGATCAGATTACAATATAATTCATTTTTAAATATGCAAACAAGAACATTATATATATCAAAACAAATTAAATAATTTAATATTAGATAGAAATAGATATAAAAAAGAATTTACATTCATAAAATGGATATGTTGTGAGTAAATTCATAAACTCACAAATGCCCCAAAATATAAAAATACTTTAGAAATGTGTATACCTTAAAAATGATTTCTCTTAGTCTGTCAGAATACTTCTGATTTAAGAGCAAGGCATAAAGTATGTCAGCATTCCCTGGTTCAAACAGCAGTAAGAAAAGCTGGCCTCGGGTTGGGCTGGTACGTAGAAGACTGAAGAGTATATCCAAAATTCCAAAGAGCTTTTAAAATTAAACAGCACAAAATAAACAACCACAGTCATATATGGAAGCATAAATAAAAAACCACAGTTATTTAACTAAATCCTATATACACTAATGTTCTAGCTTAACTAGACTATCTGATGTCTTTTGAAATAGCCCTGCTTTTCTCCTCCATTATGCTTTTAGCTTATTCAATTTCCTTTTGTGTATCTTCTCACTACCCATATACACCTGCTAAATCATACCTATCCTGCTTTACTCATTTGAAAAGCCATTTCTCCCATAAAGCCTTTCCTAGTCTCCTCAACATGTGATATTCTCCTATGAAAATCTCATAGGTATCTCTCTTACAGATAGCATCATCCTCTTTTTTGTTTCAAAATCACTTATAAACTTCTCATCCATTCCTGATTCCATTAGGCTAACAGTAAGAATGCTAGTTTATTATTATATACCTACAATATCTAGTATTATTTTATGTATATAGTAAGTCTTCAATAAAAACTCTTTGAATTGACCAAGAAAATATCATTAGCAGTAAATCACAGCAGGTGACAATATACCTATCATGAAATAAGATGGTTACTCATTATTCTAAATAACGAAGAACTTTTGAAGTGGACCAACTGTACAAGGAAATAGCCTAAGTTAATTAATCTATATAATACTGATTACTAAGTCATGTAACCTCTAATACACAAAGAATATATCATAACAAAGCGCAAAATATTTGAGTCAACATAAATTAACACTGCTCAAATTAGGTGTTGAGAGTGGTATACAGAAAGAATACAGAAATAGCAGTAAGTACACCATGGTTCTAGTCCCAGGTTTGTCAGCTGTGTGACTTTTTAAGTCATGTAATATCTCTGAATGTGCATTTCCAAATGTGCAAATGGGAAGAATAATTCCTGGTCTGTATATTACATATCATTGGTTCTTAAATTTAACCATGCACTAGAATCACCTGGAGGGTTGGTTCAGCAGTACATTTACACTTCCAACAAGTTCCCAGGTAAAGCTGGTCAGGGCCAATACACTGAGAACCAATGTCTTAAAGAGTAGTTCTGAGTGTATAAATAAATAATAAAACTATTTTAAAATAGAGGTAATTTATAATTTACTCCTTATGCAAATTTTTATGAAGTATGTTATATTAAAATTCATTTTAGAAATCTGCCCAGTAAACTTTCATGATAAATATACATTATGTGGCCTATGAAAATAGGTTTCAGAATTGCCAAAGCAACTATTGCCACATACTACTTTCTAGCTAATTAAAATATTTTATTGTACTATTTCATTAAACTTTCAGTAGGAGATAAAAGTCTGTTTAACTGCGTAATATTATGTTTGGTGCTATAAACATTTTACTCTTAAAATAAAACATTTATGTTTAAAAGAAGATGATACAGCAACTTAAATGTTAAAAAGAAAAGCATGGATTTATCTCAGGCATTAATACCTGTTCTTCTTCACTGACAGCAGCTATGTAACCCATAATACTTTGTACCTCTTCATAAGTTCCACCTTTGCACAGAAAATATTTAATGAGACCATACAAAGAAGTTCTTATTGTTCGAATATCATCTAGAGACAGCTCACTATATTTGCAATCACTCCTAAAAGAAAAAGTGCAAAAATTGAAATTTAAAATTTGTATATTTTTGTGATTTTATATAAAAGAATTATAAGTTTTAAAAAAGGTGTTTCTCAGCAGTAGATCATACACACTGAGAAGTGACTAATGGTTTACCAAGGGGGAGAGTTGGGGCAGGTTGGGGGGAGGGTGACGGGATAAAGGGGCACAACAATCCGCAATCACAATGTAAGCTGGTCATGGGGACGGCAGTACAGCATGGAGATATAGTCAATAATTCTGTAACATCTTTCTATATTGACAGTAACCATATTAGAAGAGGTGAGGATTTAATAATGTGGGTAAACTGCTGAACCACTGTGTTGTACATCCAAAACCAATATAAGATTGTATATCAACAATACTTCATTAAAAAAAAATGTGTTTCTGTGTAATTATTAGAATTCATGGTTATCTTTGGCTTCTTTTTCTTTTTAAGGAAAATCTTTTGAAGTTAGGGGTTACAATGACAAAGATATAAATTGTTAAAACAACTTATATATATGCAACACTCACTATGTGGCAGACATAGTTTTAAGTGCTTTCAATGTTATTCATTTAATTTAATCCTCAAAACAACCATGGGATGTCACAGTTTTATTATCTCCTTATCAAAGACCAGAAAACGTTAGGCATGGGAAAACTGAGTGAGTTGCCTGCGGCTAGACAATGAAACACAATATTCAAACCCAGTAAACGTGATCCATAGTTCATCACTTTAAATTCCACACTATCCTGCCTGTCTGAAATTAAACAACATTAGAATTGCTGGGAAATAAACAATCTAGAGATTCCAATCAAGTAAGACACAGAAAAAAATATCAAACTTTGGGAAGGAGCAAAGATACCATACCCATAATAAATCCTAAGTGTATCTAGGAGAAACTGCACACCATACTTCTTTCGGAAAACTCTCCTGCTGTCTTTGATGATGGTGGAAAGGTACTGTATGTGACCTAAAATAGAAAATTCACTCTTAAATGATATACTTAAAATAAAATCACTTAAGTAGCTATAAGTTTCTAAAAACAACTATAAAATTTTATCTAACAGCCTGCTCTCACCAATTCGAAAGGGAAAATCTCCACGATTCCAAATACGGAAATCAAAGAGTAAATACTGATACATTTGTTGCAGGAGCTGCATATTTTTCTCCACTGACACCTGTTCAATTAGTAATTGGACTGCCATCAATACATTAACATCCATCAAGGTGCTTGGCACCTGAAATCCAAACAGAAGAGAGTTCTGTAAAGTTCAGTTTAATTAATTGACACTAAGTTATAATTTCTAGTGATTAATCCAGAACATCTACCAAATATAAAAATATTGGTTAGAAAAATATGAACTTAAACATTAATTTGAATATAATGCTAGAACATATCTTCCTAGTGTCATATTCTTAAAATAGTCTTAAATTTATCAAATATCCCAAATACCAGTGCTAACAAACAAGGTCCTGTATATTAAAGATTTTATATTATTATGTAAGATAGTAATTCTTACGCAAAGATGATTCAAAGTAAGTTTTTAAAATCTGCTTGTCAAATAAATTATACCCACTAATGTAACTTAAGCTATAATAGTGTAATTGAAAAAAACCTCAACACAAACTGCTGATTACAATCAGCCACATCTACATAATGTTTGAGGAGCTCACCTTCTGAAGTAAGGCACCAAGGGTAGCTACTCCATGGGAGTGAATAAGATTGTCCTGGTTGATAGGATGCCTCTGAATAAAGTGTTTCACAATCAAGATAAATGTTGCAATTAAATTTCTCTCTAGTCTTGACTCTGAGGAATTGTGAACATGTCATTAATTATTGTGATTAATCACTTATATCACATTTTCTATATCATAATGCATGCTGTAACAAACAATCTGGTTCAGCGATTTGCCCCAAAGGTCACTTGCAGAATGCAAATAGCAGAGAAAGTAGCAATTGCATACTGTATACTTATATGCACATGTAAATACTTTCTCTACCATAATTTAACAATGTTGTCATAGTTCCACTAAGAGTACAAACTTAAGGATAGTCAAGAGTAAATAACAATCTTAAGTTTTTTGACCAAAGTATTATGATTTTCTGAACTACATTAGTAAAATTAGGGATGGACTGCTTCAGCTAGAATTAAGTTTCTATGGTGGCAAAACATTTCAGTCTATTTTTCAATTAATTTTCAAATTTCTCAATGACTATTTTGTATTAATTTCATTTTAATACCTGAAGCCTTTGTTGAAGTCAATACCACCCAATCTCCTTCTACAGGTGTTATCAGTTTAGAAACTATGCTTTCATTCATTCCTTCAGCAATCTGTCTTTCAGTGAAGTGGGTGATTTGTTCCAATAGAGGAAAGAATACATTTAATCCACCTATGCAGTTTATGGTGTCCTGAAAAAGAAAATTACAATTTTTTTAATGTTATGAAACAAGGGAAATTTTTTCATTTAACATACACACAGCATGTATGAGGTTACAATTTACTAAACCTCAGGCAATGAACAGGATACCCTAAGATCAAGGAATCCTTGTTTGGACAGATACTTTAAAGAGCGGCCTCAGGGGTCACCATAACCAATACTCAGAGACATTACGTCAGACCATTTTGACTCTAACTTTTTTTGCCAAAGTTTGGGAATTCCGAACACAAGGAACCCAAACATGACCCCATAAGTAGAATTTATAATGTAACACTAATGATGTAAGAGGGAACAAATGTCACAAGGCAATTAGGCATAATGAATAGAAGAATAAATCACACATACGGAAAAAGAATGTTTTTGGTGGTAGAAATATGACTGACTCCAGTACTTTCAGTTAACAAAAAAGGTGGAGTAAACATTCAAAGTGACTATTTTGGATAACTTATAGAATATATTCAATGTCCTTTGACGTTACTAATCTCTCTGGCTTCAGTTTCTTTATCCGTAAAATGAGGATAATTGTAATTCTCACTCTGTAAGGTTGCCCCAAGGATTAAGTAAGCTAATATATTAAAAGTGCTTGGTGCCTGGCAAACAGTAGGTGCTACATAACATGAACTATTATTAACTGCTTTAATGTTCACTGATGAACTGACATGTACACTCAGCTTAATTCTGTAAACTACTTTTCATATTCTTTCCCTGTTTTTCATACTTATTTTTTAAGAATAAGTAAAGTAGCTTTTTGGATGGCAAGTATTTTTCTCCCAATTGACATTTAACTGTTTATATCTTTGATTTTGCTGCATTATAATAATACAATGTACTTTTCTCATTAATTACATTCCTTTTTGATTTCCACACACCTGTAACTCAAAGTAACAATACTGCTTTGATATTCAACTATAAAGTATAGCGCAAATAATTAGTTTTCTATATATAAGTAATAAATAGAACTAGCCTTGTAAAACCAATCCTTCAAGTGACAGCAAAAGTTTAATTTACCAGTGGGCAAATGTCATAAATCTTACTACGTTAAGAGACAAAAGAGTAAGGGTCCTTGTCTCAAGGTCAAAGATAAATGCTTTATATCACATAAATAACATGAGATTAACACTAATCAATGGATTCATTTTTACATAGGAATTATCCTAATGTCTATTCCCTTGAAACAATAAGCATATTCAATTAGTGTTAAGTGGCCATATAACTATCTAGATATTTCTGTTGATTTTACTTAAGCTATAATTTCTATTTAAGATATTTTTTACGGACACCTCTGACTTTCATATTAATCTAACCTTCACTAATTTTTTATCACTCAGTCAACAATATTATTGCATATCCCTCTGCAGACACTGGGGAGAAAAGCAGCTGTCCCTCCTTCAAAGTTCTTATGGACTACTGAAGAGTCAAGCAAGCAAACAGTTGCTATTCGCCACAGGAAGTGAAATGACAAAGTACTACAGGTACCCAGGACAAGAGCAGGGAACTCAGCCTAGACGAAAAAGCAGAGGCCTCTAGATACGAGTAAAGACATTGTGTCTAGCTGAGACATAGATATAAGGCACATGAAAAAGGCAGATAAAATGTGATACAACAAGAGAGATGAGGAGAAGAGGAACGTTATTTATCCTTAACCTCAGAGAGAGGAAAGATCTGAGTTCGTTTAAAGTTTAAAGCTGATGGACAGGCAACTGGCAGGGAGAAGCAAAAGATGAAGGAGAAAAGGGACCATCAGTGAAGTCTCCAAGGTCAGGAAGGGTTGAAAACTCACAGTTTTACAGATTAAATACTTAAAAGTGGAGCAATGGACCAATGGAGTATAACTTTCTCATGGAAACTGTAGGCTCATGGCATAGCTTAAGATGATAACTTAACTTTCAAGCAAATCAGTCATTCAACTACTTATTTATCCTTCAAACTGTGTTTCTTGCCAGCAAACATCTTACCTGAGACCTATTATTCAGATCAATCTGGTGGTGCTTAGAGGATAAACTTTTTAAAAGAAACAGTAAATATATGTAATATATTGCCCATGATTAGCTTACCTTAATGTCCCAATTCACTACTTTGTTTCCTGTTAATCTTCCATGCAAACAATTAGTAGATAAATCAAGACAGATTGAATTTTTGCAAGCCTATGAATAAAAGAAAAGTATGGCAAACAGCTATGCACAAGGATAAAACAAAAGCTTAATTACATCTGTAATATTTCACTATAATTTAAAAAGGTATATAGCACAGTCAATGATAACTACAACAGTAAGGTTAGTATTACTATTCTGCCCCTTAAAAGAATCAGAGACTAGATTCTAAAGCACTCATTCACCAAAAGCAGATCTCTGCTGCTTGTCATCTGACAGGTGAGCTATAGCTAGAACTTACTCATCAATCACACAGTTTAAACTTTTTTCTCTTTTAAACCAGTATACACAAACAGGTTTTTGGCTTTTCAAAAAATTCAATGTTTTATTTCCATTAGTATTTCCCTAGCCACAATTTCATGATACACATAAAACGTGTGATTAAAATGTGAGTTAAAGAAATCAGAACAGAAGAATATATCATGATATGAAAATTCAATCCCCAGCACAAGACACAGTTTTCCTTCATCTTACAGATTGACATTTCTGGTTACATTCATATTAAGAGCTTAGTCTGCATCTCTAGAAATTATTGAAATTATCTGAACTTTCCATAAAGGATCACAAAGCATGTAAGTTCATGTTCAATCTGTGAATTTACAGGTAATGATGCATCCTTGAATCTTATCCCCATTCTGAAAGAAAATAAGGAAATCTACATATTTTAGCACAGACGATGTGGCTGTTGCTTTCCTCTTACAGCAACTGAGAGAAACTGCTTTAATAAAAGAAATGTAAACTGAGTTTAGATTTAACTTAATTACATCGGTCTCAGAGATAGAAATGGCTCTCTTGTCACTTCCTTGATTTGGGTATTGTATATCCATGAGAGATCCTCACACAATAAATCCAATGGTATGACTTCCTCTAGTCTCCTATCCCTTCAATCTAATTTTCCCATTACAGCTTGAAACCTTTTTCTAAAATGCAAACCTGATCATATTCCTCTTCTGCTTAGAATCCTACCCATTTGCCTACTACTTAGCCTGGCATAGGAAGTTTGCTATGATCTAGCCTCTACTTGCACTCCAATTTCATTTCCTGCCATCTCCTCTTCCTGCTTGCTTAATGCCCTGTACTCAAATACATGTAGAACCCGCTTTTATAGTCAATGCCTTTCTAAGTGCTTTTTGCTGTGTCTGGCACATCTGTCCTTAACTTTGTATTTTAAAATGCAAATAAAACCATATTTTCTATAATCTTCTAGTCTCCTAGAAGAACCAGCCACTCTCCTTTGTATCCTCACTGTACTTTGAACATAATTTCAACACAGAAATATTTATATAGTGTTTAAGGATATGCTTTAAACAGGCTGGGTCCTAACTCCAGCATTACCATTCACTAGAATTATGATGCTAGGCAAGTTATTTATCCTGACCGAGCCTCAGAAAATTAGAGCTTAGAAGATACAGATAATACTATATACTCAAGAGTATTTGTGAAAATTAAATGAAATAAAAAATGTAAAGCTTTAGCACAGTGCTTAGTATACTGTAAACACCCAGTAAATGGTAGCTAAAAAGAAAAGTGCTCATAAAATTGTACTGTGCTTACTTTCTTATATATTTATTTACTTTACTTTAGAGTATATGTTTCTTAAAGCCAGAGAAATTAATTTATTCATCTTTGCATCCTAAAAGTTCAGCCCAATTTTTGGCACAAAGAAGACACTAAAAGAACTGTAAACAAATGGGTAAACACCTCCTACAATGAGTATAAAAATGAAAAACTGTCTGTCAAAAAAGCCTCTAGAGCAGCTTTTTCCAAACTAGCATTTGTCAATAAGTGAGATAAATAACAAAATGTGTTCTATGCCCAAATAACTGGTGAAAAAGTAGAATAAAAAAAAAGTAAACTAGTTTTTTTAATAACAAGATTTTTCAAGTGTATCATCAATCTCCAAGAGGGATATAGAGAATACAATATTTGCCCAAACTTATTTGACCACAGAATCCTGGTATGGTGATATATCACAAGTTTTAAGAAATATTCCTCCAATAAACTGTTTTATTGTGTATATTTGTCATACTGGGTTTCTTGAGGAAAAATATTAATAGGTATTTTTTTAATATTACAGAATTTCTACTTCCAATAGTAAAATTTCAACCTCAATGTTATCAAACTCAGTTACTTTGAAAAGAAAATATGACAACCTTAATGACAAAAGACCCAGATGGCTATCATGTCTAGAGCACGCCACTGAATATATCAGTGAGATTAAGTTCAATTATTTCCTATCTACCTATACCAGATAATTGAAATGAATATAAGATATAGTCCCTTCAAAGAAATGACATAAGATCTAGTATAGTAAACAAACATGTATCTTTGGTAAAAGTTAGTAATACAAAAAGCAAAGAAACAAAAAATAAGAGACTCAACAGACATTATATATAACAAATGCTATTCATGAACTTCAAATAGGTTCATGATTGAATTTTTAAAAGGCTCAAAGCAAATATTTCTGGGAAAACTGGGAAATTTTTAATATGGGTTATATAATAATTATATATAATTTTTTAGGTAGGTTAATGATTATGTAGAAATATTTAGGGGTAAAGTATCTTGATAACTATGATGATGTATTTCACAAATGATTTGAGAAAAGTTCACAAATGTGGCAAAATGTTAATAACTGGTGAATTTAGGTGCAGAGTATACACTATTTCATTTTACCATTCTTACAACTTCTCCCTAGGTTTGAAATTAATCAAAATAAAAAGTTAGGGAAAAATACAACTGATAGGTAAATTTTATTATGTCAGGTACACAAAGTATCCAAAGTAATAAATTACGACCATGTATTAGCTGACTAAAGTAGAAAAAAAATTATACGGTGTATAATCTCACACAACAAATGTATTTTCTGGGTCAATGTAAAATTGAGTATACTGAAGGTAATTGATACTGTTGTTTATGCCATGACTCCCTTTTCTTCCTCCCAGTTCTCCTAGATCTTTCCTTCAGCTCTTGCTGACTTCAATTACTTTCACTAGACAGGCCTTTGAAGGAAAAAGGGCTGGACAGGCTATGCTTATAAGGTAGTTTCTTTTTTCTCCTTCTGAAGCAAAACATTTCATTTTTTTGTTTTCTTGCTAGTATCACATTTTAAAAAATAAGAAAATGTTGAGCATAATTTTGTTTCACATCTTCTCCCAATTAAGTAGAATAATACAAATTTAAAATGATTCATTTACTGGAGAATATTCATTAGTACAAACTCTCACTGCAATTATTCCCATTCATACCATTGGGATGGCATAATGATAACATACATCTGAATCTCAGTTGAGAGTTGCACCTCAATTTTTATTGTTTCATATTCCTTCTAAAATTACTATATTTTAAAGTGGCAATTCAAGCTCTTCCTCAATTACCTATTGAAATGATGAAAAGGGTAAAAAAAAGAATCTTAGTCCAGAGCATAGTTAACAACTAGATGCACAATCCATGCATTTACTCTAACCTTTGCAGTGTAGTGAAGAAGGACGTTACCAGGCAGGTCAGCCATGTCAGACTCTTGAAACTTCCAAGGGCTTAAACAGTTTGGACCTGAAAATTATTTATACACATATACACACATATCATTGAATATATATGGCCTCCTTGGTTCTGTGTAATCAGAGCAAAACTTAAAATTAAGCTGTTTCAAGCTATACAAATAACAGTTAAAACATATTAGCCGAAAGGTACTTTATATTTTTATATCACCTCCAATTTGTCCAAAACCTAGAAAAGTTGGGGCGTGTTCAATTTCCACTACAAAAAGGAAATTTTGCATAGTATTAAAACTAACATTAAATATAACAAAGTTTGTCTATTAATTTATTTAATGTAAACCAATTCAAACCTAAGATAAAATAGCAAAATAATCTATCAATAATGTGAATAGATATCACAGAAGCAGAATAGTAAATAACTAGGAAAAAAATTCTTGACTTTCCTAAAAAAAAATCAAAGAAATGAATCAAAAGTTTCATTTTATATTTTAAAAAATGGAGAAAACAGTACTGACCATTCCACCTGAATGAATCTGTGGCAAAACTTGTGTACTTAGGTGTTACTTGTAGGCACTATGAATTGGTATATCCCTTCTGGAAACTAATTAGGCAACATATATGGAGAATCATAAAAGAATTCACACCCTTTGAATATCTATCCTGGGAATTTATTATAAGTAAATCCACCAAAATAAGAAATAAAAACTAAGTATAACAGCTCATCATATTTAAAATTTGAATTTTATACCAATATTAAAAATTACAAACAACCTAAGTAAATAATGCAGTATGAATCCAATGAAATATTATGTGGGCATTAGAAAGATCATTATGAAGACTATATAACAAATATTATTTATAATAAAATTATAGTAGGAAGAATTGTAAGAACAAAATCCAAACTAAATGTCTATACTAAATGGCTTATTAAATTGGAATTTATTGAGATTATAGATCATCTTCAAATACTTTGGTGAGTTTGAAAGTATAATATAAGGTTTAATGTAAATAAACTTTGAAATTTTGGACATTGCCATTCATCTCAAAACACTCATGTACAGGTGATCCTTTAGCAATGCAAGCATTAGGGTCACTGAACAATCCTCTCCCTCCCACAGTCAAAAATCTGTGTGTAAGTTTTAACTCCCCCAAAACTTAACTACTAATAGCCTATTGTTGACTGGAAGCCTTACTGATAACATAAACAGTCAATTAACACAAATTCTGTATATGTAGTATATACTGAATCCTTACTATGAAGTAAGCCAGAGAAAAGAAAATGTTTTTTCAGGGAAACAAAAGCAAAAATAAACAAGTGGGACTACATCAACCCAAAAGGCTGCTGCACAGCAAAGGAAACCATCAACAACAACAACAACAAAAAAAAACCAACTCTACAGGAGAAAAAAATTGCAAATGATATATTTGACAAGGGGATAATATCCAAAATATATAAAGAACTCATACAACTCAACACCAGAAAGTAACCTGATTAAAAAATGGGCAGAGGACCTGAACAGACATTTTTCCAAAGAAGACATACAGATGGCTAACAGGCACATGAAAAGAAGCTCAACATCACTAATCACCAGGGAAATGCAAATCAAATACACAATGAGTTATCATCTTACACCAGTCAGAATGGCTACGATCCGAAAGACAAGAAATAACAAGTGTTGGCAAGTGTATACTTCAGTCAGGTATACTTAAGTGCATACTTCAATAAAGGAAAAAAAAAAAAGGAAATGACATGTTTTCCAAACTACTGCAAATCTCCAAAAACATTTCCTATATATTTACTGGAAAAAATCCACATATAAGTGGACCCGTGCAGTTCAAACCTGTGTTGTTCAAGAATCAACTATAATCTAAAAAAGACATATCTGACAAATAGCTTTCTGCAGAATTAATATACATAACTACTTAGAGGCTTAACTCCTGAACATCTCACCTAGAATTTAGATATAATTTTGGAAATAGTTATGATCCAGTAACAATCAGTGTGTATCTTTAAAATCATAGCCAAAATAAAAAGAAAATGCCAAAACAAAAACAGTTGCAATCTTATCCAAGGTCTCCTAATTCTACTGCTTTCAAGTATTCTTCAGATCTATTAATATAAACTATGAAAATGACAAGTTTTAAAACAAGACTCATATGATTTTAGAATGAGGCATGTGATTTCTTATGAACACAGGCTTATATTTTGTTTCATCCATTTTTTAAAAATCTGTCAAAAGTGCTGGCCGTATTATGAAATGAATTATGTCCCCTCCTCAAAAAAAAAAAATTCAGGTATTGAAGGTGTAACCCACAATGTGACTGTATTTGGAGATAGGGCCTTAAAGGAGAGAATTAAGGTTACATGATGTTAGTAGGATCCCTTGTAAAAAGAAGAGACACCAGAGATACCTCTCTTTGCACACAACTAGAGGACAGATGGCATGTGAGGACACAGGGAGAATATAGCCATCTACAAGCCAGGGAGAGAATCCTCACCAGAAACCAAGCCTAGTGAAAATCTCATCTTGGAATTCAAGCTTCTAGAATTGTGAGAAAATAAATAGTGTTTAAGCCACTCAGTCTTTGTTATTTTGTTATGGCAGTTCTAACACACTAATACTGGCAGTATTATGGATGATATTTGAAATATTTCGCAAAGGTTTGCTTTATTTACACCTACCAAAACAGAATGGTGTACTACAGTTAATCATACTATATTATATACTAGGAAACTGTTAATAGAAAAGATCTTAAATGTTATCACCACACACATAAAAAATTGCTTTTATGTGAGGAGATGGAAGTGCTAACAATGCTTATTGTGGTAATCATTTTGCAATATATACATGTAACAGCATCACGCTGTACACCTTAAACTTGTGTATGTTATATGTTAGTACCCCAATAAAGCTGAATGGGAAAAAAGTATGGGACATGGTGGGCTTTTTCATCCCTTTCAGCTTCAATCACAAATATGAATATACTCTTCAGAATATATTCAGGCAACTGAAAAACTATGTAAGTAAACAATATGACCATACGTGCTCACCTGCTAAATATAATGCCTTCACCTGAGGAGGCTGTAGTGCTTCACAGAAGATGGTAACAGACCCTAGCTGACCCTCCAGAGATGTGGGACATCCCCATTCACTGTCTTGGGTTCCAGCTGATATCAATTTGGTAATCAGTTTTGATTTTTCAGTTGTTCCTCCCCAGGAGGCTGATGACAGAATTCCACCAAACGATGTCCGATGAGGGGTAATGGGAGAAGAAAAAGGTGGATCTGGGATTTGGGATGGTGGAGGAGTGGTGGTTCTTTGCCCAGCTGAACCAATGCAGCAGGAAATAAAAGGCTAAAAATTAAGATATAAACAAAATATATTACACAATTTTAATTACATCTCTATCTTCATGTTTACAATAAAACAGTACATACAATTGAGCAATGTATCCTAATGTATGGATGTGTGTGTGTATATAAGAAACCATTACAGATGTTCCTGTTAGCCTATGGGGTTTGGATGCATTACTTTTATAACTCACATTATCTCTTTGAAATCTTGAATTTTTAACGAGTTCATATTTTTTAAAAATGTAACAACTTTACTGTATTTTAAAAGAGAGAAAACTACTCTTCTCTCTTAAAATATATAAGGTCAAGAGGACTTAGGACAATCCTAGAAGGACTTAGGAATTAATCTATTCCACTATCTTCAGAAAAGACTCTTTCAAAATTACCTAAAAATTTTCAATGAACTTTTACACTAATGTTCATTAAGAGTCACCTCAGTAAATAAATCTTACCTTACACCTGACTACAATGTAAAGGTTTAAAGTTTCTTCATTATTGTTTTAAACTCAATGGAGATGGAAAGAGCCCATCATAATAGTCTCTTAAGTATTTGGTGGGGTTTATTAAATGATCCATTGCTTTGTTCTATTCAATTTCTTTGGCTTTCCTGCTACATGTCTTTTTTCTAAGACTTTAATTATATTTATCTCTTCCTTGAGTTGTTTTTATTACATGTTGTCTGACTTCATTTGATGACGAGCTAACAGACTTAAATATTAACTTACCATTTCCTAGTATATAAAAAACACTTTTAAATTTATGGGCACATACCTAGAATAAACAGAATGTTCTACATTAAACAGAAAATTAATGAGTTATTAATCAATTGGTCCCATAAAGAGTCAGTTAGATGTGCTTACTTCATTCATGGCAGGAAATCTGAGAGGGGCAGACACCTTCTGCTGTCCATTGTCGTAGATATAGACAAAGCTCTGACCAAAGGGCCTTTTTCCAGGCATGTGGACAATAGTTATATTGTGCTGTTAAAATAAAACATGCATTTAAAAAACTAAAATTACATTAAGTCTCTGGAATGACAAATGTTTTCAGAATATTATTCTATAACTACTTTGTGTGCACAGAACATTAAGATTAAACTTAATTAAATGCTGGTTAAAATGATGTTCTTAAAGTGAATAACAATTTTTTTCTTAAGTATTATAACAGCACTTATATCTATTCTAGAAAACTTATATACAGCGTAACAGTACATTTTCTGCATTTTCCAAGTCTATGACTATTTTTAGAATCAATTTTTGTAATAAGCATGTTATATTTTAAGAAAAGTAACAGAAATTCACTATTCTTAACAATTTATGTTCTCATTTTAAATTGAATTTCAAAATGAAATTAATTTGATTCTAGAAAACAAAATATTTCATTTGAATTTTTTAGCAAAACAATGATTACTAACTGAATTTAAAATGACAATGATAAGCAGTATTAATCTCCTTATAGATTTAACTTCAATATGAATAGAATTTTAAAGTGAAAATTAAAGGACCTCAAAAAGCAGATGACAATTCCTGATATATATGCACCGAATATATATTTTTTAAAGAAAAGAATGAAAAAGTTAAATGTGATACCCTAAAGCCTTACCCAGAGAGAATCACAGAAACTGTAGTCAGGAAGCATAACTGTAGCATATTCTCGTTTTGTGCATACTGCCACAACCAGTATCCCTGAATGGGTAATAAAAGCTTCAAAACCCATGCCACTTCCTGTAAAAAAGCTAACAAAAATATGTATTATCAGAACTTTTGAAGTCATGTGTCCAGTTTTAGCATCACTGAAAAACACAAAACCATGTCATCAGGAGTATCTTTATCAACAATGCTATCTAATGGCTTACATTCTAACCTTGCATCAAAGATAATTTTTAAATCATTTTTGGGTGTAAGAGTTTAGTTAATTGTAAAAGGTAATTTAAAAGTGTAATTCTAATAGCAAACAACAGTAAAACTTTAAACTTTCAAATCTTCAAAATTCTTCCAAATAAGATTCAGAAAATATGAATAAAGTTCTAAAAATCACCAGGTGTATTAAAAAATTATTAGTTACTTAAGTAACTAAGTTTGGATGTACATACACGTAGGTTTTCTGATACTTCACATATAGCACCTTTAATGGAACACAGAGGTCACCATTCATTTTCAATTTTATTATTCCCTTTTTCTCCACTTTTACACTTTTAAGAAGAAACTTTGTTTCCAAACTTGCCTCAGAACTTAATGAGCAAAACATTTGAGATATATAATTAATATTATGAAAGCAATAAAGCACTTATAATTAAACTGTGTACACAAGGATGAAGAGGCTTCAGATACTGTACATTTAAAGAAGTAGATGCTTGGGGTGAAGATTTAATAATGTGTGTAATTTCTGAATCACTGTGTTGTATACTTGAAACCAATATAATACTGTATGTCAACTCCAATAAAAAAATAAATCCCCCCCTGAAAAAAAGAACAATTTTTTTTTGATAAAGGGGTAACAACATACTTTGTTCTGAAAAAATTTTTTATATAAATAAAAATTAGATGCTCAGAAAAGGTTTTTCCTGTTTAAGAATCACAGCATATATTGTTATGACAGTATTCACTTAAATTCCATAACTTGTACCAGTACCTGTACAATTGTTTTCTTTTTCCTCCTTTGTTAGCGTTGCCAAGAGTCAACTGATTCTGATCTAAGCTAAACCAAGCACTGAAAGAAAACGCAGACCCTGGCCATTTCTGTATGGAAGGCACAGAAATTCCTGTCATACTATGTGACAAATTAAAATACTGAAGTGCACTCTCTAGACTTTGCTTTCGGGCCATTGTCAGGATTGCTCGAGTCACAGGAGTGGTGTAAGGGTGAATATACTCAGATTCATCCACTCTCAGCAATCTTAGTAGTCGACGAATTTCTTCTGAGCTCACTGACTGACTCCCCAAGGATCCATGAAGTGCAATCAAGTTCTCAGCACAAGTTCGATGAAGGGAAGAATGGGAATCAAGGGTTTCAATGATTCGAATTCCCATATTTGCATTGACACAAGTAGTTCGACTTGGCCTATTAATACAACAAATTCTTTTCAGCCAATCAGAAACGAAGATTTGCAGATCATGGGATTCTAGCTCTGGAAGCCACTGGATAAGAAGCAAGAGAGGCTGGACATTACTAATGCCCAAAATTCCAACTGCAGTGTGGTCACCCTCTACAGCCTATAAAGCAATACAAAAGACAAAAGGTTAGTAACCATTTTTGATATGGAGATAATGGAACTTCGTTTAATAAAGCTGCAAAACTCACCATATTCATAAGTTCTTTAAGTAGTTCCAGTGGTGGCTGACCCAGGGATTTTAATACTTCAAACATATGGATATAACCAATTCTTTCTTTAAATATTTCCTAGAGAAGGGGTAATGAAAGCATCAAAGCACATTTTTCAAAGACTGAATTTATTGGAATATTTAAAATGTATACCTGTATTATTTAAAATAATACCCATTTAGGTTAGTCAACTTAATATATAAAAGAGTATGAGTTTAATACTTGTGTTTTGTTAAATTACATCTTCATCTTAAAATAGATTCCATATATATTCTGATATACAATGTGACAAGAATCTACCAAAATTAATGAAATTAGCAATAATTATATATTATAAAATTATTATATTACTTATAGATTAGGGCACAAGTCACTTTCTTTATTTTCTTCACTTGATTCATAATTAGTATAGTATTACATGAAGTCAAAACAAAAATGGAGGAAAAAATGTGGAGACTTTGAGGGTAACAGGAGTCAGAAAGCAGCTTCAAAGATCTAGATTAAAGAGTCCTGGTAATTCTGGGTAGTGACCAGAAAAAAAAAGTGGATATAGTTTTCACCCTGTAATTTCTATCTAAATGGCCTGAATTATCTGAAACATTGAGTTCATTTTAGTAAGGTCTAAGTCCCATATATATTTGAACTCATAGGAACACAAAGCCATCAAGTGAAATATAAAGACAGCCAAAAAACCTAGCAATACTAAATTGGTCCAGTAAATTAGGAGGAAATTTATATAATCATTTTTGAATCAAAAGATTTAAACAAAATGAGTAAGACTGGTTATTTCTGAGAAAGGAACTAGTTGCCTGTGGGCCAAGAGTAGGAAGAAAATCTTTTGTCAAAAGGCATTTTTAAAATAACTTTTTGAATTTTAAGACATGCAAGGCATTACATAGTAAAAAAAAATTTATTTCAAAAAGACTTGAACATCATTTCAGGTTAGAATTTCATAACAGAGTACAAGCAGTTATTACACTCATAAACCAATTACTTAGAACTTAAAATGATTTTTTTCCTTACATAAACTATTATAAATGGATTTTAGATTCCCAAACCAACCTGTAAAATTGTGAAAACCTATTCAGTAGGAATCTGACCATAAGTTACATATAGTAACATTTTTAGGGCAAAACTTAGTGTCTCCTAACAAAAACCAATGAAGGCATGGCTTAGGAAACAAGAAGTAATTCATTCATTTCTGGTACTAGAATGATAAGGCATGAAATACATTAGAGGCAGTGGATAAGAAGGTAAAATGGTAAAAATAATAAGAGAGACTAACATTTATTAAGCACGTACCATGTGCCTGGCACTATGCTTGCTTTTTCCCTTTACTCAAATGATCTCACTAATCCTTAAAACTACTCAATGAAGAAACTACCAGCACAAAATCAGCATAAGAGGACAGCAGGACAGTCAGAGGCAGTGAATGAAAAGAGAAAGAAAATTCTGAAGGTTAGTGACTACAAATAAAGAAGCAAAATTTCCATGGCCATCTGGGAAAACAAGTCCCAAACTGATAGAACTATTCACATATGAAAATGTTTATATTCTAAGCTGTCATAAACTGACCAAAAAGTGAAAGAGTGATTATTTTATTAAATAAGAAAAACTATGATATAAATTTAATTCTTTAAACACAGTAACCATAGAATCACTTAAAACAATCACTTCAACATTTCAACACCAGTACTGTCTTCCCATTCATTGAACTACACTGTAAATCTCCATTAGCTTGCTGTTCAGTCATCAATGTCTTATGTAATTCCAAAGCAGTGCCTATAGGCATTTGTCTTTAAAATTATCAGCAAAATGATTCCTATACTCAGGAGATATTTTGTGAACTAGTTCATTTCAGGCATGAAACCATATGTGTTATATACTTTCAAACATACTTTGGGAATATATAGTGAAAACTGGTATATATTAAATAACATTTTTGAGCTTAGGGATATATGTTTTACCTTAGCAGCTGGAGATTTGTTCATTACTGCTGTCAAAGCCTGAATGGTTGATACAGCCAAACAATCCAATTGTCCCTGCAACATCTATCAGAGGGGAAAAAAAACAAGAAATTAACAGATGTATTTGAGATTTGTATCCAGTTAGGAAACCTTTGTTCTGAAAACCTGAAAAAATCATTACTTAACATGCAATGCATTCCTCTTCCAATGAAATGGATTTCTGAAACATAACCTGTAAGAAAAGCTACCTACTTGACAGAAAATAAGCCATGTGTCAAGAAGGGTAAGGTTACATTCGCTCATCACATTAAAATGTTTTGGGGAAAAAAATCCCACCAAGCTTAAAACATGCTTTTTAACAATAATGGACAATCTCCAGAGGAAGGGAGGGAGGTCTATCATTGGAATCCTATTTTAATTTTCCTTCAAAAATACACTTGACCTTCCTAGATTTAAACATCTTGGCATGTATAATAAAATGTCTAAAATATCTTGTCTACTTAGTCTCCACATGCCTGTATTATAATTGAAATAGTATGTATATACACAGGTATATACACCAATCACACCTGCAAACAATAAGTTATATCTACTTTTACATAAAATGCAGAATTTGAGGCAGAAACAGAAAATGAAATATTTATGTGTTCAGCATTGTCATGTTTTTGAGGAGGCAATTCTTAATGCTAAAAGTTGTAGACAAAAAATAAGAACCATCTCCATTTTGTCTATTTCTGTTTAAAGCTTCATCATAAAGAAGACATATGTCAAACTTCAGGGCAGTGTATATTATAGCAAAAACACAAAAATAAATTGTAACATCAACAATATTAAAAAACTGAACATGACTGTTATATCATCAGGCTTAGCCAACCATTAAAGCATAGCACAAGGACTAGAAAGTTGTGAAAACTAACAGTCCTGGAAATCTGTTTTCAGGCGTATATTACCTTGAACAATCAGGGAGTTAGGAGTGCTGACCCCTGCACATTCAAAAACCTGTGTATAACTTTTAACTCCCCAAAAACTTAGTAGTTACTACTAAGAGCCTACAATTGACTGGAAGCTTTACTGATAGCATAAACAGTCAATTAACACATATTTTGTATGTTATATGTATTATATTTCTACAATAAAATAAGCTAGAGAAAAGGAAATATTTTTTAATTGTCATAAATCCCCCCAAATTTTTCCAATGTATTTATTGGAAAAGAATCTACATGTAAGTGGACCCACACAGTTCAAACCCATGTTGTTCAAGGGTCAACCACACTATGACTTAGTCACTCCAGAAATAGCATCCTCCTCTTTCTCTCCCATTAAATTTGAGTAAAAGGGGACAGATTAGATCTTCCTTGTTTTAAACTAAGCTCTATCACTTTCAGGCAAGTTATTTAAACTGGTATCTTAATTTTTGTTGTTTATTATTACATAAAATATACCTATTACATATGTAAAAGAAACATAATATGCACTGTAAGTTTTACATATAGAATTTCAAAAAGCTCTCTTAGGCTTTATCGAAGAGGACTAAGCATCCTACAATTAGGACTATTGACAAACCTCTAAGAAGGCTATTTTAAGTAGTATTAGTCTGTTTAAGATGGCTTTAAGAGGGACTAACACTTATTGAGAAATATGAGATGGTATTCTGTAATTCATATTTCACATACAGAATAGAAAATAATAGATTATCATGTCTCTTTTTAACCATAGCTCTGTTTATAATCCTGGACATTAAGATAAGGTTAATAAAAGATATCATGTAAGCTCTCTTCCAAACATTTTAGGGAAAAAATGCAATTTTTGTTAAGTAGTTTTTTCCTATAATGTAATGTATTGTGAAAAGCAACATAGGTTGCATATTTCTGCCTTATAACCATATAGAGATCAATGTTTATAAAAGAAAAATGTTAAGTTTTATGCTAAATTAAGACTCAAAGAGTTCATTCAGCATCTTCTTCCCTTCCTCCAAGATTCAGGTTGTCCATTGAATTATAATCATTATTTGTCAACAAGAAGCAAAGAATCAAGAATTAAAAGTGACGATATTCACAAACAAAGCCCTAAAGTCCCAATATACCACAATGCTAAGAAAAAGAAGCCCCCAAAATATGAAGTCACCACCAGGTGGACAGCACTGATATTGGGATCCCATCCCTGTACTTTATATCTCCTCAAACTGTCAAGAAAAACACATGGGTGGAATACTCTTGATGGATTACATCAACCACCAAGATTTCAACTGATTTATCTTTTGGATGAAAGCAATTTTTATTTTAACTTAATGTCAAAAATAATTAATGAAAATTAAAATTAGATAATGTTTGTGTATTTTAAGACAAAAGAAGAAAAGTACAGGAATAGTTGCTCCCCTTGACTGATTTTGGACTTCAGCTGAAACAAGATGCAGACTTTGCAGATACCTGGTCCTCATTCATTTCTGTCAGTAATTTGTTGGCAAGGTCTTTCTCGTTCTTGTCTGCCACCTTATTGTTAGCATTTAAAAATAGCTGTTAAAAACAGAGATAAGAATAATGGAGAAAGAACATTAAACTGTTACCTATAAATAGAAATAAAGCTTAAATGGATTTCCATGTCTCTTGAAAATAAATCCAAGAATCCATTTGTGAAGTATACTGCTTTTAAACGGACAATCAACTACTCACTTTTTGGATTACAAACTAACATTAGTTATTTCTCTCTTGGAACTCACAGTTACTAAAATAAGAAACAACAGTAATAAATTAGTTAATATCTTAAATTCTTAAAGAATCAGCAGAAAATGCCTCACAGAAAAGAGGGAAATGTGCTACTGAGACAGGCTAAAAATACTCTAGTAAACATACAGTAAGGGCTCTGAAGCCAAGTGTTTGTTAAGTGCTATTTAAACTGACTTTAATAAGGGTTCTTTCTGGAAATATTTTTCAGAGTCTCAAATATGTTAATGTGTGCTTTGACAAAGGAGGTCAGTGTGCAGCATTTCCCAAATTTATCTAACCACACATTTTGTTAAACATTCTGTAATATGTTCTCAAAATGAGCAAGAATTGGCTATTTATATTAGTTCGTATACTAGAGAGGGGAATTAGGATTATCTCTGACATAATGGTGACTGCCCTCTTCTGAAAGAAAGAAAAGAAGCAAGTATTTTTGTTTAAATATATAAAACAGCATCCCAAAAGATCTCAGTCACAGTTTGGACAAAAAGAAAGATTATTCAAATGAGAGTGAAAAGGGAAAGAAAGATTTATAAAGGAATTTATCAAAGGCATCCTAACAAGGAAATCCTTAGGATTTCCTATCATTTCAGAAATGAGAAACCAGCAGCCCAGGCATGTGCTGAAATAATGCAATATAAAATAAAGTGGATAAAGTTATGATATGATATGGTATAAAAGAGTATACACAAAGAAAGCTTAACTTAAAAATAGATTAGTGCATACAATATAGGCTTGGGAATCAGAAGCCTGGATTTGAATCTTGATTTCACTACTTATTAGCTGTCTGGTTTTAAGGAAAACTATTTAACTTCTCTTGAGGGTGTTTTCTCAAAAATGAAAATAGTATCTCATTAAATACGTGTGCAGAGTAAATGAGATAATCCCTGCTAGGTTATTAGCATAGTATCTGGTACATAACAAGGGCTTAATAAATGAAAGGTGACATTATTATCAGCAAATATTTTAAACATAGTAATATTCCATATTACCTAGGTACAAGGACACAGGAATGCTCAAAAGTGATGAAAGCAAAAGTGAGTAAAGTCTTCTCAGAAAACAATCCATATCAAGAATCTTAAAAACAGTTCTTAGTCTTTATATCAGTAACTGTATTTCTAGAAATCTACCCTATGAAAGTCAGAAACTCATACCAAAGTTTCAGAACAGAGATGCTCATGTTAGCTTTATTTTCAATAGCAAAAAATAAGAAACCACCCAAATATCCAACAACAGAATAAATAAACTATTGTTCACTGATAGATTGAAAGAGAAGTTCTCAGACTTTTTATAGTCTCATGGCCCCTTAACACTCTTAAAAATTGAGAACCCCAAGGCACTTTTGTTTATGTGGGTTACATCTATCAATATTTACCATATCAGAAAATAAAATTTAAAAGACATTGTTAAATACTTGTTTATTCATTCAAAAAATAACAATAATAAACCCATTATATGCTGACATAACATGGTATATTTTATTTATATGTAATTTACCACAATAAAAAAGAAAAACAAATTTGAATCAAAACATAAAATAACAGCTCCTTAAAATCAAAGACAATAATAATAGAAAAATACCTTGTAGTTCTGAAGTAGTCGTATGAGATGTTCAAAGCAATTACTGTTAAGAAAAATGGCCTGCAAAACAGGCCTATCTGTGCAGTCTAACATGGCTGTGATGGTATCTAGGAAAATAAAAACAAAACTGTCCATTTATAAAGTGGAAAATTTGGGATCATAGAAACAATTACTGTAGCCATATTTTTAATATATATTTTTAAGCTCACAAACAGATGTAAATTAATTTGGAAATATAGGGAAGGGGGAGCAGAAAACAAAATCTGTACTTATTACTTGATAAGAAAAGTAAACATATTTGTATTTTACTATTAAACATATTTAAGCTTTTATATGTAAGTGTGGTATATATTTCCTAGAGATTTACTTAGTTGTACGTCTATTATAACGCTCAACTGTGGTTCCCAGCTTTTTATCAATAAGCAACACTGGTTATGTTACAGCAACACAGTATCCTTTATACATTATAAAATTAACATATGGCCATTATGAAAATGCAACTTAGGTAATTAACCCTTTCGTGATGATGCTTTGCTTTTATTTCTTAATGAAGGGACATCTAGCATAGGTAATACGATAGTTTGTAACAAAAAAGAAGTCCATTGACTATAGACTCCAACTTTCTTATAAACTTACAATTCATAATAATTATAAAACATGACATGTTATAACACATAAAAGAACAGAAACTATATATGATGAATCTTAACTTCCTAAAGAAACACTGTTGAAATGGATCGTTTCACCAAGATTTTGATGTTCAATATTTTTAAATTGGACATGACACACACACACACCCCGCCCTGACCATGTAATTTTTAAGTCTCTATAGCTATACAACAAACCATTTATGTTGGTTATGTCTGGGTGGTAGAATATAAAAAAACTTTCATTTTTTTACTTACCTGAATTACCTAGTATAGCTAGTGAAAGTATTTTATTTCTGTAAGAAGGAATTCTCAGCAGTATTTGAATCTATCAATATTAACAGATTACATTAGATTTTAAAAATCTAATAATATTTGTATCTAACAGGCCATCTTCTTACACAATAAGAAATCACATATATTGGTGAAGGAGCTTGCAGAGAGACAGAGATACAAAAGCATAGAATGATACAGAACAATCCACACAAAGAGAGGGAAAGAGAAACAAGACACACAGAGAGGCTCTGCGGAAACAAAGCAAGAGGCCATCTAGGAGCACATATGTTGAAGTGACGTCTACAAAGATGTAAGAGAAGCACATACAAAATTGATCATATGTGACTCTGCCATAGGTTAGAAACTACAAATGGCACTTTCTGGAAATTTATTTTCCTAGAATTCCAAAATGATAGCTGACTTTCTTTTTAACATTGATGCTTGTAGTGGATTACACTTTCAAAAAAGAATATAGAGATTCAATTTTGTCACTGTTAAAGCAGGTACTGTAGAAAAACAAATCAACTCCATATTAATTATTTTCAAGTAAAAATCTAAACAGTCACATGATAGCTGAATTAAACAATTTCTATACAAGGGCCTTTTGTTTCAAATAAGTGGGGAATATGAGAGCAAAAAAACTCAGAGAAAATTGAGTACAATAATAAAGTTTATGTAATACTTACTCAACATTTTGATCTGCAGAGCTATAAACCAGCTTTCCCACTGTCTGGACCTCCTTTGACTAGATAAAGCTGAATGATCTGAGTTTAGCAATTTGAAATAGCTCTCCAGAAGAGCGCTGGTTTCCACTTGACGCTGATCGGAGCTGCTAGTGAGAAGGATATGTACCACTTCTGTGAGGCACTTCAAAGTAAGTTCTACTTTCCTACCCACTTCTTCAGGATTTCCATCCTCCCAGGAATCACAATCTGCCAAAACTCTCATAAGAACTTCCATGGTGGCTGGAGAAATTGCTTGCAAGGCATTCCTCTGAAACATGAGAGACAATGAAAATGAAACCCCAACCTAACTAAAGTTCTATATGTTTGCAAAAACAAAGAGATTTTAATAAATCTGCTGATAATTTTGTTAATAAATCAACATATAAAAAAATTTAAACAAATACTTTATAGACACTGCTAGTGACTTATGCATATTGTCTTCATTTTCTTACTACTAATAGAATTCTGATTTTACTCACATAGCAATTTGCCCACATAGAAAACTTGCTTACCACCCTCCCTTGCAGACAGGGTAGCCATGTGACATTGTTATGGTAAAGGAACATGGCCAGTAGACTATGAAGATATCACTTTACAAATAAAAACAGAAGGATTCTTTGTTCTTGGCTTTTTCATCTTTTTTCTGCCTGGAAAGCAGACATGATGCTTGGAGCCACCTTTATATAATGAGGAAACAAGCCTGAGAATTAAAGTAGCTGGCTACAGACAACAGAACAAGAATATCAAAGGATAGTCCTTGATGATACCACTGAGCTGCTCTATCAGCCCAGAACTGCAAGAATTAAAAACAAAACAAAACAAAACAACTCAGTCTGGTTTAGCTTATCTCAGGTTTCCTGTGGTTATAACAAATCCATCCCAAATTACATAGATATATTGGTAACTGGTAGTTATTCAAGGTGATACATTAACATTGGAAATAAACTATATTGCCTTAAATTTATATATAATGAATCAGAACAAAATTATGCAAAGTCATCTGGAAGTAATAGCAGTTAGGCCATTAAGACTTATTATCATGGATATAATAAATGTTATTAATAATAACAAATGCTACTATGGAAGAAATTACTTATGGTTTACCCAACATCCATTCTACTCTGCTTCCTTATTAACAGAACCCCCTGTTTTACTGGACACGTGGCTACCAGGAATAAAGATTACAATTCCTAACCTCCCCTGCTGCTAGGAGGCTGAGGAAGCAAGTTTTATCAATTTTTTAAAAATCTGGACACATTTGCCTTCTTAGCAGTTATCTGATGGAGTCTGGCAAATGAAATAAAAAAGATGAGTGTCAGCTTTTAAAGACAGTTGGCACACGCCATTTGTCTCATTCTAATCTCCCCCTCCATCTTCATACCCAAAATGCAGACAGGATGGCCAGAATCTAGAAGCTATCTTTTAGCACAGGAAGTAATAGTAAGAATAACAAATTGACATTCAAAAGGAACCTAAGTCCCTGAAGATCCTAAACCTACCAGACTAACTCTGGACTGCTTTTTTTGGAAAAAAATAAACTTCTAATTTAAGCTGTTATAATTTTAGTATTTACTATTTACTCATATTTACTACTAGAGTTGAAGAAGAGAAGGCAAGGTAGCCCACTAGAAAACACAAGTATCATTATCGATAACTGTGATTTTGTTACCATATATTTTTATATACTACAGTTGTTGCAATACTTGAAACATCATACTCAACTGTTCTTTGAAATTACAGTAGCTATTAGACTTGCTATATCTTTTTATTTGTTATAAGTAAGCATGTATTACTGTGCTACAAATTTGTTTTATTAATACTTTAGTAACTGCATTTCATTATAATTAGTTTTCTTTGTGGTCTTGTGTATTTTATTTTAGGCATTTGAAAACATTCCAACAACAGGCTTTATCAGACTGTCAAAGGGGTATGTGGTACAAAAAGTGTTAGAAACTTCTGATCTAAACTATGGGTAAAGAAAATATGTAGAGTGTTCTTTCTGAACTATAATCCTGTTTTCAACTAGTAAAGTTTACCACAAACAGCTTTTAAGATGCTCAAATAAAGAAATAAACATTACTAAAATTTCTTCCTTGTTAAGTATTAGAAAACTTGGGTTTGTTGGAAAAAAAATGCATACGAACCTTGTATTTATGCATTTAGCAACTGTAAATAGAAAAGTGACTAAATTCATTATGTCTTTGAAAATCAGATTGCTAGAGTTTGATTTTACTAAGTGGACTTAATAGGGTTGACTGTCTTCTGTACTCTAAAATAGTAATTAGTAGCTGAAGGTCAACACAACTAAGAACTTAATACCAAAACTGTTAAATCTGGTTATTTATAAAATAATTTTATTGTTAATGGTAATATTATTATTTAGGTTTTTTGGAAATTAACAAAATAAATAACAGATTCACTTTAAAAAAGATACAAACTCAGAAAAATATTTGTATGGTTCATAAAATTATAAGACAAAAATTACACACTAAATAATCCATGGAAAATTTCTCACACTGTTTTATGTATTAATTTTCATTTTCCTCACCTGCCCACCAGCTACAATGGCTCCAAAGAGATGCAATAAACAACACTTAAGACTTTCCTTGAGATGTTCACTTTCCTGAAAACACTCTGTGAATGTAATACACAAATAAGCATATAAGATTTCTCTTTCACAGTATGACTTACCTCTAAGGAACATTTATTACTGAAACATTAAGAATAATTTGTGAAAAAGCCAATAAAAGACAGGTTGATATGCATTTTCTCATAGGAAAGAAAAAGAAAAACCATTTATTAGGTAGTATTTTAAATACCTTATTTACATTATCTCATTAAATTCTTATAATATTCCATATGAGGATATTTGGTCCATTTATAAATGAGGAAATGGAAGGTCAAAATTTAATATCCTGCATAAAGCCACAAGGCTAAGTGGCAGAGCTAGAAATTAACTGAAACCTAACATAAAATTAGATCCCTTTTCACTACTATTGCCTCCTATTAGTGTAATTGAGTATAATTATTCAGTTATAAAATTCAAAGAACTGGATAAAATTATTTCCCGGGTCTACTCCAGGGCCAATATTGTAAAATTCTAATAGCAATAATAATCTTTCCTTTAATATTACAAATTATTTTATTGTTTTTAAAACATTATACATGCACGTGACAAAGAAAAAGTAAAAAAGAACTGACAAGGAAAAGTAAGACTCCCTCCAACCTATTCCAAAATCTACCATGCTCCCCACACCTTACAATAAAAAAAAAAGAAAAGCTATTCATGCCCTTTTTGTTTTAATTTAATACATCCTGGGTATCATTATACCTTGACATATATACCTGCTTTATTCCTACCACTACAATGATATACTTCACTTAACCTGTTCTCTACTGGTTGCCCCTTTCTTTTGATACTGCTGATAATCCAGCAATGTGTACCATTTTCCATACATCACTACACATGAAGATAAGACTACAACAGAATTGTTTCCAGTATTATACATACAAATATTACCAGAAGAAACAGCTTTGAGGTAAAATGTACTGATAGAAATTTACACTTAAAAATTAAGTCATTCCATCTATCTTGGAATAACTATCATTACACATGGTTTTCTGCAAGAAATAACTAGAAAATTGGAGGTTCTAGAAATTTAAGGTTCTAGAAATTTGAGTTAGGAAACAGATGAAAAGTTTGGTGAGGCCTAGGTAATGGAATTTGTGAAACAGTACAGGAGTAAAGGAAGCTATACAGAGAGAGCCCTCCAGAAACATGCACAGGGCTCACTTTGAGTCCAAGCATCAATCATTACCTGATAGCATGAAATCCCACAAGACAGGCAAAAACCTACCAAGAAATAGTAAGCTCAGTAATTGTCAGATTTTACACAGAGCTGGAAGATGACAGGGTGTGGTTCAACCACACCAGACACACAGAAAACACATAAAAAAATGTAACAAGATATACTATGTAAACTCTAATCCTAAGATTGTTGGAGTGAAATTACATCATTGGAAATCTGAGAAATGTGCACAGAGGACAAATGTTGCTTCAGGTAAAAATGGCCCTTGAGATGGACTAGGACAACTATGAATGACTATAAATACCTGCTGGGAACTCATAAACTTGGGTTTCCCTGACTGCAGTGTAACTTGCAATTTACGCATTTCCCTTCCCATGCTTTGGAAGTTACATTCATGGACTATTACAAAGTACGCTGGCTTCTATGGGCCACTGTGCTTCAAAGACAGGATGGCTTACACACCCACATATTTGGTCTCATACCCTCTTCTAAAGAACTCAAGAATAGCCCAGGGCATGTTGTGAGATCTCCTGCTGAATAGAAACACCTACACTATTCTACAGACTTGCTGAGTTTCCTGTCTTGTGTCCTCTGAGTTCCTCCAGTTCCAGGCATAGTCTACTGTGGACACATGATTTATCTAGCTGAAGCCACTATCACTACCAATGGTCAAGCAGAGTGGGTGCTGCAATCATCCTCCCCTAGCAATCAAAGGATTATTATGTCTTATTTCTTAGGCAAAAAAAGAGAGAAAGAACTAAAGAAATATGGCAAAATGTTAAAATCTGACATGTTAAATGTTAAAATTTGAGTGGGAAACACAAGGTGCTCATTCCTTTTAAATTTGAAAATTTTTCTATATTCTCAAATATAACAATGTTTTTTTTAACAAAACTAGAGTCCATATAATGGTTACCCATATAGTTGCTAACTCTCAAGTTTATTTGCAGTAAAAATTCTGAAGTTCTAAAATACACTACCATCACTAAAATATTTGAGAGCTCCTCTCACAGGAAAAACACACACTTTCAGAACAGTAAATTAAATAAAAGCAAGAACAATAATCTCAGCAAAATATGAATCAAGTTCTCCAGTTATAGGTTCTCACAGTCTATCTTACAAATACACAAAGCTGAATCAAGGGAATAATCAAAGCAACATCGAAGTCAAAGTAAGATAAATTCATAATCAAAGTTAGAGCTGTTACTTACGATAAAAGAAAGGTACAAACTCCACTGTGAGAGAAGCTGGTTTATATTTCTGTCTGCTCTTTTCCACAGTACTAAGGATTCGTCTATCATTAAAAAGAAGTTAATACCAAATTATAACGTGGGCAAGTAGACATGGCACAATTATAAAAACAATTATAAAATTAATGTAATATTTTACTTTGATTTGTGTACTGAATAATATTATCTCCTGGATTGGCATAATCTTGAAAAAGAAGTCTAGCCAGTAACTTAAATGCTCACCAATGAAGGCATGCCTTCTATTGAATTAAGCAGGTATTTTTTAAATGCTTAATGGTGAAACACAGCACCCAGGTTAAATCTCCAAACAATTGGAAATAGAAAAAGGAACTAGCCAGTCTGTAAAAGAATTTGTTCAGCAGCACTGCTAATTTGATACCTAAGGCAGTAGCTTATTACTACAGTGCAACTAAAATTCACCAGAAATCAGGCTACTCTGTATGACTTTCTGCAATTTTACCTGGACACAAAGAGTCCATACCACTGGCTTCTTCTATCTTAACCATGTATACCCAGTATGGGCTGGGAATATGTTTGTTTTTTAAGACAATTCCAGTAGTTATAATAACTAAAATATTTCTACAGACTTTGGTAAGACCAACACAAACTGTATGTGCCTATACCAAGAACATTTCAATTCAACACAAAATGAGTCTCTTTGATGGGCATGGTGGTTTGGGGATTGGAGAATAAAAGCCTGTTACAATGATACATCCAACTGGTGGATGGCTGCAAGCTTTAAAAAACAAAAAAAATTACACATTTTTTTTCATGTCCTGAAAAATGCTCTTAACATTGTGCGATAAAACCAACAGAAATGGAAAAAGTTTGAAGAACCACCACATAGAAATTCCATACATCTAAATATGATCTACTGATACAACACTGGATTAAGACGCTTTCTTCTTAGCAACCATAAGTGAGAGGTTGAAATTAGTTTCTTTACAATTACTTAAAGCTAGAAAGAGAAGTCACTTACTTGTAGAATAAGCCAAATAAAACATGCATTGCTGGACTCAAACGACAGAATAAAGAGTTCTATATCCAGATCTAATATTCAGACTCACTAAAATCATATCAGACACGATTTGCTATTACATTACTTTCCAAATCTATACCTTTTTCCATTATGTAGAAGGCATAAGAATTATCATACTCTCTGTATTTAATTTCAAACATATCATAGACTGGATCTTCCTATTTACTTAAGACCATTGTCAAAGATGTTTTTATGACAATACAAATATTACTGGAGTTTCAAAATAAAAATCCAGTCATGCCTTCAAAAGAAATCCAGACATGTTGGTAGAAAATTTTGTTTTAAAAAGATGAAATTTGATTTAGCTTTTAGTTAGGTTTATCCAGTAGATTATTAACATTTTGCACATTTATTATAAATTATGGTATCAATTAATAGGTTGGATATATCCTATCCAAACATCCTGTGTTACCAACAAAAACAATGAGCATTCTCACTTGGTTAACATAATAAAAATGTACTCCTGCAATTTGTGATTAATAACTCATTCTTAAGGCCCTGTATTAGATGTAACATATGAACATAAATCATTTCCACTGTAGTGTTTTAAAATTTAATGTGCTAACATAAAAAGGGTGAAAACTATTATTATAGCACACATATTAAAGTATTAGTCTGCAACATATGTTTTCAACAGATAGAACAGCTAAAAACAAACTTAGTTTTGCACAGTTTTTAGAACACAACATAGTTTCTCCATTATTGTCTGATATGTGGGCCAAGCAGCTAGCACTTAGCAGATGCTTATAAATACCAACAGGTTTCTGATAAGGCAGCAAAACATTTGTTTGTGTCTCAGTTTTCTAAGTTCATGTATCCTGCTCAATTATTTTGTGCTTCTTTTTTTCTGCTCCCAACATGCCTATGACAGAACTACTTTTCTTATTTTTTTAAACTTTTTATCTGGAAATATGTTCAAGGTCTCACGAAAGTTACAAGAATAAAAATAGTACAAAGAACTTCAAATATAGTTTACCCAGGTTCATTGTTACCATTTTATCCCAAATGCTTTACATTTGCTCACTCTTACCCCATATATTTAGTGCACATATATTTATATATACACATATTCAGACATATAATATTTTTCAGAACATTTAATAGCAAATTATGTACATTCTGGCCCTTTTTTTAAAATCTCTAAATGCTTAAGTGTATACTTCCTAAGAATAAGGATACTGTCTTACATGACACCACAGTATATATTTCAATACATTTAACATTAATACATTTATCTAACCTATCATTCATAATCCAGTTTTATTCATTGACCCCACAGTACACTTTATAGTATTTCCCCCACACCCTATGTACAGCTCCCTTTCTAGGGTCAGGTATTGCATTTAACTGTGTAATCTCTTTAGCCTCCTTTAATCTGACACTTTATGGCTCCTTTATGACACTTTTAAAGAATGCTGTCTCCCACCACCAACTTTATTCATTACAATATTCTTCATTTGGGGTTTGATATTTCCATACAATTAGATTCAGATTATGCATTCTTGGCTGAGATACTATACAAGCAATGGTGTGTCCTTCTCATACTATCATAGCTGGGGCTACAGGAGATCTATCTACTTCTCAATGCTGATGTTAATTTTGATCATCCAGACAATGTACTGTCCAGTATTATACAAAACAATTCCTAACTTTTCCTTTGCAATAAATAAATAATCTGTGGGGAAACATTTTAAAACTATCCAAAAATCATGCTCCTTTCCAAAATTTCTCCTAGATTTAGCGTCTCAATCCATATCCTTCCTATGATGTGTGCAAAATGTTGATTTTTGTTTCCCAACACGAGCATCCCCTATTTATTTCCTAATTGGCACCTGGCCTTTTACTATAAGCAAGGAGGCCTCTCTCCTCCCTTATCTGTCCGTCTATCACTGGCATGGACTCATGAATTCCTTTTTTCCACAATGTCTTGTAATTTACAGTAATTGATTATTTTTGTATATACATTGTCCCAGATTTGACAAGTAGGAACTCCAGGGCATAACTTAAATTATTTTTCACTGTGGGCAGGCAATGAGTCCTAATTAACTTGCACTGGACACAACATAGGAACTCAATAAATATATTTTTGAGTATATTTAATGAATGAATAAGTCATTTTCAAGAACAGATTTCTTTCCCTACATTTATTTTAGTTCTACTTGAGGAAATCTTTCTAAATATGTGAGATTCTACAAATAGAATAAAAACTGAGCTAAAAATTAATCAAATCTATTAATAAAATCAAATTAATTACATATGGATATAAAAAAATCCACATATTTCATTAAACAAGAAATATAATTTTAAATGGTTCTGTATTTGGAATTATGCCTATTTAGTTAAACCTATTCTAATCACCTTTAGCTGTTTTGATAAGCAAAGGTACAGATAAGAAAATATGTACATTACAAATTTCCATTTAACTTCAGAATCACATTAATATATAAGATAAATGTATTGCCATAGATCCCCTGTACAGGTATACCTTATTACACTTTACTTTGTCATGCTTTGAAGATACTGTGTTTTTTTACAATTGAACGGTTGTGGCAACTCCACATCAAACAAGTCTTATTGTTGCCATTTTTGTAATAGCATTTGCTCTCATTATGTCTCTGTGTCATATTTTAGTAATTTTCACAATATTTCAAACTTTTTCATTATTATATTCGTTATGGTGATCTGTGATCAGCGATCTTTGATTTTAATACTGTAAATTATTTTGGGGAGCCACAAACCATGCGCAAACAAGATGTCAAACTAAATTAATAAATGTGTGTGCTCTGTCTAGTCCACAGTCTATTCTTCTGTCTCTCATTCTCTTCAGGTCTCCCTATTCCCTGAGACACAACAATATTGAAATCAGACTAATTGATAACCATAAAATGGCCTCTAAATCTTCAAGTTAAAGGAAGAGTCATGTGTCTCCCATTATAAATCAAAAAGCTAGAAATGATTAAGCTTAGAAATGATGAAGGCATGACAATTGCCGAAACACGACAAAACCTAGGCCTCCTGTATCAAACAGCCAAGTTGTGAAAGCAAAGGAAAAGTTCTTGAAGGAAATTATGAGTACTATTCCAGGGAACACACTAATGATAAGAAAGCAAAACAGTCTTATTACTGATACAGTTTTAGTGGTCTAGATAGAAGGTCAAATCAGTCACAACATTCCCTTACACCAAAGCCTAATCCAGGGCAATGCCCTAACTCTCTTCAATTCTATGAAGGCTGAGAGAGGTGAAGGAAACAAGAAGAAAATCTGTAAGCTAACAGAGGTGGATTCATGAGGTTTAAGGAAAGAAGCCATTTCAGTAACATAAAAATGCAAGGCAAAAGTGCAAGTGCTGATGTATGTTAAAGATGCAGCAAGTTATCCAAAAGATAAAAAATAATTAATGAAGATGGCTACATTAATCAATAGATTTTTCAGGCTTCACAGCTGAATTCTAACAAACATTTAAAGAAGACCTAATACCCATCCTTCTTAAAAGTATTCCAAAAAGTAGAAGAGTAGCGAATACTTCCAAACCCATTCTATGATGCCAGCATCACTAATACCAAAACCAGACAAAGACAAAACAAAACAAAAAAATTACACAACAGTATACAGATGCAAACAACCTCAACAAAAATATTAACAAATCAAATTCAAAAATACATCAAAAGGATCATCCATCACAACCAAATGGGATTTATTCCAGGGATGCAAGCGTTGCCCAATGTACAAATTGTACATCAAATTGTACAATTTGTACATCAATGTGCTACATCATATTAACAAACAAAGGGATAAAAACCATATGATCATCTCAATAGATGCTGAAAAAGCATTTTACAAAACTCAACATTCATTCATGATAAAAACTTTCAACAAAATGAGTCAAGAGGGAACATACCTCAACAAAATAAAGGACATATAGGACAAGCCCACAGCTAATATACTGAATGGTAAAAAGCTGAAAGCTTTTCCTCTAAGATCAGGAATAAGACAATGATGTGTACTCTCACCACTTTTATTCAACAAAGTACTGGAGATCCTAGCCATGGAAATCAGTTGACACAAAGAGGTAAAAGGCATCCAAACAGGTAAGGAAGAAGTTAAACTGTCACTGTTTGCAGATGACATGACATTATATATAGAAAAACCTAAAGACTCCACCAAAAAACTCTTAGAACTAGTAACTAGATTCAGCAAAGTTGGAGGAAACAAAATTAATATACAAGAAAGTGTTACATTCGTATATACTAACAATGAACTAGAAGAAAAAGAAATCAGGAAAACAATTCTACTGACAATTTCATCAAAAAGAATAAAATACCTAAGAACTGACCTAACCAAGGAGGTGAAAGATCTATACTCTGAAAACTGTAAGACACTGATGGCAGAAATTAAAGAAACAAATAAATGGAAATCAATCCCATGCTCATGGACAGGAATACTGTACATTGTCAAAATGGCCATCCTGCTAAAGCAATTTACACATTCATTGCAATCTTTATCTAAACACCAATGGCACTTTTCAATGAACTAGAGAAAATAATCATAAAATTTATATGGAACCACAAAAAGACCCTGAATAGCCAAAGCAATTCTGAGAAAGAATAATAAAACTGGCATCAAGTTATACTACAAAGCTACAGTAATTAAAACAGTATGTTACTGACACAAGACTAGACCTACAGGTCACTGGAACAGAATAGAGAGCCCAGACATAAACTCACATATGTATGGTCAATTAATATATGATAAGGGAGCCATGAACATACAATTGGGAAATGAAAGCCTCTTCAACAACTGGTGCTGGCAAAACTGAACAGCTACATGCAAGAGAATGAATCTGGATTACTGTCTAACTCCATACACAAAAGAAAACTTGAAATGCATCAAAGATCTCAATTTAAAACATGGAACCATAAAATTTAGAAGAAAACATAGGCAAAAATCTCATGAAATAAACATGAGCATTTTTTTTCTAGACATATCTCCTCGGGCAAAGGAAACAAAATCAAAACTGAGCTAGTGGGAATATATCAAACTAAAAGTATCTGTATAGCAAAGGACACCATCAGCAAAACAAAAAGGCAATCTACAGTATGGGAGAATATATTTATAAATGATTTATCTGTTAACTGGTTAACATCTAAAATATAAGAAGCACTCATAAGCCTCAACATCAAAAAACAAATAACCCAAGTAAAAAATGGGTAGAGGACCTGAACAGACACTTTTCTGAAAAAGAAATGAAGATGGCCAACAGACACATGAAAAGATGTTCCACATCAACAGGGAAATGTAAAGCAAAACCAAAATTAGACTACTACCTCACACCAGTGAGAATGGCCACATAAAAAAGCCAAGAAATGACAAGTGTTGGCAAAGATATAGAGAAAGGGACCCCCCCTACAATGTTTGTAGGAATGTCAATTGGTGCTGCCACTGTGGAAAGCAGTATGGATGTTGCTCAAAAAAATAAAAATAGAAATACCATATGACCCAGTAATTTGACTTCTAGGAATCTCCAGAAAAAAACAAAATAACTGAGTTGAAAAGATACATGCACACCTATGTTTATTGATACATTATTTACAACAGCCAATATATGGAACTTGTTGCCCATCAATAGATGAATGGATAAAGATGTGGTACATATACACAATGGAATATTTATTCAGCCATAAAAAGAAAAAAAATCCTGCCATTTGCAACAACACAGATGGATCTAGAGGGCATTATGCTCAGTGAAATAAGCCAGGGAGAGAAAGACAAATACCATATGATTTCACTTATTTGTGCAATCTGAAAACAAAACAAAATGAACAAAATAGCCATAGACTCATAGACACTGAGAAGTGACTGGTGGTTACCAAGGGGAGGGTTTGGGATGGATGGGTGGGAAGGGTAAAGGTGAGGGTGATGAAAGGGCACAAAAATCTCAATCATAATATAAGTTGGTCAAGGGGATGGTAATACAGAATGGTGAATACAGTCAACGGTTCTGTAACATCTTCCTATTTTGACATATACTAACTGCACTAGTTGAGGTAAGGATTTAATATTGTGTGTAACTGTTGAATCACTGTGTTCTATACTTGAAACCAATATAATATTGTATATCAACTATACTTCAGTGAAAAAAAAGGAGGAAAAAGCTGAGGAAAAGAAACAACAGATTTTCAGTGTGGACAAAACAGCCTTTTATTGGAAGGCTATGCCATCTAGGACTTTCATAAGTAGAGAGGATTTCAAAGCTGGTTTCTAAGCTTCAAAGGACAGGCTGACTCTCTTGTTAAGGGTTAATGCACCTGGTGACTTTAAGATGAAGCACTGGCTATTCTGAAAATCCTAGGGCCCTTAAGAACCATGCTAAATCTACTCTGCCTATGCTCTGTAAATGGAATAATAAAGCCTGGATGACAGCATATGATTTACTGAGTATTTTGTGCCCACTGTTGAGACCTACTGCTCAGAAAAAAAAAGTCTAAGGTGTAGGAGGGGGTGATGGCAAGAATGAGATGAGAGAAAGAGATAATTTCCTTAAGTTACGCCTGACAAAAATGTCAAAATAAAGATAACACTGATTAGCCAAGAACCAAAGTGCTAAATGAAAAGAAAAGCTACAAGTAGAGCAATGTTATGTGCTTCTTTGAATCTTCAGAGTATGAGCAGCACACAGGCAGAGGCAAAAGTTACTCACAGAGCTGTTTGCCAACAACTTCCATGTCTATCTTTCTAGGGTAGAACTAACTTCTACAAGGTAGAACTAACTTCTTGGTCTCACTATGGTAGATGGGGACAATTACTTCTGGCCAAGTTCTGAATGAAAATGAGATATGTCATGTCATGACCAGATGAGACCATTAAATTGCCAAATGAGACCAATGTGGAGACATATCAGAGCTTTCTCTCTCTCACGGTGACCAGCAAAGCTTTAGATGTTTGCAGCTCTGTAAGCTTGGGATCTTGAGTATGACGAATATCTATGAGTAGAGGCACCCTGCCAACCATGGTAGACAGACACCATGAATAAGAAATAAACCTCTGTTTTTCTAATCTCTTGTTACCGTAGCATAATCTATTTTATCCTGATACAACATCTTTGCCAAGAAAAGTTCAAAGCACTATCTCCCTGGGAAAAGAGACATATTAAAGTTCAATAGAAAAAGAAGTATTCAGAGTGTTCATTAGTTCCTTCCCAAAAATAAACACTAAAGAAAAATATCAGGAAAATGTGATGGTTGATTTTAGATTTTGGAGGGTGTTTTTTAATGAGATTAACATTTAAATGATTGAACTCTGGGTAAAGGAGTTGCTCTCCCCAAAGTGCCTCATCCAATCAGTTGAAAGCCTGAGTAGAACAAAAAGGCTGCCCTCTCCAAGCAAAGGGGAATTCTCCAACAGACTGCTCTCAGACTCCATCCACTCAATCAATTCTGGTCTCTAGCTGATTATTTTTGGACTAGGAGACTGGAATTGGAACATCAGCTCTTTACCTACCAGCCTTTGGGTGATAACTGCACCACTGGCTTTCCTGAGTCACAAGCCTGCCAGCCCACACTGCAGATTTGGACTTCCTAGCCTCTGCAGTCAGGTGAGGCAACTGCACACACACACACACACACACACACACACACACACACACTACTGGTTCTCTTTCCATGGAGAACCCTAATAAAGACAACTTCTTTCAAGACATAAAAGAAAGCAAATGTATAAATAAGCAAATAGGGTACTTATATTTAATAACTGGAGTATTTGTTCTGGTTATTTCTATTTATTACTTTTTGCTTTAACTAAAGGATGTCTTCTTTCAACAAAATATAACTATATAGAACATACAAAGTATTAATATATAGTCTACATAAGTGTTCTCTCAGTTATCAATTCCTCACCATTATGTAATGGTCATTGTTCAAAATGAGGGTATACTATCCTCAAAATCCTGAAAAGCCTATAAAAACCAAATATTGTAGTAATGAAATATTGCAGGAAGTGGCAATTATTTATAAATAATTTAAATTAAAAATGAAAATGGGAAAATATTGAGATTGAAAGTATGGTGGATTTGGAAGACCTAAAACTCCTCTTTGAGCTCTGTACTGATAACTACGCTATATATGTCACTAAGCTCCTATATGCTATCATTCAATATTCTATCTGCTTGGTGATGCTGGGACAGGCACTCTACAAACTATATTTCTCTTTCTCCAGCTCCCCCACTGTTGGGTGGTTCACCAAAAGTGAGCACTAAATGGAGCCTGGAAATTGAACGTGAAAACAGGACTGACTCCTTACTCCTTGTTTTTTACCAGCCAACAGTTTTTAACTGTAGCATTCACAGCTGGTTCCTGTCTTCAGCTTATTTTTGGCAATCCCAGAACCAGCCTCTTCATGCCTACTTAGCAACACCAGCAATGGCTAGGCAATGCTCTCTCCTCAGAGGTCTGAGCTCCAGCACTGCAGAGCCTCTTCTCCAAACGTCCAGTTTCTGGTGACTCCAATCTCTTCCCTTTGTTCCCACAGCCCCAGGAAAGTACTTGCTTCATGAAGTCACTATCTCTATGTACATTAGTATCCCCCTGTTGCCTTTTGAGTTCTCTAACACCCCCTCACAATTTCCCTGTATTATATTATCTCATTTTAAATATCTAGCATGTGATGTACAGTAATTGCAATAGGGTATGGGGCAACTTGATAATATGGGTGAATGTTGAAACCACAATGTTGCTCATGTGAAACCTCCATAAGATTGTATATCAATGATACCTTAATAAGTAAATAAATAAATATCTAGCGTGTTTTCTGTTTTCCTTGACTAGATCCTGACTGACACAACTCCACAATTAAAAACAAATACACAATTCTACAAAAAATTATTTTCAAATTATAAAGTACGCTTTAAAAAGAACTTTCCTTGAAAATATGAAATAAATACTTGATGCTACTATGCTTTGACATTTTCCTATCAGATTATTAGCATTCAATTACACTAAAAAATAAAAGTTCAAGTTAAAAGTATTATCTGTTAAAGAAATTTACCACTAATTCATTAACTCCAACACAGTTATCTCAGAGATAGAGAGACAGGAGTCTTATACATGTCTTATTAATTGCCTTCATAGATAAAAAGACTTGCATTAGAGATTGGAGGAAGATGGTGGCATGAGCAGGGCGGCAGAAATCTCCTCCCAAAACCATATATATTTGTGAAAATACAACAAATACAACTATTCCTAAAAGAGAGACCAGAAGATACAGTACAACAGCCAGGCTACAGATACATCTGAGAGAACTCAGCGCCTCACGAAGCGGGTAAGATACAAAGCCGTGACCCGGCGGTACCTAAGCACTCCCCCACCCCAGCACACTGGCGGGAGCCAAAGAATTAGAGTGGGGACGGAATGGAAGTGCAGGACTGCTAAATAACCACCCTGGTGATCTGCACCGGGAGCACAGAAACACAGCACATGGTTTACTGCAGATTAGAGAAACAGAAGGGCAGGATCCGAGACGGAGACTGTGAGCCGGGTCCCCACAGCCAGCTCCCCTGGAACAAAAGAAAAGCGGGTGCTTTCTTAAAAGTCTTAAAGAGACAAGGGCCCAACAGCTGAACAAAATCGTCCCAGCGCACTCAACCCAGCAGCATGGGAACCTTGAGGAACATCAGGCCCCCTAACCGGCTGACGGGTAGAGCTGCCCCAACGCCCCTCAGGCGGATAAGCAGCCTGCCATTCATTCCCCCCGGCCAGTGTTGTGACGGATCTACCACAGCTGCAGAACAGCAGGAGAGCGGCCCAACCCACAACCACACAGAATCTCCTCCAGGCGGTTGCACAGCTAACCGGGAAGGGCCGCACAGATTCTACTGCCGGCGGGCACACAGCTAAACCGGGAAGGGCCGCACAGAATCTACTGCCAGCGGGCGTGCAGCTAACCAGGAAGGGCCACACAGAATCTCGTCCTGGCAGGCGCGCAGCTAACCAGGTAGGGCCGCACAGAATCTCCTCCCGATGGGCACGCAGCTAACCGGGAAGGGCCACACAGAATCTCCTCCTGGCAGGTGCGCAGCTAACTAGGAAGGGCTGCAGAAGCCATAGCAAGGGCCAAAAGGTACCAAGGGGTGCAGAACGCACTCAGCATGACTGCAAACACCCACAGTGCTCTAGGCTAGCCTGAGGGCGGCATCGGCCACGGCAGTTTAGGGGATTATCCCAGAGACTGCCTCCCAGTTTGCGGGTAACAGGCACAGGCTGCGGAGAAGGGCGAGGAGAACAAGCAGGAAGGAACTTTGTTCTCCCAGCTGACACACGTGGCACCTGCCTGGGACCACTTATATCGCAATGAAAAGAGAGAAGAATATGGTCCAGTCAAGACACCCACACACCCAGAGAGAGGGCCTAGTGGGATATATTTAAACAATCTTCCTGAATAAGAAATGAGAATAAAAGTCATAATCATGCTGATGGACCTACAGAGAAATATGCAGGGGCTAAGGGAGGAAGTCAGGAGAGATACTACAGAAATGACACAATTGATTGACGGGCTGAGGAGCAGACTGGACAACATGCAAGAAACTATTAATGGAATAGAAATCAGAGAATATGAGTACAGAGAAGCTGAGGCACAGAGAGATAAAAGGATTTCTAGGATTGAAAGAATATTAAGAGAAGGGTGTGACCAATCCAAATGGAACAATATTCGCATTATAAGAGTACCAGAAGAAGAAGAGAGAGAAAAAGGGTTAGAAAGTGTCTTTGAAGAAATAATGGAGGAGAACTTCCCCAGGCCGGGAAAGGAAATAGTATCTCAGACCATGGAACCCCACAGATCTCCCAACACAAGGGACCCAAGGAGGAAAACACCAAGACATATAATAATTAAAATGGCAAAGATCAAAGAAAAGGACAGAGTATAAAAGCAGGAAGAGAGAGAAAAAAGATTACCTACAAAGGAAAACCCATCAGGCTAACATCAGACTTCTCAACAGAAACCTTACAGGCCAGAAGAGAATGGCATTACATATTTAATGCAATGAAACAGAAGGGCCTCGAACCAAGAATACTGTATCCAGCACGACTATCATTTAAATATGAAGGAGGGATGAAACAATTCCAAGACAAGCAAAAGTTGAGGGAATTTGCCTCCCACAAACCACCTCTACAGGATATCTTAAAGGGAATGCTGTAGATGGAAGCACTCCTAAGAATAAAAAGATGTTAGCAGAGAATATAAATTCATAGCAAAGAAAGCAGACCATTCAAATACTAACTAAAGGCAAAAAATAAAATCAACTATCCACAAAAACAGTCAAAGGAATGCAAAAGAGTCCAGACGAAAACACCAAATATGTAAAGAATGGAGGAGGAATAATAAGAAGGGAGAGAAATAAAGAATCATCAGACTGTGTATATAATAGTTTAACAAGAGAGTTAAGTTATACTGTTAGATAGTAAAGAAGTTACCCTTGAATCTTTGGTAACCATGAATCTAAAAGCTGGCAATGGCAATAAGTACATATCTATCGATAATCACCCTAAATGTAAATGGACTGAATGCACCAATCAAAAGACACAGAGTAATACAATGGATAAAAAGCAAGAACCATCTATATGCTACTTACAAGAGATTCACTGCAAACCTGAAGATATACACAGACTAAAAGTGAAGGGATGGAAAAAGACATTTCATGCAAACAACAGGGAGAAAAAAGCAGGTGTTGCAGTACTTGTATTGGACAAAACAGACTTCAAAACAAAGAAAGTAGCAAGAGATAAAGAAGGACACTACATAATGATAAAGGGGTCAGTCCAACAAGAGGATATAAACATTATAAATATATATGCACCCAACACAGGAGCACTGACATATGTGAAACAAATACTAACAGAATTAAAGGAGGAAACAGAAAGCAACGCATTCATTTGAGGAGACTTCAATACACCACTCACTCCAAAGGACAGATCAACCAGACACAAAATAAGTAAAGACACAGAGGCACTGAACAACACACTAGAACAGATGGACCTAACAGACATCTACAGAACTCTACACCCAAAAGCAGCAGGATACACATTCTTCTCAAGTGCACATGGAACATTTTCCAGAATAGATCACATACTAGGCCACAAAAAGAACCTCAGTAAATTCAAAAATACTGAGATTCTACCAACCAACTTCTCAGATCACAAAGGTATAAAACTAGAAATAAATTGTACAAAGAAAACAAAAAGGCTCACAAATACATGGAGGCCTAACAACATGCTCCTAAATAATCAATGGATCAACGACCAAATGAAAACAGACATCAAACAACACATGGAGATAAATGACAACAACGGCACAAAGCCCCAACTTCTGTGGGACACAGCAAAGGCAGTTCTAAGAGGACAGTATATTGCAATCCAGGCCTATTTAAAGAAGGAAGAACAATCCCAAACGAATAGTCTAAAAGCACAATTAATGGAATTGGAAAAAGGAGAAAAAATGAGGCCCAAAGTCACCAGAAGAAGGGCCATAATAAAGATTAGAGAAGAAATAAATAAAATTGAGAAGAATAAAACAATAGAAAAAAATCAATGAAACCAAGAGCTGGTTCTTTGAAAAAATAAACAAAATAGATAAACCCTTAGCCAGACTTATTAAGAGAAAAAGAGAATCTACACACATAAACAGAATCAGAAATGGGAAAGGAAAAATCACTATGGACCCCACAGAAATATAAAGAATTATTAGAGAATACTAGGATAATCTATATGCTAACAACCGGGAAAACCAAGAAGAAACGGACAACTTCTTAGAAAAATACAACCTTTCAAGACTGACCAAGGAAGAAACAGAAAACCTAAACAGACCAATTACCAGCAACAAAATTGAATTGTTAATCAGAAAACTACCCAAGAACAAAACCCCCTGGCCAGATGGATTCACCGCTGAATTTTATAAGACATTTAGAGAAGACATAATATCCATTCTCCTTAAACTTTTAGAAAAAATAGAAGAGGAGAGACTACTTCCAAACTCCTATGAAGCCAGCATCACTCTAACCAAAACCAGGCAAAGACCCCAACAAAAAAGAAAATTACAGACCAATATCCCTGAAGAACATAGATGAAAAAAACTCAACAAAATATTAGCAAACCAATTCAAAAATACATCAAGAAGATCATACATCATGATGAAGTGGGATTCATCTCAGGGATGCAAGGATGGTACAATAGACTCCATAGACCAGTGGAACAGAATAGAGAGTCCAGATATTAACCCAAACATATACAGTCGATTCATATATGCTAAAGGAGCCAGGGATATACTATGGGGAAATGACAGCCTCTTCAACAGCTGGTGTTGGCAAAACTGGACATCTACATGTAAGAGAATGAAATGGGATTACTGTCTAACTCCACACACAAAAGTAAACTCAAAATGGATCAAAGACCCGAGTGTAAGTCATGAAATCATAAAACTCTTAGAAAAAAACATAGGCAAAAATCTCTTGGACATAAATATGAGCAACTTCTTCATGAACATGTCTCCCCGGGCAAGGGAATCAAAAGCAAAAATGAACAAGTGGGACTATATCAAGCTGAAAAGCTTCTGTACAGCAAAGAATACCGTTAGTAGAAAAAAAAGACATACTACAATATGGGAGAATATATTCATAAATGACATATCCGATAAGGGGTTGACATCCAAAATATATTAAGAACTCATCCACCTCAACAAACAAAAAGCAAATAATCCAATTAAAAAATCGCAGAGGACCTGAATAGACACTTCTCCAAAGAAGAAATTCACATGGCCAACAGGCACATGAAAAGATGCTCCACATTGCTAATCATCAGAGAAATGCAAATTAAAACCACAATGAGATATCACCTCACACCAGTGAGGATGGCCAACATCCAAAACACAAACAACAACAAATGTTGGCGAGGATGTGGAGAAAAGGGAACCCTCCTACACTGCTGGTGGGAATGCAAATTAGTTCAACCATTGTGGAAAGCAGTATGGAGGTTCCTCAAAAAACTCAAAATAGAAATACCATTTGACCCAGCAATCCCACTCCTAGGAATTTACCCTAAGAATGCAGCAGCCCAGTTTGAAAAAGACATATGCACCCCTATGTTTATCGCAGCACTATTTACAATAGTCAAGAAATGGAAGCAACCTAAGTGTCCATCAGTAGATGAACGGATAAAGAAGATGTGGTACATATACACAATGGAATATTATTCAACCATAAGAAGAAAACAAATCCAGATATTTGCAACAACATGGATGGAGCTAGAGGGTATTATGCTCAGTGAAATAAGCCAAGTGGAAAAAGACAAGTATCAAATGATTTCACTCATATGTGGAGTATAAGAACAAAGAAAAAAACTGAAGGAACAAAATAGCAGCAGACTCAACAGAACCCAAGAATGGACTAACAAATACCAAAGGGAAAGGGACTGGGGAGGATGGGTGGGAAGGGAGGGACAAGGGAGAAAAAGAGGCATTACGATTAGCAGACATAATGTAGGCAGGTGGCACGGGGGCGGCTGTACAACTCAGGGAAGACAAGTAGTGACTCTATAGCATCTCACTACACTGATGGACAGTGACTGTAATGGGGAATGTGGGGGGTATTGATGATATGGGGAGTCTAGTAACAATAATGTTGCACATGTAATTGTCTATTAACAATACCAAAAAAAAGACTTGCATTAAAGAATTGCATATATTATGGCATTCAGGCTTAAAATGAACATTATTATTTGTAAGAAATACCCTGAAATTCTATGCCTCCAATTCCGATATGGATCATACAAGCTTTCACAAAATGCCAATGCATGGATCACAAATTCTTCGATAGATGTCTGATCTGCCAATTCCTTCTCTTTTTTTTTGCTTTTTAACTGAGAATAAAGTTAAATATAAAACTATATTTAGTTAAAAATATTCAACTGTGTAACATTTCTTATATACATCATTAGAAAACTACATGTACCATTCATCATCTAATAGTAAATCATTTTTATTCAATTAAGCGCAAGTTCCATTTGAGTCTAAAGAGAGTCAGTTAATCATATGGACTTGATAGAACCTCTCAAATTTTAAATATTTTCTAGGAAAGGTTTCAAATGGATAGTCAAATATCCTTCCAAAAAAGAACATGTTTTCAATATGAGGAATATTTGATGAATAAATAATAAATAAAAATCACAAATTGTGTCATTTTAAAAACCATTTATAAACACTTTAATTTTTAACTAAAATAACAAATGTAATAATTGCTACTCTACTTTTAAATAATACACATAAAATGCCTGAAATATATAGTGAGTGATCATTTTAATTCTCTTCTTGATAACTACCTCCTCTGAAAACATTTAACTTCGCTAACAATATTTTAAAAAGTAAAACCTAGTTGCTCCCAGTAAAACAACAAAAAGGAGTATAATAATTTATACTTACTTGCTGAATATAGAATGTTGTCATAGTGATGACATGATTAATGTATGAGCAAGTCCCAATTTCTTCCACATTAGATAGATTCCTGTGAAAAAAGGAACATTCAACATATTTATTTTATATGAACAGTGAGAAAAATGTATGCTCATATATTCAGGTTGAATTTTGGAAAGACATGTCAGCAAATGAAATACAAACAACATTTACTGAAACTTAAAATCAATATGGATATATACCTGTTTTCCCACTAAGAATGTGAAACACACTTTAAGCAACATTGAATTAATGTAAACAGAGAATGTTTAAGAAGTACATGTTGATTAGCAAATAATCAAAAAATATCACAAATTATAAACAAAAGAGAAAAAAAATCAAATATTCTTACTACCCAAACATTAGCAACTATTAATATTTTGGATTATTTCTCAGGTTTGTTTTTACTTTCCTATGTAGATTCTTAGTTGTTTTTTGTACATATTGTTGCCATACAGTTCTAGAGTTTTCACTTTGCTTTTTAAAATTATAGTTCCCTTTTAGACTTAAATCTCAACTATATTAATAGGTCTTAATAGAAAGGCTAGCATTTATACATACTCCAAGAGGGATAGTACATGTCTTATTTAAAGCAGTAGATCAATACTTGCTCAACATTTAATTAAAAAATGCCATCATTTTTATTCCATTTTTATAAGACAGAGATATGACACATAATGCTAACATTTCCTATAACTAATATTACTAGCTTTTTCCTTAGCACAATAAAATACTATTGATTTTCTGTTCTGAGATATAGTGATACTGAAAAATACTTTACATCTTAAATCCACTAGTTGCTAAAAGAATAGGCAAACATTAAATGAATTAATAGACTTCTTAAGGTAAGAAGTCAGATTGGTATGACATCTTTGAAAAAATGAAGGTAAAATTCAAAGACCCTATGGAGGATTCTGGGAAGATGGCAGAGTAAGAAGCACCAGGACGCTGTGTCCACATCTAGAAAACAAGAGCACTGGTAGAATCCATCTGTTTTAACAATTTTGCACTCTCAAGTCTGTTGAAGGCTTGCAACTTCCAGGGGAAGACTTGGATAGTAAACTGCAGTTAATGCTGGTCAATTTCTGCCAATTTTGGCCATTATTACTACAGTAGCAATGACCCAAGTCCCACCCCCAGCCACCATGGAGGCAGCTACGCACAAGTTCTCCCAATAGTTTAGTGAGAGCTTAATGGAAGAAGTGTAGGCAAAAAGTACCCCATCCTCCAAATATCAGGGATCTCTGTGTTCTGATCATTGGTTGCTGTTTCGGATCACAGAGGTGCAAAAGGGTGGGGGCACCCATTGCTGTTGCACCTTCCCCAATTGTTGCAAGCCCCTCCCCCTCTGGTGGAAGTAACTTCCAGGAAACTAAAAGTCATTGAAAAAACTACCTCAACATAATAAAAGCCACATATGAAAAATGCACAGCAAACATACTCAGTAGAAAAACACTAAATGCATTTTCTCTAAGAACAGGAAGAAGGAAAGGATGGTTGATTTTGCTCCTTCTATTCAACATAATACTGGAAGTTCTAGCCAGAGCAATTAAACAAGAAATAGAAATAAAAGGCATCTAAATTAGAAAGCAGGACATCAAATTATCTGTTTGCAGATAATGCAATCTTACATGAAAACTCATAAAGATTCTACACACACACACACAAGCCCATTAGAACTAATAAATGAATTCAGCAAAATAGCAGGATATAAAGTCAATACACAAATGACAACTGCATTTCTATACATAAACAATGAATAATATGAAAAGGAAACCAGGAAAACCACAAGTGCTCTTGTTTTCTTATCTTGGCTAAATTTCTCTATTACTGGGTATAGGAAATAAAAGGCTTTTCAACAGAGTAAAAAATCAAGTTTATTGCAAAAGGTACACTCACTCTTTAAAGCTCCATATGAACAACAAGCACCTTTAATAATCAATAAATGCATTATTATTTTGGTAACTGTTTGTAGCAGATACCTGCAAAGAATAATGAAGAACTTGACAAGCAAAACTGACAAAGCTTGTTGTTGTTCTTCTAACCCATCTGCCATTTTCTGAACACACTGTAGCAGCTGGATCCTCAGAACTTGCAGAATATTATCAGGAAGCAGAGATATTCCTGGAGGCACATCATCTACCCTACGATATAAGGGAAACAAAATAAAAAGGGTATTTATAAGAAAATCTTTGGAATTTTAAAAGAATAGCATTTTCAGCTCAAATCCCAAAGAAACTCATTTATTCCAGATACTCCGTGCCTTCTCTGCAAGGCAGTGCCAGATGACTAATGACACTTTAGAAGAATATTAAAGCACAGTGGTTAGTCTGACTTCAAAACAGGCTAATTGGGGGAGTGGAGGGCAGGGGCGGGGGTAGGAGGGGAAAAAAGAGAGAGAGAGAGAGAGGCTATTTAATACCTTCAATTGTGCTATTTTTAAAGAAAATACTTAGAATATAAATTAGTTCACTATTATAAATATAGTATGTGTGCACATGTATGCCATTTTGCAAAAAAAGCAAATAAAAATGAAGCACCTATAACTAGTTTAACAACAGTCAACTGCTTTACTACATAAACAAATATTCACCTACCTATAGGCTCCCCAAGCCCTGTAATCATAAGAGGGAGAAAAGATAACTAGCAAAAGGGAAGAAGAAAGATAAAAAGTGAATATAGAATCCCAGACATGAACATTAACAAATTTTTTTAAGTAATATACAAATATTTTGTGACAGTTGGTTTCTGTTTAAGACAACTATATGGTTCTTTAAGGGCAAAGGCCAATACCAGCTGTGACTGGCTTCTCTCACATGACTCTCGTAATAAAAACCCCTAGATTCAAAGTCAGAACACCTATTCCACCTCTGTAATATGAAGCCCTTCATTTAATCTCTGAAGTTCACTGAACTATAAAATTGTAACATCATCTGCCCATTTTTCAGGGTTCTAAAACTAAAGTAAATGTTCATTTTTGTGAAGGCCAAAGTTCATTTACAGTTTTGAAATATGTAAAGAACTACAAAAATGTAATATATATTTATAATTACTATCATTAAAGCCTAAGAATATTTTCATAAACTACTATATACTAATTTTCCTATCTCTATTAAGAAAAATCAAACAGGAGAACCCTAAAGAGCTCCTATGATTAAATGACAATAATGCTCTGTAACAGTCTTCTTCAGATACTGTTTAATATGAAACATACTGCTATTTTTACATTGAGTAAAAGGCTATTTCATTCACTGGGCACAGAAAAATTTAAAAACACATTGCTGGTAGTTACATAAATACATGAAAAATATTATTAGCTTCTTTCTGAACCAGGCTACAACATGAATTAGTAAAGTGTTTATAAAATAAGCACCTGACTTTACTTAAATTACAAAGAAAATAAAGCACATTACCAATGTTGCCAAATTCTATAATCATGTTACAAAAATACATGTTTCATACTATGAGATTAAAGATGGCGGCTTGAGAGGTGAGACAGAAGCCTCTTCCCAAAACCATATATAATATGAAAGTATAATACAATTAATCCTGAAAGAGCAAAAAGAAAAAAGGCCGTGCCAGACTGCATATACCTGGAAAAGAGAACTAACCTCACGGAACAGGATAACATACCAAAGCCATAGACCCAAGTCCTATGCCCACCTCAGCTCACCACCAGAAGGAAGAGAAACAGAGAGGGGAGGGAGTGGAGGCCTAGGACTGCTGAACACCCAGCCCTGGATATCTGCTCTGGGAGCACAAACCTACATTCCATGGTGCTCTGGAGATTAGTTGGGGTGGAAAGCTAACACAGATGGAATACCTGGAGAGACTGAGATTCCAGCCACATGTGGAAAACAGAGATCCACATCCAGCTCCTCTAGGACAAAAGAAAGGTGGGAGGTCTGAGAGACTTCCTAACAGGGAGAGGGCTGCTAAAGGGGCACGGATTGCACAGAGCTTACTGCTCATGAGAAAGGCCAGGTGGACAAAATTGTCTGGGTGAACTCTGCCCAGCAGGCTGGGAACTTTCAGAAGCTTCAGGTGCTACATCCCCCTGGCTGGCTACACAGCTCCAAGGCTCCCCACCATGATACGCAGCCTGCTGCACCTTCCTCACAGCCAGCTCGCACCAGCTCACAAACTGGAGGCATCTGCCCTGGTGTCAGGCCAGAGAGAGGGAGACGCCGCCTATAGCAGCTGCAAACACAAAACATAGAGGCTTACACCTGTGAACTCAGCCCACGGATTCTGGCAATGGATACAGGCATAGCAGCTGGGGAAAACAGCTCTTTACTCCCACCAGGAACAAGCGCCGCTTCCCTGCCACCCCCGATATCACTCCAGGGGATGAGGAGCTCCAGAGACTAGAACTTCTGGGCACTGGAGGATGAGACATAGAAATATTAAATGTCAAACAAACCTAGTTCAAATCAAAATCCCACAAACACCAGAAAAATGCTCAAGTGAAACTGAACTCCTCAATCTTCCTGAAAGAGATTTCAAAACAAAAATCATAAACATGCTCATGGAGGTACAGAAAAATATTCAAGACATCAGGGAAGAATTCAGGACAGAGATTCAATCATGACAGAATACAATATAAGAAAAGAAACATACAATGGAGGAATTTAAAGCAGATTAGATATAGTGGAGGAGATACTAAATGGAACAGAAATTAGAGAAAAGGAATTTTTAAAAAGCTGAGGCAGAAAGAGAAGAAAACATCTCCTGGAATGAAAGAATATTAAGAAAACTGTGCAACCAAACCAAATGGAACAATATTCGCATTATAGGGGAACCAGAAGAAGAGAGAGAAAAAAAGGGATAAAGAGTATCTCTGAGTAGGTAATTGCTAAAACTTCCCCAATATGGGGAAGGAGATAGTCTCTCAGGCCATGGTGGTGCACAGATCTCCCAACACAAGGGACCCAAGGAAGACAACACCAAGACATATAATAATTAAAATGGTAAAGATAAAGGATGAGGAAAAAATATTAAAAGAAGCCAGAGTCAGAAAAAAGATCACATACAAAGGAAAAATCATCAGGCTATCATCAGACTTCTCAACAGAAACCTTACAGGCCACAAGGCACTGGCATGATATATTTAATGCAATGAAGCAGAAGGGCGTCAAACCAAGTATACTCTACCCGGCAAGATTATCATTTAAATTTGAAGAAGGGATTAAACAATTTCCAGATAAGCAAAAGCTGGGAGAATTTACCTCCCACAAACCATCTCTACAATGTATTTTGGAGGGACTGCTATAAAAGGAAGTGTTCCTAAGGTTACATAGCTGTCACCAGAGGAAATAAAACCATAGTAAAGAAAGTAGATTGTTAATTACTAAGCAAATGCAAAATAAAATCAACTATCCGCAAAGTCAGTCAAAGGACAAAGAATACAGAATATGATACATAATATATGAAGGAGGATGGAGAAAAAGGAGGAAAAAAAAAAAGAACCATCAGATTGTGTTTGTAATAGCATACTAAGTGAGTTAAGTTAGACTGTTAGATACTAAGGAAGTTACCTTTGATCCTTTCATAATCACAAATCTAAAGCAGCAAAGGCAATAGGTAAACATACCTATCGATAATCACCTTAAATGTAAATGGTTTGAATGCACCAAACAAAACAGAGAGTCAATGAATGGATAAAAAAACAAGGCCTGTCTATAAGATGCATACAAGAAACTCACTTCAAACCCAAAGACATACACAGACTAAAAGTGAAGATTTAGAAAAAGATATTTCATGCAACTAACAGGGAGAAAAAAGGAATTGCAATACCTGTATCAGACAAAATAAACTTCAAAACAAAGAAAATAACAAGAGACAAAGGACATTACATAATGATAAAGAGGTCAGTCCAACAAGAGGATATGACCATTACAAATATCTATACACCCAACATAGGAACACCCAAATACGTGAAACAAATACTAACAAAATTGAAGGGGAAAACCGAATACAAGGCATTCACTGATAAAAATCAATGGTGAAGCATCTGGTGCAGGGGTTTTGTTCTTAGGTAGTTTTTTGACTACAAGTTAAATTTCATTGCTGCTAATTGATCTCTTCAGATTTTCTATTTCGTCCTGGATCAGTCTTGGAAGGTTATATTTTTCTAGAAAGTTGTCCATTTCTTCTAGGTTATTAAGTTTGTTAGCATATAATTTTTCATAGTATTCTCTAATAACCCTTTGTATTTCTGTGGTGTCCGTAGTGATTTTTCCTTTCCATTTCTGATTCTGTTTATGTGAGTAGACTCTTTTTTTCTTGATAAGTCTAGCTAGGGGAATGAATACAGGTATTGCAATTCCTTTGCAATACCTGACAGAAAATAAGTAAGGAGACAGAGGCATTGAACAGCACATTAGAAGAGATATACCAAACAGACATCTACAAAACACTCCACCCAAAAGCAGCAGGATGCAGATTCTTCTCAAGTGCACATAGAACATTTTCAAGAATACATCATATACTAACTAGGCCACAAAAAGAGCATCAGTAAATTCAAAATGATTAAAATAGTACCAACCAGCTTCTCAGATCACTCACATTATCAAGTCCACACCGTCCCCACTGCAGTCAGTGTCCATCAGCATAGTAAGATGCTATAAAGTCATTACTTGTCCTCTCCGTGCTCTACTGCCTTCCCCATGACATACCTATATTGTGATTGAGAATTACAGTGTCCCCTTTTCTTCCCTCCCTCCCCATCCAACCTCCCCAAACCCTTCCCTTTGGTAACTACTAGTCCCTTCTTGGAGTCTGTGACTCTCCTGTTTTGTTCCTTCAGTTTTGCTTTGTTGTTATGCTCCACAAATGAGTGAAGTCATTTAGTACTTGTCTTTCTCAGCCTGGCTCATTTCACTGAGCATTAATACTCTCTAGCTCCATCCATGTTGTTGCAACTGGTAGGATTTTTTTGCCTTTTCATGCTTGAATGATTTCCATTGTGTATATGTATCACAATTTCTTTATCCATTCACCTACTGATGGACACTTAGGTTGCTCCCATGTCTTGGCTATTATAAATAGTGATGTGATAAACATAGGGGTGCATAGGTCTTTTGAATCAGGGATCTTGTTTTCTTAAGGGTAGGTTCCTAGGAGTGGAATTCCTGGGTCATTTTTAGTTTTTTGTTTTTTGTTTTTAGTCATTTCTATTTTTAGTTTTTTGAGAAACCTCCATATTACTTTCCACAATGGTTGAACCAATTTACATTCCCACCAGCAGTTTAGGAGGGTTCCCCTTTCTCCGTATCCTCACCAGCACTTGTTGTTCCTTGTCTTTTGGATGTTGGCCATCCTAACTGGAGTGAGGTGATATCTCATTGTGGTTTTAATTTGCATTTCCCTGATAATTAGTGATATGGAGCATCTTTTCATGTGCCTGTTAGCCATCTGAATTTCTTCTTTGGCGGAGTGTCTGTTCAGATCCTCTGCCCATTTTTTAATTGGGTTATTTGCTTTTTGGGTGTTGAGGTGTGTGAGTTCTTTATGTATTTTGTATGTTAACTCCAATCGGATAAATCATTTGTGAACATATTCCCCTGTACTGTGGGGTACCTTTTTGTTCTGGTGATGGTGTCCTTTGCTGTACAGACAATCTGTGGTTTGATGTAGTCCCACTTGCTCATTTTTTATTTTGTTTCCCTTGCCCAAGAAGCTGTGTTCAGGAAAAAGTTGCTCATGTTTATATACTCAATAAATTTTTGCCTATATTGTCTTCTAAGAGTTTTATGGTTTCATGACATACATTCAGGTCTTTGATCCATTTTGAGTTTACTTTTGTGTATGGAGTTAGACAGTAAGCCAGTTTCATTCTCTTACATATAGCTGTCCAATTTTACCAACATCAGTTGTTGAGGAGGCTGTCTTTCCCCACTGTATATTCACAGATCCTTTATCATATATTAATTGATCATATATGCTTGGGTTTAAATCTGGGCTCTCTATTCTGTTCCATTGATCTATGGGTTTGTTCTTGGGCCAGTACCAAATTGTTTTGATTTCTATGGCTTTGTAGTAGAGCTTGAAGTTGGGGAGTGTAATCCTGCCAGCTTTATTCTTCCTTCTCAGGATTGCTTTGGCTATTTGGGGTCTTTTGTGGCTCCATATGAATTTAGAACGATTTGTTCTTATTCATTGAAGAATGCTATGGGTATTTTGATAGGGATTGCATTTTATCTGTAGATTGCTTTAGGCAGTATGGCCATTTTGACAATATTTATTCCTCCCATCCATGACCACAGGGTGTGTTTCCATTTATTGGTGTCTTTAATTTCTCTCATGAGTGTCTTGTAATTTTCAGAGCATAGATCTTTCACCGCCTTGGTTAGGTTTATTACTAGGTATTTTATTCTTTTTGATGCAATCCTAAATGGAGTTGTTTCCCTGATTTCTCTTTCTGCTAATTCATTGTTAGTATATAGGAAAGTAACAGATTTCTGTGCATTAATTTTGAATCTTTCAACTTTGCTGAATTCAGTTAAAAGTTCAAACAGTTTTTTGGTGGAGTCTTTAGAGTTTTCTATGTATAATACCATATCACCTGCAAATAACGACTGTTTAACTTCTTCCATACCAATCTGTATCCCTTTTATTTTTTTGTGTTGTCTGATTACCCTGGACAGGACCTCCAGGACTATGTTGAATAAAAGTCGGGAGAGTGGGCATCCTTGTCTTGTTCCTGATCTTAGATGATAAGCTTTCAGCTTTTTGCTGTTTAGTATGATGCTGGCTATGGGTTTCTTGTGTATGGCCTTTATTATGTTGAGGTACTTACCCTCTATACTTATTTTGTTGAGAGTTTTTATCATGAATGGATGTTGAATTTTTTTCAAATGCTTTTTCAGCATCTATTCAGATGATCATGTGATTTTTGTCCTTTTTGTTGATGTGGTGTATGATGTTGATGGATTTTCCTATACTGTACCATCCTTACATCCCTGGAATAAATCCTATTTGGTCATGATGGATGATATTTTTTATGTATTTTTGAATTAGGTTTGCCAATATTTTTTTATATATTTTTGCATCTATGTTCATCATGGATATTGGTCTGTAATGCTCTTTTTTTGTGCTGTCTTTGTCTCGTTTTGGTATTAGAGTGATGCTGGCCTCATAGAATGAGTTTGGAAGTATTTCCTCCTCTTCTACTTTCTGGAATACTTGATGGAGGATGGTATTAGCAGTTCTTTAAATATTAGATAAAATTCAGCTGTGAAGCCATCTGGGACCGGGTTTTGTTCTTAGATACTTTTTATCTATGAGTTTCTTATCTTAAAGTGAACAGAACAGTTTTATAAGTCTTCAACACTGTATTCAGTTAAAAATCTGAAGTTTTCTACTAGTAAAATCTAAACTCATGGTTCACTTTCTGACAAAGATGAACTACAACTTTAAGTAAACCAACTAAATCATGAATAAAGCAATGTTCTTGGCATTCTTCATTTTATTTTAAATATGGTGGCTGTATAAGTCTACATAATGTTTTTATAAATGACCTCCCAAGAAAGTAGACAATTATAATGTACAGAAGATAACAAGTGCATCTTATAAACTTTGGAAGATAGCATTTCAATATTCCAAGCATTCAAAGTCCCAATTACTGACTCCACAAAACTCTTAGGAGGGTATTTAAAGTGGGTTCTGAATTATTAAAACAAAAGCACTTCTAAGCACAAACTACAAGGGTGCTTTTTTATGGGTGGAAGTCAGTAATGTATAATCTTATTTTGAGTTCAAGTTTTAATACTTTTCAATCTTCATAAACCTGTTACAAATAACCTTATGAGGAAGAACTCTAAAATTGTATTTATAAATAATGAAGCACTAATGCTTTCTCAGCATGACCACATCCTTTCTTAAGTTCAATGCCTTGGTTCAAAGCTCTAATGATTTCTTCTCTGAATTACAATTACCTCTTAGCTGTGCTTCTTGCCTTCAATTTCAACCCCTTGTAATTCAACCACCATGATGCCATTAAAGTGACTTTTAAAAACCAAACTTAATTATAACATTCTCATGCAGAAATTTTTTTAGTAGAGTCTCATATCATCCATAACAAAAAATCAGTCATTAGCAATACATGCATGGCATTTCATGATCTAGTCCTTATTTGATTCTTCAGACTCAACTCACCTGTGCTTACCTGCTTACTGCCTGTCTCCATCCCAAAACTGAAAAAACACTTTCCTCCTCAACAATTTTTAATTCTCCAAATACTCTGTCTCATCATCAACCACCACCCACTTTTCTCCTCCTCTCTCAACACATCTGTATATGTGGAGTTTCTTTTGTGGCTATAAATGTCTCCTCATTTCCCCTGCTTTTTACCCTAGTCACTCTAACCTCTCTTATCTAATAACTACTTGGTCTTCAAGATGTTTGAGATACAGTTACAACTTTATCTGGGAGTAGGGAAATAGTGGTAGGCAGAAGAATGGGAGAAAAGATTTGTACTTTCACTTGGACTTTTCCACATGATTGCGATTTTTCCCCCATTTTATGATTTTTAAATATAGTTTTAAAAACATGAACACTTCACCACTCCTAAGATGTTTTCTAAGGCCTGGAATAGAAGTAAGCTTCGACTCCTTATCATGCCTGTGGTATAATAAAGAAATTTTATACAAATGAAGTGACTCATGATGGTGGGCTCTTAGTTTCAAGAGAGGGCTAGTCAAATCGGAAAGACCCATTCACCCAACGTACTAGGAGGTAAGCAGAGCTGAAGTTCAGCCCCATCACATGGTCAATAACGTAAGAAGAACCAATAAAACTCTGGACACCCTAAACTAAAAGAGCTTCCTTATTTGAACACAATGATGTTGAAAGACTAAAACATCCAGACTCCACAGGGAGAGAGTATGGAGGCCCTCATCTGAGACCATTCCAGGCCCAGTCCTACATACGTTTTTTAATAATAATAATAATTAAAAAAAAAACCTTAAGTTCTTTCAGTGAGTTTTGTAGGTCATTCTAGCACACTGTTGAACCTGAGAGAAAGTTGTGAGAATCCCCAAATTTATAGCCAGTTGGTCAGAAGTATGGGTGGTTCCCAAGACTTGCAACTGGTATCGGAATTAAGGGCAGACTTGTTGGAGGGCTTTGCCCTTAATTTGTGGGATCTGGTGCTAACTCCAGGTACTTAGTGTCAAAACTGAAGTGAATTGCAGAATACCCAGTTGCTAGTTCACCAGAGTAGTCTTCTCGATTTCTAGAAGCCAAGTCTAGTATTAGCAAGAAAGACTACTGTGATCAATTAGCAAAGTCTGCCATGAGAGCAGGGTTATGCAGAAGTATCATGTATGTCACATAACTGCCATCCTTGTAATATGTTGTCAGTGAAGTCTTAGTGCCAAAAATTAACAAATTCACCCAAGGGTAAGAAACTAAGTGTTTTTACATACCTGGTAGGCAGCTTTTCAAAGTCAACATCTAAAAACTGTTCATAGCTAGAAACAAAATTATCCAACCATAGCTTCAGGTAATCTGGATCTTTCTGAAATAAGAAAAATATTGCAATATTAAGTACACCTGTAAAAAAAAAGCTTCCACTCCTATTAAGCAGATATGAAGTGATAAATCAAAGATGCAATAATATGAAATCTCTAAGTAATTTTCACGAAGACATATGTGCTGTTTTAAAATGTGTATTAAGTATCACAAACCCTCAGATGACTTCCCATGTCACACAAAGAACTAGTCTTAACAACGAAATGTCCTATAAGATTCTAAACAATTTGCTCTCCCCTATCATCTGTGATCTTATCACTATTACTCTGTACTATACAGATTTCCTGTTACTGGGACATACAAGACATACTGCCAACTTAAGGCCTTTGCAATGGCTGTTTTCTCAACCTAGATCACTCTTCCCCCAGGTAGCTGAATGGCTAACTCCCTCATCTTCTTCAAGTCATTCTTTCAATGCTATATTGTCGATAAAGCCTATTTTTACCATCCTTTCTTAAAATTGAAAATCTTACTTATACCTTACCCTATTCTACATCCCACCACCTGGTGTTTTCTCACCTTCCAACATACTCTATAATTTACTTATTTATTAATTTATTTTTTGTCATTTCCCCCATAATATAGGCTTCACAAGCACAGGGCCTATCCAAGGGCCTATCATGAAATAACTACGTTCTGTTTACTAATGGATACCCAGTACCAAAAACTGTGCCTGGCACTGACCAGGCTTTCCATAAATTTGTTTAATAAATTAATGAGGGAGGAAAAAAGCTGGCGGCATAAGAAGCAAGGCAGAAATCTCCTAAAACCACATATAATATAAAAATACAGCAAATACAACTATTCCTAAAGGAGTGACCAGTAATAAGATTGCACGAGCCAGTCTACATCTGCAAAAAGCGAACATCTCATGGAAAAGGGTAAAGTAATAAAGCTGCAACCCAGCAGGACCCAAACACTACCCCCACCCCAGCTCACCAGCGGGAGGAAGAGAATCAGAGCGGGGAGGGAGTAGAGGCCCGTAACTGCTAATACCCAGCCCTAGAAATCAACTCCAGGAGCACAAATCCACATTTCATAGTACTCTGGAGATTAGAGGGGTTGAAAACCAAAGTCAGAAAGTGAGACTGTGAATAGGTTCCCATAACCGGCTGCCCTGGGACAAAGAAAGGCAAGAACTTTGAAAGGATTCCCAACAATGAGAGGGGCTGCTATAGAGGCACGGATTAAGGAGAAGGAACAGGTGGACAAAATTGTCCCAGCACACTCAGCCCAGCAGGTTGGGAACTTTCAGGAGCTTCAGGCGCTCCATTCCGGAAGCTAGCAAAGAAGCCCTGAGGCTTCCCACCACAATAAGCAGCCTGCTGCTTCTTCCTACCCACCCTAGCACCTGCACGCAAACCCCCCAGCCAAAGGACAGCCCCGCCTACAGCAACTACACGGCCTAAGGCAGAGGCTGCTCCCTGAACGTGGCTCACTGGTACTGACAGCGGAGGCAGGCACTGCGACAGGTAAGCAGAAAAGGGCTTTGTTCTCCTGGCAGGCACCAGCACTGCTCACCTGCAAATCCTACCATCACTCCAGGCCAGCACAAAGGCAGCCCTGCCTACGGCACCTCAGGGCCTTAAGGCAGAGACTGCTTCCTGCTCACGGCTCACTGATACTGTCAGCGGAGGAAGGCGCTGTGGCCGCGAAGCAGGAAGGGGGTTTGTCCTCCCGGCAGACACCAGTGCCACTCGCCTGCAACCCCCGCCATCACTCCAGGCCATCCCAAGGGCACACACGCCCACAACGGCTGAGGGAATTAACCCACAGACTGCTCCATGCACAGAGCTCTATGGCCCTGACAGTACAGGCAGGCACGGCGGCCAGGAAACAGGAAAACGCTGCCGCTTAAGGATAGGCACCGGTACCGCTCGCCTGAGACCACTGTGATCGCTCCAGGTACTGGGGCAGCTCTGAAGAGCACAACTTCTGGCCACTAGAGGGTGTTGACTACAAAACCTAATTATTTCTCACTCTCCAATAGGATTATGAAAAGGCAAAAGAACCTTGTTCAATCCAAGATCGCTCACAGACCAGAAAGAGGGCTCAGTGAGACTAAAAACACCAATGTTCCTGAAAAAATAATTAAAAATAAACTCATAAGCATGCTAATGAAGCTACAGAAAAATATACAAGAGCTAACAGATGAATTCAGGAGGGAGATAAAAACCTCAAAAAAGAGGACATCCAGGGAAAATGGCGGTGTGAGCAGGGTGGCGGAAATCTCCTCCCAAAACCATATATATTTGTGAAAATACAACAAATACAACTATTCCGAAAAGAGTAACCAGAAGATACAATACAACAGCCAGGCTACAGCTACATCTGCGAGACCTCAGCGCCTCATGAAGTGGGTAAGATACAAAGCCACAACCCGGCAGGAACCGAGCACTCTTCCACCCCAGCACACCGGCGGGAGGAAAAGATTCAGAGCGAGGAGGGAGTGGAAGTGCAGGCCTGCCAAATAACCAGCCCTGGTGATCTGCATTGGGAGCACTGACACACATCGCGTGGTGGATCGGAGACTAGAGAAATAGAAGGGCAGGATCCGAGATGGAGAGAGCAAGCGGGTTGTCTCAGCAAGCTCCCTGGGGCCAAAAGAAAAGCTTGCACTTTTTTTTAAAAAGTCTTAAAGAGACAAGGGCCCGACAGCGGAACAAAATCATCACAGCGCACTCGGCCCAGTGGGCAGGGAGTCTTGGGGAATTTTGGAACCCTTGGCCGGCGGCCGGGCAAAGCAGCCACACCAAGGCTTCCCACAGAGATCAGCAGCCTGCCATTCGATCCCCCTGCCTGGCCAGAGCTGCAAAGGGTCTGGGGGAGCAGCCGCTGCTGTGGAACAGCGGAGGAGCGGCACCACCCAAAGCATCCTCACAAAATCACCTCCCAGCTAGCGTGTAGCTAAGTGGGAAGAGCCCCAGAACCAGGTTTGGAAGGCACCAAGGGGAACAGAACTCACCCAACGAGGCTGTAAACCCCACAGTGCTATAGGCTAGGCTGAGGTGGCCTGCACACAGTCAGCTTAGGGGATTATCCCAGAGACTGCCTCCCGGTGTGCTGGAAAACAGTTCAGGCCCCTGAGAAGGTCAAGGAGAACAACAAGTAGGAAGGAACTTTGTCCTCCCAGCTGACACATGTGGCGACTACCAAAGACCACTTCTACTGCCATGAAAAGAGAGAGGAATATGGTTCAGACAAACCTTAGCCAGACCCCAGAGAAGGGGCCTGATGGGATAGACTTATATAATCTTCCTGAAAAAGAAATCAGAATAAAAGTCATAACCATGCTGATGGATCTACAGAGAAATATGCAAGAGGTAAGGGAGGAAGTGAGGAAAGACAATGCAGAAACCAGATAAGTGACTGACGGGCTTAGGAGCATACTGGATGAGGTGCAAGAGACTGTTAATGGAATAGAAATCAGAGAACAGGAATACTGAGAAGCTGAGGCAGAGAGAGAAAAAACAATCTCTAGGAATGAAAGATTATTAAGAGAACTGTGTGACCAATCCAAATAAAATAATGTGCACTATAGGGGTACCAGAAGAAGAAGAGACAAAAAACAGATAGAAGGTGTCTTTGAAGACTTCCAGAAGATGGCAGAATGAGCAGGGCGGCAGAAATCTTCTCCCAAAACGATATATATCTATGAAAATACAGCAAATACAACTATCCTAAAAGAGAGACCAGAATACACAGGAAAATGCAGTGTGCAGCTATACCTGAGAGGACACGGCTCCCCGCGAGGCGGGTAAGATACGGAGCTGTGACCCAGCACAACCCGAGCACTCAACCACCCCAGCACACCGGCGGGAGGAGAGGATTCAGAGCCGGGAGGGAGTAGAAGTACACCCTGACAAATAATCAGCCCCAGTGATCTGTGCAGGGAGCGCTGACACATCGCGTGGTGTAGTGGAGACTGGAGAGACAGAGGGTGCAGGATCTCAGCTGGGAACGCGCCAGGGTGCTTGCAGCCAGCTCCCGGGATGGAAAAAAAAAAAGAAAAAAGAAAAGTCCATGCATTTTTCAGCAGTCTAAAAGAGACAGGAGCCCAACGGAGGAGCCGGATCGCCGTGGCACACTCAGCCCAGCAGGCTGGGAGACCTGGGGAGTTTCGGACCCCTTAGACGGCGACTGGGAAACGGTGGCCGCACTTAGACTTCTCACAGACAGCAACAGCCTCCCATTCGTTCATACCCTGGCCAGAGCTATAAAGTGCCTTGCAGACCAGCACGGCCACGGCTGCGGAATAGTGGAGCAACAGCGCCACCTACTGCATCCCCACAGAATCTACTCTGGAGGACTTTTTTTTCTTTCTTTTTTTTTTGGTTTTGGTTTTTTATTTTCTTCTCTTTCTTTCTTTCTTTGCTTTTTTTTTCTTTTTTCTTTTTAAAGTCTTAAAGAGCCCAGCTGCCATACATGGAAACTACCAGCGACCACTTCTATAGCCATGAAAAGACAGAGGAATATGGTCCAGACTAAGATCAACCAGACAACCCCAGAGAGGGAGCCTGAAGGGATGGAAATGCACAGTCTTCCTGAAAAAGAATTCAGAATAAAAGTCATAACCATGCTGATGGATGTAGAGAAATGTGCAAGAACTGAGGGAGGAAGTGAGGGAACTGAGGAAAGACAATGCAGAAATCAGACAAGCGATCGACGGGCTTAACAGTAGATTGGATGAGATGCAAGAGACTGTTAATGGAATAGAAATCAGAGAACAGGAATACAGAAAACTGAAGCAGAGAGACATAAAAGGATCTCTAGGAATGAAAGAATATTAAGAGAACTGTGTGACCAATCCTAATGGAACAATATTCGCATTAGAGGAGTACCAGAGACTTCCGGGAAGAAGGCGGTGTGAGCACGGCGGCAGAAATCTCCTCCCAACACTATATTTATCTACGAAAACACAGCAAATACACCTATTCCTAAAAGAGAGACGAGAATACACAGGAAAGCGCACAGCGTGCAGCTACACCCGAGACGACTCGGCACCCCAAAAGGCAGGTAAGATACGGAGCCACGACCCGGCGGGACCAGAGCCCTCCCCCACCCCAGCGCACCGGCGGGAGGAGAGGATTCAGAGCCGGGAGGGAGTGTAAGTACACCCCGCGAAGTAGCCAGCCCCGGGGATCTGCACAGGGAGCGCTGACCCCCATTGTGCAATGCAGCAGAGACTGGAGAGGGGCAGGATCTGGGTGGGGAACATGCCAGGGTGCTTGCAGCTGGCTCCCGGGAAGGAAAAAAAAAAAAGCGCACGCTTTCTTCAGCAGTCTTAAAGGAGTACCAGAGGAAGAAGAGAGAGAAAAAGGGATAGAAAGTGTCTTTGAAGAAATAATTGCTGAAAACTTTCCCACACTGGGGAAGGAGACAGTCTCGCAGTTCACGAAAGCCCACAGATCTCCCAACACAAGGGACTGAAGGAAGACAACACCAAGACACATAATAATTAAAATGGCAAAGATCAAAGATAAAGACAGAGTATGAAAGGCAGCTAGGGAGAGAAAAAAGATCACCTACAAAGGAAATCCCATCAGACTATCATCAGACTTCTCAACAGAAACCTTACAGGCCAGAAGAGAATGGCATGATATATTTAACGTTATGAAACAGAAGGACCTCAAACCAAGAATATTGTATCCAGCACGATTATCATTTAAATATGATGGAGGGATGAAACAATTTCCAGACAAACGAAAGTTGAGAGAGTTTGCCTCTCATAAGCCACCACTACAGGATATCTTAAATGGACTGCTCTAGAAAGAAGCACCCCTAAGGCTAAAAAGGTGGCACCAGAGAAAATAAAATCATAGCAAAGAAAACAGACCATCCAAATACTAACTAAAGGCAAAGAATATAAAGAATGGAGGAGGAAGAATAAGGGAGAGAAATAAAGAAACATCAGACAGTGCTTACAATAACTTAACAAGAAAGTTAAGTTAGATTGTTAGATAGTAATGAAGCAACCTTTGAACCTTTGGTAACCACGAATCTAAAGCCAGCAATGGCAATAAGTACCTATCTATCGATAATCACCCTAAATGTAAATGGACTGAATGCACCAATCAAAAGACACAGAATAACAGAATGGATAAAAAAGCAAGACCCATCTATATGCTGCTTACAAGATACTCACCTCAAACCCAAAGATATACACAGACTAAAAGTGAAGGGATGGAAAAAGATATTTCATGCAAACAACAAAGAGAAAAAAGCAGGTGTTGCAGTACTTGTATCAGACAAAATAGACTTCAAAACGAAGAAAGTAGCAAGAGATAAAGAAGGACAATACATAATGATAAAGGGGTCAGTCCAACAGGAAGATATTACCATTATAAATATATGTGCACACAGCACAGGAGCACCAGCATATGTGAAACAAATACTAACAGAATTAAAGGAGGAAATAGACAGCAATGCATTCATTTTAAGAGACTTCAACACACGACTCACTCCAAAGGACAGATCAACCAGACACAGAATAAGTAAAGACCCACAGGCACTGAACAACACACTAGAACAGATGAACCTAACAGACATCTAAAGAACTCTGCACCCAAAAGCAGCAGGATACACATTCTTCTCAAGTGCACGTGGAACATATTCCAGAATACACCACATACTAGGCCACAAAAAGAACCTCAATAAATTCAAAAATATTGAAATCCTACCAACCAACTTCTCAGATCATAAAGGTATAAAACTAGAAATAAATTTTAGAAAGAAATCAAAAAGGCTCACAAATACATGGAGACTTAACAACATTCTCCTAATTAATCAATGGTTTAACGACCAAATCAAAACAGAAATCAAAGAATATATGGAGACTAATGACAACAATAACACAAAGCCACAACTTCTATGGGACGCAGCAAAGGCAGTTCTAAGAGGAAAGTATATTGCAAACCAGGCCTATTTAAAGAAGGAAGAACAATCCCAAATGAATAGTCTAAAGAAACAATTAATGAAATTGGAAAAAGAAGAACAAATGAGGCCCAAAGTCACCAGAAGGAGGGACATAATAAAGATCAGAGAAGAAATAAATAAAATTGAGAAGAATAAAACAATAGAAAAAAAAATCAATGAAACCAAGAGCTGGTTCTTTGAAAAAATAAAAATAGATAAAGCCCTAGCCAGACTCATTAAGAGAAAAAGAGAATATACACACATAACCAGAATCAGAAATGGGAAAGGAAAAATAACAACAGACCCGACAGAAATACAAAGAATTATAAGAGAATATTATGAGAATCTATATGCTAACAAGCTGGAAAACATAGAAGAAATGGACAACTTCTTAGAAAAATACAACCTTCCAAGACTGACCAAGCAAGAAACAGAAAAACTAAACAGACCAATCACCAGTGACGAAATCGAATTGGTAATCAAAAAACTACCGAAGAACAAAACCCCCGGACCTGATGGATTCAACTCCGAATACTACCAGACATATAGGGAAGAAATAACACCCATTCTCCTTAAAGTTTTCCAAAAAGTAAAAGAGGAGGGAATACTTCCAAACTCATTCTATGAAGCCAGCATCACTCTAATACCAAAACCGGGCAAAGATCTCACCAAAAAAGAAAATGACAAACCAATATCCCTGATGAACGTAGATGCAAAAATACACAACAAAATATTAGCAAACCGAATTCAAAAATACATCAAGAGGATCATACACCATGACCAAGTGGGATTCATCCCAGGGATGCAAGGATGGTACAACATTCGAAAACCCATCAACACCATCCACCACATCGACAAAAACCCCATGATCATCTCCATAGATGCTGAAAAAGCATTTGACAAAACTCAACACACATTCATGATTAAAACTCTCAACAAAATGGGTACAGAGGACAAGTACCTCAACATCATAAAGGCCATATATGACAAACCCACAGCTAACATCATACTTAACAGAAAGAAGCTGAAAGCTTTTCATCTAAGATCGGGAACAAGACAGGGATGCCCACTCTCTCCACTCTTATTCAACATAGTACTGGAGGTTCTAGCCACAGCAATCAGACAAAACAAAGAAATACAAGGCATCCAGATTGGTAAAGAAGAAGTCAAATTGTCACTATTTGCAGATGACATGATACTGTACATAAAAAACCCTAAAGACTCCACTCCAAAACTACTAGAACTAATGTCTGAATTCAGCAAAGTTGCAGGATACAAAATTAACACACAGAAATCAGTTGCTTTCCTATACACTAACGACGAACTAACAGAAAGAGAAATCAGAAAAACAGTTCCATTCACAATTGCATCAAAAAGAATAAAATACCTAGGAATAAACCTAACAAGGAAGTGAAAGACCTGTACTCTGAAAACTACAAGACACTCCTAAGAGAAATTAAAGAGGACACTAACAAATGGAAATTCATTCCATGCTCTTGGCTAGGAAGAATAAATATTGTCAAAATGCCTATACTACCTAAAGCAATCTACAGATTCAGCGCAATCCCTATCAAACTACCAACAGCTTTCTTCAATGAACTGGAACAAATAATTCTAAAATTCATATGGAACCACAAAAGACTCCGAATAGCCAAAGCAATCCTGAGAAGGAGGAATAAAACAGGGGGAATTACGCTCCCTGACTTCAAGCTCTACTACAAAGCCACAGTAATCAAGACAATTTAGTATTGGCTCAAAAACAGACCCACAGACCAGTGGAACAGAAAAGAAAATCCAAACATTAACCCAAACATATACAGTCAATTAATATATGATAAAGGAGCCTTGGATATACAATGGGGAGATGACAGCCTCTTCAGCAGCTGCTGTTGGCAAAACTGGACAGCTACATGTAAGAGAATGAAACTGGACTACTGTCTAACCCCATAGAGAAAAGTAAACTCAAAATAGTTCAAAGACCTGAATGTAAGTCATGAAACCATAAAACTCTTAGAAAAAAACATAGGCAAAAATCTCTTGGACATAAATATGAGTGACTTCTTCATGAGCATATCTCCCCAGGCAAGGGAAACAAAAGCAAAAATGAACAAGTGGGAGTATATCAAGCTGAAAAGCTTCTGAACAGAAAAGGATACCATCAGTAGAACAAAAAGTCATCCTACAGTATCAGAGAATATATTCATAAATGACATATCCAATAAGAGGTTGACATCCAAAATACATAAAGAACTCACGCACCTCAACAAAGAAAAAGCAATTAATCCAAGTAACAAATGGGCAGAGGACATGAATAGACACTACTCCAAAGAAGAAATTCACATGGCCAACAGGCACATGAAAAGATGCTCCACATCGCTAATCATCAGAGAAATGCAAATTAAAAGAAAAAAGAAAAAAACTGAAGAAACAAAACAGCAGCAAACTCACAGAACCCAAGAACGGACTAATAGTTACCAAAGGGAAAGGAACTGAGGAGGATGGGTGGGAACGGAGGGACAAGGGGGAAAAGGGGCATTACGATTAGGAGACGTAATGTTGGGGAGTGCGGGGAGGGCTGTACAACTCTGTGAAGACAAGTAGTGATTCTATAGCATCTCACTATGCTGATGGACAGTGACTGTAATGGGATTGGTGGGGGGGACCTGATGAAGGGATAGTTTAATAACCATAATATTGCACATGTAATTGTAGATTGATACCAAAATAAATTATAAAAAAAAAAATCACAATGAGATATCACCTCACACCAGTAAGGATGGCCAACATCCAAAACAAAAACAACAAATGTTGGCAAGGCAGTGGAGAAAAGGGAACCCTCCGACATTGCTGGTGGGAATGCAAATTAGTTCAACCATTGTGGAAAGCAGTATGGAGGTTCCTCAAAAAACTCAAAAATAGAAATACCATTTGACCCAGGAATCCCACTCCTAGGAATTTACCCTAAGAATGCAGCAGCCCAGTTTGAAAAGACATATGCACCCCTATGTTTATCGCTGCACTATTTACAATAGCCAAGAAATGGAAGCAACCTAAGTGTCCATCAGTAGATGAATGGATAAAGCAGATGTGGTATATATACACAATGGAATATTATTCAGCCATAAGAAGAAAACAAATCCTACCATTTGCAACAACATGGATGGAGCTAGAAGGTATTATGCTCAGTGAAGTAAGCCAAGCGGAAAAAGACAAGTATCAAATGTTTCACTCATATGAGGAACATAAGAGCAAAGAAAAAAACTGAAAGAAAAAAATAGCAGCAGACTCACAGAACCTAAGAATGGACTAATAGTTACCAAAGGGAAAGGTACTGGGGAGGATGGGCGGGAAGGGAGCAACAAGGGGGAAACGGGGGCATTACGATTAGCAGACGTAATGTTGGGGGTCGCGGGGAGGGCTGTACAACTCAGAGAAGACAAGTAGTGATTCTATAGCATCTCAGTATGCTTATGGACAGTGACTGTAATGGGGTTGGTGGGGGGACCTGATCAAGTGGGTAGTTTAATAACCATAACATTGCGTATGTAATTGTAGATTAATGATACCAAAATAAATTTTTTTTAATTATACTTTGATTAGACAATAAAATGAAGTTACCATGTACACAGAAAGGCATTAAAACAGAGCAGCAGGGTATAATTGGACATTAATGATACAAAATATTCATTACTATAGAAATGACCACAATTTTATATTTTCTTGCAAAGCAACAACTGAGTGCTTTACAAACTTGACAATGGGAGACATCCAAATAGATTAAACTGAAATACATGTACAAGAATTATCTATCATGTGCCAATAAATGCAATGAGTTCAAAAGTATCTGCCAAAGCCCTTGAAAAAGATGAAGAAATTCTCAAAGCAATGAGAACCTAGTATGGTAGATTCATACATCATGAATTAAGGTACTAAGCTGCAATATGAAAAAACATTTGGTATCTACTCTTAAGGTATCTTCTTCTAGAGGGGCTTAAATTTGCTTTGACCAAACACCAGTCTAATCTGCATGACTTGGGTCTTTTGAAATTGCCTTGAAAACCCATAATCAACTTGTAACATCCTCTCAGGGATTTTTCATTTTTCTGCTTTGCTTAACACCATGGAACTTTTCCCTGAAGTCCCCATGTGGAGGTCGGAGAATGAGGTGGGTTTGCTTGTAGCTCATCATGTCCAGCGTGTATGCCTTTGGGGATCATAACAGATAATCTTGCCATGCTGGTTCTGTCCATCCATGAGACCATGAAAACAAAAGCTCAATTTCACCAGGAAAAGTGGCTCCCATTCTCCAACTACGTAAGGACCTGCTTTCACTAAGATTAAGCCTCATAATGCCTTACTAGCTTGCCAGCTTTTCAAGGCAATTAAGATGTTTCTTAAATTTAGTCCAGAATTTTAAATTATTTTGCACAAGAGTTGGTCCAAACAACCTAGCCTAATTTATTACCAAAATGAAAAACTATCTTAATATCACTTTCCCTTTGTACTTTTGATGACTTATACATGCCTGGAACATCTTCTGTGACTATTAAACCACTACCCATTCTTCTAAACCTTGACCAAATGCTACCTTTTCAACTTAAGTAATTCTTAATGACTTCATCCATCTTCCCTAAGGTCTCACATCTGGGACCTAAGTGGGAAATTGAGTCTAGGTGGAAAATCATGCCCTCAAATGAAGTCTTCAATTAAGTAGATGAAAGATAAAAAATTTTGATGAAAGGAAAGCCTGTCACATCCCAAAAGGTTTGGAAGCCATTTTAACACAAACGAAACAATATTTAATAGAAGCCTATATGTAAAGACAGGCTTGGAATACACAAATCCCTACTGGGAAAGATTTTAAATTTTAAGTATTTAAAAAATTTTTAGTAACTATTCATTCAGATAACTATTTAATGAAGTTCCAGGTTTGATCAACACAGAATAGAAAATTCACAGTTAAAATTAGCAAGGCTTGAAAAGGCCAATATCTGGAATGTTACAATGTTAGGTATGTCTTGTTGCATTAATTCTTGTTTCATCCTGGAGTTTTACACATAGTAGGTAGGTAAAGAAATTCCTGGTTCAAGTGTTTTGGAGAAGTGTTAAGTGATTGAATGTACCTCTACATGTGGGGGGTCAATAGCAGGGAAGGTTGTGCATATGTCAGGACAAGGGGTACACAGGAACTCTGCACTTTCTGCTCAATTTTGCTGTGAATCTAAAACTTTTAAAACAACCAAATAAGAGGAGGAAAATATAAAATGCAAAGGATAAAATGAGAGTAAATATGCAGGCAACGAAAAAAAGCTAGTTGAATTAGACTAACATGGCTTCTTTTAAGAAAAAAAGGGCATTATCACTGTGTATATATTAATATAACAATGACACTTTTTAAATAGGGCTTAAAAGTTTAAAATAATGTTCAATCATGTCAGGTTGAAGTCTTTCAAATTTAGTATCTTAATGATTTGTAGTAGTAAATGTAATTAATTTACCCAGACTATTCAATCACATCCAGTACTTTAAAAATCTCTGAACGAAATTTTTACTTTCTTTTTGCATATCTGTATTTTCTAAATTTTCTACAATTAGTATCTTAAAAAAATTTTAAACTCAACATGAAAGTAAAACATTACTACTTTTTCTTAGAACACAGAAATCTAAGTTAGAAAATCTACATTTTTGTCCCTAAAGTGCTCGTTCAGTAGAAAATTGAAATTTTATATTTTGATAAAAACCCTAAGTCAAAATTATTGAAAAAAAAGTATAAATTCACCTCACAATGACATCATAAACTAAAATAGTATGTACCTTTCCTACTATTCAAATATTTAGTATATCAGGAAAGAGTATGTGGTAGTTAAATTAAATGCATCAAGTAAAACTATTTTTTGTTTTTGGACACAAACTATTTTGAAATGCTTGAATGACTTTTGTGTGAAATGCATGGATGTTTATGCTTTGATTCAACCTAAGGAGATAACTCTACCAGTTTGAATCTAAGTACAAGACATAAATTAAAAGAAAATGGTAACATTCCTTAGACACAGGTAAGAAGCTGTTTTCCATATTTTAAAAGAACTACCTACATAAAATATATTTAAGAGCAGAGCTCCCCTTTCCCTTGATGAAAAAGAAGTGGCACATTGTAAGGTGAATTCCATTCTTTTTAATAACTGAGGCAAAGATGAGAAAAACAGAGTTAACTTTTCTCTGAATTTTGACACCTTCAAAGGAGTTCATGTATGTTTTGGAAAGTTTCAGTTGTTTCACATAGTTCCCCACATCCTAACAGATTCTGAATGACCAAAACAAAATTGTCACCAAAAAATGAATTGTTTTCACAAAATAAATCAAAAATTTTTGTCAAAGCCTCTGAGTATAATGAGAAGCAAAGTTAGGCAAGCCAAACAAATTCAGACACTGCAAGGCATTGATCTCTAAGCACTTTCAGTTTACAACTTTAAAAAATGAAAGATCACTGGGAATTAAGTGTGGCACCTGATTCCAAATATACCTTCTTAAAATTCGGAATGATTCTACTAAAGGAGAATATTTAAAATGGCAACTACTAAATACCAATGATTAAAGCAAGTAATGATTCTTTTCAATTATGCTAAGTCTTAATATTTTTCTGGAACACAGGGAAAGTCTAGTAATCCACATCGTAACATGTACACACATAAAACTATTCTTCATTTTATAATATATTCTAATAGTGGACCCTGCAATATTAGAAATGTCATCAGTATATGTAGAAAAAATAAAGAAATAAAATATCTACCATTAATTTATCTATGAGTGAAAGGGGTTATACATTTTGTATATATGCCTCAGCCCCTAAGTTTGAAGCTGACCTAATAGGAAATCTCAGTCTTTTCCTGCTAAAATGAGGAGGAAGACAAGTATGGCTCTTATTTCAAATACTACAGAACATCATGTAGAGTTATTAAACAATATAATTAGATAAGAGAAAACAACTGAAGGCAGAATAAGGGAGAAGTCTCCATTTTCTATAGGAGATTTTCTAGATTCAGGAAGCTAGATGAAGAAGTTGCTCAGTCACAAATTAGTCTCCAATGCTCTCTTCAGATGCAACAAAAAAAAAAGATAGAAGAAAACCTCCCAGAGTATGGAGCCAAGAGCAATAGAGAACAATGGCTTGTGCAGTTACTCCCAAGGAATAGAATCAGAGTCAAATCAAGTTTTCAGAATTGCTATGAGCCAGTGCTCCCATGTGCCTCCCATTCTTCCTCTTTTTCAAGAATCTTTATTGTGACATTCCTCAGTCTCACTACTGTATGTTGGATTTGGGGGGCCAGATATCAATAGTGTCTTCTGAGGTCACAGGTCTCAGTAGCAACAGAAATCATACTTGGTTTCTTGTATCACAAGATGTTGGTTTTCAAGATTGCTATCATGACTGGATAAGACTCTGGAGTTCTTCAGAAGGACATGAATTAGATTGTGCATATGGGAGGGATATGAATAAATGTAACCAAGAAATCAGACTGTGGTAGCCTGGACTCTTGGTCCCAATTTTTCACTCCCTTGTAGTAAATTTGTCATGTAATTTAATGATGGGAAAAGGAAGCTGTAGAAAAGGCAAAGAAGCAGCTGTATCTAAGATACTGACCAAGGTTTTTGCTATTGGAACTGGGGTCCAAGATCCCTGGGGATTATCAGAAATATTTTCCAGGTCCATAAGTTCATTGTAAGAATTTTTTAAGTTTGTGTTTTCATTTCTATTAATTTTTAAATTAATTCAAGCATATTAAAGTTGACTTCCTCATAACTAGTACTATTACTCAGTTTCAGTGGTCACATTTGCATTGGTAGTACCAAGTGATCACCAGTGACTGTTACTCTATAGAGCAGTATTTTCCAAATTATAGATAGATTCTTGGCAATCTCTTAAAAAACTCTAAAGTAGTGCTATGCAAAGTGTGATACATAGACCAAAAATAGTCCTCGGCCAGGTAAGCACAAAAATCAAGAGTAAACATTTTAAAACTTTAGAAGTTTGGCATTAATTTTAAGTCTGTTGAATTTAACTAAAAAATAAAATGGGGACTTGTATTTTTAACATCTTTTTTTCCCATTCCTTTTAGTACTTCACTAAAGCCACAAATAATCTCTTAACTCTCAAATTCAATACATGTTCCACAATGCTTTTCTTCACTACTATGTTGAATTTGACACTGCTGACCAGCCCCTTTGTAACATCCTTCTACTTTCTAAGGCAACCACTGACTCCTGGTTCTCCTCTCATTCAAACTCCTTACAACTCTTCTTCCTCTAACATGATAATGTTAAGTGCTATCAATCTACCCTCTACCAGGGAAATTCAAGTTTGGTATTAAAAAGGAAAAAACAAGAAATCTTCCTGCATCTTAACAACTTTTTAGAGTAGTGCATAAGCTCAAGTCAAACATAAAGGCAATATTCCTTTCCTAAGGGCTACTCTCATGTCCACTGATAGACCCATTTCTTGCTTTCACATCTAAATTCCTAAAACGAACAGGTAACTGACAAACACTACTACTGAGCTGCTAATGATTTTGTTTTGCTTTGCTTGGAGTAGAACAAGATTACTTTCCTTACATAAAAAGTCATTATTAAGCCACAGAAAATTAAGATTTCTACACTTTGCACATACCAGAAACTTATTAAATGTGGATTAAATTAGAAGGGTTGATGTATACTGGTGCTTCACTTAGGATTATAATCAAGATTGTACAAATTATAATTTTCTCATTAGAAGGATATTCCTTCATTGCATTTTTTCAAATATATGTGTGTAGTGGTATTTGCCTTTATCTGAACAAAACAGCTCTAAATTCTATTTTCTTTATGAAGCAAAGCTTTTATTCTGAAAAGGAAGTTTACTCTGACTTCATTACAAAACTATCTATTTCAGTCATATTCCACATTTAGCAGGACAAAGGGCAACAGCAGGAAATGGAGCATCACCAAGGTCCAAAACAAACTTGGTTTAGAGTAAAAAAAAAAATGTAAAATCATTATTAGGATAATTAAGCACTATACTTGAAAGAAAATTATACACAGATTAAAAATTAAAGTCACAGCTTTAACACTACCAATAAAAAGAGAATACTGTCCTCTATTATTATACAGTTATAAAGGCAAAATGGGAAGTAATCTTGATCACACACTCTCACATTCATGTTTTAAATAAATATATGTATTTTTAAAATAGAAAATATTACATTTTTATATTTCTTACCCTTGTGATACATTTATATACAATCCTTTTTTCTCAACACCTTTGAGAGACATGCAAAATAGTTATTTCTCCATTTGACAAATGACAAAACTGAAATATAAAGAAACTAGATAACCTGTTTTCAGATCCTTAAGATCAGAAGTAGAACTGGGACTACATCTTGGCTCTAATTCTGAGTTTCACAAAACTTTTCAGCATAAATTGAACCTCAAAAAAAAAAAAAAAAGCTAAGGACAAGAATGAACCATGAATTTCAACCCACATTGCCACATTTCAAAATGCCACACTTTTAGGTCACTTTGTACATTTTTACTAAGTTAATGCTTTTGATACTTTCCATTAGACTGAACCAAAATAACTTAATCTTATCAAAGAAGTTAGGAGGCTCATTTTCTCTTCTGCACACTATGGTGACCAACTTAGCACTCCCAAAGGCTAAGGGTCGAACAGAAACATATTCTTATGCCTATCCAAAGGAAGTTGAGATAAGGACTTTATGATGATACATATATGTCTTGTTCTATGCAATATATGAATTCCAAAAGGTTGTATAATGATGTAGGCATCAAAATTGTTCTCAGCACTGTCTCTCCTACTACAAGCACATTAAGTGAAGAAACAATGTCAAAAGATACAGGGAATAATATGGTGCTCTAAAACAGAAAATAGGAATTAAAATCTGTAGATACTAAAAATATAAATCAATTTACCTTCTCCACTTAAGAAAAATATGTTCAGACAAGTAGTTTATTACTGAATTGAAATTCAGAAACAAGATTAAACCTGTTCAAATTAATGTTTAACTTATAAAAGCTATATGAAATGCACTGTTAATGAAATCCTCGACCCTGGGTGGGGATGACTGGTTAAAGGCACAAAAAATTCAGAAAACATAATCTGAATATTAGTAGTCTTATATACTGGTGAAAGAACCGATAGAAAAGCAGGCAGCTGGGCCATCAGAAATAATCCTGATTGTATTATATAATAATACCTACATGAAGTTAACAAATAACCAACTAGGAAGGTGCATATTTCTAACAATGTAATTAAACCCTACTCCTGGAAGGAGAAAGTAAAAAAGTTAAACCTGAAAAGTTTGGTTACAAAAACAAACTGCCAAGTTTTTCACCCAAATTCTTTTCAAATAATAAGTATAATATGTGGGGACTCATATGCTAAAGCTGAAACCAGTAATTTATTTTCATTCTACTTAAAAGACTTTAATCGCTAGTATTTAGGCTTGCAAATGAACCCAAACTAATAGGCAGAAGACATATATTCTTAGTATTCCTTTGACCAAGCAGTATTACTCAAGGGTTATTTCTTACACAGTTCTATTTAAACACCTACTAAACTTTTATAACGCTCAATGGCAACTTTTAAAACGTCACACTACATAGAAACACTGTGATGGTATGTAAAAAATTGACCTATTGCTAATACGCTGCAGAATACCTATGTCAAGATTAGCAGAGGCAAATATGGAGAATGTCCTAACCTTACTGCTCTGAAACAGACCTTTGTAAATCTTCAAAGTTTTCTTTAATTAGGTATGTGTACAATATCTGGTATGGATAACACACCAACCAGGACAGCAAAATGGTAGATAATGTTTAAATTTTAATCATTAAAGATGAATATTGATCCTCAAGAAAAATAACTGGTCACCTTGGGTACATGCTAGTAAATCAAGTCATTATTCTGAAAACAGAGAAAGAATCAAATATTTACTCTGCCTGTCATCCCTTTAAGAAGCTGTCATCAAATAATTGATGAGGGGACATTTCTCTCTATATATTCTACTAATAAATAATGAAATGACAGAATTGGAGTATCAGTTTTGCAAACACCTAGTGAAATAATTAATGGATGTAGGCAAAAGTCACTGATGGCCATGACACTCATGAATTATTCTAGCCTCCCACCACCAAACATGAACCAATCAAGCCTCTAGATTTGCCAGTTTATATACACCAGTAGAGAGGCACAATTAAAATCAAGGGAATTCAACCAGCAAAACCCAGACTAACAGACATTTTCAACAAAAGGTAATGTGTATGTTTTGTTTAAATATTGACTCGAACAGTGGGAAAATAAGGACATTTGCTATACTAACAGGAAAGCTTGAACACCAACCAAATATTTTGTTTTTAAAGTATTATAATATTGTGATTATGTTTTTAAGAGGAGTATTTTATAGATATAATTTTTAGTATTTATGGATAAGATCATATGTTGTCTGGAATTTGTTTTAAAATAATTCAGGGGAAGAGACAGGGTAGTGGAGGTTTATAGATGAAATATTACTGAATGTGAATTAATAAATTATTGAAGCAGAGTGACAGATACAAAAGGGTTCACTGTAGTATTTTCCCTATTTGTACTTGCTTGAAATTTTCAGTTAAATAAAAGCTTAAAAAAGAAAGATGAACTAAGAAATTCTATATGATAATCCATAGAATAAGAACAAAAAAACTCCACATCTCTCAGAGGTCAAAACAAACAAATGAAAATCTTAATGGTGAAGTAGACAAGTATTCTCCCTGTACACAAACCATTACCTAACAAATGAGAAAAACTGAGACCCAAAGAGGTGAGTCTTGCTCAAGGTCACAAAAAGCAGCACAGCCAAAACTATATTCCACACACAAACTGCAAGCATAGAAAGAGATATTCTAAGCTGGAGCTAAGTTAAAAGAAGAGCTGAGCATTCCTGAAGTAGTCTGAAAGCCCTCAAAGGCATAAAAAAAAAGGGTCTTAAATTAATCAGGTAAAAAACAAGTCAGGTGAAGGACTATATGCTAGAGTGAGAGCAATAAGGCTAGATACACAGTACAGAGAACAACTGGCAAAAAACTGAGATGCAAAGTATTTGGTAATCATCCTCACTGAGGAGCAAAAGTGTTCTGTGTATACTGTACATATTTGGAAACTACTTGTGCATATTTGGAAGCTACTTGATCAGGGTGTTTGTAAAAAAGAAAGTTAGCTTTCAAGTAGCTTATTCATGAACTGGTGAAATATAAAGTCATTATTTTAAATAAAGATTTTTTTTAAACAGTTGGAAAAAACTAGATCTTATTAAGTGTACAAATGATTTAAATTTTAAACATAAAAAATGGGATTTAGCTTCCTATCTAGGAATAGGCTTCAAAATTTGACCATGAAGAGACTTCATTATTAGTATACTCAGACATTTTCACAAGAGTAACAATTCTTACTTAAAAACTTTTAAGAATAAAATTCTGTGTATGCCAACAAACTGTACTATCTTTTCAGTAAGCACAGTGTCACTTAAAAAACACATGAACTTGATCTAGAAACAACATAAATAATTAATAAGGCAATGTAACCCCATTTACCTTTGTCATTCTGAAAATGTAAAACCTACTAAGCTTGATGTACTTTTAAATAAGTCCTTTTTAATTTACTAGACATTCATACTAAAAAAAATTTCAATTTTTGGCCGACATGTGTTGTTGACTATTTTCAAAAGTGTCATAAACTGGATTCCTTTTTATTGGAAGAGTAGTCTATTTTTAAAAAGACATTTCTGGCATTAAGTTACACAGGACTAAAAATTACTTCAGAAATCCATATTAAACATCTCAAAGTATATGTACTTCAGCACTTAAGAAATACCATACCAGGAAGTCAGAGAAAAAATTCCAATGTGACCCTAAAATTCAATATTACAGATAACTGAGATTGTTTGTGAATAACTTGTACTTAAAAGAGCTAAAGCATAAAAAAGGAGCCCAAAGGGATAATGCAAACAGAAGCTGGGACTTGAGAACTTTACCGCACAGACCTAAAGTAACTTAAGTAGTAAATTAGAGATGTTTCTCTTAACTCTTGTCAGTATCTTCAAAGTAGTAAGGTAGCTCCTCTCTTGAAAAACATGTTTTTAAGTAGTCCCCTCCTGCAATAACCTAAAATCAAAGCTTACATGTAAAAATTCACATAAAGACAAAGGGAAGAAATAAAATTATTTTTGAATGACAAAACCAAAAATATGAAGGAGTCCTAATGGTTAAGAGCATGGACTTAAATTAGGCAGTACTGAGTTCCAGGCTTAGTTCTGCTTCTCACTAGCCTTTAACTCTCCATCAGTTTTCTCATCAGTAAAGGGGGTAATTACAACACCCATCTCACAGGGTTCTTGTGAGAATCAAATGAGACAATGCTCCTAGGGTGCTAATATAATGGCAAGCTTACGATAACCACCTTAAATTATCCTTTTTATACAATTTAAAAAGTTAATTATGAAAAAAAAATGTCCTTCTTGTAAAAATACCTCTATCCTACTACCCTTGCAGAACAAAAAGAAAAGCACAAACAAAAGTTATGTTTATTTTTCTCTTAAGATCATAATTTTCCTTGTGTAATTTTGGGATCACTGAAGACAAACATCAAATAAAATCACACGCTACGGTTTTTAGTAGTATGCCAATATTGTGTGTGTGTGAAAAAGTGGAAAAGAGAAGAATCTCAGGTTTTTAAGTTTTTGGGTAATTACCATGAATAAAACACTATTATCCATTAAATACAGTGGTAATAGGACCAGTCACAAATTTTATAGCAAAGTTTTTAAAATTTAAAAATAAAAAGGAAAGCAGTTACCTTTGTACAATAAAGCATCCAAAGTTCAAAGAGCCTCTCTCTGGATGCCATTCTGGCTTTCACTCTGGCACTTATATTTTTCCTCCAAAAAAAAAAAAATTATGTTCAAGACCACAGCATGTTCACTTTATTTTCCAAGTTTTTCAGCCGTTACAGTAAAGCTCAAAGCAGTAGGGAAAACAAAAAAAGAAAAACAAATGGACTGTCTTCCGGTCAATAAAATTCAATTTCAGCAGTTACTCCAATTTATCTTCATCAGCGGTAATTGGGCAATTAAACAAATCTGCAAAAGAAAAAATACACAAAGGTTTACTAGAAAAAGAGGCCAAATTAAAATTTTAGATTTATCAGAAGTAGATATTTATCTACTTCACTTTCCACAAACAGCCGGCTACGCTTCTACAATGATTGATTAGATTTCCCAGAAACTTGTATTTCAGGAAAACATCAGAGCTAATATTTCACATCAACATAAAGTCAGAATCCTCTAGAGCAGACTCATGAAAATGAGTACGCATAACCAAAAAAGCGACCAGTGATAAAACAGCAAGAGGGCATTCCCACTTAACATTTTCTATAAACACAAGCACACTTACGACTGACGTATATCAAAGACACTAAATCCCTCAGAATTTTCTAGTCTGCTTCTTAAAACTTGGGAATGTTTGTCTCTGCGTTGCAGGGCAGGGCGTGGGGAGAAAGGTGAGGAATTCCTGGTTTGTTTGCTTTAACAATCCTCAGTGAGTAAAAGTCGACCTGCCCACATGGCCTCTCTGCATTTCCATCCAGGAAGAAGAAAGCAGCTCTCACGCAATGGACAAGGAAAACACCCCGGGAAAGCCTCCGAGTGTTCTCGGGCATCTTTAAATTTCCTTCTCGCATCCCAGACAACCGAAACGGAGGCAAACTTAAGGTGTGTCCAGCTGTCAAGAGAAGCTCTGGAAACGGGCCACGCGAGCTCAGCGCCTCCCGATTCGCTATCCTCGCCCAGGCGACCGCGTCGGGACACACCCGGATCCACCTCGCCCCCTCACAGACGCCCCTCACTCCACAGCGCGTTCACCACCAGGCACCCAAGGCCCCCCACTTCTGCCACGCGGCCCCGTCTCCCCTCCGACCCGCACCACCTCACCTCGCTCACTTTGGGGATGGTGCCGCCGCCAAAATGCTGTCTTAACTTGCTTCCTTCGCTCCCTTCCCAGGCCGAAGCCCTGTGTCATCCCGCAGCTGGGCAGGCAGGTCAGGGAGGGAGGTGGGGCAGCAACGGCGCGAGGCGGGGCGCGAGGGCCGGGAGGAGCCAAGGGCGGGGCTGCCCCCTCGGCTAATCATTCCGGCCTCTAAGGATTTATCCGGCCCGGGGCACTTGCTGCTCATTGGTCCCGCAAGCGCGGAAGGGGAGGGGTGACGTGAAACCCCGCCCCAGCATACCTGCGCAGTCGCAGTCGCCCCAAATCCTGAAGTCGGAGTTGCTGGCGCCAGACCTGCAGCTCCAGTCGTTCCCCGACTGGACCTGTAGGATGACGAACTTGCTGGCGTCTACGCCCCGCCGCCTCTACTGCTGGGGACGAGCGGACGTAGTTTTCGGCTGATGGTGTCATTTCCAGGGCTCATCTGACGGCGGAGAACACTATAGTGATAACTAAAAGGGGTTTTTGTTTTGAATGCTTGTGAAAAGGGGATTCGTCCCGGGAGCACATAGCGTAAGCAGACGACTGACTCCCCATATCCTTTCCCCTAATGGTGTCTGTGGCCCGTACTCCCGCAGCTCCCTAGTGTCAAGTACAAAGGGCTAATTTTGTCAGTACTAAAAGCTTCAAAAAGGTTTTGTTCTCACAGGGAAAGAAAAAAAGGAAAATGTCTGGATTTCTAGAAAACAGATGATTTGCAGGGGTGGAGGGTTGTTTAAAGGGTGGGGAAGACACATAACTGATCACGTTTGCTGCATTTAAATATTTTTTGTTTTTTGTGAAAAATATCAAGCATAAACAAAGATAAAGTAGTATAATGAAACTGCATATACCATCACTTGTCTTCAAAAATTACCAACTAATGTCTCATCTCATTTCATCTATCACAGCATGTGACAAATTGTAATGATTCAGACAGCAAATATTTTAGGTTTTGGAATCCATCCTGCCTGCGACGTAATTAACAAAAATCAAAATGAGAATAGTATTTCATGATATGTGATAATTAGATGAAATTCAAATATCAGTCTTGTAAAGTTAGAACACAGGCATTCTCATTCCTTAACTTTTAATAGCTGCTTTCAAAACAAGATGCCAGACTTGAGATTTCAAGTAGATGTTTGCAAATTGTGCCTTTCAGTATATCTCCTTGGTTGTCTAATAGGAATATGAAACTTAATATGCAAAACATTTGGGGGTAAAGGGAGAAATTACCCTTCTTTCAGGATCCCCTATTTAGTTATGAGCAACTCCATTCTTCTAGTTTCTCAGTCCAAGAATCTACGTTGCATCCCTGCCGTATTTCTCACATTCAGTCTAATCCTTTCAACTGTATCTTCAATATATACCCAGAATCTAACCATTTCTCTATACTACCACCCACACCACCCTGATGTGAGTTAGCACTAAATTTCTTCTGGATTATTGTAATAGCCTTCCAATTTGTCTTCCTGACTGCCTATGCAATCTCCCCACCCCTGGATTATTTTCAACATAGCAACCAGAGTGATCTTCTCACATAGAAACAAAAGTCACTGTCCTAAAAAAAAAAAAAAAACCAGTGGCTTCCCATTCCTCTTGAAAGAGCAATCAGGGAGACATCCTACACTATGGGAGAATATATTCATAAATGACATATCCGATAAGGGGTTGACATCCAAATTATATAAAGAGCTCACACACCTCAACAAACAAAAAGCAAATAAGGCAATTAAAAAATGGGCAGAGGAGCTGAACAGACACTTCTCCAAAGAAATTCAGATGACTAACAGGAACATGAAAAAATGCTCCACATCACTAATCATCAGAGAAATGCAAATTAAAACCACAATGAGATATCACCTCACACCAGTTAGGATGGCCACCATCCAAAGGACAAACAACAACAAATGTTGGTGAGGATGTGGAGAAAAGGGAACCCTCCTACACTGCTGGTGGGAATGTAAACTAGTTCAACCATTGTGGAAAGCAGTATGGAGGTTCCTCAAAAAACTCAAAATAGAAATACCATTTGACCCAGGAATCCCACTTCTAGGAATTTACCCTAAGAATGCAGCAGCACAGCTTGAAAAAGACAGATGCACCCCTATGTTTATCACACTATTTACAACAGCCAAGAAATGGAAGCAACCTAAGTGTCCATCAGTAGATGAATGGATAAAGAAGATGTGGCACATATACGCAATGGAATATTATTCAGGCATAAGAAGAAAACAAATCCTACCATTTGCAACAACCTGGACGGAGCTAGAGGGTATTATGCTCAGTGAAATAAGCCAGGAGGAGAAAGACAAGTATCAAATGATTTTACTCATCTGTGAAGTATAAGAACAAAGAAAAAACTGAAGGAACAAAACAGCAGCAGACTCACAGAACCCAAGAATGGACTAACAGTTACCAAAGGGAAAGGGACTGGGAAGGATGGGTGGGAAGGGAGAGATAAGGGGGAAAAAGGCACATTACAATTAGCAGACATAATGTAGGGGGGGCAGGAGGGGCATACGGGGAAGGCAGTATAACACAGAGAAGACAAGTAGTGATTCTATAGCAACTTACTACACTGCTGGACAATGACTGTAATGGGGTATGTGGTGGGGACTTGATAATGGGGGGAGTCTAGTAACCATAATGTTGCTCATGTAATTGCACATTAATGATACCAAAATAAAATAAATAAATAAACCAGCCATCAGGGACCTTTTCCCTCCACACTTCCCTCTCTAACTTTTCCAAGTATTATTCTGGCCTTCTCTAAGTTCATTCGACACCTGGCTTCCTTGCAGATCCTCCAAGTCACAAAGTTCACTCCATTCTCAGGTATTTACATAAACTATCCGTCTACCTGAAATGCTCTTTCCCCATAGCTCCATACACAATCTTCAAGTCTTTGCTCAATAATCACTTTGTCTGTTGCTCTAATCTGTAGCTTTGTGTCAGCCCAAAATTCTTATGTTAACATCATAATCCCTAAAATCCCTACTAGGAGAGAGTACCTTTGGGAGGTAAATAGGTCATGAGTGAAAAGCCTCATTAATGGGATTAGTGATCTCATGAAATAGATTTCACAGTACTCCCTAGCCCTTTCTAACCGCTAGTTGATTTTTCTCTTTTCCATCTAATAATTCTAATACTAAGGCTGGTACCCATCACGCTTCTGGGATCTTCCCAGTGTAGTATCTTCTTTCCTTTTCCCTCACGCAAAATTGCACTGGACTGCAGTGGAGGGTTAAGCAGTTCTTTTACTGAAGGTGTCCTAAAGCTATAGGGAGTCAGGGCAAGATCAGGAATTACTTTGTTTAGTTAATTCCTTATACCACGAACAAGGAAGCACAATACCTCACTGCATAGGTTTAAATAAGATGGGTCTCCTGGACAGTCCCCAGTTCCTTTAGCTCTCCCAGTGTTCATCAGTTCTATGTGCTCCTTCCAAAGTCCTATCTTCAAGCTATTCCCCTCCAATGTCCCCATTATCTTCACAGAATAAGAAAATGTGAGCCCCAGTGCCCTCTTGAATCTCTCAAATTCTGCTGCATTGAGATGGCATCTGGGTGTCAGCTAGATGCCAACTGTCTTCCATTGCTGGGGTTTCTAATGGCTTAGTTTTTTTTACCTACAAAATGGGTTTATTTGGAAATAGCAGAGAATTGCAATTCGAGACATGCAAGCTACAGCAAAACTACAGGAAGCCCAACAAACAAAGGAAAGGAATACTGTTTAATGGAGAAGAGAGAGGAAGTTGGAAGGGATTGTTTAGAATGAAAGTCCTTTGGAGAAAAGCAAGAGTTCAGGGTGAAGATAATTTCTCATTGGCTGAGTTGCAGGAATAGTCAGTTTCTTGGAGGAGATGTACAGTACATCTTTTCCTTTTTTGGGTCTGTAATTGATGATTCTGTCCTGTTGATGATTCTTCTATTGGGGTCTATAATGGACAACTCTTCCTGTAATTGACATGGAGGGTCAGTTGGCTCCCCCTTCTAGCCTCCTGACTCCACTTTAGTTAGGTTTCCCTGCATTAATTTTCACTGGTTTTATGAATGGATCCTTCAACAGCACTTTGACATCTCTTCATCAATAAAACTACAGCCATTTTTTGTCTACACACCTGAAGGCAAACTCATTTGCCACCTTGAGAACACATTTTCTTAAAAAGACTGTTACTTAGCAATCTTCTAAAACAACATGATGACCCGATTTTCATGACAAAAGGCATATTCATAAACTGAAATTGCCCTGCCTAAATCCACTGGATAGTCTGTGATAAAATAGTTTCTCATATGATGGCAGGGTTAGAAATTTCAGCTCACCTCACCAGATACAATCTTGGAATGTTACAAAAGTAATTAATAATGAAAATTACATCTGTCAAGACAATTAGACTATTCATATCTCTCAGTCTAGGGATTATCTCCCCACAGAAAGAATTTAATAAAGAGATGAATTATAATCTCGGGTTACTTTTTCATCATGATTCAGAACAAGCAATACTGATTAATTTGTTGTGTAATGGAGTCTTGTATAATAATCTGAATGCAATCATTCACTCTATGGGCAACTTGCCAACTGAAGTACCTACTCATTTGTGCTAGATACTTTCCCTTGGACAGAGTTGGAGACATATGAACAAGGTTTTGCTCTTCAACCTACCTTTTCATAAATTCTGTCTTGGCCATCTCACTTCAGTCCATACCTTTTCACTTAACCTGGCTAGATGCTTGTCAGTTTTATTGGTCTTTTCCAAAAAAACAGCTTTTGGTTTTATTGATTTTCAATACTGATTTCCTGTCATTAATTTCATTGATTTCTGCTCTAATTTTTATTTTTTTCCTTTCTAGCCCTTCTTTTTCTAGCTTCCTAAGGTGGAAGTTTAGATGACTGATTTTAGATCTTTCTTCATTTCTAATATATACATTCAATGCTATAAGTTCCTGTCTAAGCACTGCCTTTGCTGAATCTCACAAATTCTAGTAAGTTGTATTTTCATTTTCATTTAGGTTAAAATGTGTTTTAATTTCTCATGAGATTTCTTCTTTAACCATATGTTACTTAGAAGTGTGTTGTTTAATCTCTAAGTATTTTGGGGTTTTCCAGTTATCTTTCTACTATTGAATTCTAGTTTATTTCCATTGTGGTCAGAGAGCAAACATATAATTTCTAGTCTTTAAAATTTGTTAATGTGGGTTTTATTGCCCAGAATGTAGTCTATCTTGGTGAATGTTCCATGTAAGCTTGAGAAGACTGTGTATTCATCTGTGAAGCAGTCAACAGATGTCAACTATGTTCAGCTATGTCTTATGTCTGCCTCCTGGATCCATCAATTCTCATATAGTTGGAATCTCCAGCTATGATAGTGAATTCATCTATTAATCCTTGCACACATTAAGGATTGTTAGGTCTTCTTGGAAAATTGACCCCTTTGTCATTATGTAGTGCCCCTTCATTCCTAACAACTTTCTTTGTTTTCAAGTCTGGTGTCTGAAATTAAATAACTATTCCTGCTTTCTTTTGACTAGTGCTAGCGTGGTTTCTCTTTTCCCAACCATTTGCTTTTCATCTGTATCCATCATTATATTTAAATTGGGTCTCTTGTAGACAATATATAATTGAGTCTTGTTTTTTGGTCCACTCTGGTAATTTCTATCTAAAATAGTATATTGACACCATTTATGTTTAAAATGATTGATATAGTTGGATTAATATCTATACATTTGTTAGTTTTCTATTCATTGCCCTTGTTCTTTATTCCTATTTTATCTTCCATTTTTTCTTCCTTTTATGGTTTTAATTCAGCATTTTTTTCTATTATTAATATACAATTACATGAGCAACATTATGATTACTAGACTCCCCCTATTATCAAGTCCCCACCACATACCCCATTGCAGTCACTGTCCGTCAGCATAGAAGGATTTATAGAATCACTACTTGTCTTCTCTGTTATACTGCCTTCCCCATATCCCCCCACCCCAGCCCCACCCCCGCTACATTATGTGTGCTAATTGTAATGTCCCTTTTTCCCCCTTATCCCTCCCTTCCCACCCATCTTCCCCAGTCCCTTTCCCTTTAGTAACCTTTAGTCCATTCTTGGGTTCTGTGAATCTGCTGTTGTTTTGTTCCTTCAGTTTTTTCTTTGTTCTTATACTCCACATATGAGTGAAATCATTTGGTACTTGTCTTTCTCCACCTGGCTTATTTCACTGAGCATAATACCCTCTAGCTCCATCCATGTTGTTGCAGATGGTATCATTTGTTTTCCTCTTATGGCTGAATAATATTCCATTTTGTATATATACCACATCTTCTTTATTCATTCATCTACTGATGGACACTTAGGTTGCTTCCATTTCTTGGCTATTGTAAACAGTGCTGCGATAAACATAGGGGTGTATATATCTTTTTCAAACTGGGCTGCTGCATTCTTAGGGTAAATTCCTAGGAGTGGGATTAGTTCAGCATTTTGTATGATTCCATTTTCTCTCCTTTCTTAGCATATCATTTATACATTTTTTACATTTTTAGGTGGTTGCCCTATAATTTGAAATATACATTTATTAGTAATCTACTTCCAAAATACCCTATACTGCAAAGTGTTATAATAACAAAATGTTCCTAATCCCTCATTCCTGCCCCTTGTGCCACTGCTGTCATTCATTTCATTTATACGTAAGCATACATATGCCTATTTATGCACAAGCATAGATAATTGAATATATACTGTTGTTATTATTATTTTAACAATTATCTGTTGGATCAATTAATAAGAAAAATAAATTTTTTGTTTCACCTTCACTGATTCTTTCTCTGATGCTCTTCCTTAGTTCATGTAGATCTCAATTTCTTACCTCCATTGTTTTTCCTTTGCTCTGAAGAACTTCAGTTAACATTTCTTGCAAGACAGGTCTACTAGCAACAATTTCCCTCAATATTTGTTTGACTTAGAAAGCCTTTATTTCCCCTTCATTTATGAAGGATAATTTCATAAGGTACAGAATTCCACGTTGGTGTTTTTTTTCTCTCAGTGCTTTAGATACTTCGTTCCACTCTCTACTTGCTCCATGGTTTCTGAAAATAAGTCAGATGAAATTTCTATCTTTGCTCCTTTTAAGTAAGGTGTTTTTTCCCCCTCTAGCTTTCAAGATAATTCTTTATTGTTTATATTATAACACTTGAATATGATATATGTACGTGTAGCTTTTTTATCATTTATCCTCCTGGGCATTCTTTGAGATTCTTGGATCTGTGGTTTGATGTCTATCATTACTTGAGGAAATTCTCAAGTCCTTATTTCTTCAAACATTTCTCCTGTTCCTTTCTTTTTCTTCTAGTATTCCCATTACACACATGTTGGAAATTTTGTAGTTGTCCCACAGTTCTTGGATATTTTCTGGTGGTTTTTTCAATCTTTATCTTTTTGCTTTTCCACTGTGGAAGTTTCTACTAACATATCCTCAAGCTCAAAGGTTATTTCCTCAGCCACACCCAGTCTACTAATCAAAGGCAATATTCATATCTGTTACAGTGTTTTTGATCTGTAGGATTTCTTTTTCATTCTTTCTTAGAATATTCATCCCTCTGTTTATACTGTCCATCTCGTCTTGCATGCTGTCCACTTTATATATTAGAGCCATTAGTATATTAATCATAAGTTTTATATTCCAACTGTAATTCTCAACACCCTTGCCATATATGACTCTGGTTCTGATGCTTGCTCTGTACTCCAAACTGTGTTTTTGCCTTTTAGTATTCCTTGTGATTTTTTTTTTAGTTTACAAAGCTTTTTTTTTTATTAAATATCATTGATATAAAATCTTACGAAGGTTTTACATGAACAACACTGTGGTTTCAACATTCACCCACATTATCAAGTCCTCACCCCCACCCCAATTGCAGTCACTCTCTGTCACTAAAAAGTCATTACTTGTCTTCTCCATGTGCACTGCCTTCCCCATAACCTACCTATATAGTGAGTGCTAATTATAATGCCCCTTAATTCCCTTCTCCTCCCTCCCTACACACCCTCCCCAGTCCCTTTCCTTTGGAAACCACTAGTCCCTTCTTGGAGTCTGTGAGTCTGGTGCTATTTTGTTCCTTCAGTTTTGCTTTGTTGTTATACTCCACAAATGAGTGAAATCATTTGGTACTTACCTTTCTCCACCTGGCTGATTTCACGGAGCATAATACCCTCTAGCTACATTCATGTTTTTACAAAAGGCAGGATTTCTTTTCTTTTTATATGCCTTGTAATTTCTTAATAGCCACATATGGTGTACTGAGTGAAAGGAACTGCAATAAACAGGTCTTTATTAATGTGGTGGTAAGGTGTCAGGATGGAAAAGCTTTTTATAGTCCTATGACTTACATACCAGTCTTTTAACGAGCATGCACCTCAGAAATTTACTTCACAAGTGATTCTCAGTTTTCTCACAATTAGGTAAGACAGGATGGCTAGAGTGCATTGACATTGGCTATTTCCCTTCTCCAAGATTAGTTAGGCTCTGATAAATCCCAACAGTTTAGGTTCCGGTAAAATAATTTCCCTTAATGTCAGACCTTGCTAAAAAGAACAGAATACTCTGGTTATTTTTAATGCTTCCTTTCCCCCTCCCCCTGCTAGAAGCATGATAGGATTTTTCTCCAGTATTTATTGTAAGAACCTGATCAAGCCCCAAGAAATAAAACTCAAAAGTGTGTGGGTTGAGAGAGACTTAAAGATGACATCATGAAAAGTGAGACAGAAACCTCATCCCAAAACCACATATAGTACGAAAATACAGCAAATGCAACTAACCCTGAAAGAGAGACTGGAAAGGAGACTATGACAGACGGCCTATATATGAGGAAAAGAGAAGACCTCACAGAAAAGGGTAAAGTAGCAAAGCTGCAATCTGGTGGGACCTAAGCCCTCCTCCCACCCCAGCTCACTGGCAGGAGGAAGAGAAACAGAGTGGGGGAGGGGGGTAGAAGCCTAGGACGGCTGAACACCCAGCCCCGGAGATCTGCTCTGGGAGGAACAACCTACATTACATGGTGTTCTGGAGATTAGTGGGCTGGAAATTAAACATAGGCAGACTACTTGAGAGACTGTGATTCCAGGTGCTTATGGAAAACTGGTACCCACAACCGGCTGCTCTGGGACAAAAAGAAAGATGGGCACTTTGAATCACTTCTCAACAGTGAGAGGGCTGCTAAAAGAGGAAGGGTTACACAGAGCTTGTTGCTCAGTAGAAAGGACAGGTAGACAAATCATCTCAGCACACTCAGCCCAGCAGGTTGGGAAAGTTCAGGAGCATCAGGCACTCCATCGTGAGGAGGTGCCGCATGTTGATATGGATCCTGCCTCTCCTTCCTCCTGGCTGGCATCAGTTCACAAACCTGCTGCTCCTCCATTGCACCAGGACAGCCAGAGGGCAGCCCCTACACCACCTACAGAGGCATAACACATATGCTTCTCCCTGCACACTCAGCCCACTGGCACTGGCAGTGGAGGCAGGCACTGCAGCCAGAAAGCAGGAAAGAGTTCTTTCCTCCTGGCAGGCACTGGCACTGCTCGCAAGCAACCCCTGTCATCATGCCAGGTGCTGGGCAGCTCCAAAGAATAGAGCTTCTGGGCACTAGAAGATGCCACGTACACAAAGTTATTATTCCATCGAAACCATTGTAAATATGAAAAGGCAAAGGCACCTGGTACAAACAAAAACCTCACAAACACCGGAAAGAGGGCTAGGTGAAACTGAAATCAGGAATCTTCCTGATAACGACTTCAAAATAAAAATCATAAACATGTTCATGAGGCTACAGAAAAATAGTCAAGTTCTCAGAGAAGACTTCAAGAAAGAGACAGAAACTTTGAAAAATACAGTATCCAAAATGAGACACACAGTGGAGGGATTTAAAGGCAGGTTAGATGAGGTAGAGGAGATGGTAAATGAAATAGAGGAATACAAAGAAGCTGAGGCACAGAGAGAACAAAGTATCTCCAGGAATGAAAGAATAATAAGAGAACTGTGTGACCAATCCAAACAAAACAATATTCACATTATAGGGGTACCAGCAGAAGAAGACAGAAAAATAGAAATAGAAAGTGTCTTTGAGAAAATAATCGCTGAAAACTTCCCCAATTTGGGGAAGGAAATAGTTTCTCAGGCTATGGACCTGCACAGATCTCTCAACACAAGGGACCCAAGGAAGACAACACCAAGACATATAATAATTAAAATGGCAAAGATCAATGACAAGGACAGAGTATTAAAAGCACCCAAAGGGAGAAAATAGATCACATAAAAAGGAAAACCCATCAAGCTATCATCAGACTTCTCAGGAGAAACCTTACAAGCCACAAGGGAGTGCTATGATATATTTAATAAAATGAAATAGAAGGACCTCGAATGAAGGATACCTACCTGGCAAAATTATCATTTAAATTTGAAACAAGGATTAAACAGTTCCCAGATAACCAAAAGTTGAGGTAATCTACCTCCCCCAAACTGTATCTACAGTGTATTTTGGAGGGACTACTATAGATGGAAGCACTCCTAAGGTTAACTAGCTGTCACCAGAGGAAATAAAACCACAGGAAAGGACGTAGACCAATTAATTACTAAGCAAATGCAAAATTAAATAAACTACACACAAGTCAATAAAGGGATATACAAAGAGTACAGAATATAACACTAATATATAAAGAGTGAAGGAGGAAGAAAAAGAAGGGAGATAAAAAAAGGAACCTTTAGATTGTGCTTGAAATAGTGTACTGAGTTAAGTTAGACTGTTATATAGTAAAGAAGCTACTCATGAACCTTTGGTAACCATGAATCTAAAGCCTGCAATGGCAATAAGCAATAAGTACATATGTACCGATAATCACTCTAAATGTAAATGGGCTGAATGCATCAATCAAAAGACATAGAGTTACTGGATAAAAAACGAAGACCCATCTATATGCTGCCTATAAGAGACTCACTTCAAACCCAAAGATATACACAGACTAAAAGTGAAGGATGTAAAAAGATATTTCTTGCAAATAATAGGGAGAAAAAACCAGGAGTTGCAGTACTTGTAACAGACAAAATAGACTTCAAAAGAAAGAAAATAACAAGAGACTAGGACATTACATAATGATAAAGGGGTCAGTCCAACAAGAAGATATAATGAGTATAAATATCTATGCACCCAAGACAGGAGCATCTACATATGTGAAACAAATACTAACAGAATTGAAGGGGGAAATAGAATGCAATGCATTAACTTTAGGGCACTTCAACACACCACTCACTCCAAAGGACAAATAAACCAGACAGAAAATAAGTGAGGAGACAGAGGCACCGAACAACACATTAGAACAGATGGACCTAACAGATATCTACAGGACTCTACACCCAAAAGCAGCAAGAAACACATTCTTCTCAAGTACACATGGAACATTTTCAAGAATAGATCATATATTAGGCTACAAAAAGAGCCTCAGTAAATTAAAAAACATTGAAATTGTACCAACCAGCTTCTCAGACCACAAAGGTATGAAACTAGAAATAAATTACACAAATAAAACAAAAAAGCCCACAAATACATGGAGGCTTAGTAATATGCTCCTAAATACTCAATGGATCAATGGCCAAATAAAAACAGAGATCAAGCAATATATGGAGACAAACGACAACAATAATTCAACACCACAAAATCTTTGGGTTACAGCAAAGGCCATGCTAAGAGGGAAGTATATTGCAATACAGGCCTACCTCAGGAAAGAACAATACCATAGGAACAGTCAAAATGTACAATTAATGAGACTAGAGGGAAGAAAAACTGAGGACCAAAGCCAGTAGAGGGAAGAACATAATAAATATCAGAGAATAAATAAATAAAATCGAGAAGAATAAAACAACAGAAATAATGAATGAAAGCAGGAGCTGGTTCTTCGAGAAAATAGACAAAATAGATAAATCCCTAGCCAGACTTATCAAGAAAAAAAAAGAGTCTACACACATAAACAGAATCAGAAATGAGAAAGGAAAAATCACAAGGGACACCACAGAAATACAAAGAATTATTAGAGAATACTATGAAAATCTATATGCTAACAAACTGGATAACCTAGAAGAAATGGACAACTTCCTAGAAAAAACAACCTTCCAAGACTGACCCAGGAAGAAACAGAAAATCTGAACAGACCAATTACCAGCAACAAAATTGAGCTGGTAATCAACAAACTACCTAAGAACAAAACTCCTGGACAAGATGGCTTTACTGCTGAATTTAATCAAACATTTAGAGAAGACCTGATATGCATCCTCTTTAACGTTTTCCAAGAAGTAGAAGAAGAGGGAATACTTCCACACTCATTCTATGAGGCCAGCATCATTCTAATACCAAAACTAGGCAAAGACACCACAAAAAAAGAAAATTACAGACCAATTGACGATGAACATAGATGCAAAGACACTTAACAAAATATTAACAAACTGAAATAAAAAATACAGTAAAAAGATCATCCATCACGATCAAGTAGGATTTATTCCAGGGATGCAAGGATGGTACAATTTTTGAAAATTCTTCAGCATCATACACAAAATCAACAAAAAGTACATAAATCACATGATCATCTTCATAGATGCTGAAAAAGCATTCAACAAAATTCAACATCCATTCATGATAAAAAGTCTCAACAAAATGGGTATAGAGAGCAAGTACCTCAACATAATAAAGTCCATATACGACAAACCCACAACCAACATCATACCTAACGGCCATATACGACAAACTCACAACCAACATCATACTTAACAGTGAAAAGATGAAAGCATTTCCTTTAAGATTGGGAACAATACAAGGATGCCCAGTCTCCCAACTTTTATTCAACATAGTTCTGGATGTCTTAGCCATGGCAATCAGACAAAACAAAGGAATAAAAGGCATCCAGATTGATAAAGAAGAAGTTAAACTGCCATTGTTTGCAGATGACATGATTTTTACATTTAAAAAACCCTAAAGAATCCACTCCAAAACTACTAGATCTAATAACTGAATTCAGCAGAGTTGCAGGATACAAAATTAATACACAGAAATCTGTTGCATTCCTATACACTAATGATGAACTAGCAGAAAGAGAAATTAGGAAAACAACTCCATTTACAACTGCATCAAAAAGAATAAAATACCTAGGAATAAACCTAACCAAAGAGGTGAAAGACCTATACCCTAAAAACTACAAAACACTCTTAAGAGAAATTAAAGAGGACACTAACAAATGGAAATTCATCCCATGCTCTTGGGTAGGTAGAATTAATATTGTCAAAATGGCCATCCTGCCTAAAGCAGTCTACAGATTCAATGCAGTCCCTATCAAAATACCAACAGCATTCTTCAATGAACTAGAACAAATAGTTCTAAAATTCATATAGAACTGCAAAAGACCCTGAATAGCCAAAACAATCCTGATAAGGAAGAATAAAGCTGGGGGGATTGCACTCCCTGACTTCAAGCTCTACTAAAACGCCAAAGTACTCAAGACAATTTGGTACTGGCACAAGAATAGACCCATAAATCAATGGAACAGACTAGAGAGCCTAGATATAAACCCAAGCATATATGGTCAATTAATATATGAAAAATGAGCCATGGATATACAGTGGGGAAATGACAGCCTCTTCAACAGCTGGTGTTGGCAAAATTGGACAGCTACAATATATCCAGCAAGGGGTTAACATCCAAAATATGTAAAGAGCTCACACACCTCAGCACCCAAAAAGCAAATAACACGATTTAAAAATGGGCAGAGGATCTGAACAGACACTTCCCCAAAGAAGAAGTACAGATGGCCAACAGGCATATGAAAAGATTCTCTACATCGCAAACCATCAAGGAAATGCAAATTAAAAGCACAATGAGATATCATCTCACACCACTTAGGATGGTCAACATCCAAAAGAAAAGAAACATCAAAAGCTGCTGATGATGCAGAGAAAGGGGAACCCTCCTACACTGCTGGTAGGAATGTAAATTAGTTCAACCACTGTGGAAAGCAATATGGAGGTTCCTCAAAAATCTCAAAATAGAAATACCACTTGACCTGGGAATTCCACTCTGAGGAATTTATCCCCCAAAAAACAAGATCCCTTATTCGGTAAACATATGCACCCCTAGGTTTATTGCAGCACTATTTACAATAGCCAAGATATGGAAGCAACTTACATGTCCATCAGTAGATAAATGGACAAAGTAGAGGTGGCACCTATACACAATGGAATATTATTCAGCCATAAGAAGAAAACAAATCCTACCATTTGCAACAACCTGGATGGAGCTAGAGGGTTTATGCTCAGTGAAATAAGCCAGGTGGAGAAAGACAAGTACTAAATGATTTCACTTATTTGTGGAGTATAACAACAAAGAAAACCTGAAGTAACAAAATAGCAGCAGACTCACAGACTCCAAGAAGGGAGGAGTGGTTAACAAAGGGGAGAGGTGGGGGAGAGAAGGTGGGGAAGTAGGGAGAAGGGGATTGAGGGGCATTATGAATGCCATACATGGTTTGTGTGGTGTGTCATGGGGAAGACAGTGTTGCACAGAGATGAAAAGTAGTGACTCTGTGGCATCTTACTACACTGGTGGACAGAGACTATGGTGTAGTGTTGGGGAGAATACAATAATATAGGTGAATGTAGTCACCACAATGTTGGTCATGTGAAACCTTCATAAGATTGTATATCAATGATACCTTAATTTAAAAAAGTGTATGGGTCTTCCCCATGATTGGGACCCCTGGGATTTTTAATTCGCAGACTTATCTGCTCTGAGCCTCCAGCAATTCATCAATTATACCTCAGGTTTTTTTCCCCAGTATGGTGTCCTATGGAGGATTCTTCTCAGGGTTTCGGCTCTGGTAAATCATAGTTCCCTGTATTTACCTGTCTCTCCAATTTCTCAGGCAATGTTTTGCTATGACCCTACACCTATGATGGAGCTAAGTATTGTTGATTTTTCAGTTTGTTCAGCTTTTTACTTGTTGTTAGCATGGAGTGATGACTTTCAAGATCCTACATGTTGAAAGAAGAACTGTGAGTCTTGTCTATACCTTTTCAGTAGGTACCATATGGTTGTCTAAGCTACAGTGTCAGACATGTTAATGTAAACACTCTGATTATGATTACCCTGATTGGAATATGGATGTTTCCGAAATTCCTCAGCAAACTATTTACAGATTCTTTTATTAAGGTAGATTACTTTATGTATTCTCCTTTGAAATCACAGAACTAGAGAACTGGAAGTTATCTTAGAAATCATGTAATTCAATACCTCCCTCTTAAATACTAAAAAATTGAGGCCTGGATCTAAATTTAACTAAGCCTCTAGACCAGCAATGTCCAGTAGAAATTTCTGCAATGATGGAAATGTTCCACATCTGTACTGTTCAGTACAGTAACCACTAGCTACATGTGGCTATTCAACAACTGAAATGTGACTAAAAGATCTGAGAAATGAAATTTTAGTTTTATTTTAAGTTTATAGACACATGTGGCTTATGGCTACTGTATTGGACAGTGCAGTTCTAGAGTTAATTTATATTGTAGAAAGCAGAGGATAGAGGATTAACTTAATGAAAATAGGTTAAAAATAAATCAACATCTAGAGGGATTCACTTGCTTTACAGTGCACTGCTGTGGTTGACAGAACTGAAACTAAAACCTGTAACTCCTTAATCAGAGGCTGTTTAGACTATATTGTGATGCCTTTTCTGAGTCCATAGAATGATGGGTTTACTTCCTAGATCTCTCATGGCTCAGCCAGGGACTCTGAACCTCAATAATGAGCTGCTTGGAATGAAAAGTCCCGGATTCTGTGACCCTGTGACACCATGGACATGCCTGTAGCAACAGCAGCTCAGATAATGGCTGGAAACAAAAGAGACTCACTGAGTGAAATAATGGAAAAGAAGCATTGAGTCACCAGAACTTAAGCCAAAGAATAAGCAAATCATTATGTAATATGATGTCAGCCTGTGTCTATTCATGTAATCATCTCTGGATGCCACACCAATTATATTCTTTTGTAAAAGTAAATACCATGAAAGCAAAAAGATCAGAAATTTAAAAAGAACTATTACATGGGAAGACTGAGCACAACAACCCTGTCTTCAGTAGGAAAATACAACCCAAATGTTCAATAATGGGATTAATAACCACAGGTACCGATAGTATTATCAGTGAGCTTCAAGAAGAGAGTATTGACTGAACAAAGTAGATCATATGCGATCTTCTTCACAATTCCTATCATATGAATTTCAGCCACACATAATATATTATTTAAGGCAAGTAGCAGTATGGAGAGATAATTGGTATAACCAGCATGGACCAAGAGGGTCATATCATCAGAGGGTGTCATACAACTTTTTTAAACAATTGGCAAAAACTGTGTTTCTTAAAAAAATTTGGCAAAAATTAATTTGGAATCACAATGTAAACTGGTCACAGGGATGGTAATACAGCATTGACAATACAGTCAATGATTCTGTAACACCTTCCTATATGGACAGATAGTAACTGCACTAGAGGGGGTGAGGATTTAATAACATGGGTAACTGCTGAACCATAGTGTTGCACACTTGAAACTGATATGAGATTGTATATCTGCAACACTTCAATTAGAAAAATTATTTATAGAAATGGTTGTTAATAAAATGTTTGGTCTACTTGAAATTAAAGCAATTTAAAAACACATGTGAAAGTGTTAGAAGAGCACATGGCAGTTGTACAATCCTTGTGAATGTGGGCTGTGCGTAAAAAAGAGAATGTGTCCCAAACCTGGTATTCAGATCACTCAGTTATGCCCTTTTTCTCACCTGACACATTTTTCCTATTCACCACCCTTTGCCATCGCCTCAGGAGTGTCAGTGTATGTGGAAATAGAAAAAGCAAAAAGCACCTTTATTCAATCCATCTTGTCTCTGAGCTGAGGCAGGTAACCCTCTGCCTCAATTCTCTCAACCCTACAAGGAGAGTAATAATTCATTCTTCAAAGTCATACTGTGTAAATGAAATGAATGACATTAAGTCCTTAGCACAGAAATTACTTAAGAAATGAAACCAATCATCTCCAATCTCCATGTTCAGTGGAATGTTTAAAAGTAGCTTACACATATTCTCACCTGGCTATTTAATAGGGAGTCTTCATACTGTATAATTCCAATGAGAACGTAGGCTACTGGAAAGGCAGATTACCTATCTTGTATGTTTTTATATTTCCTCAGTAAAAAAAAGGTCCCAATACACAGCTGGAAATTTTATCATTGTTGATAAATAAATGGAAAGACAATGAACTAGAGATAAAAAGATATTTACTCATAGTATTGATGAGAGTAGCCCAAAGTATTTATAAAACCACTCATTTAAGGATAGGAGATTCTCAAAATGGTGGCGTGAGTGGGTAGCAGAAATCTCCTCCCAAAATCATATTTATTTTTTAAATATAGCAAATAGAACTATTCCTAAAAGAGTGACCAGAAGATACAGTACACCAGCCAGGCTACATCTACATCTGCAAGAACTCAACATCTCACGAAAAGCGTAAGATACAAAGCCGTGACCCGGCAGGACCCGAGCACTCCTCCACCCCAGGTCACCGGTGGGAGGAAAAGAATCAGGGTGGGGAGGGAGTGGAAGCACAGGACTGCTAAATAACCAGCCCCAGTAATCTGCACCAGGAGGACAGACACACATTGCGTGGTGTACTGGATATTAGAGGAACGGAAAAGCAAAATACAAGACTAAGACTGAGAACAGGTTCCCACAGCCAGCTGCCCTGGGACAAAAGAAAAGTGGGCACTTTGAAAGTCTTAAAGGGACAAGGGCTTAACAGGTGGACAATTTAGTCCTGGCACACTCAGCCCAGCAGGCTGGGAACCTTAAAGAACTTCAGGCACCCTAAACCCCTGGGGGGCAATGCAACACTGAAGCCCATCACAGCAATAAGCAGCCTGCCGTTCATCCCCCCCTGCCAGCGCTGCAATCAAACTGACTGAACCACCATTGCTGCAGAGCAACCGGGGAATAGCCCCACCCACAGCAACCATGCCGAGGCTTCTCCCAGTGTGCGACTAACAGGGCCAGACTCAGAGACTGCCCCCTGCCAGCAGTTGAATGACACACACAGCAGAGACCTGCACCGAGTCCAGAAGGCACAAAGGGGCTTTATTCTCATGGTGAACACAGGCTGCTCGACTGCAACCCCTGCCAGTGCCCTAGGCCATCCCGAGGACTGCCCTGCCCATGGTAGCTCAGGAGATTAACCAGAGGGAGGCTGCTCCCTGTGTGCATCTGACTGCCAAAGGGAGAGTAAGCCGGCACGGAGTTCAGAAAGCAAGTAGGTGTGCTGTTCTCCCAGGGAACATGCGCTGATCACCTGCCACCATCCCCAGTGCCCTAAGCCATCCCAAGGGATGCCCTGCCCATGGCAGCTCAGGGGATCAACCCAGAGGGTGATCCCTGTGTGCATTTCCCTGGCACAGGCAGCGGAGACCAGTGGGAAGTCCTGAAAACACAAAGGGGCACCATTCTTGCAGGAGAACACACGCCCCTCGCCTGTGACCACTGCCAGTGCTCTAGGCTATCCCCAGAGCTGTCCCACCCACAGCAGCTCAGGGAATTAACCCAGAGGCTACTTCCTGTGTGCGGTTCACCACCAGAGGCAGCGGACACGGGCAAGGAGACCAGCAAGTGGGAAGGGGCTTTATTCACCCAGTTGACACACATGCCACTTGCAGGTGATCACTTTCATTGCCATGAAAAGGCAGAAGAACCTTGTCAGTCCAAAATCCCTCATACACCAGACAGAGGGCCTGGTGACACCGAAATCACCAATCTTCCTGAAAAAGAATTCAAAATAAAAATTATAAGCATGTTGATGGAGCTACAGAGAAATATGCAAGAGCTAAGGGATGAATTCCAGAGGGAGATAACCGAAATGAAACAAACAATAGAAGGATTTAAGAGCAGACTGGATGAGGTGCAAGAGACTTCTAATGAAACAGAAATCAGAGAACAGGAATACAGAGAAGCTGAGGCAGAGAGAGATAAGAGGATTTCTAGGAATGAAAGAATATTAAGAGAACTGTGTGACCAATCCAAATAAAACAATATTCGCATTTTGGGGTACCAGAAGAAGAGAGAGAAAAAGGGATAGAAAGTGTCTTTGAAGAAATAATTGCTGAAAACTTCCCCAATCAGGGGAAGGAAATAGCCTCTTAGACCACAGAAGTACACAGATCTCCCAACACAAGAGACACAAGGAGGACAACACCAAGATATATAATAATTAAAATGGCAAAGATCAAAGACAAGAACAGAGTATTAAAAGCAGCCAGAGAGAGAAAAAAGGTCACCTACAAAGGAAAACCCATCAGGCTATCATCAGACTTCTCAGCAGAAACCTTACAGGCAAGAAGGGAATGTCATGATATATTCAATGCAATGAAACAGAAGGGCCTTAAACCAAGAATACTGTATCCAGCAGGATTATCATTTAAATTTGAAGGAGTGATTAAATAATTCCCAGATAAGCAAAAGTTGAGGGAATTTGCCTCCCACAAATCATTTCTACAGTGTACTTTAAAAGGACTTCTCTACATGGAAGTGCTCCTAAGACTAAATAGCTGTCACCAGAGAAAATAAAACCACAGCAATGAAAGTAGACCAACCAAATACTAACTAAATACAAAATAAAATCAGCTATGCACAAAATCAGTCAAGGGAAACAAAAAAAGTACAGAATAAACACCTAACATTGGAAGAGTGGAGGAGAAAGAAAAAGAAGGGAGAGAAAAAAAGAATCATCACTGTGTGTTTACAATAGTGTAATAAGTGAGTTAAGTTAGATGGTTAGGCAGTAAAGAAGCTACCCTTGATCCTTGGTAACCACAAATCCAAAGCCTGCAATGGCAATAAGTACATATATTTCAATAATCACCCTAAATGTAAATGGACTGAATGCAACAATCAAAACACACTGAGTAATAGAATGGATAAAAAGCCAGACCCATCTATATGCTACTTTTAAGAGACTCACCTCAAACCCAAAGACATACACTGACTAAAAGTAAAAGGATGGAAAAAGATATTTCATGCAAACAATAGGGAGAAAAAAGCAGGTGTTGCAATACTTGTATCAGACAAAATAAACTTCAAAACAAAGAAAGTAACAAGACATAAAAAAGAACATTACATAATGATAAAGGGGTCAGTCCAACAAGAGGATATTACCATTATAAATATTATGCACACAACACAGGAGCACAGACATATGTAAAACAAATACTAACAGAATTAAAGGAGGAAATAGAATGCAATGCTATCATTTTAGGAGACTGCAACATACCACTCACTCCAAAGGACACAACAACCAGACAGAAAATAAATAAGGACACAGAAGGACTGAACAACACACTAGAACAGAGGGAACAAACAGATATCTACAGAACTCTACACCCAAAAGCAGCAGGATACACATTCTTCTCAAGTGCACATGGAACATTTTCCAGAATAGACCACATACTAGGCTACAAAAAGAACCTCAGTGAATTTTAAAAGATTGAAATTCTACCAACCAACTTCTCAGATCAAAAAGGTATAAAACTAGAAATAAATTGTACAAAGAAAACAAAAAGCTCACAAACACATGGAGGCATAACAACATGGTCCTCAGTAATCAATGGATCAATGACCAAATTAAAACAGAGATCAAGCAATATATGGAGACAAATGACAACAACATCACAACGCCCCAACTTCTATGGGACTCAGCAAAGGCAGTTCTAAGAGGAAAGTATATAGCAATCCAGGCCTACTTAAAGAAGGAAGTACAATCCCAAATGAATAGTCTAAACTCACAATTATTGAAACTGAAAAAGAAGAACAAATGAGGCCCAAAGTCACCAGAAGGGGGGACATAATAAAGATCAGAGAAGAAATAAATAAAATTGAGAAGTATAAAATAACAGAAAAAAATCAATGAAACCAGGAGCTGGTACTTTGAAAAAATAAACAAAATAGATAAACCCCTAGCCAGACTTATTAAGGGAAAAAGAGAATCTACACACATAAACAGAATCAGAAATGAGAAAGGAAAATTATGACAGACACCACAGAAACACAAAGAATTATTAGAGAATACTATGAAAATCTATATGCTAACAAGCTGGAAAACCTAGAAGAAATGGACCAATTTCTTGAAAAATACAACCTTCCAAAACTGACCAAGCAAGAAACAGAAAACCTAAACAGACCAATTAGCAGCAACAAAAACGAATTGGTAATCAAAAAACTACCCCAGAACAAAACCCCTGGGACAGATGGATTCTTGACTGAATTTCATAAGACATTTAGAGAAGAAATAATACCCATTCTCCTTAAAGTTTTCCAAAAAATAGAAGAGGAGGGAATACTTCAAACCCATTCTATGAAGCAAGCATCACTCTAATGCCAAAACCAGGCAGAGACCTAACCAAAACAGAAAATTACAGACCAATAACCCTAATGAACATAGATGCAAAAATACTCAAGGAAATATTAGCAAACCGAATTCAAAAATACATCAAGAGGATCATACACGGTGATCAAGTGGGATTTATCTCAGGGATGCAAGGATGTTACAACATTTGAATATCCAACAACATGATCCACCACATCAACAAAAAGAAGAACAAAAAACACGTGATCATCTCCATAAATGCTGAAAAAGCATTCGACAAAATTCAACATCCATTCATGATAAAAACTCTTAACAAAATGGGTATAGAGGGCAAGTACCTCAACATAATAAAGGCCATATATGACAAACCCACAGCCAACATCATACTTAACAGCGAGAAGCTGAAAGCTATTAACTTAAGAATGGGAACAAGGCAGGGATGCCCACTCTCTCCACTGTTATTCAACATAGTACTGGAGGTCCTAGCCACGGCAATCAGACAAACCAAAGAAATACAAGACATCCAGATTGGTAAAGAAGAAGTCAAATTGTCACTATTTGCAGATGACATGATACTGTACACAAAAAACCCTAAAGACTCCACTCCAGAACTACTAGAACTAATATCTGAATTCAGCAATGTTGCGGGATACAAAATTAATACACAGAAATCTGTTGCTTTCTTATACAGCAATGATGAACTAACAGAAAGAGAAATCAGGAAAACAATTCCATTCACACTCTCATCAAAAAGAATAAAATATCTAGGAATAAACTTAACCAAGGAAGTGAAAGACCCCCACCCTAAAAATTGCAAAACACTCTTAAGAGAAATTAAAGAGGACACTAACAAATGGAAATTCATCCCATGCTCTTGGGTAGGCAGAATTAATATTGTCAAAATGGCCATCCTGCCTAAAGGAGTCTACAGATTCAATGCAATCTCTATCAAAATACCAACAGCATTCTTCAGTGAACTGGAACAAATACTTCTAAAATTCATATGGAACCACAAAAGACCCCAAATAGCCAACGCAATCCTGAGAAGGATGAATAAAGCAGGGGGGATTTTGTTTCCCAACTTCACACTCTACTACAAAGCCACAGTTATCAAGAAAATTTGGTACTGACACAAGAACAGACCCACAAACCAGTGGAAAAGAATAGAGAGTCCAGATATTAACCCAAATAAATATGGTCAATTAATATACGATAAAGGAACCATGGATATACAATGGGGAAATGACAGCCTCTTCAACAGCTGGTGTTGGCAAAACTGGACAGCTACATGTAAGAGAATGAAACTGGATCATTGTCTAACGCCATACACAAAAGTAAATTCAAAATGGTTCAAAGACCTGAATGTAAGTCATGAAACTCTTAGAAAAAATGTAGGCAAAAATCTCTTGGACATGAGCAACTTCTTCATGAACATATATCCCCAGGCAAGGGAAACAAAAGCAAAAATGAACAAGTGGGACTACATCAAGCTGAAAAGCTTCCATACAGCAAAGGACACCATCAGTAGAACAAAAAGACATCCTACAGTATGGGAGAATATGTTCATAAATGACATATCTGATAAGGGGTTGACATCCAAAATATATAAAGAACTCACGCACCTTAACAAACAAAAAGCAAATAATCCAATTAAGAAATGGGCAGAGGTCATGAATAGACAGTTCTCCAAAGAAGAAATTCAGATAGCCAACAGGCACATGAAAAGATGCTCCACATCACTAATCATCAGAGAAATGCAAATTAAAACCACAATGAGATATCACCTCACACCAGTGAGAATGGCCAACATCCAAAACACAAACAACAACAAATGTTGGCAAGGATGTGAAAAAAGGGAACCCTCTTACACTGCTGGTGGGAATGAAAATTAGTTCAACCATTGTGGAAAGCAGTATGGAGGTTCCTCAAAAAACTCAAAATAGAAATACCATTTGACCCAGGGATCCCACTCCTAGGAATTTACCCTAAGAATGCAGCAGCGCAGTTTGAAAAAGATATATGCACCCCTATGTTTATCGCAGCACCATTTACAATAGCCAATAAATGGAAGCAACCTAAATGTCCATCAGTAGATGAATGGATAAAGAAGATGTGGTACATATATACAATGGAATATTATTCAGCCATAAGAAGAAAACAAATCCAGATATTTGCAACAACATGGATGGAGCTAGAGGGTATTATGCTCAGTGAAATAAACCAGGTGGAGAAAGACAAGTTACAGATGATTTCACTCAACTGTGGAGTATAAGAACAAAAAAAAAAACTGAAGGAATAAAACAGCAGCAGACTCACAGAACCCAAGAATGAACTAACAGTTACCAAGGGGAATGTGAGTGGGGAAGATGGGTGGGAATGGAGGGACAAGGGGGAAAAAGGGGTATTACCATTAGCACACATAATGTAGCTGGGGGGATACGGTGAAGACAGTATAACACAGAGAAGACAAGTAGTGATTCTATAGCATCTTACTATGCTGATGGACAGTGATGTTACTGGGTATGTGATGGGGACTTGATAATAGAGGGAGTCCAATAACCATAATGTTACTCATGTAATTGTACATTAATAATCCAAAAAAAAAGCAACCCCAGTTAAAAATAAAAGTAAAAATATCCAGCATCCAACAGGTTAAATGTTATGTCTGAATATCTGACATCTAATCAAATACCAGGAATGCAAAGAAGCATTAGTAATTATTGGATTATTAATAAGATCAAGTTAATCTGGGAGTAAAAGAGATTAGACATTGCAGAAGCAAAAAGATCAGTGAATTTGAAGACAAAGCAATATAAACTATGTAAAATGAATAGAGATAGAAAAGAGATGGGAAAAAAGGAACATAGCACCAGTGAGATATAGGATAACTTCAAGCAGCCATATATAACTGGAATCCCTGATAGGGAGTAGAGGGGGAGTCAAAAAAAATTTTTGAGGAAAAAATGTTTTTGAAAAATTTCCAAATTTCACTTAAAGTGTAAACTTACAGATCCAAAAAGCTCAACAAATCCCAAATACAAGAAATGTAAGGAAAACTATACCACGGCATATCATAACCAATTTGCTGAAAAACAGTGATAAAAAGAAAGTATTAAAATTGGTCAGAGGAAAACATACATATATATTAAGATAAGAATGATAGCAGATTTCTCTTCGGAAATAATTCAAAGCAAAAGACAGCAGAGCAACATTTTAAAATAAAGGAAAGAACTGTTAACTTGGAATTCTTTATCCATGGAAAATATCATTCATAAATGAGGGCAAAATAAAGACTTTGTCAGACATGATAAACTTGAAAGAATTTATATGCAAATAGATTACACTACAGATAATGCTAAAGAAAGTCTCTTGGAATGTTGAAGGAAGTAAAAGGAAAATGATACCAAATGGAAATATGAGTCTACACAAAGGAATGAACTTCAGAAATAGTAACTATGTGGGTAAATGTAAAGATTCTAAATAATTATTTGAATGTCTTTACAAAATAACTGATTAAAGTAAAAATAAGAACAATGTATTATGGGAGTTAAAAGATGTAAAGAAATAAAATGTCTGATAACATCACAAAGGTGAGAAGGGGAAAAATGGAAGCATACTATTGTAAAATTCATATCTTGTATGTGAAATAGTAGAACAGTACTTGTAGGTAGTGTGTAATAGCTAATACGTACAGTATAAACTAAAGCAATATTAAAATGACAAGAGTTACAGCTAGTAAGTCAGTAAAAATGGTAAAATTGAATCCTAAAAAGAGCTTAGTTGCACCAAAAGAAGGCAAAAGAAGAAAAGGGGCATGATGTACTGATGGAATAAATAGAAAACAAATAGCAACATGGAAGACTTAAACCCAACAATATCAATAATAACATTAAATGCAACTGAAACCCAACAATATATAAAACAGGGTAATGCATCCTGATAAAAACTATAATTTATTTCAGGAATGCAAGGATGTTTTACCCTTTGAAATTGAATCAGTCTCATACCATATTGAGACACTAAAAAAGAAAACCAAGTACCACCTTCACCTCAGTATATACAGGAAAAGTACTTGACAAATTCAAATATGCATTCCTAATAAAAATTCTCAGCAAGCTAAGAAAAGGAATCTCACTCAATTTGATAAAGGACATATGCAAAAATTATTATTAATATCATACTTAATGGTAAAAGACTAAATGCTTTTCCTGTAAGATCTGAAAAAAGGCAAGATGTCCACTTTAACCACTTCTAATAACAATTGTAGGCTAGGATCCAGCCAGTTCCTTTAGGATTCTTACACCCAATTCCAGTGTGTGTGTGTGTGTGTGCTGGGGTGGGGGTGAGGGTGGTTCCCATCATGCATGACACCAAACAATTCTTGAACACCAGAAAGGTGTCTTGAGAGATCTACTCAATCCTGATGTTATCTGCCTGGAGACAGCACCAGATTCTCCAAGTTAAGGACTCCGTCCTAAAGACTGCCCTCTACCACCCTGACTCCAGATGACTGTTGCAAGCCCCAGGTTGGTGCCTGTGCTTCTGACTGACCAGAAACAGATTGGAGTTTCCAACAACCTCCCCCTTAGATTCAATTAATTTGCTAGAGTGGCTCACAGAACTCAGGAAAATACTTTACCATTTACCAGTTTATTAAAAGACATTGTAAAGATACAAGTTATAGCCAGATGAAAAGATACATAGGGTAAGGTCCCAAATAAAGGAGCTTTTGTCCTCATGGAGCTTAGGCCCTGGCTGGGTGGCACATGGAAGTGCTCTGGTTCCCCAAGCATTTCTCTCAGGGAATCAGGATGCAAAGAGAGAAAAATGCTCTTCTCATAGGTTTTTGTGAGGGTTCATTTCACAGTCATGAAAAACTATATCATTGGCTTTTGGCTGTCTTGCCAATGGGTTTCAGCCCCGGGCAAGTTCACTATGGATTCAATGTGACCAAAGAAAATGACAGTAAAATGTTCTTGGGGTGAAAGGGTTATACCCAACTTTATTTCCACAGTGGCAGGTCAAACACTAAAGTCACGTTCACTCAGAGTCAGTCTGCATGCAGCAAGCCGGTCTCTGTCTCTGGGCCTCTCTGTCTGTACAGCCATCCTCTGGGCCTCTCTGCCTGCACAGTTGTCCCACACAGACGACCTCTGGGCCTCTGTCCTCATTGCTGCCACCACATCAGTCTCTGCTCTGCTCTTGTGCAGCTTTGTAGCCATGCCACCGTATCGTACTGAGTGGAGCTCTTTTATAGTGTTGATAGAAATGTATTGCCCACACGTGTGCAGTGAGCTAGTCAACCAGGGCCAGGTGAGAATTCTAGCTACAGGAACTATCATTTTATCCACATTCCACCCCTCCAGGATGCTTTTCTCTCAATCTATGTGTGCCCTCAGTCCTCTGCAATGATCCCTGTGCAAGGAAGCTCGAACATTGTTCTACAGTCTCTCCATCAAAAAGTCTTGCAGACACACAGGCTGATCTTGTTGCTCTGTCTTTGACCTCTTCCTCTTTGGTCTTAATTGTTTGAACTGCTGCTCTAGTTTCAGTTGTTGTCATACCTCCACTAAGGTCCTATTTGGCTTCCTGTCTAATTTCCTTCCATCTGCTCCTGCCCATATTAAATCAACCCACATCTGGGTCCTCGTAACCTTCACGGGGTGCTTTAAATTCGTCTTATGAGTAGAAGACCTTATTTCTTTCTGTGTTCTCATTGCTTGAGCCTCTATTAAGTCTGCTACTGTACGTGTCACCTCACATATGGCATGACCTAAGGGAGGAGAAAGAATGGCCATTAGAGACCCAAAAAGGGATGTGAGAACCATTTGAAGCACAATATTTCTCATCCCAGTAGTGAAAGTCTCTTCATATGGGCCATAATTCTCTGGACTATAGATGGCGTTTCTTATGCCTAGCTCTCGTAACACCTGTTGGAGCTCACCATATGTCTGCCATCTAACAGGAGAGGATTGTAGATCACCGAGATTGGGCCACACAGCACGAAGTGCAGCCATAAGCCAATCCAGGAAGGAGTGATTCCCTGGGGTCTGATGTGCATTTTGTAATCGCTGCCTTAAGGCAGGCTGCACTGTCAGGGAGGCCAGCTTTCCCATCTCTGATCCCGACAGAACAATTCCATCCACCCCTAAATCCCACAGATGCAGGAGCCAAGCTGATATTGACTCCAAGGGCTTCTGCCTAAACCAGGAGCCCAAATCCACCAGGTCAGCCTGAGTATAGGGGCGGACCATAGAGTGCTTCATGACTTGGGGAGGGGGTTGCTCTTCTCCTTGGGGAAATTTCAGCTGCTGGTATTTATTGTATTTACAACAACTGGGCATGCTTTCAATACAGGAGGAGTGAGTGCCTCTGGCATCACCCCTTCACCCTTCCCCAGCTCCTCTATTTCCGGGGCTGATGGCACCTTTATCCCCACTCCTCTGAGTGCCTCCTCTGCTACCTTGCCTCACAGCAATGCTAGCTTAGTCTTCAGCAGCTTTCTTACCTTCACCTCAATGCTTCACAGCTGGCATTCCCATGCCACCTCTGCCTGTGCTTCCCTCAGGAGTTCATATTTTTCCTTGATGGCCTTTTCCTTCTTCAGAACACCTGGCAGCACTGCCATCTCATTCTATAAGGAATCTTTTACCTCTTCAACTGCACCTCATCGCCAGTGTTCTCATGCTGCCTTCTCTCACATCAATGCCATTTCCTTCTACAGGGAATCCACAGAAGTTTGTAGCTCATGTTCTTGTGCCACCATTTCTTGGATATTTTTCAGGAGCATGTTGTTCTCTTCTATAGACTTTTTTAATACTGTGAGAAACAGCTAAACCACAGTCACCACTGCCTCAGGGGCACTCTGTCTCTCAAAAGACCTATTTACTATACCAAGGGCTATCACTACTGCCTCAGGTATCACCTCCACTTGCCTCCAGTCCTGGGGTGGGGCCCAGTCTTCTAGGAGGCAAGCCACCTCAGAACACATACCCACTGAGGGACAATCCGCTCTCTCTCCATTCAAGGGACAGTCTGCTGAAGTACCCCTCCCATAAGGACAGCCTGTCCTTTTCCTTGGTCAATTATGAATCCTGCCAACTACGTCAGTTGTCTTGCCAATGGGTTTCAGCCCCAGGCAAGTTCCTTATGGATTCAATGTGACCAAAGAAAATGACAGTAAAATGTTCTTGGGGTGAAAGGGTTATACCCAACTTTATTTACACGGTGGCAGGTCAGTCACTAAAGCCCCATTCACTCAGAGTGAGTCTACATGCAGCAAGCCAGTCTTTGCCTCTGGGCCCCTCTGCTCTCATAGCCATCCTCTGGGCCTCTCTGCCTGCACAGTTGTCCCATACAGCCAACCTCTGGGCCTCTGTCCTTGGTGCTGCCACCACTCGAGCCTCTGCTCTGCTCTCCTGCAGCCTTGTAGCCATGCCACCGTATCACCCAGAGCACTGGGCAGAGCTCCTTATATATATAAGAGTCAACAGCAATGTATTGTCCACATGTGTCCAGTGAGCTAGTCAACCAGGGCCAGGTGAGGATCCTGGCCACAGCAACTCTCATTTTATCCACATGGCTGATTAAACCAATAGCCTTCCATGGGTGTGGTCCAAAGCCTTTTACTAGCGTAACAAGACATTTCACCTTTCTGGCTCTGAAGTGTTTTCATGGACAGTGGATGAAGATCAGATATACCTGAGAGAGACATTTTGGTCATTTTAATGACCAAACATGCATTTCTTACAACACATTATATCACACAGATGCCAGGGTGACAGTTGAGAAAAAGAAATAAAGGGCATCTAGATTGGAAAGGAAGACGTGAAACACAACTGTCTATATAAAAAACTGATAGCATCTACCAAAAAGCTATTAGAACTAACAAGTGAGTTTAATAAAGTTGCAAATGTAAGATCCATATAAAAAATCAATTTTATTTCTATATATGAATGCAAAAATTAGAAATTGAAATTAAAAAGCAATGCCATTTCTAAGTTCCTAGTGATAAATCTGACAAAAGAGATGTGGGACCTGTATCCTGGAAACTACAAAACATTGCAGGGAAAATTAAAGAATCAGTATTAAGATTTCAACTACCCCAAATTGATCTATATACTCTATATAATCCCAGTGAAAATTCCATCAGGCTTCTTTTTTTAAGAAACTGACAATGTGATTCTAAAACTCACATGGAAAAACAAAGGACTTAGAATATCAAAACAAACTTTAAAAAGAAGAGTAAGTTTCAAGGACTTATAATAAATTACAATAAACTTCAAGTATCTGTCTTCAAGATTATTACAAAGCTATAGTAATCAAGACAGTATGGTGTTGGCATCAAGATAGATCAGTTTCCCAATCTCAAGAGTACTAACATTTGGGACCAGATAATTCTTTGCTGTAGGGGGCTGTCCTATGCATGGTATGATGTTGAGAAACATCTCTGGCTTCTATCTACCAGAAACCAGTAGTATCACCCTAGTTCTGACAACTGAAACTGTCTCCAAACTTTGTCAAATGTCTCCTGGAGACAAAATTGCCACAGTTGAGACCACTGAGATAAATAATAGGCCAATGGAAAAGAACAGAGTCCAGAAACTCACCCATATATAAATGATTAATGGGTTTCTCATCAAAGGTATAAATTCAGTTCAATGGATACAACATAACCTTTTCAAAAAATGGTGCTAGAACAAATGCATATTCATATAGGAAAAAAAGGCAACCTTTATCTTGTACAATGATTATAAAAATTAACTCAAAATGGATCATGGACCTAAAGGCAAACATAAAGTTATAAAACTTCTAGAAGCAAACAAGGAGAAAATATAACCTTGGGTTAGTCAAAGGGATTTTGCATCTTTTAGATACAACACAAAAGTATTATCCATAAAGAAACAAAAAGATAAATTGGACTTACCACCTTTAAGAACTTCTGTCCCTTGAATCACTTAAGAAAGTGAAATGCTACACATCAGGTGAAAATATATGTAAATCACACTTAAAATTGACCTGTATCAAGAATATACTTTTTAAACCTCTATAATAAGAAAACATCCAATTATAAACGAGTAAAAGATTCAATCAGGCACTTCACTAAAGAAGGTACAAAAATGGCAAATAACGCATGAAAAGATGCCCAACAGCAATGGTCACTATAGAAATGGTAGTTAAAACCATAATGAGATACTACACACACCTATTACAATATCTAAAGTTAAAAAGCCTGTCCAATCAAAATACCAACAGCATTCTTGAACAAACTAGAGGAAATAGTAATGAAATTCATATGAAACCACAAAAGACCCCAGATAGCCAAAGCAATCCTGAGAAGGAAGAATAAAGCTGGGGAGATCATGCTACCTGACCTCAAGCTCCACTACAAAGTCACAGAAACCAAAACAATTTGATACTGGCCCAAGAAAAGAACCATATATCAATGGAACAGAATAGTGAGTGCAGATAAAACCCACACATATATAGCCAATTAATTAATATATGATAAAGGAGCCATGGATATAAAATGGGGAAATGACAGCCTCTTAAACAACTGGCATTCGCAAAACTGGACAACTACACGTAAGAGAATGAAACTGGCTTACTGTATAACTCCATACCAAAACTAAACTCAAAATGAATCAAAGACCTGAATGTCAGTCATGAAACCAAAAAATTCTTAGAAGAAAACATAGGCAAAAATCTCCTGAATGTAAAATAAGCAACTTTTTCCTGAACAAGTCTTCTCGGGCAAGGGAAACAAAATAAAAAATGAACAAATGGGAATACAAAAAACTAAAAAGCTTCTGTACAGCAAAGGACACCATCAGCAGAACAAAAAGGCATCCTAGAGTATGGGAGACCATATTCATAAACGACATAACAGGCAAGGGGTTACATCCAAAATATATAAAGAGCTCACACACCTCAACACCCAAAAAGTAAATAAACCCATTCAAAAATGGGTAGAGGATCTGAATGGACACTTCTCCAAAGAATAAATTCAGATAGCCAACAGGGAAATGAAAAGATGCTCCACATCGCAAATTATCAGGGAAATTAAAATTAAAACCATAATGAGATATCACCTCACACTAGTTAGGATGGTCAACATCCAAAAGACAAGGAACAACCAATGCTAGTGAGGACACGGAGAGAGGGGAGCCCTCCTACACTGCTGGTGGGAGTGTAAATTAGTTCAATCATTGTGGAAAGCAATATGAAGGTTCCTCAAGAAAGTAAAAATAGAAATCCCATTTGACCCAGTAATCCACTCCTAGGAATTTACTCAAAGAAAACAATGCCCCTAATTAAAACAATATATGCACAGAGAGTGAGGATTAAAGATGGAGGTATGAGAGGTGAGACAGAGGCTTCCTCCTAAAACCACATATAATACGAAAATATAATTAATACAACTAATCCTGAAAGAGCAACAGAAAAGAGGGCTGTGCCAGACTGCATACACCTGAAGAAAAGAATAAACCTCACGGAACAGGGTAACATACCAAAGCCATGGCCCAGTGGGACCCAAGCCCTTCTCCCACTCCAGGTCACCAGTGGGAGGGAGAGAAATGGAGCAGGGACTGAGTGGAGGCCTGGGACTGTTGAACACCTAGCTCTGGAGAGCTGCTCTAGGAGCACAAACCTACATTTCATGGTGCTCTAGTGATTAAGGGGGTTGGAAAGCTAAGACACGCAGAATACCTAGAAAGACTGAGATTCAAGCCGCTTGTGGAAAACGGGGATCTGTATCTGGTTGCCTCTGGGACAAAAGAAAGGCCGGCAATCTGAGAGACTTCCTAACAGCGAGAGGGCAGCTAAAGGGGCAAGGATTGCACAGAGCTTACTGATCAGGAGAAAGGCCAGGTAGACAAAATTGACCAGGTTGCATTCTGCCCAGCAGGTTAGGAACTTTCATGATCTTCAGGCGCTTCAGCCCCCTGGCTGGCTATGCAGCTCCAAGTCCCCCTTCATGATACTCAGCCTGTTGTGCCTTCCTCCTGGCCAGTCCCACCTGGCTCGAAAACCAGGAAACCTTACTCTGGCATTAGGCCAGCCAGAGGGAAGCCCTGCTTACAGCAGCTAAAAACGCAAAGCATACAGGCTTATACACGTGTGCTCGGCCCACTGGTTCTGGTAGTGAAGACAGGCATAGCAGACAGGAAGCAAGAAAGAGCTCCTTCCACCCCCCAGGCACCAACACTGCACCCCTGTGACCCCAGACATTGGTCTAGGGGCTGAGCAGCCCCAGAGAGTAGAGCTTCTGGGCACTAGAGGGTGCCACATTCAAATATGAAATGTCAAAGGAACCTGGTTCAAAGCAAAATTATGAATACACCAGAGAAAGAGTCAGATGAAACTGACTTCATGAATCTTCCTGAAAGAGATTTCAAAATAAAAATTATTAACATGCACAGGGAGATACAGAAAAATATTCAAGAACTCAGGAATGAATTGCAGTGGGAGAGTCAATCATAACAGAACACAGTATCAGAAATGAAACATACAACAGAAGGTTTTAAAAGCAGATTAGATATGGTGGAGACGATAAATGAAATAGAAATTAGAGGCAAGGAATACAAAGAAGCTGAGGCACAGAGAGAAAAAACGATCTCTAACAATGAAAAAATATTGAGAGAACTGTGTGACCAATCCAAACGGAACAATATTCACATTGTAGGGGTACCAGAAGAAGAAGAGAGATAAAAGGGCAGAGAAAGTGCCTTTGAGGAGGTAATTGCTGAAAACTTCCCCAACCTGGGGAAGGGGGATAGTCTCTCAGGCCATGGAGATGTACAGGGACCCAAAGAAGCCAACACCAAGACATATAATAATTAAAATGGCAAAGATAAAGTATAAAGACAGACTATTAAATGTCACCAGAGAGAGAAATAAGATCACATAAAATGGAAAAACCTTCAAGCCTATCATCAGACTTCTCAGCAGAAACCTTACAGGCCAGAAGGGAGTGGCATGATATATTTAATGCAATGAAGCAGAAGGGCCTCCAACCAAGATACTTTATCTGGCAAGATTATCATTTAAATTTGAAGGAGGGATTAAAAATTTCCAGATAAGCAAACCCGTGAGAATTCACCTCCCACAAACCATCTCTACAGTGTATTTTGGAGGGACTGCTATAGATGGAAGTGTTCCTACAGATTAATACCTGTCACCAGAGGTAATAAAACCACAGTAAAGAAAATAGAACAGCTAATTACTAAGAAAATGAAAAATTAAATTCACTATCTGAAAGTCAATCAAGGGATAGACAAACAGTACAGAATATGATACCTAATATATAAAGAATAGAGGAGGAAAAAATAAAACAAAACAAAAAAAGAACCTTTAGATTGTGTTTGTAATAGTATATTAAGTGAGTTAAGTTAGACTCTTAGATAATAAGAAAGTTAACCTTGAACCTTTGGTAACCACGAATCTGAAGCCTGCAATGCCAATAAGTACATACCTATCCATAATCACGCTAGATGTAAATGGACAGAATGAACCAATCAAAAGACATAGAGTCACTGAATGGATAAAAAAACAAGACCCATCTATATGCTGTCTACAAGAGACTCACTTTAAACCCAAAGACATACACAGACTGAAAGTGATGGGATGGAAAAAGATATATCATACTACTAATAGGGAGAAAAAAATAGGAGTTGCAGTACTTGTATCAGACAAAATAGACTTCAAAACAAAGAAAGTAACAAGAGGCAAAAAAGGACATTACATAATGATAAAACGGTCAATCCAACAAGAAGATATAACCATTATAAATATCTGTGCACCCAACACCAGAGCACCTACATATGTGAAACAAATACTAACAGAATTAAAAGGGGAAATAGAATGCAAGCCATTCATTCTAGGAGACTTCAACATACTACTCACTCTAAAGGACAGAACAACCAGACAAAAAATAATGAGACAGAGTCATTGAACAGCACATTAGAACAGATGGACCTAACAGACATCCACAGAACTCTACACCCAAAAGCAGCAAAATGCACTTTCTTCTCAAGGGCACATGGAACATTTTCAAGAATAGATCATATACTAGGCCACAAAAAGAGCCTTAGTAAATTTTAAAAGATTGAACATGTACCAACCATTTTCTCAGACCAGAAAGGTACGAAACGAGAAATTATGCAAAGACAATGAAAAAGACCACAAACACATAGAGGCTTCATAACATGCTCCTAAATAAATAATGAAGCAATGAACAAGTTAAAACAGAGATCAAGCAATATATGGAGACAAATGACAACAATAATTCAACACTGCAAAATCCGTGGGATGCAGCAAAAGCTGTGCTAAGAGGAAAGTATATTGCAATACAGGCCTACCTGAAGAAAGAAGAACAATCACATATGAAAACTCTAAACTCACAATTAATGAAACTAGAAAAAGAATAACAAATGAGGTCCAAAGTCAGTAGAAGGAGGGACATAATAAAGATAAGAGCAGAAATAAAATGGGGGACTATAAAACAGTAGAAAGAAAAAATGAAAGTAAGAGCTGGTTCTTTGAGAAAATAGACAAAATAGATAAACACCTAGCCAGGCTTATCAAGAAGAAAAGAGTCTACCCACATAAACAGAATCAGAAATGAGAAAGGAAAAATCACTACGGACACCACAGAAATACAAAGAATTATTAGAGAATACTATTAAAAATTATATGGTAACAAACTGGATAACCTAGAAGAAATGGACAACTTCCTAGAAAAATATAACCTTCCAAGGCTGACCCAGAAAGATTCAGAAAATCTGAACAGATCAATTACCAGCAATGAAATTGAATTGGTAATCAAAAAACTACCTAAAAACAAAATGCCTACACCAGATGGCTACACCACTGAATTTTATCAAACATTTAGTGAAGATCTAAGACCCATCTCCTTAAAGTTTTCCAAAAAAGTAGAAGAAGATGAAATACGTCCAAACTCATTCTATGAGGCCAGCATCACTCTAATATCAAAATCAAGCAAAGACACCACAAAAAAAGAAAATTGCAGACCAATATCCCTGATGAACATAGAGGCAAAAATACGCAACCAAATATTAGCAACCGAATTCAAAAATACATCAAAAAGATCATGCATCATGATCAAGTAGGATTTATTCCAGGGATGCAAGGATGGTACAACGTTCAAAAATCCATCAACATCATCCACCACATCAACAAAAAGAAGGACAAAAACCACATGATCATCTCCATAGATGCTGAAAAACCATTTGACCAAATTCAACACCCATTCATAATAAAAACTAACAACAAAATGGTTATAGAGGGCAAGTACCTGAACATAATAAAGGCCATATATGAAAAACACACAGCCAACATTATACTCAACAGTGAGAAGCTGAAAGCATTTCCTTTAAGATCGGGGACAAGACAAGGATGCCCACTCTCCCCACTTCTATTCCATATAGTACTGAAGGCACTAGCCATGGCAATCAGACAACACAAAGAAATAAAAGGCATCCAGATAGGCAAGGAAGAAGTCAAACTCTCCCTGTTTGCAGATGACATGATATTGTACATAAAAAGCCCTAAAGAATCCACTCCAAAACTACTAGATCAAATATCTGAATTCAGCAAAGTTGCTGGATACAAAATTAATACACAGAAATGTATTGCACTCCTATACAGTAACGATGAACAAGCAGAAAGAGAAATCAGAAAAACAATTCCATTCACAATTGCATCAAAAAGAATAAAATACCTAGGAAAAAACCTAACCAAGGAAGTGAAACATCTATACTCTGAAAACTACAAGACACTCATGAGAGAAATTAAAGAAGATAGAATAAATGGAAACACATCCAGTGCTCATGGATAGGAAGAATTAATATTGTCAAAATGGCCATCCTGCCTAAAGCAATCTACAGATTCAATGAAATTCATATCAAAATATCAAGAGCATTCTTCAATGAACTAGAGCAAATAAGTTCTAAAATTCATATGGAACCACAAAAGACCCTGAATAGCCAAAACAATACTGACGGGGAAGAGTAAAGCCAGGGGTATTATGCTCTCAACTTCTAGCTCTACTACAAAGCCACAGTAATCAAGACAATTTGGTACTGGCAAAAGAACAAACCCACAGACCAATGGAACAGACTAGAGAGCCCAGACACAAATCCAACAATATATGGTCAATTAATATATGATAAAGGAGCCATGGATATACAATGGGTAAATGACAGACTCTTCAACAACTGGTGTTGGCAAAACTGGACAGCTACATGCAAGAGAATGAAACTGTATCATTGTCTAACCCCATACACAAAAGTAAACTCGAAATAGATCAAAGACCTGAATGTAAGTTATGAAACCATAAAACTCTTACAAGACAACATAGGCAAAAATCTCCTGAATATAATAAATATGAGCAACTTCTTCCTTAACGCATAATTGAGGAAGGGAAACAAAAGCAAAAATGAACTCATGGGACTACGTCAAACTAAAAAGCTTCTGTACAGCTAAGGACACCATCAACAGAACCAAAAGTCATCCTACATTATAGGAAAATATATTTGCAAACAACACATCTGATTAGGCATTAACATCTAAAATATATAAAGAACTCACATGCCTCAACACCCAAAAAGCAAAAAACCCAATTAAGAAATGGGTAGAGGATATGAAGAGACAGTTCTCCAAAGAAAAAATTCAGATGGCCAACAGATCACTAATCATAAGGGAAATGCAAATTAAAACCACAATGAGATATCACCTCGCACCAGTAAGGATGGCCAGCATTGAAAAGACTACGAATGACAAATGCTGGTGAGGATGCAAAGAAAGGGGAACCCTCCTACACTGCTGGTGGGAATGTAAGCTAGTGGAAAGCAATATGGAACTTCCTTAAAAAACTAAAAATAGAAACCATTTGACCCAGAGATCCCACTCCTTGTAATTTACCCAAAGAATACAAGTTCTCAGATTCAAAAAGACACATGCACCCCGATGTTTATTGCAGCACTATTTACAACAGCCAAGATATGGAAGTAACCTAAGTGGCCACCAGTAGATGAATGGATAAGGAAGATGTCGTACATATACACAATGGAATATTATTCAGCCATAATAAACAAATCCTACCATTTGCAACAACATGGTTGGAGCGTGAGGATATTATGCTCAGTGAAATAAGCCAGGTGGAGAAAGACAAGTGCCAAATGATTTCCCTCATTTGTGTAGTATAACAACGAAGCAAAACGGAAGGAACCAAACAGCAGCAGACTCACAGACTCCAAGAAGGGACTGGCAGTTACCAAAGGGGAGGAGTGTGGGAGGGTGGGTGGAGAGGGAGGGAGAAGGGGATTGAGGGTTATTTTGTTTAGTACACCTGGTGTGGGGGCGTCATGGGGAAGACAGTGTAGCACGGAGTAGGCAAATTGTGAACCTATGGAATCTTACTACACTGATGGACAGTGACTGCAATGGGATGTGGGGGGAACTTGATAATGAGGGTAAATGTATTAACCTCATTGTTATTTCATGTGAAACCTTCATAAGAGTGTGTATGAATAATACCTTAATAAAAAAAGACATATGCACCCCTATGTTTATTGCAGTACTATTTACAATAGCCAAGATATGTGTTCATCAGTAGATGAAGTAGATGAATGGATAAAGAAGAGGTGGTAGACACAATTGAATATTATTCAGCCATAAGAAGAAATCAAATTCTACCTTTCTTAACAACATGGATGGAGCTAGATGATATTTTGCTCAGTGAAATAAGTAGATAGAGAAAGATTTGTAACAAATGATTTCACTCATTTGTGGACTATAACAAGAAAGCAAAACTAAAGAACAAAACAGCAGCAGACTCACAGACTCCAAGAAGGGACTAGCACTTACCAAAGGGAGAGGGTTGGGGAGGGAGGGTGTGGAGGGAGAGAAGGGGTTTAAGGGCCATTATGATTAGCATACATAATGTAGGTGGCTCATGGGGAAGGAGGCATGAAGATAAGTAGTGACTTTATAGTATCTTACTACACTGATGGACAGCAACCTCAGTGGGGTGTGTGGTGGGGGGGACTTCATAATATGGGTGAATGCTGTAACCACAAAGTTGCTTATGTAAAACCCTCTTAAGATTGTATATCAATGATTCCTTAATAAAAATAAATAACATAAAACAAAAAAACAGACAGATATCTGTACACACATGTTCATAATAGCCTTATTCACAATAGCCAAAAGATGGAAGCAACCCAAATGTCCACTGATGGATGACTGGATAAACAAAATGTGATATATACATGTAATGCAATATGACTCAACCTTCAAAAGGAAATTTTTTTTCCACTCTTTTTTTCGTTAAGGTATACTCTTATGAAAGTTTCACATGAAAAAACAATGTGGTCACTACATTTACCCATATTATCAAGTCCCCACCTACACCTCAATGCAGTCACTGTCCATCAGTGTGGTAAGATGCCACAGATTCACTATTTGCCTCCTCTCTGCTACACTGTTTTCCCCGTGATCCCCCCCACACCATGTGTATTGAACAAAATACCCCTCAAGCACCTTCTCTCACCCTCCCCACCCGCCCTCCCACACCCCTCCCCTTTGGTAACCACTAGTTCCTTCTTGGAGTCTCTGAGTCTGCTGCTATTTTGTTCCTTCAGTTTTGCTTCATTGTTGTACTACACAATTGAGGGAAATCATTTGGCACTTGTCTTTCTCTGCCTGGCTTATTTCAGTGAGCACAATATCCTCCAGCTCCATCCATGTTGTTGCAAATGGTAGGATTTGTTTCTTTCTTATGCCTGAATAGTATTCCATTGTGTGTATGTACCACTTCTTCTTTATCCATTCATCTCCTGATGGACACTTAGATTGTTTCAATTTCTTGGCTATTGTAAAAAGTGCTGCAATAAACATAGGTGTGCATATATCTTTTTGAATCTGAGAATTTGTATTCTTTGGGTGAATTCCAAGGAATGGGATTTCTGGGTGAAACGGTATTTCTATTTTTAGTTTTTTGAGGAACCTTGATATTGCTTTCCACAATGGTTGAACCAGCTTACATTCCTCCCAGCAGTGTAGGAGGGTTCGCCTTTCTCCGCATCCTCGCCTACATCTCTTCTTCTCAGTCTTTTGGATGCTGGCCATCCTTACTGGTGTGAAATGATATCTCACTGTGGTTTTACTTTGCATTTCCCTGATGATTAGTGATGTGGAGCACCTTTTCATGTGTCTGTTGGCCATCTGAATTTCTTCTTTGGAGAACTGTCTCTTCACATCCTCTGCCCATTTTTTAATCGGGTTATTTGCTTTTTGGGTGTTGAGGCGTGGAAGTTCTTTATATATTTTGGACATTAACTGCTTGTCAGGTATGTCATTTACAAATACATTCTCCCATACTGCAGAATGCCTTTTTGTTCTGTTGTTGGTGTCCTTTGCTGTACAGAAACTTTTTATTTTGATGTAGTCCCATGAGTTCATTTTTGCTTTTGTTTCCCTTGCTCCAGGAGATGCGTACAGGAAGAAGTTGCTCATGCTTATATTCAGGAGATTTTTGCCTATGTTGTCTTCTAAGAGTGTTATGGTTTCATGACTCACATTCAGGTCCTTGATTCATTTCGAGTTTACTTTTGTGTATGGGGTTAAACAATAATCCAGTTTCATTCTCTTACATGTAGCTGTCCAGTTTTGCCAGTACCAGCTCTTGAAGAGGCTGTCATTTCCCCATTGTATGTCCATGGCTCCTTTATCATATATTAATTGACCATATATTGTTGAGTATATAACAGGGCTCTCTACTCTGTTCCATTGGTCTATCAGTCTGTTCCTGTGCCAGTACCAAATTGTCTTGATTACTTTGGGTTTTTAGTAGAGCTTGAAGTCAGGGAGCATAATTCCTCCAGCTTTATTCTTTCTTCTCAGGATTGCTTTGGCTATTCAGGGTCTTTTGTGGTTCCATATTAGAATGATTTTCAATAGTTCGTTGAAGAATGCTGTTTGTACCTTGGTAGGAATTGCATTGAATCTGTAGATTGCCTTAGGCAGGATGGCTATTTTGACAATATTAGTTATTCCTATTCCTATCCATGAGCACAGGATGTGTTTCCATTTGTTTATATCTTCTTTAATTTCTCTCATGAGTGTCTTCTAGTTTTCAGAGAATAGGTCTTTCACTTCCTTGTTTAGGTTTATTCCTAGGCATTTTATTCTTTTTGATGCAACTGCGAATGGAATTGTTTTCCTGGTTTCTCTCTCTGCTAGTTCACAGATTTCTGCGTATTCATTTTGTATCCTGCAACTTTGCTGAATTCAGATATTAGATCTAATAGTTTTGGAGTGGATTCTTTAGGGTTTTTTATGTACAAAATCATGTCATCTGCAAACAGAGACAGTTTAATATCTCCTTGCCAATCTGGATGCCTTTTATTTCTTTGTGTTGTCTGATGGCCATGGCTAGGACCTCCACTACTATGTTGAATAGAGGTGGGGAAAGTGGGCATCCTTGTCTTATTCCCAATCTTAAAGGAAAAGCTTTCAGCTTCTCGCTGTTAAGTATAATGTTGTCTGTGGGTTTGTCATATATGGCCTTTATTATGTTGAGGTACTTGCCCTCTATACCCATTTTGTTCAGAGTTTTTATCATGAATGGATGTTGAATTTTGTCAAATACTTTTTGAGCATCTATGGAGATGATCATGTGGTTTTTGTCCTTCTTTTTATTGATATGGCGTATGATGTTGATGGATTTTCTAATGTTGTATGATTCCTTGCATCCCTGCAGTAAATAATACTTTATCATGATGGATGATCTTTTTGATGTCTTTTTGAATTTGTTTCCTAATGTTTTGTTAAGTACTTTTGCATGTATGTTCAACATGGATATTGGTCTGTAATTTCCTTTTCTGTGGTGTTTTTGCCTGGTTTTGGTTATTAGAGTGATTCTGGTCTCATAGAATTGAGTTTGGAAGTATTCCATCTTCTAGTCTTTGGAAAACTTTAAGGAGGATGGGTTTTAGGTCTTCACTAAATGTTTGATAAAATTCAGCAGTGTAGCCATGTGTCCCAGGCCTTTTGTTATTAGGTAGTTTTTTGATTACCAGTTCATTTTCATTGCTGGTAACTGGTCTGTTCAGAATTTCTGTTTCTTTCTGGGTCAGCCTTGGAAGGTTGTATTTTTCTAGAAAGTTGTCCATTTCTTCTAGTTTATCCAGTTTTTTAGCATATCATAGTATTCTCTAATAATTCTTTGTATTTCTGTGGTGTGCATAGTGATTTTTCCTTTCTGATTTCTGATTCTGTTTATGTGAGTAGACTGTCTTTTTTTCTTGATAAGTCTGGCTAGGGGTTTATCAGTTTTGTTTATTTTCTCGAAGAGCCTGCTTATATGAGCTTAGACTGCTCATAAGCTATTGTTCTTCTTTCTGAGGTAGACCTATATTGCAATATACTTTCCTCTTAACACAGCCTCAACTGCATCGCAAAGATTTTGTAGTGTTGAATTATTGCTGTCATTTGTCTCCATATATTGCTTGATCTCTTTTTATTTGGTCATTGATCCATTGGTTATTTAGGAGCATGGTGTGAAGTCTCCATGTGTCTGTAGGATTTTTCATTCTCTTTGCATAATTTATTTCTAGTTTCATATCTTTGTGGTCTGAGAAACTGGTTGGTACAATTTCAATCTTTATGATTTCACTCAGGCTCTTTTTGTGGCCTAGTGTATGATCTATTCTTGAAAATTTTCCATGTGCACTTGAGAAGAATGAGTATTCTTCTGCTTTTTGGTGTAGAGTTCTGAAGATGTCTGTTAGTTCCATCTGTTCTAATGTGTTGTTCAGTGCCTCTGTCTCCTTACTTATTTTCTGTCTCGTTGATCTGTCCTTCAGAGTGAGTGGAGTGTTGAAATCTCCTAGAATGAATGCATTGCATTCTTTTTCTCCTCTTACTTCTGTTAGTATTTGTTTCACATATGCAGGTGCTCCTGTGTTTGGTGCATAGATATTTATAACAGTTGTATCTTCTAGTTGGATTGACCCTTTTATCATAATGTAATGTCCTTCTTTTTCTCTTGTGACATTCTTTGTTTTGAAGTCGATTCTGTCTCATACAAGTACTGCGACTCCAGCTTTTTTCTCCCTATTAGTTGCATATAGATGGATCTTGTTTTTTTTTTAATTTGGTATCATTAATCTACAATTACATGTGCAACATTATGGTTACTAGACTTCACATATCATCAAGTCGTCCCCACATGCCCTTTACAGTCACTGTCCATCAGCATAGTGAGATGCTATAGAATCATTACTTGTCTTCTCTGAGCTGTACAGCCCTCCCCATGCCCCCCCTACATTATGTCTGCTAATCATAATGCCTTTATTTCCCCTTTGTCCCTCCCATCCCAACCACCCTCCCCAGGCCATTTCCCTTTGGTATCTGTTAGTTCATTCTTGGGTTCTGTGAGTCTGCTGCTGTTTTGTTCCTTCAGTTTTTTTTCTTTGTTATTATACTCCACATATGAGTGAAATCATTTGATACTTATCTTATTCCACATGCCTTATTTCATTGAGCATTATACACTCCAGCTGCATTCCTGTTGTTGCAAATGTCTGGATTTGTTTCCTTCTTATGGCTGAATAATATTCCATGGTGTATGTGTACTACATCTTTATCCATTCATATACTGATGGATACTTACATTGCTTAAATTCTTGGTTATTGTAAATAGTGCTGCAATAAAAAGAGGACTGCATCTGTCTTTTTAAAACTGGGGTGCTGCATTCTTAGGGTAAATTCCTAGGAGTGGGATTCCTGGGTCAAATGGTATTTCTATTTTGAGTTTTTGGGGAACCTCCATACTGCTTTCCACAATGGTTGAACTAATTTGCATTCCCACCAGCAGTGTAGGAGAGTTCCCTTTTCTCTACATCCTCGCCAACATTTGTTGTTGTTTGTCTTTTGGATGTTGGCTATCCTTACTGGTGTGAGGTGATATCTCCTTGTGGTTTAAGTTTAAATTTCTCTGATGATTAGCCATGTGGAGCATCATTTCATGTGCCTGTTGGCCATCTGAACTTCTTTGGAGAAGTGTCTATTCATGTCCTCTGCCCGTTTCTTAATTGGATTATTTGCTTTTTGTTTGTTGAGGTGCATGGGTTCTTTATATATTTTGGATGTCAACCCCTTATCGGATATGTCATTTATGAATATATTCTCTGATACCGTAGGATGTCTTTTTGTTCTACTGAGGGTGTCCTTTGCTGTACAGAAGCTTTTCAGCTTGATATAGTCCCACTTATTCACTTTTGCTTTTGTTTTCCTTGCCTGGGGAGATATGTTCATGAAGTTGCTCATGTTTATGTCCAAGAGATTTTTGCCTACGTTTCCTTCTAAGAATTTTATGGATTCATGACTTACATTCAGGTCTTTGATCCATTTTGAGTTTACTTTTGTGGATAGGGTTAGAAAGTAATCCATTTTCATTCTCTTACATGTAGCTGTCCAGTTTTGTCAACACCAGCTGTTGAAGAGGGTGTCATTTCCCCATTGTATATCCATGGCCCCTTTATCATATATTAATTGACTGTATATGTTTGGGTGAATGTCTGGACTCTCTATTCTGTTACACTGGTCTGTGGGTCTGTTCTTGTGCCAGTACCAAATTGTCTTGATTACTGTGGCTTTGTAGTAGATCTTTAAGTCCAGGAGCGTAATTCCCCATTTTATTCTTCCTTCTCAGGATTGCTTTGGGTATTCAGGGACTTTTGTGGTTCCATATGAGTTTTAGAATTGTTCCAGTTCACTGAAGGATGCTGTTTGTATTTTGATAGGGATTGCATTGAATCTGTAGATTGTTTTAGGTAGTATAGCCATTTTGACAATATTTATTCTTCCTAGCCGAGAGCATGGAAGGAATTTCCATTTGTTAGTGTCCTCTTTAATTTCTCTTAGGAGTGTCTTGTAGTTTTCAGAGTGCAGGTTTTTCATTTCCTTCGTTAGGTTTATTCCTAGGTATTTTATTCTTTTTGATGCAATTGTCAATGGAATTGTTTTCCTGATTTCTCTGTTAGCTCATCGTTAGTGTATAGGAAAGCAACAGATTTCTCTGTATTGATTTTGTATCCTGCAACTTTGCTGAATTCAGATATTAGTTCTAGTAGTTCTGAAGGGGAGTCTTTAGGGTTTTTTGTGTACAGTATCATGTCATCTGCAAATAGTGACAATTTGACTTCTTCTTTACCAATCTGGATGCCTTGTATGTCTTTGTTTTGTCTGATTGCCATGGCTAGGACCTCCAGTACTATGTTGAATAAGAGTGGAGAGAGTGGGCATCCCTGTCTTGTTCCCGATCTTAGATGAAAAGCTTTCAGCTTCTCGCTGTTAAGTATGATGTTGGCTGTGGGTTTGTCACACATGGCCTTTATTATGTTGAGGTACTTGTGCTCTATACCCATTTTGTTAAGAGTTTTTATCATGAATGGATGTTGAATTTTGTCGAATGCCTTTTCAGCAACTATGGAGACGGTCGTGTGGTTTTTGTTCTTCTTTTTGTTGATGTGGTGGATGATGTTGATGGATTTTCGAATGTTATACCATCCTTGCATCCCTGGGATGAATCCCACTTGATCATGGTGTATGATCCTCTTGATGTATTTTTGAATTCTGTTTGCTAATATTTTGTTGAGTATTTTTGCATCTATGTTCATCAGGGATATTGGTAGTAATTTTCTTTTTTGTTGGCATCATTCCTGGTTTTGGTGTTAGAGTGATGCTCGCTTCATAGAATGAGTTTGGAAGTATTCCCTCCTCTTCTATTTTTTGGAAAACTTTAAGGAGAATTGGTATTATGTCTTCTCAATATGTCTGGTAAAATTCAGAGGTGAATCCATCTGGTGGGGGTTTTATTCTTGGGTACTTTTCTGATTACCAATTCAATTTCGTTGCTGGTGATTGGTCTGTTTAGTTTTTCTGTTTCTTGCTTGGTCAGTCTTGGAAGGTTGTATTTTTTCAAGAAGTTGTCGATTTCTTCTAGGTTTTCCAGCTTGTTAGCATATAGATTTTCATAGTATTCTCTAATAATTCTTTGTACTTCTGTGGTGTCCATAGTGATTTTTCCTTTCTCACTTCTGATTCTATTTATGTGTATGGATTATCTTTTCCTATTAGTAAGTCTGGTTAGGGGTTTATCTATTTTCTTTATTTTTTCAAAGAACCAGCTCTTGGTTTCATTGGTTTTTTCTATTGTTTCATTCCTCTAAATTTTATTTATTTCTTCTCTAATCTTTATTATGTCCCTCCTTCTGGTAACTTTGGGCCTCATTTTTCTCCTTTCTCCAATTCCAATAATTGTGATTTTAGACTATTCGTTTGGGATTGTTCTTCCTTCTTTAAAGAGGCCTGGATTGCAATATACTTTCCTCTTAGAACTGCCTTTGCTGTGTCCCACAGAAGTTGGGGCTTTGTTCCGTTGTTGTCATTTGACTCCATATGTTGTTTGATGTCTGTTTTAATTTGGTCATTGATACATTGATTATTTAGGAGCATGTTGTTAAGCCTCCATGTATTTGTGATCCTTTTTCTCTGTAGAATTCATTTCTAATTTTATACCTTTGTGATCTGAGAAGTTGGTTGGTAGAATCTCAGTATTTTTTAATTTACTGAAGTCCTTTTTGTGGCCTAGTATGTGGTCTATTCTGGAAAATGTTCCATGTGCACTTGAGAAGAATGTGTATCCTGCTGCTTTTGGCTGTAGAGTTCTGTAGATGTCTGTTAAGTCCATCTGTTCTAATGTGTTGTTCAGTGCCTCTATCTCCTTACTTATTTTCTGTCTGGTTGATCTGCCCTTCAGAGTGAGTAGTGTGTTGAATCAATGTATTGCATTCTATTTCCCCCTTTAATTCTGTTAGTATTTGTTTCACATATGTTGGCACTCCTGTGTTGGGTTCATATATATTTATAATGGTTATATCCTCTTGTTGTTCTGACCCCTTTATCATTAAGTAATGTCCTTCTTTATCTCTTGCTACTTTCTTTGTTTTGAAGTCTATTTTGTCTGATACAAGTAGTTCAATACCTGCTATTTCGTCCCTGTTTGCATGAAATATCTTTTTCCATCCCTTCACTTTTAGTCTGTGTATATTTTGGGGTTTGAGGTGAGTCTCTTTTAAGCAGCATATGGATGGGTCTTGCCATTGTATCCATTCTGTTACTCTGTGTCTTTTGGATGGTGCATTCAGTCCATTTATATTTAGGGTCATTATCAATAGATATGTACTTATTACCATTTCTGGTTTTTAGATTTATGGTTACCACGGGTTCAGGGGTAGCTTCTTTACTATCTAACAGTCTAACTTAACTCTCTTGTTAAGCTATTATATACACAGTCTGATGATTCTTTGTTTCTCTCCCTTCTTACTCTTCCTTTTCCATTCTTTACATATTAGGTGTTTTATTCTGTATTTTTTTGCATTCCTTTCATTGTTTATGTGCATAGTTGATTTTATTTTTTTGCCCTTAGTTAGTATTTGCATGGTCTGCTTTCTTTGGTATGAATTTATTTTCTCTGGTGACATCTTTTTAGCCTTAGGAGTGCTTCCATCTACAGCATTCCCTTTAAGATATCCTGTAGATGTGATTTGTGGGAGGAAATTCCCTCAAATTTCACTTGTCTGGGAATTTTTTAATCCCTCCCTCTAATCTAAATGATAATCGTGCTGGATACAGTATTCTTGGTTAAAGGCCCTTCTGTTTTATTGCATTAAATATATCATGCCATTCTCTTGTGGCCTGTAATGTTTCTGTTGAGAAGTCTGATGGTAGCCTGATGGGTTTTCCTTTGTAGGTGATCATTTTTCTCTCTCTGGCTGCCTTTAATACTCTGTCCTTGTCTTTGATCTTTGCCATTTTAATTATTATATGTCTTGGTGTTGTCCTCCTTGGGTCCCTTGTGTTGGGAGATCTGTGGGCCTCCATGGTCTGAGAAACCTTTTCCTTTCCCAGGTTGGGGAAGTTCTCCTCAATTATGTCTTCAAAGACACTTTGTATCCCCTTTTCTCTCTCTTCTTCCTCTGGGGCCCCTATAATGCGAATATTGTTCCATTTGGATTGGTCACACAGTTCTCTTACTATTCTTTCTTTTCTAGACATCCTTTTATCTCTCTCTGCCTCAGCTTCTCTGTACTCCTGTTCTTTGATTTCTATTCCTTTAACAGTCTCTTGCACCTCATCCAGTCCGCTCTTCAGCTCATCAGTCGATTTTTTCATTTCTGTAATATGTCTGCTGACTTCTTCCCTTAGCTCTTGCATATTTCTCTGTAGGTCCATCAGCATGTTTATGACTTTTATTCTGAATTCTTTTTCAGGAAGATTGTTTAAATATATTCCACCAGGGCCTCTCTCTGGGGTTGTCTGGGTTAGTCTTGACTGGACCATGTTCTTCTGTGTTTTCATGGTGATAGAAGTGGTCACAGGCAGGTGCTATGTGTGTCAGCTGGGAGAAGAAAGTCCCTTCCTGCTTGTTGTTATACTTGCCCTCCTCTGCAGCCTGTGCCGGTTACCCACACACTGGGTGGCTCTCTGTGGGATAATGCTCTAAACTGCCGTGGACGTGGCTGCTCTCCTGCTACCCTAGAGCACTGTGGGGGTTTGCAGTGACACCGGGTGCATTCTGTAGCCCTTGGTCTGGCTTCTGCAGACATTTCCAGTTAGCTGCATGCCTGCTGGGAGGAGAATCTGTGCAGCCCTTCCCAGTTAGCTGCAAGCCTGGTGGAAGGAGACTCTGCATGGTTGTTGTGGGCGGGGCCTCTCTCCCACTGTTCTAGAGCTGTGATGGATCCACCACAGTGCTGGCCAGAGGGAACGAATGGCAGGGTGCTTATCCCCATGAGGGGCTTTGGGGATGCTTTACCCAGCAGCTGGTTAGGGGCCCAGAAGTTCCCCAAGATTCCCAGCTTCCTGGGTTGAGTGCACTGGGACAATTCTGTTCCGCTGTTGGGCCCTTGTCTCTTTAAGACTTTTAAGAAAGCATCCGCTTTTCCTTTGTTCCTGGGGAGCTGGCTGTGTGCACCCACCCACTCACAGTCCCCGTCTCGGATCCTGCCCTTCTGTTTCTCTAATCTGCAGTACACCATGCACTGTGTTTCTGTGCTCCCAGTGCAGATCACCAGGGTGGTTATTTAGCAGTCCTGCACTTCCACTCCCTCCCCACTCTAATTCTTTGGCTCCCGCCGGTATGCTGGGGTGGAGGAGTGCTCGGGTCCTGCCCGGTCATGGCTTTTTATCTTACCCGCTTCATGAGGTGCTTACTGTGGTTTTATTACCTCTGATCATAGCTATTAAACCTTAGGAACAGTTCCATCTATGGCAGTCCCTCCAAAATACATTGTAGAGATGGTTTGTGGGAGGTAAATTCTCTGTGCTTTTGCTTATCTGGAAACTGTTTAATCCCTCCTTCAAATTTAAATGATAATCCATCCAGATAAACTATTTTTGATTCAAGGCCCTTCTGCTTCATTGTATTAAATACATCATGTCACTCCCTTCTGATCTGTAAGGTTTCTGTTGAGAAGTCTGATGATAGCCTGATGGGCTTTCCTTTGTATATGATGTTATTTCTCTCTCTGGCTGCTTTTAATAGTCTGTCCTTATCCTTGATCTTTGCCATTTTAATTACTATATGTCTTGGTGTTGCCTTCCTTGGGTCCCTTGTGTTGGGAGATCTGTGCATCTCCATGGCCTGAGAGACTATCTCCTTCCCCTGATTGGGGAAGTTTTCAGCAATCACCTTCTGAAAGACACTTTTTATCCCTTTTTCTCTCTCTTCTTCTTATGGTACCCCTATAATTCGAATATTGTTCCGTTTGGATTGGTCACACAGTTCTCTCAATATTCCTTCATTCTTAGAGATCCTTTTTTCTCTCTGTGCCTCAGCTTCTTTGTACTCCTCTTCTCTAGTTTCTATTTCATTTATCGTCTCCCCCACCACATCCAATCTGCTTTTAATACCATCCATTGTGCTCTTCAATGACTGGATCTCCGACTGGAATTCATTCCTGAGTTCTTGAATATCTTTCCATACCTCCATGAGCATTTTAATCATTTTTATTTTGAACTCCTTTTCAGGAAGAGTCATGAGATCGATGTCATTTAAATCTTTCTCAGGAGTTGTATTAATGATTTTACTCTGAACCAGATTCCTTTGGCATTTTCTATTTGTATATGGTGCCCTCTAGTGACCTGAAGCTCTACTCCCTGGAGCTGCCTGGCCCGTGAACCAATGTCAGGATTCGCAGGGGAGTGGCATTGGTGCCTGGGGAGAGGAAAGAGCTGTTTCCTGCTACCTGGCTACTATGCCTCTCTCCACTGCCTGAACTAGTGTGCTGAGCACACAGGTAAAAGCCTCTATGCTTTGTGTTTGTAGTTGCTGTAGACAGATCTTCCCTCTGGGTGGCCTAATGCCTGGTTAGGGTTTGCCGGTTTGCGAGCCAGGTGGGGCTGGCTGGAAGAAAGGCACAGTAGGCTGCATATCACAGAGGGGGTCCTTGGAGCTGTGTAGCCAGCCAGGGAGGTGAAGCACCTGAAGATCATCTAAGAAGGAAGATTTCTTTTTCTTCCTTAAATATGTGAGTCTATATGGCAAAGCTCCCAACCTGCTGGGCAAAATGCACCTGGACAATTTTGTCTACCTGTCCTCTCTCCTGAGCAGTAAGCTCTGTGCAATCGTTGCCCCTTTAGCAGCCCTCTTGCTAAGGGCTTCCTTGTTAGGAAGTCTCTCAGACCGCCTGCCTTTCTTTTGTCTCAGAGCAGCCAGATACGGATCCTTGCTTTCCACAAGCAGCTGGAATCTCAGTCTCTCCAGGAATTCTGCCTGTCTTAGCTTTCCAACCCCATAATCATGAGAGTATCATGCAAGCACCATGAATTGTAGGTTTGTGCTCCCAGAGCAGATCACTGGAGTTAGGTATTCAGCAGTCCCAGGCCTCCACTCCCTTCCTGCTGTTTCTCTTCCTCCCACAGGTGAGCTGGGGTAGGGGAAGGGCTTGGGTCCCACAGGGCCACAGCTTTAGTATGTTACCCTGTTCTGTGAGGTCTGCTCTTTTCTCCAGGTGTATGCAGTCTGGTGCAGTCCTCTTTCCTGTTGCTCTTTCAGGATTAGTTGTATTAATTATATTTTCATATTATATGCGGTTTTAGGAGGAAGCCTGTTTCTCACCTCTCACACCGCCATCTTTAATACCTTCTCTCTCCAAAAGGAAATTCTTACACATGCTATAACATGGATGAACCTTGAAAAACATTATACTAAGTGAAATAAGCCAGTCACAGAAGGACAAATACTGTATTATTCCGCTTACATGGGACACACAAATTAGTCAAATTCATTGAGACAGAAAGTAGAATGGAGGTTGCCAGGTGCTGGGAGAAAGGACAAATGGGTCATCATTTTTTATTATGTACAGAGCTTCAGTTTTGCAATATAAAAAGAGTTCTGTGAATGGATGGTGGTGATGGCCGCACAACACTGTGAATGCAATTAATGCTACTGAATTGCACACTTAAAAATGGTTAAGATGGTAAATGTTATGTGTACTTTAGTACAATAAAAATAACAAGAACAGTGGAAAAATAGACTAGGATACAGGGCACCTGGAACTCTCAATACACTGCTGAGAGGGGTGTGAAATGATATATAGCTACTTTGGATAATCATTTGAGAGTTTCCTAAAGTTAAATATATCTACCATATGACTCAATCATTCTACTCCTAGATATTTACCCAAGAGAAATGAAAGCGTATATCAATACAAAGACTTTTACACAGATGTTCATAGCAGATGTATTTGTAATATCCAAGAACTGTTAAGAATCTAAAGTCCATCATGAAGTGAATGGATAAACAAATTATGGTATTTTCATACAATGGGATACTACTCAGCAGCAAAAATGAATTAATTATTCATAATCCTGTGACATAGATGAATCTCAAAATAACAATGCTGAGACAAAAGTTAGATTCAAAAAAGTTTATATTATTTCATTTTTATAAAATTGTGGACAAATTAAATTGATCTCTAACAACAGAAAGCAGATCAGTAGTTGTTTGGAAATGGTGGAACAGGAGTGGGAGACAGGGAGGCAGAAGGGATGGATTACAAAGAGGAACTAAGAATCTTCTGGGGGTGATTAATAGGTTCATTATTGTCTGTGGTGATGGTTTCATAGATAAATATCAAAACAAATTGTATACTTTAAATATGTGTACTTTATTGCATAACAATACTTCAATAAAGATATTTAAAAATAAAAACACTGCTGGTATCTAATTCCCACTCTGTCCTCTGATTTTAGAAATTTTTTTATTGAGGTTTAATTGACATAACATTGTTTAAGGTGTACAATGTATTGACTAGATAATTTATGTACTGAATTATGATTACCACCATACTGTTAGCTAACACCTCTATCATGTCACGTAATCACTGTTTCTTTTTTATAGTGAAAACAATTAAGATCCAGTCTCTGAGCAACTTAGAAATTTATAATATTATTATTGTTGACTTTAATTACCATGCTGTACATTAGATCTCTAAGACTTACGTATTTATTAGCTGTTAAGTCTGTACCCTCAAAAACACCTCTCCTGTACTCTTATGGCCATATCACATTCTCTAAAGGTTTCCATATTAACCAAACGGTTGGCTTATTTTTTTCATGAATCAATTTAGAATCCATTAATGTGAGATTTTAATTTTGATTTTATTCCTTATGTTTTAAGAATTTAGTCAGCAGTGAACATTGTATTACTTAACATAGCTAACATGTATATAGCAGATGTATACTAAGGCTTTGCCATTAGGACTAAGTTAAGTAGAATTACAGATATTTAGATATCAAAACAAAATACTATTTAAGATGTCCAAAGCCTAAATCAGCTGATGGGGAGGGAAGAGTCAATGCAGCTTCCCTTCTGGAAAGAGTAAGATTTTCTATGGTCCTGGAAAATAGGCAGAGTGGAATAAAGCAGAAAAAGCAAAGGAAAAAGTTAATGATCCACTTCCTGTTAAATCACACACTTTCATCATTATTCCAAATATAAATCTGTACTTAAAGATGTCAGAGTGCCAAAATGTGGGAAAAGAGAATTACTTATGCCTTATTACATGCACTGTTTTAAAATGCTGATGTTTGAGTTGACAGTACTAAATGTATATATATTTGGAAATGTAATGATAACAGGAGTTATTGATAGAACTCTTTAAAACATTCAAGTTCCAAATTGAACATAAATCTCTAGCCAAAATTCTCACGTATTAAAGTGTTTATTCAGCATCTTCAAGATGAACAAAACTACTGCTATACCCAGGAAAAGTATAAAAGAAAAACTAGCAAATTTCAGAAAAAATAATACAATTTTTTAATGAAAAAAACTACATTATAACAAAGACACTATACATTAAGTTACAATATATATATACACATATTTTTAAACTTTTTCTTAAAACCTGGTACAAATTAAATGACATCTTTTTAATACTCATGATTCAGTATGTATTTTGACAGAATAAAAAAGATGAAACACAAGCTGGTGGGCCTCAAAATCAGAAACTCTAATGGACCAGATCTCCAAATCTGTTTTCTATCACTTTTGTGACTTTTAGGAAACATTTACCTTATGTACGACAAGCTCTTTCTTTTAACTATGCTAACTGCTTACAAAGAAATTAATATTGAGGGAAAGGCCCACCATGGCTGTGTACATGTATAAATCACTGCAGTATACATAAAGTTCATTTGGAGGTTTGGAACATGAATACTACAATGAAAAAATGAGTTTAGCTGTAATTATAACTTTCTAACTGCTTATTTTGAATGTCCAACTTACTACTACAGATATTACACCTTGTAATACGTAACACAAAAAGAGCCTATGTCAAACTCTGCTGTAGAGCTGTTAGGAGAATGCCAAATACAGATACTGAAAATTGTATGCACTTGTACTTAATATCCTGTGCATTCAAAAAATTGAATATTTAAAAAATGTAAACATACTTTTAAAAAAGGATGCTAAGCACCTTTTAAATACAATACTGATATACTGTGACTAAACATACATTTAGATGACAAATGGATTTTTAAAAATTAATTTAGAAACCATTTTTAAAGGGCTACTCCATAAAATACTTACATGAAAATATTGATAGTTCCAGTTTCTACCTAAAAACCAAAAGAGTATATAATTAGGGATTTAAACCTTCCTTCATGCTTTTTCTTTTGTTTTTTGTTTGTGGGGAGGATGCACTATAACTTTCTGTTCTCATGACTAAAAAAAAAGAAACCAGTATCAGAAGAGACACATAGAATGAAGTGAAAGAAATATTTTTTTAGCTATGTTTTGTTCTTGCCTAAGTGGCAAAATCGGAATCCTCTGATATCTCTCACCTTCATAGGTAACTGACTAGAGTTTCTATCTTAACAAGCATTTCTCCTTAGCAACTCAACATCAAAAGAAGAACAGAATGTCTCCAAAGGAATACAGGTTAACTGGTGAAATAAGTAATAATAAACTATTGTCATTAATGGAAGGTAAACCTCTATTATTTAAAATATTGAAAAAGTTTCCATAAAAACTAGTAATAACAAGTGAAAAAATATTACTTAAAACACAACACCAAACTATTAAGTAATTTGGACTTATTCCCTTTAGGTGCACACAGACTAAGAGAAATCTGGGTTTGAGGTAACTAAGAGGTGTGCTTTTAACTTAGGAGATTTGGCAGCCTGCCTCTGTAAATGCTGACATCAAATATTTTCATTGCTTAGGAAAAAGAGAAGCTATTTTTATTAAAACTCATATATGTAACTGAATATTAACTTTGCATTAAATAGGGGTATAAATAATAAATTTATATTAAATAGAGCATAAATCTAAAGAGCTAGGAATTTTAGAATTCCACCTACTTCTAATATAATAGTGCTTTATACCTAGATACATGTTGTGTACCTGAAACAATTAAAATGAATTAAGAATGGGAGATTGAACTTAGAAAAACCAAAAAAACCTCATTTTCATGTAGAGCATTAAGGTTAAATTTCACACTATATTCTTCATGCTTTGAATAATAAATATTTAATATCTATTTAAAATCCTTATTACTTTTAAATAAAAATTAAATATACCCACAAATGGTTTCAAGAGAAAAAATATAAAAGCTTTTAGGTTGATTTCATGGCAGTTAAAATTGACATTTCTAGTTTACCAACCTTCCAGAAAGCAGAAGCTTATACTGAATATTGTGATTAGTATTTATCTGGTATTTAAAGTAAATATACTTACTCAAAGTAAATATACTTACTCAACAAGCAAATATAACATATTATTTAAAAATTTTAAATATGAACTAAATCAAACTATAAATACTTACCCTGAAGTACTATCAATTCTAATACCATCAATTGAGTAAGAACTCTGGCACAGAAAACTAAATACAATTCAAATTCTTTTCTAACCAGAGCTAAATTTTCAATTCAAAATAGAAAAGAGAATTCTTTGCTAATATCAAAAAGCTCCCCCAAATTATCTGTAAATACCAGAGAATTCTATTGTTCTTTCTGAATTCTCTCAATTTCTACATTTTCTACCCATTAGGTAGTTTAGCATCTATAATACTGTATAAATCCATGCAATATATAATTATTTCTGTTGCTTATCTGATTAATTCAAGTTAAAATTCTCAGTACTTACAAAGACACTTTAAATTTCTACTAGATGACAATTAGTATGCTACTGGTTTGTCATTATGAACATAAAAATTAAGAGTGGAAGAAGCAAAAATGCAACTATACAGTTTCCACAAATGTCAGTGCTGGGCTTCATGTTGTGACATAAAGTCTATTGTTTTATCTTTCCAAATAATACAGACTACAAATACTCTCTCACCCGTCTACCCATTAAAAAAATTTCTTCACAACTTTAAAGAGGAATAAGTTCTTTTAGAACTTAAAAAAAGTCATGACATAAACACACACACACAAACACACGCTCACAACTGTTTTTGCTGTTGCTGCTCTTTTTCACCTTTTAAGAACCAAAATTGGATATTTCCAGGGGGTAAGTTAGATAACCATTTGTGTTCAGACTGTATCATCGTGGAAAAATTCAGATAATCTTTTAAAATACTGGCCTTATCAAAAAATGAGAAAGCGTAAAAATTATACAAAATAAGAGAAGTAAATGTCTTTTAAGGTAAAAGTATGGAATTGGCAACAAACATGTCAGTTTTAAATCAAAGCTGTTCATAGAACCAGTCTTTAGTCCACTTATAATGCTTCACTTTGACAATATTCACCTTTTCTATATCAACAGAAGTCAGCAGAGTTGTAAATTCTGAAAAGCTTCAATAAGTTATGTAGCAGATAATTTCTTACAGTCCAAATTTTTTTTTGCTTCCACAGACAACACTGGTTCTTTGGGTTCTTGCTTAACTTGCTTCACAGAAATGGTACCTTCTGGGTTTTCTTCAACTTTAAAACCAAAAATAACAGAAAAATCCTAAAGGTTAATATAATTTCTGGCACCAGAATCTTTAGAATTATATGAACTCAGAAGCAGAGCAAAAAACAGTAGTTTGGAAAAAGAACTCAGTAATTTAGAAAAGCATCTGGTGTATTTGAGAACTCAGTGCTTCTGACACCTTAATAGTCATTCTTATTAAGGTGTTTCAGTGTGCTTCTAGTAATGAAGAAAAGACCCAGAAAACTATAAAGTTATTCTCCTTGAAAGACACTCTGACAGAAAAGTAATCTATGATTTTATAAAATTATTAGGTATATCTCATATTCAAATTTGTCTTTAAAAATATGTGTGAATAAAAGTCAGGAAGCCTCCCTTACTTGAAAATGACTTGATTTGCAAAGAGCAGGCATATTACAGATTATTATTATTACATATAAATTCACGGATGTGTTACCATTCCCTTATGTGGTCATTTATCAACGGAAATGTTCCTCTCCAAAGAAACCTCACTATGTAAGTACTTTAGAAAAAATATGCCCCATCTTAAATGATAGCTACGACTTAGCTTTACAATCCATGTATTTGCTTATCTGAAACATCTCAGAATGCAATTACCATTCTGATTTCAAAGCACTTATGGCCAAATTAATCTAAATGTAGCTTACCAGCAGCACTGTTATGAACTGGCATGTAGGATATATAGATAAAACCTTTCTCTTCCTCAGGAATATCAGTTTTTCAGTTGCTATCAGGAACTGAGGTTAAGGGGACCATATTTGTTCAGGAAAGTGTCTTGTCTTAAAAACACCTAATGCTTGTCACATAGGAATGTGTTAGAGTTTAGCCCAAACTAAAGAGAAAACCAGTAGAGGAAGGATTTGAGTGGCCCTGAGAATTCATATTCAGTGCAATAGTCCCTCAGATCATGATCTAACTTGATAAATCACACAAGTTCAGATTCAAAGAGGGTTTCCTTTAGCACAATCTGAATTAGAGCTCTCAGGAATACTTTGGCACAACATGGAGGGAGCATGTTGGAATGGAAAGAAGCTTTAGAGGCAGACAGATCTCATTTGAATCCCCACTCTGTCACTTTTAGGCAATTGCTTAACCTCCCTGAGCTTTGGCTTCCCCATCTGTAGAATGGGACACCACCAATTACTTCATGGAGTTGTTGTGAGGATTAATTCACATATATTCATTTTCCCTCTCTTCTACTAAAGTTCCTTAGTACTGACAACTGCCACAGCCCTATGGATAAATTTTCTTAAAAGTAATGCTCTCAATAAATTTAAGACACTGATTCTTTTCTGGAAGGAATTATCTCATGCTTTTCCTTATCCAGAAGAACAACAACAAAGGAGGAGGGAAAAAAAGACAAGAAATAACAAGTGTCAGGGAGGACGTGGAGAAAAGGAAACCTCCTACACTGTTGGTGGGAATGTAAACTGATGCAGCCACTGTGGAAAACAGTATTGAGGTTCCTCATACAACTCAGTATGCCACTTCTAGTAATTTACCCAATGGAAACAAAATCGCTGATTTGAAAAGATATATGCACCTCTATGTTTACTGCCGCATTATTTACAATAGCCAAAATATGGAAGCAACCAAAGTGACCATCAATAGGTGAATGGATAAAGAAGATGTGGTATAAATAAACAATGGAATATTATTCAGCCATAAAAAAGAAAGAAATCCTGCTATTTGCAACAACATGGATGGATCTAGAGGGTATTATGCTAAGTGAAATAAGCCAGGTAGAGAAAGGCAAAATACCATGTGATTTCATTATTTGTGGAATCTAAAACAAAACAAAACAAAATGAACAAAATACCAGCAGACTCTACAGGCACTGAAAAGTGACTGGTGGTTACCATGAGGGCGGGGGAGAGGTGAGTGGGAAGGGGAGGGGGATAAAATGGCACAAAAATTCTTAATCATAATATAAACTGGTCATGGGGATGGTAGTACAGCATGGAGAATATAACGAATGATTCTGTAACATCTTCCTATGTTGACAGACAGTAACTGCACTAGTTGCAGTGAGGATTAATAATGTGTGTAACTGTTGAACCACTGTTGTACACTTGAAATCAATATAAGATTGCATGTCAATGATACTTCAATTAAAAAAAAGAATGGAGGGAAAATATATGTTCTAAGGATAATTCCTATGAAGATTTCTACGATACTTTCCATGAAGATAATTTCTTTGAAACAAACTGCAAAACTTTTCTCACAAAAATACCCAGTCTAGAAAAATTTATGTGAAAGAAGTGACATAGGTCAAGTAGGAGTTAACAGTTTATTACTATGTTGAGTGGGTTCATTAAAAGTAAAGGTAACAAGGTCTTGGATTAAACCCAGCATCCAAGTCCTACTAGTTCCCTTTCAAATTCCATACTCAACATAAAAGTCTATAACTCAGAATCTTCCTTTTAACCTTTGTATCTGCCCACTTCATTCCATTTTTCTTTGTGTCTGTATTGTTTTTTCCATAATACCTTTTCATTAAAGTCTCTCTTATTTATTTTAAGTGCAATCTAAAATGACCTTCCTGATTTCACATCGCCACAGATTTTCTATGTAAAATTTGGTAATTAGGGAATGAATAATTTTGATAGAGATGAAAAAAAAAGCCTAGAAGTTATTAAGCTCTTTGTGAAATTTTCTCATTTTTCTCACTTTTACTTGATTTTTTAATATATTATAAAGGTACTGAGTAGAAATGATAGTTTTTTCTGAGTGTAACAGTGATGCTAGTCCATAAAATCTTAAAAAAAAAACATAAATTGATTTTAACTTACTAAGAGCTGGGTGGCTATCTATAATCTGTATTGGAATGGTCTGTACATTTCCCAACAGAATCTGATGAACACTTCCTTCCAGATTCTCTGTATCCTCAACATCACCAACTTCCACCAGCTGATCCATTGCAACCAAATTTTGATCTGGTCCTGGAAGGCTACCCATGGTAGAGGCAATACTGTTGTTTTGGGTTAGGCATGCATCTGTTTGAAGGCTATGACTTTGACCAAGCAGTAGAGAATTATTATTCATTACAGCACTTCCTACTGAATCCATTAGTCTTGAAGGATTGGAGGAAGGGTGGCTATTTACTGATAGCAGAGCCTGTGATCCATTAGGAGAAGTCAATCTTGGCTGCAACTGCAAACCCTTTAAACCAAAAAGAGTTAACATCAAAATGTTTGAATTTACTATGTATGATTTTTCTCATAGGATATATTACTCTTTTGATACAAAATTAAGATAAAATATAAGCATATCATTAGTAACAATATTAAGTAAGGACAGAAATAAAAACCAAAGGAAAGCATGCATAGTTAACTCAAACTTTTTCAAAACATATTCTTTAATCATTTTAAATAAAAAAGTCAAGAACTTAACAATGAAAACATCTTTGATCATTATCATAATTTTATAGCAATTCTGTAACATCTCTAGGAGAAGAAGGGAGATTGAGGAAGAAAGAGAAAGGCCTCAAATCTGCTATTTCACTAGATATCTACCTGTAGTTGTGTAAATATTTTCGGCTGAAGTGAGGAAAGTGAGGAGAGCAAGTGGGCTGGCTCTGGAGATAAAGAACCCCTTGTCTGATTTGTTTCCACTTTGGTGGCAATTGGTTCTCCTGGTGAATTTCCTAAATTATATAAAAAATTAACAAAACAAAATAACTTTTGGTCTCTAGGGTACTACACTTTAGTCAAACCTTTACTATCAGAATTGGAATAGGAAATAAGGTTAAAGGTTTGAAGAGACTTTTAAGAAGTTACCTAGTCCACAATTTCCAGAACCTGGTAGTTTATCAAAATCACTATTGGAACTTAAAAATATATATAAATTCCTAGCTTCAACCTCCATTAAGCTTAATTCAGTGTATCTAGGATGAGATATAGGAAACTACATTTTTCCTTGAAAGATTCTCTATATCTAGTCTAGTTTCATTTTCCATGCTATGACTACACCTAAACTTCTCTAGATACATGAAATCTACTGGGCCTATCAATTACCAAGATCAGACTTAATTCATCTTTGGTAGCCCTAGTGCCTAGCACAATGCCGAGCATAAAGCGGGTCCTCAATAGTAACAGTATTGAATTTCTTTCAGTAACTTATTTTGGAATAAATGAATAGGAGTAAAAATATGTTTTCTCAGTATCTCAATTTTTAAAGTATTGTCCTTAAGGAATTTGAGTCCTTTCCACATTAATTTCTTATACATTAACCCAAATGTATTAAGTCAATCAAAAACCAATGATCAACAGCCATTTATTGCTTTCATACTTATAACTGAGTAATTTTTTAAATGGCCCTGGTGTCAGACAAAGACGAATTTAAGCTCTGGCTTTTCTCTGTAACTTTCAACATGCTATTTAACTCGGTTTCTAGACTTCAGTTTCCTCATCTGTACAATTAGAATAATAAGAGAATCTGACTCAAAGGACTGCTGAGAGAATTAAATGGCACTCTCACATTTCTTGGCATTCTAATTTCTAACTGTCCTTGTCCTTCACTCTGCAGCAGTTGCCCACTACTATGGTCATACTCTGGACTATTTATTTCTAAATTCTCTAATTCAAACATCCCATTCTCTGATCACAACCTCCTATTTTTGTAGGGATTTTGCTCAGGTACTCCACTACAATTGTTCTTCAACCTCACGTACACCTCCAATAAATTGATTCCTCAGTTTTCCTCAGATCCATCAACCTCTTGCTTAATAAAATTCTCTTCCCATCCAACTTAAGAGTCCTGGGTTTATAATTTCAGTCACTCTTGCAAAAACTCTGAACTACCTTACCTTTCTGTCCTTTAGTCACACCCCCCTGGTAAAATCCTAACTCTGGATGAAAACGGCTTCCAGCACCTATACATGTGTAGCTGAATGCAGCTGAAGAAGAAACTCAGTGCTACCATTAATACCAATTCATGGTCATCAGCCTCAAGAGGACCCTCAACCTGTATCTGACAACCTTACAGTCTTTTTCTCACTCTATATTAGGGATGAAATCTAATCTCCATTTCCTTAAATCTTGGCCATGATTCCTGAGATCTTTTTAATTCTTAGCACTCTTACTTTTTTAAAAAAAGAGAAAGAAATTATCAGATAGGAATTTCCTCAAAATCATGAAAGATACCAAGTACCTTCATCTCCATCTATCTCTTCAGGTCTTTCCTATCTTAAAATACCTTCCCTCAGCCCCATACTCCCTTCATAGCAAACTTCTTGAAAAAGTAGTCCACATTGTTGCCACATTTTCATTAATTTCCCCTTCATTCTCCAACCATCCCAATACAGCTTCCCCAATCCACGATTAAAATGGCTCTGATACTCAAGCTTTCCAAACCTGACCTCATGATCTTTTCTGTCTCTCCCCTACTGCCACCAATAATACCCTATTCTTATGCCAGTGCTGCCTAGCTCAGTGAATGCCACTACCAGTCAGCAGCTCATGAAACAAACTCAGGGGTCATCCCAGATAATTCCCACTCATTAACTTCCCACACCTATTCAATCAATAACCAAGACCTTTGGCTTCTACTTTTTAAATAACTCTTAAATCTGCCCAATCTAGTATAAATGCCACCAACTGTAGTCTAAAACTACTATCACCTTTCATTTGGACAGCTGAAAGGGCCTCCTAAACCTGTTCTGCTTATCCAGTTTTATCTCCCAGCATTGTCTATGCTTAAAACCACACTAGTTTTCTTAAGTTCCTTGAACATGACAAGCTCTTTCTTACTTGGCCTTTGAACATGCTATTCCTTTGACTGGCAAATTCCTATTCATTCTTCATTTCTTAGTTTAAAAGTCACTTGCTCAAGTGTCATTTCCCTACTTCCTGAACTAACTTATATGTCTCTACCACTATTCCCACACAATTTTGTACAACTCTCTCATGGCACTTTTCATAGTAATAATTAATTAGAAAATACTAATTTAGTGTCTTTTTCTCTTGCCGAACTTTAAATTCAATGAAACAAGAAACTTGTTCTTTTTTATGCCCAGGATTTATCACAGTGAGTGAAAATGTGCAGAACAAATGAATCATGCTAAAGAATTTGAAAGTTATTCTGTATGCAAAGTGACTCTTGAAGGTTAAATAAGCCAAAGAATAAAGAAATAATTGTAATGTATATAGTTATTCATCTATTCTAAAGCATTTATTTAGGTGTTAACTTTTTAGCAGGCATTATGCTAAGAACTAGGTATATTAACTTAAATAAACACAATCCTTGCCCTCAAGGAGCTCAGTCATTAATGACAGATACAGACGTGTAAACAAAAAGATACCATATTAAATGCAGAGGTAAATACAAGCGTGAATGTTTAACTTTGTATAGGGAATGAAATTAAGAGAGCACTTACAGCCAAAGAGATTGCTATTTGAGTAGTGAGAGGAGTTTGCCATGCAGAAAAGGAGAAAAGTCATTTTTATTTTCCAGAAAGAACAAAAGAGTTGAAAATAAGCTTGGAATATTGAGAGAACACAGGAGTAAGAGGTATGAGAATAACCAAACCATACAAAATATGACAATAGTTTCTTGATCAAGGTATCTTAGAGTTATTACTATTGGAATTAGCCTAGCTTTATAGTAACCTGTACTAGTAATCAGCCTCAAAATTTCAGTTGTAAAGAAGCATAAAAGCTGATTATAGGAGAAAATTTAAATAGCTGGAATTATTTTGGTAAATCGTAACATAGTGGCTCTTGCCTCTTTGGGCATGGTTTCCTTATCCATAAGATTTCACTAGATGAGATAATGTCCTAAATATATTCAGTTTTAACACTGTTTGATTTTATATTTTAAAGATATTCAAGATAACCTACCTTCTGCAAATGTAACTGTCACAGTCTCTCTGAGAATATTCCCACTATCTGTAGTCCATTGAAGCTGAAATTGGAACATGTATTTCAATAAAAGTAATGAAGTATTTATATTGAAAAAATATTTTAAAATATCAGTACAACTGTCATATTTTATTCAATGATAGTATAATTGTGCTTTATTTCATAATTACTCTTTTCACTTTTTCACATTCTCAAAGCACAGGTATACTTCATTATCCAAATACATTAACTTCCTCAGTTCAGACAGCAAAATTTAGACAACAAGTGTAGATGGCAAAGACCATTGCTAACCAAATCTGTTTTAGTTCCTAAATTTTGGATAGTGAATAATTGCCTATATTATAGTTAGTAGTTCCTGGGTAGTTACAGTAATCTCATCAGAGTAGGCAAAATTTTCACAGAAATATTCAGGGAGAAACTACAGCATAGCAGTATGAAATAAAAATGATATCCCTAAATGGAATACACAGCCAACATCATCGCTTTGTGTATTCAAGTTTGTTCTATTTAAACCTACCCACCTGTTTAAGAAGGAAGGGGAGAAATACACAGTATGTACTCAAAAGGTATCTGTTAAACAAATACTTCTTATAGAGATAAAATATGTTTATTTTTAAATGAAGATTACTATTATTATTATAGTTGGAGTTAGAAATTTGCTATTTCTTCTTGTAAGAGCAATTAAAAAATTTAGTCAAATCATCCTCTGAGAGTTCACAGTGTTTACATTTTAAGAAAAAAATTTAATTCTGTCTTATATCACAGTTAATTATGCAGCCTAATAGCACCCACCCCAAGTATGACAAACAGTAATAGAAGCTGAGAAACATTCTCTAGTAAAACAAGGAATTACAGCTGTAATCATACCGTTGCTGGAATAATCTCCGAGTTATATACATTATCTCCATTTCTTAAGGACTTTTGTACCTCATGGATGTGATTTTTTATATCATTTACAGTTGGAAAAAAGGATAAATTATGTCTTTCAGGTACCTCATCAGGTTTAAACAATTCCCGTTCCACAAATTTTCTGTGGAGAATATAAAATAGAAAAACGTAAACAATCTAGCAATATACTTTAGATCAAAGGAGATTCCCTTTAGCATAAACTTCTGTAAAGCATGTTTTACAGCTTTATAAAAAATTTTTATTTTTCTACTTTTAACTTTTTATATATATTAAGTCACAGAATTCATGTAGATTAAAGAAATGTAATATTTTTACAGGTTAAACACCTATATATCTTAGAGTGAGCTTTGACATTTTTATGAATTTCTGAATTTTATGAATTTTTATGAATAACTTTATAATTTAAGTATAGTTGTTTTGAACACTTGCTATGTCAGGTACTATACTGAACAATTCACATCAAGTATCTCCTTTAACCTTTACTATAATATTGAGTGTTAAGTACAATTTACTTTACAGCTAAGGGCACCGAGGGCTGCAGAAGTTAAAGGAGTGTGCCCAAAGTTATACATCTACCTAGTAAGTAAGACAGCTAGGGACTACACCCAGGTTATATGCATAAACATCATGTCACATTGCTTCCAAAAGGCATTAATTAATATCAAATGAAATATGGTATGCTTGAATTTTATAAGTAGACAAAAGAGAAGATAGAAATAGAAGGCAGCAATGCCAAATAATAATATTTAAAAAACCCATAACTGATAAAGTTTTATATATATTTGTATATGTCTTGTACATTATATTCAGCAGACCACATTGCAGAGCTGTATTATTCAGGGTTAATAAATAGTGGATGGCTTTACCAAATTTTGGCTCTGTTCTAAAAAAGTCCCAGTGAATATAAATATAAAATGCCTAAGAAAGCTGTTAAATAAAAGCCATGTATTAATTAAGAAATAATCCTAGGAAATACTCATTATGTTGTTTAGATCAGACTACACAATAAGCAGTAGGTTATTGTTAGCAACATCAGTTAAATATCAGAAATCATGGCAAAAAGCACAGGCTATAGAGTTAGACCTAGATTTTAGTTCTGCCTCTACCTCTTAAGTCAGTTTCTTAGCTGCTCTGAGTCTCCATTTTTTCATCTCATCTCAGAATGAGGATAAATATATCAACTTTATAGTCATAGGAATAATGAGATTGTGTATATAAAGTGCTCAGCACAATACCTGGCACACACATATTAAGTGCCACATAATAATAATAATTATTATATCCTGAGTATCAATAAAATTGAACCACAGTGCTACATATAATATTTCATTAAAGAAGAACTATCCATATTCTTTTGTTGTAATACAATTTAATTTTATGTCAAATCACTTAAAATTAGAATCTTGGCCTAGGTTTTAAAATCTTTGGTTCCACAAAGGTTTTTTTTTTCCATAAATGTACTTATTATGTAATTCAATTTACGTATTATTTAGTCCATTTGCCATATCTGAATATGAAATGTCTCAAATGAGTAATGTGAATCACTATTCAAGCATCTGTTAGAAAATTACCAGGTCATAAAAAAGGTTATTTTAATAAATAAACAAACTATTTATGGTATATGATATATACTGTGACAGCATATATCCAGGAAAATGTCTGTGATGTTGAGTGTATTATTTAAACTAACAAAACAAAAATGAAAAATGTAAAAGTACAACTTGTTTCTACTGTACCTTAGCTGTTTCCTTACTGTGTATACTTGTTCTATCCCCTGTGATACTAATTCCTGAATCTTATGTGCTACTTGAGGATGTAGTCGTGAGGGTAATACACAATTCTCATCTCTAATTGCAGTTTCCTCTTCTTCAGGAGAAGACATGGGAAAAAGGGAAGGTGACAAAGGAAGGCAGGGTGTCTCTAATTCATGATACTGATGAGCTTGCTGTGTAGGTAACTGTACATACCACCTAGCAAGAGAAAATATTTAAAATTATATTACTAGAAAAAGAATCATAGTTACTTGTGTTAACACTCATTAAGAGAAGGAATACTGTTTTAAGAAAAAAATTATATATGATTATATCATATTAAATATGCACATTTAAAAAATAACAAATTAAATATAAGTAAAATAAATATAAACATATAAATAAAATTTAAAATGTCTTCTGCCTAATTGTTCTAAGACTGGTTTATGCCCAATTAAATAAAAATCTTTATAAACTTTTACAGACTTTCATTCACTATGGCCCTAAAGTTAAGGAGGGCACAGGATTTAAGTATATGTGAAAATGGTATTTTAAATTTCATATTAACTAAATTTTACCTCAAAATAATGACTCTTTTTAAATCATCATCTTTTGAATTGTTTATTTTCTCATTCTTCTACCATGTTGTCCCCAAATTACAACTTCTGTGACCTATAATCCTTCCAACCAAGAAGTGGATATAATTCAGAGGCTATCAACATTGAACTACAACAACTAACAGTAAAATAGAACAATTAAAACAATATATTGTAATAAAAGTTATGTGAATGTGGCCTCCCACTCTCCTCTCTCTCAAACTATGTGGGAGAATCTTCTCTGACCGGAGCTCAACATACTGACTGACTCCACAGCATTCTAGCTCCTGCTGCCCCAATGAAAAAGAGAACCAACTAAAAGGTGACTATAGGTCTTTCATACAGCAGGCAGTGCAAAAAACAGATGCTAGGTAAATGAACTGGTATGGTAGGATGCTATTTTAATTGATACTTTTGTGCCAAACACTTGTAATGACTGATAACTGCATGAAATGGAGCCTACTTAAAAATTATACATAATGTTTTCCAAACCAAAAGGTCTACTTATTAACTATTCATTTTTCATATATCTGAAAGATTTTTTAAAGATCACACAAAAATTACCACACACTTAACCTCATTAGACAATTGTAAATTCTTCACCTGGACTGACACATAAAGGAAAGTAATGAAGAAACCAATATATCTTCTTACTTAAAACCTGAAGTATAAAGGTATAAAATAGAATTTTATGTGGGGCTTTGAATTCATTTCTGACATGAGTAATCAAAGATTGGTTAAAAAAAAATAGAGAGGTGACTGCAAGTTGGGCTCCTAATAAGTATGTGAAAAAAGTACTAAATACATAATGAAATGTGTTGCTAAATATTTATTTGGGAAAACCTTCCATATGGAATACAGAATTCATTGCTCAGAATTATCTATAACATCTGGCTGATAAACTCAATGGCTTATACAGTGGCAAATCACTTTAATACCTTGGGAACTACTGGTGTGACACCTATCTTAAGAAAATGTTTCTTAATAAATTAATTGAAAAGTATAATTTCTCTTACAGAAAGAATTCTTGCAAATGTGGCTAATTAATTTGTAAAATAAAAAAGAACTATATAAACGTCATACCTAAGAACACCACCTGCATCTACCAAGTTCTTCTTTAGCATGTTAAAGGCTTTCTCCTGCTCCATTCGAATTATTTTCTTGTCAATTTTGGGGTCTGTAGGAACTCTATATTCAGGAAACTTCTGTACCTTTTTAATGTAAATCCTTTTTATAAGAAAAAGTATTTCATTATACTGTAATCTGAAGAAAATCTAACTTATCAACCAGAAGTTTACTTTAAGCATTAAAGTTTAAAGAAAACTGAATTAATCCAGAGAACATTCAGAGGATTATGTGAACGATATGTCTTACTCTTAGTGTATAATACTTAGCAAATTAACAATAATCATGTCTTCAGTAAAAACACCTCATATTTATGGAGATTAACATTTTTCTGCTGGATTTGTCTGGTCTCCACTCTCCTGGAAACTGTAAAAACCTCATGCTTGATTACTTTAATAGCCTCCTTCAGTGCTTGTGGGCCTCCAGTCTCTAACTTAAATCCACTCAACCTATCAATGCCACAATAATTCTTTACATTTGTATTACTCTGCTCTTTAGTCAAGTACACAATTCTTGGCAGCACTCAAGGTATTCTACATCATTCTATCTTATTTACCTAATCTTAATTTCAATTACCTCAAATATAAAACTGCTTTTCCTATGAAGTTTATCATCTTAATGTGCCTCCTCTGATACTGAAAATACAATCATGCCATATCTTTATTTACATAATTTTCCTAGCCTGCTACCTTCCCTCTAATTCTCTACCTACTCAAATTCAATCTGAATTTCAGCATCCAGGTTGTTCTATCTTCTTTCCTGCTAATGAGTTTCCATGGATATATTCCTTCTCTGAAGATAAGTGAGTTAATCTACACATATGACATTATATACTATACTATTATGTTCTCTAATAATTTCTGTTTCCTGACCTACCCCAACAATATTTTAAGTTCTCCATGATCAAGTAAAATCTTATACTTCCTCCTTCCCATGGCACCTAATGTACTTGCTGGGCAGAGTGGATGCTCAGAAAGCACTTGTAGAAAGAGAAAAAAGTTATTTCTTCACATTAAGATTTTCTCCCATGTTATAACTGAAGTTTTATATCACTTATATTTAAAAAGCAGTTGAAAGTGTTGTTTAATGGTCAGGTTTAAGTTTTGCCTAAAGTTAGCATTATCAAATTAAACATAAACCTGAGTGGCTTTAAAAATCTCTTGAGAATGCTAAAATTTGTGATATGAGATGTGCTGCTAAAATAAGATGTCTCAAAGATCAACTAAATCTAACCTTTACATACTATCTTAAATTTTATCTGGTAACTTAAAGTACTTTCAATGCCTGAAAGAAGAATATTAGAAAAGGACATTATAAAAATCTTTCATTGCTTCACATTTTTCATTCTCATGCAGAGCAATGATTATTCTGTAGTCCTATGTAAAACTTATTCATACACTGCTGGTGTAAGTATCACTGGTAAAATCTCTCTAAAAACAACTCTGTAATACTTGTCAACATTTAACAAGAAGATAACCTTTGCCCTAGCAATTTCATTTTAAGAAAGTTATTCTACTGATATACTTGTATAAGAGTACAAATAGGTATACAATATTATTAACGGCAGCTTTGCAGATAATAAGAATACCTTTCAGAGCCTTGATGTCCATCATTAGAGGACTAATTAAGTAAATGATAATCTATCCACAAATGAAATATTATATGCTATTAAAAAGAACCATGAAACTAATGTTTTATTTCAATTATATCTCAATTTAAAAAAAATTTGAAAAGAAGGAAACAATCCTTTTATGTACTGATATGGAATGAAATTTGATATACTGGGAATGAAAAAAAAGACAAAGTGTATGGTAATATACGTCATTTTATTCCCACTAGTATAAACCATAATAACTGTTCAGTACATACCACAATAGATGTTCAGAATGGAAATAAGTAAGTATGTATTCATAGCAGGAAAAAGGGTACACTACTATCTAACTTTAAGGAAAGGAAATATTAGTAAGCTTTATTGAGATCATCAACACTTATGACGGCAAAGGAGAATACATAAATACACCTATAACCGAATATTTTTGGAAGATTACTCAAGAAACTGGTGAGAGTTGCTGCCTTAAAGGGGACACTGGAGGCAGTGTAAAAGTAAACATATCTTATTGTATACTTTTTGGCACTGTTTAATCTTAATAAAAATATGCACATTTACTGTTTAAAAATAAGTACTTAAATAAAAAAGAAATAAAAGAAAATAAAGCTTACCGGGCTGGGCAAGTGGCTTTGTAGAGGTGACAAGACCTGCTTTCCTGCTCACCAATTTTTTTTAACTGGAAACCTTTTCTCCTTGGCCCATACTGACACTCCATTACCACGGCTCTACTCCCTGTGGGTCGAAACCAACTATTGATATTAATTCAAGTATCCATCTGTATTTGGATACTAGATTAAAAATAACTTGGTGGTGGCAATGTCAAAATCTGTACTTTCAATTACACAACTTTAAGGAAAGAAAACATCAGGAAGTTTTACTAAGAGGTACAAACACATAAATTAAAAAGTTTATTGTAATACCAAATGAACCACATTATGGTAGGGATATGAGTAAATACCACATTTACTGAATGTCAGCTGATTATTAACATAGATATAATTTTTAATAAAACCACTAAGTAAAAATTAGAAAATGCTATATTTGTTAATATATATTAGTGCATGTTAAAATTTAACTTCCTTTTGTAATTATTTATTTCCTTATTTCTATTTGGGCAGTTAAAATACAGTAGTCCCCCCTTATCCACAGGGGATCTGTACCAAAACCTCCAAAACCACAGATAATACTGAACCCTATACATACTATGTTTTTTCCTATACATACATACCTACGATAAAGTTTAATTTATAAATTAGGCACAGTAAGTGATTAACAATAACCAATAATAAAAAAATAGAATGGTTAAAACAATATACTGTAATAAAAGTTATGTGAATGTGGTCTCTCACTCTCCTCTCTCACAAAATGTCTTATACTGAACTCACCCTTCTTCTTGTGATGATGTAAGACAAAATACCTACATGATTAAATGAAGTGAGGTGAATGAAGTAGGCATTGTGATGTAGCCTTGGGCTGCTACTAACTCTCTGACATTATGTCAGAAGGGGGAAGATCTGCTTCTGGACAGTGGTTAACTGTGGGGTTACTGAAATCATGGAAAGTGAAACCACAGATAAAGGGGAACTAATATAATGTGATATAACCAGCTCTAAGATGGCCCCCAACAATCCCTAATTCCTAGTACTCATGTCTTTGTATAATTCATTCCCCTTGAGCATAAGCTAGACTTATTAACTTCTAATAAATATGGCAGAAAGTGACAGGATGTTATTTTTGATATTAGGTTTTATAAAAAGACTGTGACTTCGATCTTGGGTACTCTCTTCCTCTTGCTTGGATTGCTCTCTCTGGGCAAAATCAACTGTCATGTGGTGAGGGAGCTCTGTGGAGAGCCCATGTGCCAGAGCCACAGGAGTGAGCTTGGAATCAGACCCTTCCCCATTCAAGCTGCTTGGTTGCAGTCTTGTGACAGAAACTGAGGCAGAACCACATTGCTAAGCCCTTGGTTGATTTCTGACCCACAGAAACTGTGAGAAAATAAATGTTTGTTTCTTTCAGACACCAAGTTTAGGGTAATATGTTACACAGCAATAGATAACACAAATAAGTAAATGAGAAAACTGCACAGTTAAGATTTAAAGTTGAATATCCTATTCTATGTAGGGTACAGCAAATTTTTCAAATATAAAGCCCCAAAACATTGATCATAAATAGAAATGTTGATAAAGCTGACACTAAAATTTACAACTTCTATTAAAAATACACAATAAAGGTAAAAGAAAAAAGTTTGAGAAACAGTATTTTACAACACATATAAAAAGGAATTAATATGCAGAATATAAAGAACCAAAATAATTTTTAACAATTTAAACAACCTAACAGAAAAACAGGCAAAAGCTATAAGCAGGCAATTCAGAAAGGAAAGGAAAAAGATATTAAATAAGCATATAAAAAGATGTTCAACTTTACTATAAACAGGGAAATGCAAATTAAAAAAATAGTAAAATACGATCACATACTCTTCAGATTGGCAAAAAAAAAAAAATTAACAATACTCTAACATAACTGAATCCACTGATCATTGTTAACAGCACAAAAAGGTGTTGCATGCAGGTAGCAATAAGAAGAACACAGCATGCCTATAAAGTATGCTTGCAAAACATTTTCATGAAGATTAAATCTTCACTTAAGCCTCCTCTAGATCTAACATCTTATAGGAAATACAGGAGATAAAAGAACATGTTAAACTACATCACACAGATAGATGGAATCAGCAAAATCCAGAATATGGCACACTTTACAGGAAAAACTACCTCAGGGAAAAGAGAGAAATTTTTAGATGAAAAGAAATTTAGGAGACATATTAACCAAATGTAATCTCTGAACTATGGATGTAAATTTGAACAAACCTAAAGAACAAGAATTATAAGAGTAGAAATTAAAACATTGGACATTTTATCACATTAAGAAATTACTGGGGATTTTTCTCAAGATGGCAGCATGAGTAGGGTGGCAGAAATTGCCTCCCAAAACCATATATATTTTGAAAACACAGCGAATACAACTATTCCTAAAAGAGTGACCAGAAGATACAGTACATGAGCCAGGTTACATCTGTGAGAGCTCAATATCTCATGGAAAAGGGTAGGATACAAAGCCGTGACCTGGCAGGACCCAAGCACTCCCCGAACCCCAGCTCACCGGCAGGAGGAAGGGAATCAGAGTGGGGAGGGAGTGGAAGCACAGGACTGATAAATAACCAGCCATGGTGGTCTGCACCAGGAGCACAGACACACATTACATGGTGCACTGGATACTGGAGGATCGGAAAAGCAAGGTCCGAGATTGAGACAGCAAACAGGTTCCTACAGCCGGCTGCCCTGGGACAAAAGAAAAGCGGGCACTTTAAAAGTCTTAAAGGGACAAGGGTATAACAGGTGGACAAAACTGTCCTGGCACACTCAACCCAGCAGCCTCGGAACTTTAAGGAACTTCAGATGCCCTAACCATCTGGATGGAAATGCAGCTATGAACCCCCTTGTGGTGATAAGCAGCCTGCTGTGCCTTCCAGGCCACGGGCACTACAAGCAAATCAGCTGACTCGCCATTGCTGCGGAAGAGCAAGGGAGTAGCCCCACCTACAGCAACCACCCAGCTAAGTACAGAGGTTACTCCCTGTGCATGACTGAACGACCCAGATCCAGAGGCTGCTCCCTACACACAGTTGACCGGAACAAACAGCAAAGACAGGAGAAATTTGGGAGGCACAAAAGGGCTCCATTCTTGTGGCAGAACACACACCACTCACCTGCAACCTCCGCCACCGCCCTAGGCCATCCTGAGGCACGCCCCACCCACAGCAGCTTAGGGGATTAACCCAGAGGCCACTCCCTGCGTGCAGTTGACTGGCACAGTGGAGATGGGTGCAGAGTCTGGAAAGCACAAAGGGGCTCTGTTCTCATGGCAGAACACGCGCCACTGGCCTGGCACACTCAGCCCAGCAGGCTGGGAACATTAAGGAACCTCAGATGTCCTAACTGGCACAGACAGCAGAGATGGGTGCAGAGACCGGAAGGCACAAGGGGGCTTTTCTCTTGTGGCAGAACACGCACTGTAGGTCTGCAACCCCCGACATTGCCCTACGCCGTCTCAAAGGCTGCAATGGCCACGGCAGCTAGGTGATTAACCCAGAGGCTGTTCCCTTCGTGTGGTTAACTGGGACAGACAGCAGAGACAAGCAAGGCAACTGACAAGCAGGAAGGGACTTTGTTCTCCCAGCTGACACACGCGCCACTCACCGGCGACCACTCCCATCACCATGAAAAGGCAGAAGAACCTCGTTCAGTGCAAAATCCCTCAGACACCAGAGAGAGTGTTTGGTGAGACTGAAATCACCAATCTTCCTGAAAAAGAATTCAAAATAAAAGTCATAAGCATGCTGATGGAGCTACAGAGAAAAATGCAAGAGCTAAGGGATGAATTCGGGAGAGAGAAAAAAGAAATAAAATAAACAATGGAAGGATTCAAGAGCAGACTGAATGAGGAGGAAGAGACTGTTAATGGAATAGAAAACAGAGAAGAGGAATACAGAGAAGCTGAGGCAGAGAGAGATAAAAGGATCTCTAGGAATGAAAGAATATTAAGAGAACTGTGTGACCAATCCAAAAGGAAAAAGATTTGCATTATAGGAGTACCAGAAGAAAGAGAGAAAAAGAGATAGAAAGTGTCTTTGAAGAAATAATTGCTGAAAACTTCCCCAAGCTGAGGAAGGAAATAGTCTCTCAGACCATGAAAGCCCACAGATCTCCCAACACAAGGGACCCAAGGAGGACAACAACAAGACATATAATAATTAAAATGGCAAAGATCAAAGACAAGGACAGAGTATTAAAAGCAGCCAGAGAGAGAAAAAAATCACATACAAAGGAAAACCCATCAGACTATCATCAGATTTCTCAGCAGAAACCTTCCAGGCCAGAAAAGAATGGCAAGATACATTCAATGCAATGAAACAGAAGGGCCTCAAACCAAGAACACTGTATTCAGCAAGATTTTCATTTAAATTTGAAGGAGGGATTGCACAATTTCAAGATAAACAAAAGTTGAGGGAGTCTACCTCCCACAAACCATCTCAACAATGTATTTTAAAGATACTGCTCTAGATGGAAGTAGGCATTAGGCTAAATAGCTGTCACCAGAGAAAATAAAACAACAGCAAAGAAAGTAGACCAACTAAATACTGACTAAATGCAAAATAAAATCAGCTATCCACAAAATAGGTCAAGGGAAACACAAAAGAGTACAGAATAAAACACCTAACATATAAAGAGTGGTGGAGGAATAAAAAGAAGGGAGAAATAAAAAATCATCAAGCTGTGTTTATACTAGCATAATAAGTGAGTTAAGTAAGACGGTTAGATAGTAAAGAAGCTACCCTTGAACCTTTGGTAACCATGAATCCAAAGGCTGCAATGGCAATAAGAACATATCTATTGATAATCACCCTAAGTGTAAATGGACTGAATGCACAAATCAAAAGACACAGAGTAACAGAATGGATAAAAAACAAGACCTATCTATATGCTGCCTAGAAGAGACTCACCTCAAACCCAAAGACATACACAGACTAAAAGTGAAGGGATGGAAAAAGATATTTCATGCAAACAACAAAGAGAAAAAAGCAGGTGTTGCAGTACTTGTATCAGACAAAATAGACTTCAAAACAAAGAAAGTCACAAGAGATAAAGGAGGACATTACATAATGATAAACGGGTCAGTCCAACAAGAGGATATAACCATTATGAATATCTATGCACCCAACACAGAAGCACCTACATATGTGAAACAAATACTAACAGAATTAAAACAGGAAATAGAATGCACTGCATTCATTTGAGGAGACTTCAACACACCACTCACTCTCAAGGACAGATCAACCAGACAAAAAATAAGTAAGGACACAGAGGCACTGAGCAACACATTAGAACAGATGAACCTAACAGACATCTACAGAACTCTACAGCCAAAAGCACCTGGATACACATTCTTCTCAAGCGCACATGGAACAATTTCAAGAAGAGATCATATACTAGGAAACAAAAAAACCTCAGTAAATCCAAAAAGACTGAAATTGTATCAACCAACTTCTCAGATCACTAGGGTATGAAACTAGAAATTACTCAAAAAAAAAAAGAAAAAGCCCACAGACACATGGAGGCTTAATAACATGCTCCTAAATAATTAATGGATCAATGCCAAATAAAAACAGAGTTCAAGCAATATATGGAGACAAATGACAACAATAATTCAACACCGCAAAATCTGTGGAATGCAGCGAAGGCCGTGCTAAGAGGGAAATATATTGCAATACAGGCCTACCTCAGGAAAGAAGAACAATCCCAAATGAACAGTCTAAACTCACAATTAATGAAACTAGAAAAGGGAGACAAATGAGGCCCAAAGTCAGTAGAAGGAGGTACATAGTAAAGATTAGAACATAAATAAATAAAATCGAGAAGAATAAAACAATAGAAAGAATCAATGAAAGCAGGAGCTGGCTCTTTGAAAAATAAACAAAATAGATAAACTCCTAGCCAAACTTATCAAGAAAAAAAGAGAGTCTACTCACATAAACAGAATCAGAAATGAGAAAGGAAAAATCACTACAGACACCACAGAAATGCAAAGAATTATGAGAGAATACTATGAAAAATAATATGCTAACAAACTGGATAACCTAGAAGAAATGGACAACTTTCTAGAAAAACACAACCTTCCAAGGCTGACCCAGGAAGAAACAGAAAATCTGAATAGACCAATTACCAGCAAAGAAATTGAATGGGTAATCAAAAAACTACCTAAGAACAAAACTCTGGACCAGATGGTGTCACTGTTGAATTTTATCAAACATTTAGTGAAGACCTAATACCCGTCCTCATTAAAGTTTTCCAAAAAGTAGAAGAGGAGAGAATACACCCAAACTCATTCTACGAGGCCAACATCACTCTAATACCAAAACCAGGCAAAGACACCACAAAAAAAGAAAATTACAGACCAATATCCCTGATGAACATAGACGCAAAAATACTCAACAAAATACTAGCAACTGAATTGAAAAATACATCAAAAAGATCAACCATCATGATCAAGTGGGATTCATCCCAGGGAGACAAGGATGGCACAACAATCGAAAATCCATCAACATCATCCACCACATCAACAAAAAGAAGGACAAAAACCACATGATCATCTCCATAGATGCTGAAAAAGCATTCGACAAAATTCAACATCCATTAATGATAAAAGCTCTCAACAAAATGGGTATATAGGGCAAGTACCTCAACACAATAAAGGCCATATATGACAAACCCAAAACCAACATTATACTTAACAGTGAGAAGCTGAAAGCTTTTCCTTTAAGATCGGGAACAAGACAAGGATGCCCACTCTCCCTACTTTTATTCAACATAGTTCTAGAGGTCCTAGCCACAGCAATCAGACAACACAAAGAAATAAAAGGCATCCAGATTGGTAGGACGTTCAAACTGTCCCTGTTTGCAGATGAGATGATATTGTCCATAAAAAACCCTAAAGAATCCACTCCAAAACTACTAGATCTAATATCTGAATTCAGCAAAGTTGTGGGATACAAAATTAATACAAAGAAATCTGTTGCATTCCTATACACTAACGATGAACTAGCAGAAAGAGAAATCAAGAAAACAATTCCATTCACAATTGCATCAAAAAGAATAAAATACCTAGGAATAAACCTAACCAAGGAAGTGAAAGACTTATACTCTGAAAACTACAAGAGAAATTAAAGAAGATGCCAGTAAATGGAAACACATCCTGTGGTCATGGGTAGGAAGAATTATTTTCAAAATGGCCATCCTGCCTAAAGCAATCCACAGATTCAATGCAATCTCTATCAAAATGCCAACAGCATTCTTCAATGAACTAGAGCAAATTGTTCTAAAATTCATATGGAACCATAAAAGACCCCGAATAGGCAAAGCAATCCTGAGAAGAAAGAATAAAGCTGGGGGGGAATTAAGCTCCCTGACTTCAAGCTCTACTACAAAGCCACAGTAATCAAGACAATTTGGTACTTGCACAAGAACAGACCCATAGACCAATGGAACAGGCTAGAGAGCCCAGATATAAACCCAAGCATATATGGTCAATTAATATACGATAAAGGAGCCATGGATATACAATGGGGAAATGACAGCCTGTTCCACAGCTGGTGCTGGCAAAACTGGACAGCTACATGTAAGAGAATGAAACTGGATTATTGTCTAACCCCATATACAAAAGTAAACTCAAAAAGGATCAAAGACCTGAATGTAAGTCATGAAACCATAAAACTCTTAGAAAAAAATACAGGCAAAAATCTCTTGTACATAAACATGAGCAACTTCTTCATGAACGTATCTCCCCGGGCAAGGAAAACAAAAGCAAAAATGAACAAGTGGGACTATATCAAACTAAAAAGCTTCTGCATGGCAAAGAACAGCATCAGTAGAACAAAAAGACATCCTAAAGTATGGGAGAAAATATCAATAATTCACATATCTGATAAGGGGTTGACATCTAAAATATGTAAAGAGCTCATGCACCTCAACAAACAAAAAGCAAATAAGCTTATTAAAAAATGGGCAGAGGAGCTGAACAGATAGTTCTCCAAAGAAATTCAGATGGCCAATGGGCACATGAAAAGATGATCCACATTGGTAATAATCAGAGAAATGCAAATTAAAACCACAATGAGATATCACCTCACACCAGTGAGGATGGCCACCATCCAAAGACAAACAACAAGAAATGTTGGTGAGGATATGGAGAAAGGGGAACCCTCCTACACTTCTTGTGGGAATGTAAATTAGTTCAACCATTGTGGAAAGCAGTATGGAGGTTCCTCAAAAAACTCAAAATAGAAATACCATTTGACCCAGGAATTTCACTCCTAGGAATTTACCCTATGATTGCAGGAGCCCTGTTTGAAAAAGACATATGCACCCTATGTTTATCGCAGCACTATTTACCGTAGCTAAGATATGGAAGCAACATAAGTGTCCATCAGTCGATGACTGGATAAAGAAGATGTGGTACATATAGACAATGGAATATTATTCAGCCATAAGAAGAAAACAAATCCTACTATTTACAACAACCCGGATGGAGCTAGGGGGTATTATGCTCAGTGCAATAAGCCAGGCGGAGAAAGACAAGTATCAAATGATTTCACTCATCTGTGGAGTATAAGAACAAAGAAAAAAAATGAAGGTACTAAACAGCAGCAGACTCACAGAACCCAAGAATGGACTAACCGTTACTAAAGGGAAAGGGATTGGGGAACATGGGTGGGAGGGGAAGGATAAGGGGGAAAAAGGGGTATTACGATTAGCACACATAATGTAGCACAGGGGGGATACAGGGAAGGTAGTAGAACACAGAGAAGACAGTAGTGATTCTATAGCATCTTACTATGCTGATGTGACGGTAATGGGGTATGTGGTGGGGCCTTGATAATAGGGGGACTCTAGTAACCATAATGTTGCTCATGTAATTGTACATTAATAATACCAGATTAAAAAAAAGATGTTCCACATCGCTAATCATCATAAAATGCAAATCAAAACCACATTGAGATATCACTTCCCAGAAGTTAGGATGGCCACCATTCAAAAGACAAACAACAAATGTTGGCAAGGATGTGGAGAAAGGGGAACCGTCCTACACACTGGTGGGAATGTAAATTAGTTCAGCCATTGTGGAAAACAGTATGGACGTTCCTCAAAAAACTCAAAATAGAAATACCATTTGATCCAGGAAATCCAGTCCTAGGAATTTAGCCTTAGAATGCACCAGCCCAGTTTGAAAAAGACATATGCACCCCTATTACAATAGCTAAGATATGGAAGCAACCTAAGTGTCTACCAGTAGATGAATGGATAAAGAAGATGTGGTACATATACACAATGGAATATTATTCAGCCATAAGAAGAAAACAAATCCTACCATTTTTAACAACATGGATGGAGCCAGAGGGTATTATGCTCAGTGAAATAAGCCGGGGGGAGAACAAGTATCAAATGATATCACTCATCTGTGGAGCATAAGATCAAAGAGAAAACTGAAGGAACAAAACAACAATAGACTCACAGACCCCAAGAATGGACTAACATTTACCAAAGGGAAAGGGACTGGGGAGGATGGGTGGAAAGGGAGGGATAAGGCGAAAAGGGGCATTACAATTAGCACACATAATGCAGAGGGGGGAGTATGGGGAAAGCAGTATAGCATAGAGAAGACAAGTAGTGATTCTATAGCATCTTACTACACTGATGGACAGTGACTGTATTGGGGTATGTGTTGGGGACTTGATAATGGGGGGAATCTAGGAACCACAATGTTGCTCATGTAATTGTATATGAATGATACCAAATAAAAAAATAAAAACAAAAGAATTTATGTTAATTCTTTCAAAGTGTGATAATGGGATTTTCACTATATATATATGTGTGTGTGGTATATAGAGACCTTATCTTTTAGGATATATGCTTTAGTTCATATTACATATATTGAGTAATTACAGATGAAATGGTAAGATGAAATGAAATAATATCTGGAATTTGCTATAAAATCATCTTGGGAGCAGGGCATGAAGAAGTAGGTAGGGATATAAATTAACCAAGATTGACCATATGCTGATAGTTGTTAATGCTGGATGTTGAAACACTGAGTGACAGGATTTCATATATTAATAACTCCTCCTTGATATACACATGAAAATTTCCATAATATAAAGATTTTTCAATATCTGAGAATGCTAAGTCATAGAGTCAATGTGGGAAAAGGAAATTTTCATACACTGTTGAAAGAAGTAAAAATTGATACAGTTCATCAATTCCCTCATCTATGATTCTGAAATACAAAAGCTCAGAAAGCAAAATTTTGGGGGATTCATTTGGCTGCAAAACCTGACCTGAACTTTATGAGGCTATTTATTGTCTCTATGTATTTCTCTTAGTGTGACCATAAAGTACTACTGTGTTTGATTATGTGATACTGTCTATGGAATACTTGCTAGGAAAATTATGTAATATTACCATATTATATTCTAAAAATTCATAATTCTAAAATGCATCTCACCAGAAAAATTTTACAGATTATTTTGGATCTGTACAACATCCACTTCAGAGATCAATTGGAGATAATCTTGTAAAGATGAAATGAGCATACTTTATAACTCAGCAATCCTATTTTAATGCAAACACTATTAACTATACTTTAATGCATATGCTATTAATTATTTACATGTTTTCAACAGAAAACATATATTGTGGACAGTTTGACTATGGCATTCTTTGTAATACTGAAGTTGGAAACAACCTAATGATCATTAGTAGAAAAGTATTTTTGGTTTGGTCATATACTGGCATTGTTATATAAGAGTTAAACTGCATTAACTAGGATCTATTAGTATAAAAATACAGACTGGAAAGATACACACCAAATTCATGTTGTGGCTATGTTGTGGCTACCTGAAGAGAGTTTAGAAGGGGATTAGAACTGTGGGGGGAGGAGAATGTTGCATTTCTTTTATAGAACACTGATGAAACCTGAACAAAGTCTCATCTTCATCTAAGTCCTTCACCCTCAGAAGCCCAGGATGAGGCTACAACTCTTCCAGCTGAATTAATACCCCCATAATCCTAAAATAAATTATTTATTTTTAGGTTCTGTGGGGTCTAAGTAGTCCTAGGGTAAGTCTCTGAGAATTTTTTGAAATTCTACCACTTTAGGAAATACTAGTGCAGTGTTTGAGAATACTGTATGTAACATCCCTGTACTTGAGAACCCAAGTATTAGAATTCTGTATAATAAATCCAGATTGTATAAAAATTTTATACATTAACTCCTGACTTACAAGCTACATAAAATGCACACAAATTCCTGCAACAAGACAAATCAAGACAGAAGAAGAGACTATCTGGATTGGATAGGGAAAAAACCCCAACAGACATACATATTTAAAATAATGAAATTGTTATATTAATTTTTATTAAATAGGTATGTCTGGAATTTCAAGATTTTTAGTTTCTACTAATCAGCATATTTAAAGGAAGCATTATTTATTTACTCTAATATATGAAAAGACAATTTTATAACAAAATAATTGGTTACATTTACTATAAGCTTTCTTTGTAGTTGAATATGCATTTTCATCAAGTAACATTCAGTTGTCATCTACCAAAATTAAAACGTATCACCTTAGGAAAACTACATTTCCCAATGGTTCATGGCTGCTGCTTAGCCTTTTAAAATAATTCTTTTTAAAAAGTACCTGCATTGACAAATGGGATTCCATCATATGGGACATACTGGGATTTCCACATCAAACGTGTAGCTGGCTTGGCTGGGTTTGGAGATTGGCGGGTTCCCCAAACACTCTGTGTCTGCTGCTTGTGAAATGTTAAGATACTTTCTAATTCAGTCTCACTTACACAGTAGCCACGGTATGAATCTCCAATTTTCTGTATGTAGTAGAAATTAAATAACAAAATTATTAGCAAATATGTTTCATTGTCCAAAAAAATGTAATGAGGTAGCTGTCCAAAATGAAAAGACTCACCAGCTTTCAAAAGAGAATGTCATTTCTCTCTTCAGATCAGTATATTACAATAGTGGGTCTATTCTAATCAACCAGCATCATTAAATAGATATTTTCCAGGTGTATGTTAGAGAATATAATGACAAACTCACAGCTTCACAATCTTCATCAAAATTTTGTTCAAGAAAAATAGTATTTAGGAAGGATACCTTGAAGAACATATGTATCCATTCTTCCAGATGTTTAAAAGTCTACTCTAGATCCAACCAGATCAGTATAAAACTAGCCACAAAGCACTTATTCTCTGCGGGGCTTCTTTTACTTAAACTGATTTTTATATACCATGAGTCCATTTGAAAACCGATGAAAATTGTGATCATATCTCTTATAAAAATCATGTCAAAGAATTTGCTCATTATATCAAGATTCTTTTTATGAAGATTCTTCTCAGAAAAATTCCTGTTTGGCATTAATACCAAAAACAGTTAATGGTTTCTTTTATCTTATGGAAATTTGCATAGTCACTTTTATCTAATGGACACAGAATTTATTAACTAACTAGGTTCCCCCTTTTGAAATGTAGATGATTTGATTACAGATAAGAGTGTCTGTGTATACACATGTATATATATATGTACACTGTACACACATACCCACACTTATACTTCATTAAGATATACATTTCTTACTTTCATTTTATAGTTCCATTCTTGTTTTTCTTTATTCTATAGCTTCCACTTTTAATTTCCACCTTGCTAATGTATTTTATGTATTTTTGTAAAGTGGTCTTAAATTCTACCTTAAACAAGGCAAGGTATAAGTAAACCATGTAAATAAATTGTTATTTTTTACCCACAACCATATGAGTATCCCTCAACTACAGGAGAAACTGTTTTACACCAAAAGAGAAAATTTGTTAACTGTGATCTTATATTGAAATACATACAGACCTAGAATTGATTCTATGTATGTTTCCCCCTAGAGTGAATAACAGCAGAGATGTAGGACTAGGGATCTTGTTCTTCCTCATTAGACTAAATATTTCACCTTGGAAGAATACATTTAATAAAAGGAAGGTATCAAAATACTATTGTGGTTGTACTTTGGCCATAACAAAAAGAGATAATCTGATGTCAACAATACATTATCTACAATTTCCCCTAACAGTAATGAAATTGCCTATGCTTACAAATTTTCTTCTAGCTTATAGATTTCTTCATCAAAACCTCCTTTACAAATAGAAGTAGGAATAAAGTCTAGCTATAACTGTTTTTCCATATAAAATGAATACAGCACATAAGTCAATGGAAGAAAAAATTTCAGAATAAGTACAATCAGGCCTGTATCAGGAGATAAATTTTTAATACAGTATTGAAATTCATCCAACAATACATTTTAGTCAGATGGAAATTCAAAAGTAAAAAGGATTACTAACCAATATTTTGAAGCAAAATGCAGAAAATATTTCTTCAACCGCTAGCCAAAAATATTTTTCACTATTGATATAACTTGGAGAGAAGAAAGAATCCTTCACTGGTAAAGGTCATTCAGTCTGTTGGACAGTTTTAACTAGTTTCTTACAAGACGTATGACATTAGGTAAGCAACACAATGCACCCAGGTTGTGAAATAAGGTAATTTGACCACATTTTTGCTAATGCTTTAACATTCATAGCATTCTATGAAGTTTACAATAATGATTTTAAAAACCCTCATCAAACAGTAACAATAGTAACTTTAAGAAACCACTGGAAAACTATGACTAACAAGAAGTGTGAGGGAAAAAAATCTTAAAAAAGAAAAAAAAATACATGTAACTTAGGAAAACAACAACAGTGATAATGTCCTAACACATGCAATACACCACATCATTAGACTTCACTATTAGAAATTTTCTCAAAATATTAAGTAATGGTTTCCTTCCCATATTTTAAGATTTTTAAGACATTCTAATAATTAAATACTCATTACTATGTATATCTTATATGCAGAGGAGCATGGTTTCTTCCCTCTAAAAGTATGTGGTCTAAATGTTACATAATAATGAACAATCTAAACCAGCAAATAAAGAATTTAAAGAGATAAATAGATAAAAGCTAAATAATCAGACTATTTACAAAAAAGCTATGTAGGACTGGCACTGGGATAGTTAGAAAGGTAAGTAGCAGAAAAACAACCTGTTAGGAAATGGAAATAAAAACAAGTGAAGGCAGAGATAAAGGATTGTCAAGTACTTGTAGAAAGACTAGGTTAACAAAATGGAAGAAGAATTGGAGAAAAGTAGGACATAAAATAGGACAAGATAGGATAACACTAGATTATTGAAGACCTTGATAAGTAGCTACAGTAGCGAAGTGAAGAAAAAATAACACTGAACTTGTTGGGCAGTGAGAAAAGACAATGAAAGCAATAATTAAAGACAAATAGTTTTAGTAAGCTACACAGTAAGGACCAGAAATGGAAGAGTCGAAAAGATTAGAGGAAGGCTGTTACTAAGTCGAGTTCAAGATAACAAACATCTGTGGAAAAGCCCCCAACTCCCAAATAAAAAGAGAGATACTTTAAAGGGAAAACTAAAAGAATCAGATGATTGCCTGACTATGGGAAAGGAAGAAATTAGACTTTGTACCCGAGTGTCTGAGGAAATGGTATTTGTCATTACACAGACAAATTTAGGAAGCTGAGCTAGTTGTGGTATGGTAGGTAATTTTTGTTTAGGATTTGGTGAATTTGAGGTGAAATTCAATTACAGCTTCAGGTAAGTAGCTGGAGGTCTGGGAAATGAACAAGGGCAGAATTAAAGAACTAATGATATAGATTTGGGGATCATTTCCATAAAAGTGAAAATTGAAAGTCAACAAAGTTGATACGCTCTCCAAGAGATAAACTGTAATGAAATAAAAACAAGGTTAAATAGTGAACTTTGAAGAATTTCCACTAGCATATGAAAAGAAGTAAGTGTAAGCAAAGAAAGAGAAGAAATGGTCAAAAGATGAAAAGTAGAGAAACATAATAGTGAAGTTTAATGCAAGACAAAGAGTCACAAGAAATGATAGTGAAAGTGTCAAGTGATTTATATGATCCCTGCTTTAATAGAGTTTACAATCTCTAAGTAATGAAAAAATAGATGAGATCAGAATTAGCATAAACATGAACAAAATATTACAAATACAGCCTCTATTAGTTGTATTCAAAAACAGACATTTGGGGATGAATTGTAGTTACAATCAAAAGAGAATCTAGGTAAGGATTATTTACTCACCTCACAGCTCCTGAGACGGCAGGCCCATAGAGGTGTGTTAGAACAAAGTGGCTGGAGAGGAGCTAGGAAGGGTTCTTCAAGCATTCTGAGACAGGTGAGGAATATATATAATATGTAAGTTACACACACACATAAACATACACAGGGCATTCAACAGTTTTATCCTCTTAGCCAATGTTGATGACAATATACTGTCAATAAGAAATTGCATTAATTATGACAGGTTGATCTGATGGGTGTATTAATTATAAATTTCTTTAATCATTACTATTTCATTAACTGCTAAAGCAAAAGCCTAAGTTTGTTCTCCCAAATACCTATAATCCCAACAAAGTCAGGTATTTTATATCTCTTTCAAAACCGATTTTGTACTCTTCCCATTACGTATGTTTTTCATTTAGCAAAAAAAGAGCTGATCTTCAGATGACTCAAGAGTAACATATATCAAATTTTAAGACTAAATGTCATAAATATTGTGTTAATTTAAAAATATTTTCATAGAACAATTAAAAAAATATAAGTAATACAAAACCCATGTCTGTATTTCCCTTATTATAAGCAATACTGTTTTAAGGCAAAAATAAAAGCTGAAATAGACATTAACAAAAAACATTTTAAACACTTTACCACAGAAGAAGTCAATACATAAAAATGTGACCTGACCATTAACAATTTTAGGAACTGGAATGGATTATTTCTTTATTTAAAAAACTCTATTAGTGTCATGTTTTCAGATTTCTTCAAAAGATAACAGGCAAGCGTCACTGAGGAAAAGTAGAACTTTGGACACTTACAGTTTCTAGAGTAGCCTCCTTGTTGCCAACATGACATCAAAATAATTAAAGATACATTTGATGGTAGTTTGTTCTATTCCCTGAATTTCTGATATTTTCTATAGTCAGCCAACTTTAAATGCGATAATTTAAAGAAGATTTACATGGTGACATCAAAAGATGAGCTCCCCTTTGCCAATGACTCACCTGGTCACTGTCTTTCTGGGCAATGTGAGGGATGCTTGTGGATGAGGAATGTAATTACTGGTATTGTCTGCTAGAGCATCCACTCTTACTGCAGGCAAGTTTCTGTCACTGGCTTTCTCTTCAGAGACATCTTAACAGCAATAACAAGAACAAAGCAACATCAGTATCTTGAATAAGACCATGATACTATAACTAACTGGAACCCACATATTCGAAATAGGAAAGGGAAGCTATGTTCTGAAGCTAAAGATAACACAACTTAAAATGCTTTATTGAGAATTTCTCTGATAAACTTGTTTACTTTCAAATTATAATACTGACTACTAGAATTTTGTAATTAAGTTTTTAGAACTTATATTGAACAGTTAGAAAATAAATGATAAAATTAAGAGTTTTACAATATAATGGGAAAATATAAAATGAATTTTTTGTTTCTATGCCATATTTATAATGTTTTCTGCAAACTGTCTTTCTCCCTTAAGTTTTAGTGACTGTTAACCAAGACAAAGAATCACAACATTAAGGCACAAATATAAAACATTAGCTATGAAAAATGACAAAAAGTGTAGCGATGTTGTTAGAAAAAAAATTCAAATAGATGGAAAAGAACGGGAAGCAAAAGGAAGAGGACAGAGATATTTGCAAGTAATGATGGAATAAAATAAAAAGAATGGGAAGCATAATTCCTTTCTGAACCTGAAGGAACAAAGCAAAGAGGGAAAGAGAAGAGAGGATTAAAAGAATAGTTAAAAAGGATTTAGTCACATGGCTAATGACAATCTTGATAAAAATATAAATGTAAAATTTTTTTCCAGTAGCTATTAGCACTATGTTCTTCTTGTTGTTATTATTACTGTTATAATTAAGAAGAATTTATTTTATGCTCACTGGTCATTTGGGAGGAAGCAAGAGTCAACCAGCTTCTTAGAATTCCAAACTGAAATAATCAGCTAACCTAGACAGGGGTTGAAAAATGAACTTGAAATTTATTTAGGCTGAGAAACTTCTTCTAATTATTCAGTTCACAATATTACCCAAAGAGATCAATAACACTGACTTTCATGATGTTATTATTATTTTTTGAAATATACATTTGTTCTTAAAATATTTCCAAATTCCCTATATCCCATGATTACTTACCCGGAGGACTATTCACATTCACAAGCTGTCCCTGAGGTATAATCACTTGTGCAGTTCCTGTCTGGGTAGATGGAATTACACGCAGCACCTGTCCATTTTCTGATGGGCTGGCAACAATCATCTTGGAAGCATTAAAAAACAAATCAAATGCAAAAGCCTATAATGACTTAACAGCATTATAACTTAAATAAATTGTTAAAGACATGCTTACCTCTATAGTGGAATCTATTATTTCCCTCATATTATAGATGAAAACACTGAGGTACATAAAAAATTTTTCCAAAGTCTCACAACTGATTAAGTGGTAAAGTTAGGATCCAAAACAGGCAACTTGACCTATGTCCTATGATCTTAACCACCTATGGTCTTAATCATTCATTACACATTTGTGAGGTCTAATTATTTAGCAATCTGAACATGGTTCTGACTGGACTTAATATGTTTACTTTTTTCTACTTACTGTATTACCCATACATGTTTGACTGTGTGGCAATCATTTGTCTCATATTTTAGTATTTTTTTCTTTAGTTTAAAAATAGCAACTTGTTAGATGTCTAATTAAACAGGATTTTAAAAAATATTTTTGTGTTTATATACACCCTGTCTTGGTCCATTAATGAATATTACAGTGCCCAAAATGTCTGGGGGAAAAAAAAGAGAAAATTGTATATTTATTATTCTCTTCCCCCCCTCCTATTTAACAACTGAATCCACTGCCTCAAGTTTAAAGGAATGTCAACTAAAAAGGCATCTGGAGTTGAAAACAAACATTTTGAGCCTACTAAATAATATTACTAATATATTATTTGAAAATAAATTTTTCTTTTATTTCCAGACATTTTGGATACCCTGTACACTTTATTACCTAACATACTATTCCACTGACACAATTTCACTGCTTTATCTGAAGTCCACTCTCCTTAGTTTTCCCTAGTGCAAGTAACTCTATCTTTAATCATTCTAACCCACATTCCTAGACTTCCCTTTGCTATGTAAAACATGAAAATATTGCTGCACTCCTTCTTTTAAAAGGATCATTTGAAAAAATTCAAATTTGAAAAGAAACCTCAATAAAATAGAATGCTTTAAATAAAATTATAGACATTTCCCAGAAATAAGAGTAAGAATTGTTTCCCTCTGCCAGTTGTTGATTATTAAGTGTCTTGAGGTAAAAATACCTTGCCATTCCTCTTATCACTTCAGCATGAAAAGCAACTATAAGCTCTGATAATAACAGCTTTACATCTGCTCAGTGCATAATGAATGGCAAGACTTACACGTATTACCTTATTTAATCTTCTTAACATATGAGGATTCATTTATATATATATGAATAACACATGTGTGTGTGTAGACACATACACATAGATACAAGCAAAATAACAAAGAGCTATAATGATGAACTGAAATTCAAACCCAAGCAGTCTGATGCCTTTTTAACTCTGTACTGTCTCTCAATATCTGATGATGTTACTCAACCTATAAAAAGACAAAAACAAAAAGTACCAAAAAACCCTGCTGGACTTTAAAAGGCAACAGTAATAATATTGTTTTAAATTCTTTATGCCATATAATGAGATTAAATATCTCTGAAAAATATTTAATTCATTCTTAGAAAATAAGCATGCTGTGGTTATTTTTAAATCCAAATAAAAGACATATAATTTACTCACATGAAAATTTCATAATTAAGACTGACCTATGGAATATCCCCTTAATTTTGAAACTGTTTCCCAAGCACAATGGAAAAGAGTCTCCTTCATTTTCTCTCTTTAGCTTATTACACCTGATACCAAAAACTATTTTCAATCCATGTAATCTGACAACTGATGATAATCTTACTTTACCTATTTAAAAAATCTAATTATCTTTACCCTTTGCAATGAAAACAGTTTTGAAGAGTCAATTGCTGCAGCACATTCTATCTGAGGCAGACCATGAACAGTATCATAAAACCTTGGCTAATGAGTGATCTTATATTTACTGGCCTCTTTGGGTACCATATTCCTAATAAATCCCAAATACCATTTCTGCTTCATTCCAAAACCTCTTCATTACTGCAGATTCATCTGCTAAAGAATCTTTTACTAGTTCCTTAATATCTTCTATATAAAAAAATCATATTAAAAAATTCGTTTCTTTCAAAAAGCTCCACTTGGTGGGGAATGTTGATAGGGGAGACTATACATATGTAGGGATAAGGGGGATGGTAAACCTCTCTATGTTCTGCTCAATTTTGCTGTGAACCTAAAGCTGCTAAAAAAATTAAGTCTATTAAAACAAAAAATCCAAAACACTCCACTAAGTTTCCTGGAATAGCACCACTTTCTGATCTTTGGTTCTTTGAAGAAAATACTTTCTTAAACTTTGTTTCTTACATTTATTTCCTTAATTCAGTCACATACTTCCTATTTAATAGCTTCAAATAACCCTCTATCATCTTCTACCACAAACAATATAAAAACACCTTTATAATCACTTTTTTTAGAAATTTAACAATTATAAGAAAACCTTGATTAATGAGTAATCTTATATTTACTGACCTGCTTGTGTACCGTATTTCTAATAAATGCAAAATACCACCCTTGCTTCATCCCAAAGCCTCTTTGTTGCAGATTCATCTGCTACAGAATCTTTTACTAGTTCCTTCATAGCTTCTATATAAAAAATCATATTTAAAAAGATATCATATCTTTCAAAAAGCTCCACTTGGGGGAGCTTGATAGGGAACAAAGAGAATGGGAGCTCTTTTGTTAGATGCCAAGAAATAAACAACTTTAATGTGCTTTTTAGGAAAGGTACAATGTTAAAAATGGTAACTCTTAACACATTTGAACTCCTTTATCCTTCTATCAGAACACACAGACTAAATGTTCTTACAGAAACTAGAATAAATGTCAATTAACAGGGGAAATTATAGAAATATTTCATTCTGGATATGAAATATTAAAATGTAGTTGGTTCACATCCAGATTATTTGTTGCATATTAACCTCTGCTGGTGATGCAGTATGGTTACAGTTAATCCTTATGCTGCATTTCAGTCCTAAAGTAGGCTCAGAAATACGTTGAGCCTGAATATACACAAAAATAACTTGTTCACACTTAGCCACCTCTAAACCAATCACTCTCAACCTCAGAATTTATGTGGATTATAAGAGAGCAATAGGACTTAGATTAATGTAGAATGCTCTAGACTAGAAACAAAACAAGGATTAATTTTAGGCAAAATGGATGATTACTTGTAGTATAATTTACAGTTGAAATTATGATTTAAGAATAATTTTATTATGAAATTAATAAATATTCATTGTAGAAAATTTGGAAAATACAGGCAAACAAAAGATATACATTATTCTTCATATTATTGATAATATAAGTATATTCCTATTAACCAGAGAACAACTTAGAAGTTTTTCTCAGTAATTTTCTTTATTTCAATTAAAATCATCTTTCATCTCTTCTACTCAAACTACAAACTTGGTCACAAATGGTTTTAGCTAGCAGGTTAAGGCAGCATTTTCATCTTTATGCATTATTATTCACATGACACATATGTATCTACCAACAAAGATAAGCAAGGGCATGTTTAATTTCCAGTATACCATTGATAATTCCACTGATTTCTTTTTCTTCAACAAAGTATACCAGCATGTGGCATGTAAGACAGTGACTGATGTTGATAAAGCAAGTGATAACCTTGAGTCAAAATGTATATACAGAAAAGAAATGTAAGTTATATTTAAACTCTGGCACTTTAGCACTAGTTACAAATTATTATACATTTCCAACTGATCTCAAAGCATCTACTGGGTGGAAAGTATTGATTTGAAGACTATTTGTAGTCCTGAAAGGAAATCTTTTAAAATACATACATAACTTTAAAATGAATGTCATGGAAACAGTATTTTCAAAGCAATGGTAAGTCAATAGTGTTAAGAAATTAAGGTCATCTAGTAAGACAAATATATTTTTCCAAATAGCATAAAACTGGTTATTTACAAAGTATACTCACCATTTGTGCATCAGAATCCCCCAATGACTGAAATTCATACTGAATAGGTTGCCCATCTTGGTCCACTAGATGGAGTTGGTCTGCAGAAAGAGTCTGTTCCTGACTCAGGGACTCTGGTAGAGTCTGTGAGGCGAGTGGATTATCTGCTTCAGGAGTAGTAATGGGTAAAACTCCAGGAGAACCATTTTGCCCAAAGGAAGGATCCCTGGAGTCCATACAGGTTAGATGCTTTTATGCAAAGAAAAAAAAAATCACTTGGGTGTTTGTAAAATATGTCACTATTGTTTTAAAAAACAGAAAGTTTATAATAGAAATGGAAATATATTCAATTCTCAGTTAATTATTCACTTTACTCTTGTCAAGTCACATACTGATATTGACAGAAAGCAGTTCTTTAGTAAAATTGTTGATTTTTATTATATTTCAATTTTCCATGGGAATGTAACTTGAAATGATGAAATATAATTTAACACTTTTTATGTATAAATCTTTATGAGTACATTAAGTAAAGCTCTATATTATAAAATTAAATATATGACAGAATTGTGGATAAATGTTAAAATTCTTGAATACATTAAATGTAACACAATTCCTTAAGCATAGAAAGTTGTTAAATGGCATATTGTTTTCCCTTGACTAAAGTTCCCAGTTGAATCCTTACCTCAAATACCTGAGAATCTGTTTGTGAGTCTTCAGAATCATTATGGTTGACTTTTAATGAATCAGTAGACTGTTCCATGCTGACATCATATTTAATTCTATTTTCCTCTCTTATTTAATAGCTGAAAGAGTTTAAATATCTGATTAACTAAAGCACTTAACATTTTTATGAAATGTTTGTCTTAAATAAACTTCTCATCTCCCCTACTGTGTTACCCTATACACTTTAGTTTGAATCATTTACATTCTATAGATTAGGGAAAAAAGCATTTTTGTTAAATGACTTGCTAAGGTACCAGAATACATTCAAAGCAGAGCAAAGATTAGCATTAGCCCTTATCCTACCCTTGATTAATCACACTTGTATATTGGTTTATTAAGATCACTGTTATACCCTTTTAAATACTTTTAAAATTCTCATTTTACAAAGATTTAATGCAAACAAAGGTTTTAACTTTATGAATTGGGTGTACCCTATTGTAGCATTAGAAAATTTTAGAACAGATCTCTTGGTATAGATATTTTATATATATATAATATATATGTGTGTATATAGATACACACACACACACACACACACACACATAATTCCTACCATGATACACAATCACACCACTTAATGTTGGCTTGAAAAGCTGTGAAAATGAAGAAATATGTACTCTAAATAAAAGTTTGTGCCACTTAGGCCTTATAAAATTTTCAACTGGCAGCAATTTTGTCTCTACACACACAGCCCCACCTCCTGGGGATATTTGACAATGTCTGGAAACATTTTTGTCATAACTAGAGGTAGGTGCTAATGGTATCTAACAGGGAGAAGCCCGAAGTACTGTTAAACATGTTACAATGCACAGGACAGCGCCACACCAAAGATACATTTTACATTTTTTCATTAACTTCTAAAATGAAAATGAAGGGTTTTGTCAGTAAAACTATAAAATAGTTGAAAAGAGTATTCTGTAGTCATATGGTATGGGTTTGAATTTCAGCTTTATACTTAGTTGTCAAATTTGTTAACCACTCTGAGCTTTAGTTTACTCTTCTACCATCTGGAAATAATACTGCACCTTCTTCATGGGGTTGTCAGATTAAAGAAAATAATGTATGCAAAGGGCTTGGCACAGTTCCAAATATACTGTCCGTGTTCAAAAATTTAATTTTATTACCTATGATTACATAAACTAAGATTAATATTTCACCTATCTAGCCTAAATAAACCTTTGGTTTTTAAGGGCAAAAATCTGCTACAGTCATATTGATGTAATCAAAACTTATCTGGGTTAGTATGAAACTTTTAAATGTACTTCTCTATACTCTCTGAAAAATTGAAAAAAATTTTGCATTAGATGACTAATAAGCTCTATTTCAATATTATTGTTTAAAGATTCACATATTGCTTAAAGGTTCACCTGTAATCTTGGTTTACTTAGTCACAAAAAGAATGAAATCTTGCCATTTGTGACAACATGGATGGACCCAGAGGGTATTATGCTTAGTAAGTCAGAGAAAGACAAATACCATATGATTTCACTTGTATGTGGAATCTAAAAAACAAAGAAGTTGAATGAAGCAAAAAGAAAAGTATTACCCCCTTCTCCCCTAATTTTTCCATCAATTTGCATTAGGCCCTTCAATCCTGACAACTGCAGGGTGAGTTAAAATTACCAATTTTCCCATCTAACCTCAATGTTGGTATCTGTTATAAATTATCCCTAACTTTCAGTTAACTAAGTCAAATAAAGTTTTTAGGAATGAAGACATATTAAATAGCTAGGTAAAAAATGTTTTCTTTCAACTGGTAACCATAAACAGAAAAAAGTACCTATATACAAAATGCAATTTGACTTTTTCATTAATATGTAATAGACAATAGTTAACTTTATTTATAGAGCTGTTACTCTCAGTTAAAAATAAAATGATTATCTTCAGGAAGTAGCTCAATTTTAAATTCAGGTCTCAAGCATTCTACTATCCCTAGAAATGCCCTCTTTTTGTCCACTGAAGTTTTTCCTTTTGGGGGCACTAAATCATGACAGTTGTGGCTTCATTTAAGTGAAGGTTATAATTATATGTCTTCACAGCAGCATTTTTTCTATAATGAGAAGGTATTCAATATATATTTTATTTTCCTACTCATAAAGAAAACTACTAGATTTTCTTTTGTGGATTTCATTATAAAATAGCCATTACCAGCCTGATATAGTAGAACCATCAATTGGTGTAAAGAGAACTAAAAACTAAGATAGACTTCATGGATAACTGCACGAGTGCAGAGGTAGGGGACTTAAACCTCTCTGTGTCAGTTACCTTATCTAAAATTAGGGATTTGGACTAATGTTTTATTTCAACTCTCATATTCTGTAACTACTAGCGAAACAAACACCTCTGCAGTAAACTCATTGTTCTCCACAACGAAAATATTTTACTGATAGGGCATCTTTTGGAGTCATAGAAGTTTGAGAATAAAGGCCTCCCTCCCCATATCTTACCTTCTATAAAAACCTGTAGCTGATTGGACAAGCTTATTTCTTAAGCAAATAGTATTGGGATTGGATAAAGAGAACAGAAAGGACAAAGTACTAAATATGTAGTTGAGACAGTTAGGGACTGGACTTCAGAACACACACTAAGGCATTAAATTTTGCTGGCAAACCGCTTTCTGGAATGTTTCATATCACATTTAAAAAGTAGAGTTCACTTTACGTCAAAAGCAAAGATTAGGAAGAAACTGTTAAATTAGAAGTTCAATGTTTTTATTTCTAGGGAAAAGGGGCTTTTTATTGTTTATACATATTGAATGTATGGCAGAGGGGAAGAGACTATTCAGGTGGTGGTCACTCATTTCTCTGTGGACACTATTTGGGCTATAGCTGTTTCGATTTTGTTGAACAACAATTCTACTTGTTTGGAATTTTAGAGGTAAATCTCAGCTGTAACTTCTAAAAAAAATGTCTTAACAGTTATTTTAGTGAGTTGCCCTATAGACTTCTGTGTGGTAAAATTTCTCTGTTAAAACCAATAATCTGAGAATAAATCTCCCAATAGGATGATTGAAGGATGATATCACTTTCAGTTTAATCTTAGAGTTTCTCTTAAATCTAAGTACCTTGATTAAATCCCCAAATTTAAAGGATCTTGAAATGTATTCAGTACCAATGACAGACCTTTTAACTTATTAATGTAAAAAAAAATATTGCTCCAAAGTACACTAGAAAATAAAATTTCTCTCATCTTTTAGAGTAAATGACACAATGCTGCTTTTATAATGTATACAAAATTATGAATCAATGGTGTCAAAAATTAAATCAAGACTCCTACTTTACAAATTGTTTTTTAGAATAATTTATTTTTTTAGATATGGGTTTTGAAAGTTATGGTGTGATAAATTCACACTAAAGTCTTAAACATATACAAATATACATAAAGAAAAACCAATTAAAATTTCCATTTTTCATTGAAAAAATTTAAGACTAGAGTTCACAATGTCTCTTCTCTCTCAGCTAAGGTTTGCCATCTCTCTAAACTACCCTGTAATTTTAGTTACCACCCATTTCTTACCAGACACTTACACACCTCTTTTTACCTCTTTGTTCTTTGAGAGCTATACAAATTATTTCATTAACGCTAACAATGACTCTTGAGGTAGATTATCTGTATTTATGGATTGGAAAACCAAAGCTGTCTAGTACCTTGCTTAAGATCACAGAGAGCATTAGATCTCAAACTCAAAAATGAATAGGAAGAATCCCCCCAAAATAGGATTCTGAAACCCATCATAGTCTTTATATCACATCACACTATACCACTATATATACAAAAAAGAAATCTATAATAGAGTAACATAGTTCCCAAGCTGTGGTTCTCCAGATAACGTGTCATAAAGAGGACCTTAGTACATGAATTATGTAGGAAACCATTAAGAATCAAAGCTTTAAGTTAATGTTCTAAATAAGAAAAATATTCAAAAGCACCTAACTATCCAAGTTATTGCATGGAGGGAACACCAAACATGACAAGTCACCGCTGGGAAAACACCAAAGCCATGGTGTTTAGTTACTTTGGAACACTATTAACTAACTTTCCCTTAACTAAAGGTCTCTGTCAATAAAAAACGCATTTCAGTGAATTCAACATTTCTGCTTTGCAAATTCAAGTTTTATCTTCTCAAACATGTATTTAGCTTCTGTATCTTCTAATTATATTTTTCAGTTTGAATTAAGATTAACCAGTATTGACTCTATCAGGTCATGTATTTTCTTACTTTGATACATTTCAAATTAATGATAGTTAAGAGTATTACTCTACTGATTATACATCTTAAAAATATTTTAACCAGTTATGTATTGTCAATAATAAAACTATCATTTTCAAAAGAATAATTATTTGAAATTTTACTTCAGGTTTTATGGATTTTAATTCAGGCAATTTTACTGCTTTAACTCAAAAATTACTTATAATTAATGTAGAATGGTAAAATTATCAAATTTCTCTCCACTTCTACTAAATTCATAAAATATGGATTAAATATCAAAACTTCAATTAAGAAAGTGTTTCAAGCTTCAGGTGGACTCTTTTTAAATGCATACAATTCTCGTCATTACAATGCATCACATGGTTAAATGACCACTTCTGTTTCCAAGTTCCTTTCCTAAGACTTAAGTGTAGAGGTTTTCTCATTCTGTTCCTTTAACCAGGAAGCTATTCTCCTTCATTGTTCAAATTGGCAAAGCCTCTAGTTAAACTAACATCTAGATGATAATTATGGTAATAACAGTTAACACCAAGTGGCATTTAATTCTCACAGTTGACCAAGGTGTGGCACAGAGGCTAATAATTAAGTAGCTAAGGCAGGGTTCGAACCCATTCTCCAAGTTCCTAAGCCCGAATTTTAAAAAGGAGAGTAACGTGAAAACACACCTACTTTCATGATCTCTAATAAAAGAATATTTTTCTCTGACAATTGTTTAAATCCTTTGTCATTGTCTATGGTCCATTTAAGTATCAGGTGTCTGATAACTGTACATCCTTAAGCAACGTAAAGAAGAAAAGCTTTAGTTGTCTTCACCTGTACACATACCGCTCTGCCCACAAATTTTGCAATCCATTTCAGCCTGATTCTAAACTGCTGTCTCTTGAAGTCCCCCTCTTGGAGTTTTCTGGTGAACGCCTTAAAAAATGACTGAGATGTGGATAGAATCTCTCCATCCATCCTCCCTCAGAGAAACAACTAAAATCAATTAGAAGAATTCTCGGGACGATTGACAG